>CM056576.1:10026407-10687148 GCA_029721435.1 Gymnothorax reevesii
CTCAAGTGCCACGCTTGTAACTGTCCATAACTGACGTCACTTCGAAATGAAGTTTGAATGAGGACATTCCACATTCTTCGGCTCGCCATCTTGCTGTTCTTACTCATCTCTACGATGAGTGCAGCTTAGGGCTTGTAAAGCCTGAGATGGAAGGTTAAAAGGTCGTGAAACATAAGCCGTCGAACTGAACTCTTTCAGACTATCCTCGAAGAATCCTCTCTGAGAGCTTATTTACCTGCTGAAGACTGCTACTCAGTGCACATTTAATGAGCACAGAACTGACAGCACATCCTAACCCAGAATGGCAGCTCCTAATAGACCTCCCATGCTTTAATAATGGGCATTACAGTAGCCTGCCAGCTGCATAATAATTCATCAAATAATTTGGTCGCTCTCAAACGGCAGCACATAAGGTAAACTGCTTGAGAAATGACAGCGGCAACAAAATGGCCGCTGGTAGGCCTTTGCGTGTTTGCTACATAGTTCATTAAATTATATCACTGTATTAGACCTTTGCTGTATATATGAACATCACTTTAATCGTTTTTTGAACGTCATTTGAATGTACAGTTTTTACTTGGTGCATGACATTCTGTTCAGAATAATACTCAGGGTAATATACTGTACATTCATATACATCATACGCATACGCATAACACCACTGTCAAACTGGAGGTATTTTTACTCCCTTTTCAAAAATGAAAATATGCTGTGCTGTTCTGAATTATGACAAGATTTCAAATATCCTGTCGAGTCTGATCATTTTTTTTAGATCGGCCGCCATTTTGTTCCATTGGCATTGGCTAATATACACCCATTATGGGGCTCCTACCCTACCCCGACTACTGCTCTTCAATTTCCATGTGAACTCGAGCCCCTCGCCCCGGCTTTCATGAAAGGACGGAGATTTATTACCCCTGGGGCCTTGCGGCATAACCGAACCCAGGTTCTTTTCGACGGCTCAGAAGAGACAGGCCTTTCGCTTAGCGGAGAAATTACGGCAACAACAGGAGATTTATGGCAGTTTCCCAGATCAAACAATGCTCTCCTCTTCCTCGTGATTGATAGTGGCGTTGTTTGAAATGTAGAGGCAAACCTTTTTAAAGTGGACAAACCAACAGTGGTGCCTGCATGGAGACACCATGCCGTAGCTGCTCTGCAATGCGTGAAAAATGCATGAGTTAAGACATTTATAAATGAAATATAACAGAAGTGAACTGCACATAGCCTTTTCATCTTAAATAACAAACTTATACGATATGTGCAATTGTGCATACATGCATATCCATGGATGATGGTACTGGTTTACATTGAAAACATGAGAAACTTGAAAATGAAAAATATAAATGTCATCTTGCATGATGGTAAGTAGAAACTATTAGTTCTCTAGAAACACAAGGGAAAGCTCACAAATGTTCCTGTTGTTAGTCTTTTTACATCTCATGATGAAAGTGAACATTAAACTGAGAAGCTATTAGCACCCTCCCTCATGATGTGATTCAATCAAGTTAGCCAAGCTGCTGCGCTTTTTCACAGATCTTGGGAAAAAGAAATGGATTTTGAAAGAATGAGTTTCGTTACATCTCGGGCGTTCCGAAAGCAGTGCAAGTACTGAAAGACGGCAACAGCCTGTGGGAATACAGTTATGTAAAGAGAGGCGTGAGATGTCTGTGTGGAAATTCACAAAGTAGCTCTATGGAATATAAATCAAATGTTGACTGTTTACTAGTTTTAACAGCCAATGGTTTTGGACCTGACTGTGTCCTTAACTGGGCCAGACTGGCTGGTGTCTTGTCTGAATTTATCTGAGGAGAATTGTCGTTGACTAACATGGTTTGACAGTGAGATTAAAGATGAAGGGCTTATTTTGTTGAAACATGCCAGCTTTGTATTGACCTCCTCATTACCTTCTTTTAAAAGGCTAACCACAGTACAGTGTATACTGTATCGCTGTATTAAGCATCCATCAGCTCTTGAGAACTGTGTGCGTCCAATTTGCCAATACCTTTGGGCATGTGAAAACCTTTCAGCAGTCATATGCTAAATACAGAAGTAATGATTGGTGCACACGAAAGTGCCCATATTATTCGCTCGATGTGTGCAAAAGATTTTTGCATCAGTTAAAGGTTTCAGTGAAAAACACGCTAATTCTGGTGTTTGGACACCAAGAAGCCACGTTTGAAAAGAAGGAGCCAATTCACGTTCACGTCTACGTAAACCCACCACTTGTGCCATGAGGCTTATATTCCTCCCTGAGACTAAAACCAAAAAGTAAGCTAATCAGAGCCGATAGCCTGTGATCAATTGTGTTTTTACATTTAGACGTTAAATCAAATTTATGTTACTTTCTAATAAAATAAAAAAAATTTAGCAAATAGATTGCCAAGGTTGGCTGATTCCAAAATTTTTTCAATGGGCAAAGACCACTTCATCACTTGTAAGACAAATAAATAATGAAATAAATGGCTTAAAGAACATAGAAACTAATTGGATTTGAGTTTTTTTTTTTTTGGAAGACAAAAGGCTTGCAAGATGTTAGTTTATTTTTGAAGGGGTAGCAGGACAGAAGCCCATTCACCCCCTGCCCCCATCCCCTCCACCCCACATCTGCAGTGAGAAATGATGGGTGTTTTAATGATGGACGAACCTTCACGATAGCGATTTACGAAACGCTGATCAAATTACTTTGGGTTCTAAGCCCTCTTTTTGCCGCCCAAGTCAATACGAAAATGTGATTAATCTCTAAACTTCACCGTAATTCTCAAATGCTACATTATGAATGTGATGAGAAGTTTGCGTTTTGACGGTCGCAGCAGAAAATCATATTAACGTTAGCGCAGGTGGTCACAGTGCTAAGACTTAGCAGACAGACACTATGAACTCGTTAATCCTGACTGCTACCAACTTTTATGGAGCAGAGGACTCGGATAGATTATCTGAAAATTATCCATCATTAACTGGGGTATTTTATATTGAAGGGGTCTGTGATGCCTTGGGGAGCAATAAATTCATGACTGCTGGAAGAAGAAAATGGCCGCCTAAGGATTCTGGGAAGTTGGTGAAAGGTTCTTTTTACAACTGTAGTCATTCAGATCAATAGATCTGGTGTAAGAAGCAATATATCAGCCACAGTTATATCCTCAGGTTCCCTGTAATTCAGGGAAATGTCTTGTCTCACTCACACACACAAACACACACGCAGGTACCAGCACGTTAATAAATACTGGACACCGGAAAGCATTAGTCAACACAGTCAAGGAAGCTGAAAGTCTATGAGTGATTTTGGATTAATTGGCACAATATTGTATTGAAAACAAGGAGTGCTTGTCAGGAAGGGTTTTATCACTTTATCATGAGATGTACAGATTACTCCTTGGAGTTCTCGGCCTCGGGAAATTAAAGTACGTCTATATAAGACTTTGAAAGTCAGGCAGCTGAAACAGCGAGCGCAGGTGAGATACAGCAGGGAAGGAAGATAACTTAAGTGGCCCAGAGAGATGACTTTACCTCAGACGCAGCGTGACCAGGCTTGGGAAAGAAATAGATTTCAGTAAAATACTGTCAGTGTGGCTCAGAAGGAAGCTAATTGCTTTAACGGAATGAGGCTGGTGTAAGTCAGTGATTTTTCGAATGGGCTTCCGTGCGAAGCTGGTTTCGACCTGCGGGGAAATGAAGCATGTTGAAGTGGACACAATCTGAGCCGGTTTTGGTAACTGTCCAGACTTGCGTTAAATGGAAACAAGCTCTGGAGTCTGGTTTGTCAATAAAGGTTCAGGAGAAGCGTCTGTGTGGCTTTAAAGGTTTTTAGCTAATTAGCATAACGGCATGGTAACCTCAGGTGAGGTCTATCATGAAAGTGTTCTTAGTGCGAGCTGTTTGCCTGAAGCTGTTTGTGTGTGTTTGTGTTAGTGCGAGCGCATGTGCTTGCGTGTGTGTGTGTGTTGCAGTGATTTAACAGTAAGGTAGTAGTGACAGTACATGGTCCCGATTGGAGAGTACGTGCTTGTGTGTGTGTGTTTGTGCAAGTATGAGCGTGGGTATGAATTTGTGTGTCTTTGTAAATCTGTTTGTGCATATGCTTGCGTGTGCATGCATTTGTGCATGTGTTTGTGCCTGTGGGTATGTTGCAGTGATGTAACAGTAAGGTTGCAGTAACAGTACATGGTCCCAATGGAGGTTGATAAGTGTGTGTGTGTGTGTGTGTGTGTGTATGTTTGTGTTGCAGTGACGTGATACCCGGGTTGCAGTACCAGTACAGGATCCAGGTGGAAGCAGGCGGGACCCTCAGCGAGCTCTCACCTCCCCTACATCACACGCACGGCGCCCCCTATTGTGGGGATGGGGAACTACAGGGGTAAGTTCAGCTTCATAACAAAAAAAATCACATTGACTCAGACATTGTTGGATTGATTTTACCCCGACTACCTGCTTTCATTGCACTCTGGGGTAGGCACCTAGCCAAAGCTATACCACGTGAAGACGGATAACCATCAGCCACAACATTAAAACCTCCCGCCTAATATTGCGCGGGCCGCCCTCGTGCTGCCAAAACTGCTTCAGAACATTTTCCAGAGCATCTCACTCCCTCCAGAATCTTCTTTTCAACATACAGTGCATACAGACACCATCTCTTTCCCCAGTGAATACAGCTCATGTACCTATCCGGTGCACATGAGGTGTAATAGAACACTGCAATAGAGTCACCGGACCAGGCAACCTTCTTCAACTGCTCCAAGGTCCAGTTCTGAAACTAAGGTGCTTGCTGTAGGTGCTTTTCGCAGTGAACCAGGGTACGAATGGCCCCTTCAACTGGTCTGCTGCTGGCAAACGCTATACACAGTGCACAGTTGGGTGCGATGTGTGTGACACATTCATCATAGAATCAACTTGTGACACAGTTTTGTCTTTCCAGGCCAGAAAAGATAGCCGGCATAGCCCTTGTGCATCAATGAGTCTCAGGCGCGCAACACCTGTATTGCTGGCTTGTAGTTTATCCCAACATGCATCGCTGTCGGAAAGGCACTCACTGCTGCTGACAAGAAGCAAAAAAAAGCTTTGCTGTTTGGGATATGGTCTTTCTCGCTTGTCTGGCCATATCGATTTGGCTGAGGTCTTTCAGGTTTTATTTTTCCCTCATCCAACCCATTGATTACAAGAACCAGCTATTCACTTACCATAATCGGTCTGTCTGCAAACCTTAGCATGCGCCGTTGTTACAAGATAATTAGCGTTATTTGCGTCATCTGTGAGCAGTTTTAATGTTTTGGCTCATCTGTGTCCTTTATACCTACACAGCAGGACATCCCTTTCTCTCAAAGTTTATTGAGAGACAAATTTTTTTGCAGTGTTGCAACTTTTCCAAAATCCTTTGATTTTGTAGAACTTTTTTTTTTGAATGTTCTAATTCAGTATTCCTGCCCTCATTTGCTTTCTAGTGAGTGCCACTTCGGCGTATGTGTATTCGATTAAGAACACTGTAATCATTTATTTGCGATCTTACTCCTATAAGAATTAACAGAATCCACTCACCCTCTCGAGGAGTGAATTATTGATACAAAATATGTAGAACTATCAATATTTTTATTGTTATAGGAATAAAATAGCTTGTATGAGTCAAGAAGAGTACTTGCTAATTACACTTACAGAACAGACTGCCCCAGGATAAAAATTTTCTGCAAAAATATTGTTACTCTATTGGAATTCTTCTGTGTTTTGCAGTTAAAAAAATAAATACATGTTAATCAGTAAGGTCTTGGGGACTGTCTGGATGTAATAGTTGAACAGAGAGCAAAAATCCTCACGCTAGATCGACTTCAATTATCCATGCTAACAGCTAAGAGACTAGCAGTGGGTAATGAAAATTCAGAGTTAATTGAAAAAGGCAATTCATGTGTAACTCACATGTAATTGTGCTGAAAAGTTGATTGCTGTGCTTCATTGGAATGCTTACTGTGGGAACACAATTAAATAAATATGTCAGCGCCATTTTGGAATTTGTGGAGTTCATTCCCGTTCACCGACCGAAGCCTTTGATGCTTAAGTGAATATGAAATGCGCAGGCAGTTCAAGTCGACTGAGTTCGTTTGACAGATTAAGCGGTTGCTCTGTGATTGCCTGTGTGGGTTGAGAGAAAAATAACACTTCCTGGCTCGGTCTCTGGTTTATCCAATCAGGAAGGAGGAGTGTGATGACAGGAATCTGCTGGATGGAGACGGCTGCTCTAAGAAGTGTCGCATGGAGCCCGGGTTCAACTGTGAGGGTGAGTCCACATTTAAAAAAGGAAGAAAAGTGTGGGAATTTGAATAAGTTTTCAAATACATAGAGAAGCTTTTTTTAGTCATTTTAAGCTAAAATTAATGAATGTGTTTTGTTGACTCTGGGAATTGCTTGAAATTGCTGGAAATTCTCCATTCATGTCAAATTTTTATTCAGCATTGAGGCAAAATGTGTTTTATTTTTACTTGTGCACAAGTTTCTCTTTGTAGAAGCTTCCGCAAACACGCTTGTAATGCAAT
This sequence comes from Gymnothorax reevesii, assembly GCA_029721435.1. Classification (NCBI taxonomy): domain Eukaryota; kingdom Metazoa; phylum Chordata; class Actinopteri; order Anguilliformes; family Muraenidae; genus Gymnothorax; species Gymnothorax reevesii. The sequence continues at coordinate 10,032,923 of CM056576.1, forward strand.
GTGAAAAGCAGGCTAACCGTGTCATCAAATTATATCTCTGATTTTAATTTACGGCAATGGGCGGCGAAAAATCCCAAGAGCCTAAGTAAGAAATGTGCTAAAAAATACTGGTTATATGCATTTTCAGAGTGTCCTGTTGGCAGTCGTTTAAGCCGTGCTAAAAATGCTCAAGATCGCACAGTGCTCCTCATTCTGCTACTGCCCCTCCCCCCAGTGCTCACTCCCTCACCCCCAATATATTCAACCGGTATTCACTCCCCATATATTCATCCTGAGTATTCACTCCCCATATATTCAACCGGAGTATTCACTCCCCATATATTCATCCTGAGTATTCACTCCCCATATTTTCAACCGCAGTATTCACTCCCCATATATTCAACTGCAGTATTCACTCCCCATATATTCATCCTGATTATTCACTCCCCATATATTCAACCGCAGTATTCACTCCCCATATATTCATCCTGATTATTCACTCCCCATATATTCAACCGGAGTATTCACTCCCTGTATATTCATTCAGAATATTCACTGCCCATATATTCATCCTGAGTATTCACTCCCCGTATATTCATCCTGATTATTCACTCCCAATATATTCATCCTGATTATTCACTCCCCATATATTCAACCGGAGTATTCACTCCCCATATATTCATCCTGAGTATTCACTCCCCATATATTCATCCTGAGTATTCACTCCCCATATATTCATCCTGAGTATTCACTCCCCATATGTTCATCCTGAGTATTCACTCCCAATATATTCATCCTGAGTATTCACTCCCCGTATATTCATCCTGATTATTCACTCCCCATATATTCATCCTGAGTATTCACTCCCTGTATATTCATTCAGAATATTCACTCCCAATATATTCATCCTGAGTATTCACTCCCTGTCATGTGGCAACTTGTTTAAAAGAGCTCCAGCAGGGAGTTGACACATGATAGGTTTTCATCAGCTCAGGATAATTACATTTTTAATTCCTTGAAAATTCAAAGGGTTAACCTGAGAATTCATCCCCTCAAATATTCAACCTGAGAATTCACCAACTGAATTCAATTCAAGCTGAGTATTCACCCCCCTGCTCGGTCTAAAGCCTTGAGCCCACGACCGTATCATGGCTGTGACAATATTCAGTATAACAGCACTTCCTTTCGTGTGACATTAGGGACTTTAAGCAACGGCGGATTTTTGCGATGGCTATGGCATCAGGAAATAAATCTCTCCTGATGCTGGTGCTGTAGCCTTCAAATCTAGTAGAGACTTTAACTAACGGCGGATTTTGATTAATGTTTGTTTGCAAAGTAGTTAGTTCAGTATGAACTGTAATTGTAGCTGAAACATACTGTGAGCGCTTATTTGTCCCACTCCCACTGTCCTGACGGGCTGCACCTGAACCGGAGGGGTACCTTTGCACTGGGCCAGCGTATATTGAGGGTAGCACAGGATTATTTATACTGGAGACTTGGGGAGCAGGGAGGTTAGTGAGTGTTACACATAGGGAAATGCAGACTGCCCTGATGGAAGCTGACGGCGTGACATGCACTATTGATGATTTACTTTTAAAGCAACAAAGCGTAGTTGGGGGCTTGAAGCTGCGGCCACATGGGAAATCAAGAGGGAAGAGCATTAATAATAACCTGAAATGTTTTTGTTTAAATGCAAGAAGCATAAAAAATAAATTTCCAGAACTTGAGGCTGTGATGATTAGTGAGGGCTATGACATAGTTGGGATTACAGAGACATGGCTAAGTGAAGAGGATGGAGAGGAATATAATATAGAAGGTATAGGAAGGATAGATGTAATAGGCGAGGAGGGGGCGTAGCACTCTGTGAACGAAAACATTAATGTACAGGAAATTCCCAAAATTGAACATTCCTTGTCCTGTGAAGATATCTGGGTCAGGCTCATTGGCAAACACGAGAGAGGTTTAAACATAGGAGTAAACAATCGACAACCAGCTTTGGACAGTACAATCCATGAAATGCGTTTTAGGAGGATTATGCAAGCTTGTAGTGGTGGTGGGACTATTATAATGGGAGACTTAAATTATCCTGGTATCAATTGGGAAATAGTGATAGGTCAGGGTAGGGGGGAGGAAGAATTTCTAGATGTTATAAATGATAATTTCTTGGTGCAGTATGTTAATAAACCTACCAGAGAGAAGGCAATTTTAGACTTAGTGCTCTCTAATGACCCTGATAGAATTAGCAATGTTGAGGTACTGGAGCCACTTGGGACAAGTGATCACTCTGCTGTTAATTTTGATGTTTCATGGGAAGTTAAAAAGGTGTATTCTAAAACAAAAATGTTCAATTTTAGGCGAGCAAACTTTGACAGGATGCGCTCATATATAGGTGAAATAAAATGCGAGACACTCCTGGACTGTGAGTCCGTAAATGAGACGTGGGAAAGATTTAAGGGGGTTTTACTTGAATCACATTGCAGATTCATTCCAAAGGTGTTCAAAAGTAAGTTGAAAAAGCAGAATCCTCAGTGGATGACCGAAAGTATTTGTAGGATTTTGAGGGAAAGGAGGAATCTTTATAAGATGTACATAAAGGATAACAATGAGAACACTAAGGCTGAATACTGTAAAATGCGGGCTGTGGTCAAAAAAGAGCTGAGGAATGCTAGAAGACTGTATGAAAGACAAATTGCAGAGGGGGCAAAAACTAACCCTAAGCGCTTCTTTCAGTACAGTAGCAGAAAAAGGAAAGTCAAAGAGCAGGTTAAGTGCATAAAGAATGAAAACGGATCGCTGCTATATGATAACAAGCATATTGCGGATGCCTTAAACAGTTACTTTGTTGAGAATTTTACCTCAGAGGGGGTCTTTATTTGGCCAGAGGGCATGTCAAATGCTCAAGATTATTTAGCGGAAATTGATGTTCGGGATAACAAAGTATTAGACAAGTTGCATAAACTAAAGGCAGATAAGGCGGCGGGTCCTGATGGCTTATATCCTAGAGTGCTCAGGGAAGTTGGTGAGATCATCTATAAGCCGCTATCCGCCATCTTCAGACGGTCTTTAGTAACTGGAGAAATACCAAATGATTGGAAACAGGGCAATATCATACCAATATATAAGAAAGGGGACCGTACCGACTCAGGAAACTACAGGCCAGTCAGTTTAACTTGCATTGTGTGCAAAATATTGGAATCTATCATAAAAGATGAGCTTGACTTATTTCTTGAACGTAGCAGTATCTTGAGGGATAGCCAACATGGTTTTTGGAAGGGAACGTCATCCCTAACAAACATTCTGGAATTTATTGAAGAGGCCACCAGGACTTGTGACCAGAGCAGGGCTTATGACATCATATACTTGTATTTTCAGGAAGCACTCGATACAGTACCGCATTAAAAGACTAATTTTTTAAATGAGCTCTATTGGAGCTACAGGAGGTATTCTGAAATGGATTCAAAACTGGTTACAGGACAGAACACAAAGAGTGGTGGTCAGTTGTATCTCATCTGAGCTAGGTATGGTGGAGAGTAGCGTCCCCCAGGGATCGGTGTTGGGACCCCTGCTTTTCCTTATCTACATGAATGACCTTGATAGGAATATTGCGAGCAGATTGGTTAAATTTGCAGATGATACTAAATTGGGGGGTTTGGCAAATAGTTTAGGGTCCACTAAAGTGATTCAGGATGATTTAGATAGAATCCAGAATTGGGCAGAAATGTGGCAAATGAAATTTAATCTAGCAAAATGTAATAAAAACATCAGACGGGATTCCTTCATGGGAGGTTTAAAAATGGAATGTACTGCACACGAGAAAGATCTGGGAGTGATTGTTGACCAAACCCTCACAGGTTCTAGCCATTGTGCCGTAGCAGTTAAAAAAGCTAATCGGATGCTGGAATACAAGTACAAAGTACAAATCTAAGGAGGTGATGCTTCTTTCGTACAGCACATTCGTCAGACCAGATCTGGAGTATTGTGTACAATTCTGGGGACCATACTTTAAGAAAGATATAGAGGCTCTAGGAAAAGTTCAGAGAGGAGCCACTAAGCTTATTCCAGGTATAAAAGATGAGAGCTACGAGAAGAGGCTGAAGATCCTTAATCTCTTTAGCCTTAGGAAAAGGAGACTCAGGGGTGATTTGATTGAGGTCTTTAAATATGTTAAAGGGATTACCAAGTGAATTATGTAGGACTCCTTCAACCAAGTGTTGTGAGTAGAACTCTGGGTCACAAATGGAAGTTGACTAAAGGTAAATTTAGCACTGATATTCGGAAATATTTCTTCACCCAAAGAGTAATTTTATTTCAATGTGGAATAGCTTACCTGACCATATTGTTCAGGCAGAGACCTTGGGGGTTTTCAAGAGCAGGCTTGACCTAAAGCTAGATACCATTGAGTCATTGAGTATCTGAAGGGATGTATTCACAATAGTATAAAGAAACTGGCGAGCCTAGTTGGGCTGAAAGGCCTGTTCTTGCCATTCATGTTATGTTATGTTATGTTATGTTATGTTATGTCCTTGTGAACAGTGTTTTATGAATGTGATCAGCTGAACTATCTGTACAGTGGGATATACTAGACATTACCTGTATTTAATCTGGAGAACGCACTGATATAATTTTACTTCTCCAAGTAAGTTACTCGGATGTTTTGTGAATGGTGGGACCATTGTCTCTGTTAGGTTGGTGGTTTGGTTACAGTGAGTGAAACTATGGCCAGATTTATTAAGATCTCCATCACATGCAAACTCTAATAACATGTTCATAAATAATACATCAACAAAGTATTGTTAGTTTACGGTGCAATTAAATTATTTACATGTATTAAAACTCATAGAGTCCGGGACATGGTCCCAAAACCTATAATAATTTTTGGCTGAAATGTTTTTCAGTTCTGGCATATCACCATTTATGGTACACCTTTGTGCTTTTGGAACATGCCTTGTGCTTAATTGATCATGTGAATCAGTTAACTCATGTAGCTTTCTTGAGCTTCAAGAGTCAAGGGGACATAATGACTTTGTTTCAATAAGGCAATGTTGATCATCATTCCCCACACAAATGGATAATTTGTGATGCAATACAGCTGAACATTAACTTTAAAAAATTTCCTGTTGAACAGTATCAAGCAATATTTTTGGCAGCTGTTCAACAAAAACTCTGAGCAGACACGAACATTGTAATAAAAGTTCTGCTTTATTGCTTTATTTTCTCAAGTGTTTTATGTATTTTTTAACCGCTGTATCAACCGAAAATACTCACATATTAAGAAAAACACTTGATAATCAGTATGCCTTGAATATTTAATATTAATATTTTTATTTCAGGTTTTTGAATTACGTTGTACTGTGTATTTTCCAATCATTTTCATTTGCTAGACATGCAACCGTAAAACATTTTTGCACAAAGGCAGAAATGTACTTAATTCTCTTTACACTGTGTGGATGGGTTATTTATTTGTAAACAGTTGCTAGAGTAGTCGCACTCTGCCTAGGTTTTGCAACATTTTGGTAAGAATATATTTCCCATGTGAAATACTCAAACATCTCTAATAGTTTGGTAAGTAAAGCTTGAATTTGAAAAGCCGGGACTAAATAATGTTTAATGAAATGAAAAAAAGACATGAGCACTGTGTTTTAATCGGTTTCTGGGATTCCTGGTGGATATTTTTCCTCGGTTGTTGCTGTGTTGGACACTTCATTAAAAAGAAAAGAAAATGTAGTTTTATTTACTGCTGTGAGTCACCCACTCTTTAAGTTTAATGAATAAAAGCCTTGCTGCCTTTTTTTTTTTTTTTTTTGCATGTTGAATCATCTTCTTCTTTTACATTGCTAAATGCCTCTTTAAAGAAAATTGGTCCTTGATTAGACACATTTCAATTTTTTTTCTTTCAAAATTCAAACTCAGAGTTCAAGAAGTTAGATAGAATTTAACTACATTCTGCTTTCAATTTCTAGCACTCATTGTTCCGTTCACATTAGAATGTGAAGTTAGGAATATTATAGTGACGTCTTTCTTGTCTTCAAGCTTAAAGTGGGTTTGTTTGTCCGGCTCAGGTCAATCCCTTAAGGTATTGCTGATGTTCGTTTAAGTAAGTGACCTGTGTCCAGTCTATTGTTGCCTGACTGTTATTGATCTCAGAGTTAAATTGCCGCCCTGAGTCACAATCACAACTGTTCATGTGCTGCCCCCTACAGGCCAGCCCAGTATGTGTTACGTGTTTGATGGCGACGGCGTGTGTGAGGAGTTCGAGCGGGGCTCCAGCTTGCGGGACTGCGGCTTCTTCACGCCACTCGGGTTCCGCGATCAGTGGGCCTCCAATGCCTCGTCTTCCCATCAGGATGAGAACCGCTGCCCCGCCACGGCGGTCATCGGGGAGCCCACCCTCACTCAGGTACAGTGAGGCCTAACAGGGCTGAGGTTTCTCGCACATCGCTAAATATCCATGTGAACAGCCACTAATGAACACTGGCCATCTACACTAGAGTCCAAATGAACACTGACCATATGCACTACAGTCCGAATGAACACTGACCATCTGCACTACAGTCTTACTGAACACTGACCATCTGCACTACAGTCTTACTGAACACTGACCATCTGCACTGCAGTCCAAATGAACACTGACCATCTGCACTGCAGTCCAAATGAACACTGACCATCTGCACTCCAGGCCTAATGAACACTGACCATCTGCACTGCAGTCCAAATGAACACTGACCATCTGCACTACAGTCTTACTGAACACTGACCATCTGCACTCCAGGCCTAATGAACACTGACCATCTGCACTCCAGGCCTAATGAACACTGACCATATTCACTACAGTCCTAATGAACACTGACCATCTGCACTGCAGTCCTAATGAACACAGACCATCTGCACTACAGTCCTAATGAACACAGACCATCTGCACTACAGTCCTAATGAACACCGACCATCTGCACTGCAGTCCTAATGAACACTGACCATCTGCACTGCAGTCCTAATGAACACTGACCATCTGCACTGCAGTCGTAATGAACACTAGGTTAGTAATTTTGGTCATTGTGAAAGTGTTCTTGCATATCTGGGCCCAGAAGTTTAAGTCGGGGGAGAGAGATAAGTCTTTTCTCCAGGCTAAGATGGGAAGGGATATTGATTAATTTGAGTTAAATATCAGTTTGTATAATTTACATTGAGTTTTTTGGGGTTAGTCATTTTTTTATTTCTTGTGTTATTGGAGGAGGTAGTAATTTATTATCTTTCAGTTTGATTTTTGATTTTAGGATAAATTTTAACTGGAGATATTGAAGATACTGATTGTTCCCGATGCTGTACTTCTGGGTCAGATCCTGAAATGTTATGACTGAGTCACTTTGGAAGATCTGCTGCAGATGAGTTATACCACTGTCTTTCCAGAAACTACAGGAGAGGGGTGTTTTGGTGAGACAGAAATAAGGGTTGTGCCATATTGGAGTGTATTTGCATGGTGTCACAGTGAAATTGAAGATTTTATTAAGTTTCCACCAAGCTGTCAGGGTTGTAGAGATTACTATGTTTATATTACTATGTTTTTAAAACAGTTGTGATATTTTATAGAGGTTGAGAGAAATGGTAGGTCGGATATTGAAATTTCTTTGCACACTTACTGTTCTATTTCTATCCATGAGTTGTTTAATTGGTTGGGGTGAATCCAGTCTGTGATGTACTGAAGTTGGTTTGCCAAATCATAATATTGAAAGTTGGATGCTTCTAGTCCACTTTGAGTTTTACATTTCTGTAATGTTGAAAGTTTAATCCATGGGGTTTTGTTTTTCCAGAGATTTTCCAAATTTCTTGATGATGGAATTTAGAGAGTTAATCCACTTAGAAGGAGGGTATGGTGGATTCATTTTGAACAAATAATTGATTTTAGGCAGTATGGTAATTTTTACAGTTGCAAATTTGCCATTTAGGGAAAGTGGCAAGATTGTCCTGCGGTTTAAGTCCTCTTTGATTGTTTTTGTGAAAGGAGTGAAGTTCAGGTGGAACAACCCTGACAGCTCGGTGGAAATATTTATTCCCAGATATTTAATGGTGCCAGTTGAGATGAGCGGTGAATTATGAGCTACGGAGTCCAGGTCATCCCCATTGAATAATAAAATTTTTGATTTTGACCAGTTTATTGCATATTCAGATATTTCAAAGAATGAGCTGATGAGCTTTATAGCCAGTGGGAGGGATTTTGATGGGTTTTGTCGATAAGCAGTATATCATCTGCATAAAGGCTGATTTTGTGGTGAATGGAGGGGGTTTGAATTCCTGTTATGTTGTTATTCTGATGTATAGCAACAGCTATGGGCTCGATAAACAGGGCAAACAGTGGGCATCCTTGCCTTGTCCCTCTGCGCAATGTGAAACTCTGTGACGTTAGTCCGTTAGTGAAGACTGTTGCCACTGGTGAATTATATAATATTTTTATCCAGTGAATAAACGATTCCCTGAAGCCAAATCTGCAGAGTATTTCAATCAAGAATTTCCAATATACCCTGTCAAAAGACTATTCTGCATCTAATGAAGCGATAATTGATTGGGTTTGGTTTAGTTCTGATATTGAAATTATATTAAATAGTCTGCGCATGTTGCTGGATGAGTCTCTTCCTTTAATTAAACCAGTTTGATCAGTGTGGATTAAGGATGGGGTTACTTTTTCAATTCGAAAGGTGCGTGTTTTACGAATAATTTTGAGATCTGTGTTAATGAGTGATATTGGACGATAGCTGGAGCATAGTGCTGGATCTTTGTCAGGCTTCATTATTACTGATATGAGAGCGCTGTTCATGTGTGGAGGGATTTTGGATTTTGCTTGATGTCTGTTGTCAATTTAAGAAAGAGTGGTGAGATTGTATTCTAGAAGTGTTTATAGAACTAAGCAGGGAGGCCATCAGGACCAGGAGCTTCATTATTTGGCATTGGCTCTAGTGTGTTATAGAGTTCACCTAGTGTTACGGGTGCATCTAGTTTGTTTGCTTCTTCTTGGTAAGTTGAGGGATGTCCATATGGTCGAGAAAAGAGTGAACATAGGATTGCTGTGCTACACCACCAATTTGAGGTGTATAGTTTTGAGTAAAATTCCTGGAATGTGCCATTTATTTGTTCAGGCGGCTGCATTGTCTCCCCTGCTGAGCTCTTAATGACTGCAGTAACTGCTTTGTCTTGGTTTTGTTTGAGTTGGTTAGCAAGATATTTACCAGATTTTTTATTGTACATTGGAGTTGTCATGTCAGAGTCTATGTATGAGAAACTGAGTTTTTTTTTTTGTTTGTTTATGATGTCATTAAGTTGAGAATTGATTGCTGCTATTTTGTCGAGAATTTATTCTGTGGGGAGTAATGTGGGGGGAAAAAAGCCACTAGATGGCAGTATTGACATTTTTTTGTTAAGCCCAGTCTGGAGCTAGGGTTTTGGACATGTCCTGAGCATGTCTCAGAGGGGAAGTCCCAGAGAATTGAAAAATAAATCTGGAAGGTGGGAGGGGGCTGGAAAAGAGTATATAAAGAGAAAAATTGAGAGAGTAAAGTAGTTGGAGAAATTGCGAGGAGAAATTGTGGAAGGATGAATTTGACCAGACCTGTCACTCTTTTCAAGACCTGTGAAGCTCTTTTTGTGGATTTTTGCCTGTGTTGGAGCATTTTCCTGTCCCAGGACATCACAACAAAGAAAACCCATCTCAATTACTCATTTTTTTTTTGTAGTTCAACCTTGGTCAGTCTTTGTTTTATTAAACCTGTTCAAGTTTTGAAAATTTGTCTGTCATCCCTTGCTGTCCAATATGTCATAACAAATTGGCTTCATAAGAAATTGGGGCCATAACAGGGGGTGTTAGAATACTGGTCATTAAGGTTTTTTTAATTTTTGTTCAAGATTTCTTTCTAATTCAAGTTCTTTTTTCTTCTTATGTGATGAATATGACATTATTTTCCCTTTAAGTACAGCCTTGGTGGTTTCCTGAATTAGCGACGGTGAGGTCTCCAGGGAATCATTTATTTCCATGAAGGATACCCACTCTTTTGTGAAGAAAGTGTTGAAATCAGCATCTTTAAGCAGATATAGATTGAATCGCCATCTTGTCGTAGGTTGTTTGATTAGTATATTATTTAGACGGATGGACACGGAGGCACGGTCAGTAATTGTGATGGGGTGGATTTTGCTGTCAGAAATGTTGGACATGATTGAGTTACTGATGAGAAAAAAGTCAAAGTGAGAAAATGATTTATGTACTGGAGAAAAAAAAGTTTATTCCCTGTTCAATAGTTTTTTTTTTTTATCGCCAGCTATCGCCAAGACTAAGATTGTTCATATACTGCTTTAGTATTTCGTCGGAGTGCCAATTTCTAGAATTGGTTGCAGTTCTTGACCTATCCAGGATGGGATTGATAACAGTATTACAGTCACCTCCTATTATTATTGCTGAGTTTGGGGTGTTTTTTAGTGTAGAGAAAAAAGTGTGGAAGAAACCATCTATCACTACTATTATTACGAGAATGGGCTGTGTGGAGTGACATCATCACAAACAACTGTCAATAGGAAATGCAATGTCTTCATAATGTACCAAAATTTCAGTAGAGTACACGGTGGAAACATTCTCAGAACATTAAAATATTGGTTGAACCGTTTTTCCTCGTTATAATGACCCTGTTACCAACGCATATCAAAGAGCGATGATCTGTTGTGCAATAGTACAAAGTGCATTGTAAAACAAAATAAATGTCACTTCACAAGTAGGATTCAAATGATAATTTTACAAATAACATTTATTTTAGGGGTGTGTTTTGAAATGTTTGCCAAACAAACTTGAGAGAGAACTGTAAAAACACAGAAAAGAAGTGACATAGTTTCAAACGCAGCCCTAGTTCTTATCAGTTTTGTCTCAGAAATATTAATTATCTGATGAATTTAAGAGAGTGAGTCAGTTTCTATACTGTGGCTTTTAAAGGGTGATTGGTATGTATTCAAACGGGTGAGTATTTAGCTTTTTCAATAATTACAGGAGCTTACCGTTGCCCATCCACAGGCAATTCCCCTTTAAAAAATCGGCAATAAGTATTGTATTGGTTGTTCAAAACATTTCAAGGGGTTATCTGTAACCACAAGTCCCTAATCTGCATAATTTCATGGTAATACAGAGGTCTAGGCCTTGGAATTTGGGCATGCAATTCTAGGTGGAAATTGCCAAAAAAAAAAAAAAAGCCCAAGATCTTAAGAGGTTAAAATAACATCACTTGACAGATGCCCACGGACCTCGTTATCTGTCGATATGCAGCGTTGTCATTCCAGCTCCGATAACATGAATGATAACTGACATCTGTCTGATGGACGTTTTAACTGTTCTCAGCCAAGGAGGTTTGAGAGCTGATAAAGATTTAATACGCTCAGACCTGAGCGACACTAAAGGAAGGGTTCGGTATCAGCGCAGAAAAACGATTTTCCAAGAAGAGGGTTCATGAGGTTTTACCCAAATCAATCTCTGTGATCATTTTTATGTATCAACTTTATAGCACAATGAAATATGTCAAAGTTATATTAAAAATAATAAAATATAGACACAGTAGGACTCCAGGAACACTTCTCACTTACCGGAATAGTTATTCGACAACACTGAGCTTTCCTGTGCCTCTAGTGGTGATTCATTGTGCTGCCATTTCGGGTGACATCAAATTTCCATTTTGGCATTCCTCTGGTAATTCAGCAACAGCATGGTGCACAGGTACATCCAGAGTGTACATTTTAATGCGGTAATTAAAATTTTATTATACAATAATTTAAATGATTTCTATTCCAGTCATCTCACCATGAAGTAATGCTATTGCGCATTAAGCCTTGAGAAACTTCTCAGGAATCTTCTGGTACAATAATCTCACGGGCACCGGTCCCATCTTACAGCAAGGACAGCACAACTATCACGCATTTCACATGAAAACATGTAAGAGATTGAAGGAAATTTCATTTTTGTTTTTGGTTTTGTGTTTTTTTTTGGGTTAGTATTTGATAGTTATTAATTAATAAATTATTACTTTTGAAAAAAAAAAAGATTAAATTATAAATGGTATACGGCTACATTGTAAATGTGAATGCATTGTGTAAGGGAGCAATTTGCGATTGAGAGTTTGAAGTCTTTGACCGCAAATTGCCCATTTATTTATTTATTAAGTTTGGGCCCATTTATTAATGTTAAACCTAAAGTAGTGACAGGTTAAGAAATGTTATGTGAAATCATACTGGCAGTATCATACTGGATTTATTTGGTGTTATTTTTTTTTCCGAAAGATGTGCAAGTCGCAGTACCTGGACATGAGCAGTGGGCTGTCCCGCTACGTTTGGTATCCATGTACTGCGCAGTCCCATGGTTATGAGCAGGAACAGTCAGTGTGGCTAAAGGTATGATTATTATTATTATTGTTGGTGGTAGTTGTCTTGGGAGCACTAGAAGCAGAGATATGACTGATATCAGCTCTATCGTATTCAACATATGTCAAAAACAGATCCGCTTATGCAGTTTACCTTTCAAGGTCTAAAATATGAAACAAAGGGCGAATTTCTACACACACAGACACACGCGCAGGAATGCACACACACACACACACACACACACACACACAAACACGCACACACACAAGCACACAAATTCAGAGAGGTTCCACACTCTCAGAAATAGGGGTACAGCCGGAGTCCATTTCTGTTCCCCAAGGTATTATGTACCCTTTAGGGCTAATTACAGGACCTCAAGGTACCTGTGTGAACCTTTTTATAATAAAGGTTATGATAAAATAAATAAAAACCTACTTCTAAGGTACAACAGCAGTACCTTTGAGGGTACTGCCTCAGTGACAACCAAGGCTTGTCACTGGGGCAGTACCCTCATAGGTACTGCTGTTGTACCTTAGAAGTGGGTTTTAATTTGTTTTGGAACATAAAAGTACCTTTTAGACCCTAAAAAGGTTCACACAGGCACCTTGAGGTCCTATAATTAGCACCAAAGGGTACATAAGTGTTGAATGTACATTGGGGAACAGAAATGGACTCCTGCTGTACCCCTATTTCTGAGAGTGCACAGTAAACAAATTTGTGATTTTTCAAAGAAATATTAATTTATTCTTTAACAAAGCGCAGTCAGGGCGTGTGAAACTAGCCCAAAAATGAATGAGAGGCATTATTGTACATCAGAACGAATATCATGAGGAAACCGTTTGGTCTGCTGGTAAGCTGCTTAGCGCTGCTATCTGGTTTTATATCAGAGATTTAGGACCGTGTTTTGCTCATTGAGTGCCGTTAGTGTTGAAATGACGCAGAAGATCCATCTGTCGTGTTCAGGTGGAGTTTAGCCGGCCCGGAGTGGCTGCCTCCGTCATGGTTTACCTGTCTGCTGACGGGTCCTGGCCTGGTGACCAGTGCCGGAGATATGTCACCATCCACCTCTGCGACACCGCCGGCAAAAACCACTCTCTGGGTATGGAGCGTCCTCGCCCGGAACCACTCTCTCTCTCTCCTGCTCGGAAGTACTCACCTGCTTTTTGCTAAAATACCCTCAGTAAACAAGAGAAAAATAAACATTTTATTCTGGCGCCTCTTCCACCATTGGCCTTCTCCTCTCATTTGAGTCAAAAAAAGCGAGACGCTGCGAAGAGTAAGCAGTGGTATTATCACGGAATGATTTACACTTCATTAGCAGGTGCTGCATATAGCCACTCATCTAATTAACACGTCATTTTATGCATGCAGTTATTAGTACCTCATGTACAGTTGATTCACAGATTCTGCATATAGACTACACTGCGCAGTCACACAGATGGTTCTCTTTGTTTTTTTTACTTGTATTCTTTTCTTTTACTATGAGATAAAGTTCACAGGCTTTTAGCACACAGCAAAAAAAACTTTTAAAGTTTCAATTAATGTAATTACATTAATTGATGTATTAATGATGAAAGGATTTCTAATAAGGTGTGACATTTGTGCTCTTTTCAATATTATTCAAAACTAAACTACTTGTGAGACAACATTTTTTGCAGTTTATCTGCAGTATGAATTTAGCTTACGTTTTCTACAGGCGATTAGAGAAATTCGATTTTAAGACTAAAACACTGAAGAGAGGCTGTTGCAGTGTATGTGCAATGTGAAACAAGACCATGTTTTCTTCTTGGATTACCTAAGAATAAAAAAGTCTGTGCGAAGGTGAAGAGTAAGGCTAGTCCAAGACTACATTTAATCTTGAGTGGAGATTAAACTCAGTTTGGTTCAGGACCAAGTTTACTGAGTGAAAGTGAGCCTAACACTCTTTATAAAAACTAAAATACAAGTTCAGACAGACATTATTCTGATTTTCTGTAGTTTTGCTGCTATAGTTTTGTTCGCACTCTTCCCTTTTGTGCTCCCAGGCACCCATGAGCTCTCGTGCCAGCGGAACCCCCTAGTGGTGAACGTGACTCATAACCTGAGTTTGCCCTTCTACCTGACTACCGCCGTGCTGCTCAACTTCACCTCCCCCCTGGTGGCCGTGTCGGGAGTTGCGCTGCGCACATCCTGCCACTTCAGTGCCTTCGCCCTGACTGGGTGCGCAGAGGGTGGGGTCTTCACACACACACACACACACACACGCACACACACACACACACACACACTCACTCAAACAAACACACACACTCACACACAAACACAGCCATTTGCCCAGAGAGTGGAGTCTTGCAGGCTTGACACTTGCTCTTAAACACAAACACACACACACACACACACGCATGCACATACACACGCACTCACATGCAAATGCACACACATGTACACAGACACACACATTATTACATACATTTGGCCACAGAAAAAAAAAAAACTTTCGGCTAAGCACATCACAAAACCCAGTATAAACCATGCCTGTTAACCTTTTAATTTAACAATTGCTGCATTGTCTGTGGGGTATGAGGTACACTCTCCGTTTCACGTTGTATTATCACTGAAATGCGCTTTTGCTCCTATAAAACATCAACGACTCATTTAATCTGTATGGAAGAGATATTTGAGCCGACTGTTCATTTCTGTTCTTCTGAAATCATAGTCTGAACTTTTTGTCATCACCTCCTGTATTCAGCACAGTTCTCGGGGATTTGGAGGTGTGTGAAATGTACGCACGATGGTGTTGTGGGCGTCCGCGAATGACGTTGGTATTAATTGCAGTGCCAGTTTTTCACCGAAGTTGCGCAGCACGACTCTCCCTGGACTCAGTGGCCCCGGCGGCAGTGAGTTTGTGAATATTATTCCAAAGCAGAGACTGGGGAATTTCTGGGCCAAAAGATTCGAACGGCGGCTTAGCGGTTTCCCCGACACAACCTGAGTGGAAAACCAGCCCCGGAGAGTCAGGGAGAGATTCAGAGCGGTCAGGGATACTGTACTCCTCACATCGGTCTGAAGAGCACTCCCTCTCTCTCTCCCCCTTTCTCTCCGTCCCTCTCTCTCTCTCTCCCTCCCTCTCTCTCTCTCTCTGTATAGGTGCATGCATAGACCCTGCATCATGGACGCCTGTAGTCCACCGCAGCTGGAGCATGGAACGGTCACCTGCGATTCAGGCTCCGGGACGCCCCACTGCTCCCTGCTCTGTCACCAAGGCTACACCCTCAGTGCTCTGAGCGGGAAGAGCCTTCCTCCCAAACAGGTGCGTGAGATCAGTCATCTGACCTTCAGCAACATCCTCACTTACCGCACATTGTATTACCATACATTTATTTGGCAGACGTTTGTTATTCAAAGCAGAGTACAGAGAGCACCATAATTGTGTCGCTGTCCAATGAGTTATGGTGCTCACTCTACAGTGAGCACAACCTAAAGGTCATTGGGAGAACTACAGGACGTTGACGAGATTTGGTGTTAATCGCAGAAAATATATGAGTTGATCCATCTCCAAGAACAGCAAGTGCAGTTTATACAGTCAACGGGCAAAGCTTACATGTTAAGACCAACCAAATTGCTCCAATATGGCTGAAACTGTGACTCGAGAGGTGCAATGTTGTAATGAAGATGTATCTTAATCTAAATTTAGGGGAGCTCTGCCTGAGCAGTCGTGTGAGATTTAGCTAAGGTGCTTGTGAAGGGATACTTCTACTGACAGCGATGGAATATGCCGTAGAGTTTGAGCAGTTCTTGGAGAAGCAGGGAGGTCATTCCACCACTGATGCAGAACATCTGAGGCATGCTGTCGAGCGAGAACTTGGTCTCGCAAGGGAAAGACGTGGGAGTTTTGATCAACTGCGAGCTCTTGCATGTTTTCCAACATGACTGCCAACAAGGTTTTCGGTCAAATTCTATTGAACAAGCTGTGTGAAAGTGCGGATATCGATGTTGAAAATTCTGGATGCCGTCTTGAAAAGCAAGGCAAGACTGCGCGCAGGCATTCTCGTTTGTCGACGCCAGACCAAATGTAGTTCAATTGTTCAAGTGGCGAGAACTTGCCGGTTCTCGCTAAAACCAGCAATCTTGAAATTGCCTCTGAATTTATTCATAAGAGAGAAGCCAAGAACAGGGGTGAGAGGTCAGAGATCCTGCTCTGTGTTTCTCGTACTCATGATTCCAACCAGCTGATTTCATTAATTAGTTCCACCTCATAGATGAAAAATTATTGCAATTTAGTAAATCCAGGTGACTGGAATACATTAACTTCATTAAAACTAGGAACCCATATATGGGTCCATTAAATGCAGCTGCTGTATTCAAACCTGCGGAATTTCAGTCCTATATTACATAAATTCCGATGAAGATCCTAAGGTCTGATAATTCCAATTATTTTCTGCTTAATTATAGAAAAATGTGTGTAAAATGATGGACAAGATCTAGACATTTTTGATTTCAAGTAGTGCTGTGGCTATAAAACATGGAATCTTGGGTTTGAATATTACTTTCACTATAAGTATGATGCAGCTTCAGTGAAGAGCTGCAACCAGTAGATATATAATATATATGTGACAGAAAAGTGGAAAAAAAAGCTTTTTCTGACTTTGAGCCCAGTTAAGGGAAAACTTAATGGAAGAGCTAGAGTCAAAGGAGTTAACACCTCTGTTAAGCAATTATCGTTTACTGAGTCATTTCTCGGGGATAAACTGCTTAAATGATTTCACGTTACAAAGAGAAGGCAGGATATATTATAATTCCTCAGAATTATGGTTTTGGTCCCCTGCCTCAAATATTGCCAGTGTGTTCATTCAACCAACTCGGGAAATCCTTGTAAATCTCTGGTTCTAAAATCAGGTCACGCACAATGGAAACTTCATGTTCGTGACCTTAAACAATCTTTTATGGCGCTACGAATATCAGTTACTGGGGTCCCGTGCCAGAAGAACCTAGAAGGCTGTTTCCCCACCAATATTTCTTGGAAGTCTCGAGTGCGACTTAGTTTGGGCTATTCAATACCTCTAGGTTTTGTACTCTTGTTGGGTATTTGCCCCAAACTATACACAAATTGATGTCAGATCTAATAATGTGTGATTTCCCTGTCAATTTCATTTACTCAAAACATTTGCCTCACCTCACCGCAGTCGTCCAAGGACAAAGTTTTTTTTTGGTATATCTTAAACAGTGACTCAACTCGATTCATTTCAATAAACCACTTTGTACTTTTACCTAAACTGTAGCGCTCTTAATCTGCTTGTCCTTGGTCGTAAATTAAATTGCGGTTTCGACTGTGATTTCATTTTGGGGAATAATTTGAATTTGGTTTATATGCACACCGTGCGTGATACTGAATCCCGAAAATCCCTGGTTTATATTGTAAGCGTTTCTGTGATGATATGACCAAGGCCCTCCTGACCCTGCCGTTTTTCTGCTTCGGATTTCAACTGGCAACTAGGGATTTCGACCTCAGACGAAGAAAAATATCACAGAACGCTCTTGCTGCTTGGAATTCCATGTCGGAAATTCGGGCAATATTTGTCATCCCCTAGTTTGTGGTATGATGTCAGATCAACATTGCTGCTCACTCCATCAATGGTATAGTTCTGTTGTTTTTAACTCCATTCAAATTAATCTTCAATTTTGGGCATAATATGGCTTTGATCATGCAATATGTACATACTGCACTTAAATTTAGCCGTAAAGTTGTTAACAGCTGTTTTGATATTAGTATTGGGCTCACACTGAGGATTGTAATGTGAATATAGGCCACTAGATGGCAGTATTTACCTTTTTTTTGTTAAGCTCAGACTGGAGTCATGTTTAGACATGTCCTGGACATGTCAGGGGCAAGTCTCAGAAAGTTAAAAAAAAGAGGTCTAAATGTGGGTGGGGTCTGCAAAAGAGTATATAAAGAAAAGAATTGAGACAGTAAAGTAGTGGGAGAGATTGCGAGGGGAGGGATGCGTGTGACCAGACCTGTCATTTCTGTTCAGGACCTGTGTAGTTTCTTTTGTGGATTTCTTTGCCTGTGTTTGAGCATTTTCTTCATCCAGGACATCACCAGGCCACCCCACCAAGAAGGGACTGTAATTATTTCTGTTTTTTTCTTATTTATCAATCTTGGTCTTTAGTTGTAGGTTGTTATTAGTCTTTGTCTTTGTTAAAAATTAAATGTGTTTTAGTTGTTAAAACTGTGTTTGTCATCCCTTGCTGTTGCTGTTGTATTATAAATGTAATAACAAATTGGGGCCATAACAAATTGGGGGCTCAAGGTCCGGGATAGACCATTGTGTGAGTAATTTATTGAAAATCTAACATTCCAAATTGTGAAATTGTTTTTGTGAATTTTCCTAGATATATATTGACAACAGCAATGGATGATTTCTTGGCATCACCAACCGTAGGGGTTTTGAAGTCTTTTAAAAAGACAGAACTGCTAGAAATTTGCAGACAGTTGGAGTTGACAGAGGTAAAACCAGCCATGCGAAAAGCAAGACTGGCTAGAGAGATAGTTGAATATTACATTGATGAAAATGTGTTTGCACCAGGAGATCTGGAACAGTTTCCAGTGGAAAATCCAAATATAGAAATGGAACTTAAATTAAAAATGCTAGAGATTGAAAGGGAGGAAAGAGAAAAAGAAAGGGAATTTGAGAGGGAAGAAAAAGAAAAACAAAGGCAGTTTGAGTTAGAAAAATTAGCAAGAGAAGAAAAACAAAGAGAATTTGAGTTAGAAAAATTTGCAAGACAGAGAGATTTTGAATTAGAGAAATTCGATAGAGAAGAAAGACTCCAAATGGAGCAACTAAAAATAAAAATTCAAACTGAAAATAAATTTCGGGCTAGCCAGGAGGTAAAACTGGTGCCTCCATTTTCGGAAAAGGATGTTGACAACTATTTCCAGTGTTTTGAAAAGGTAGCAAAGAGTTGCCAGTGGCCAAAGGAACACTGGCCTCTGATGTTGCAAACTGTCCTCAAGGGTAAAGCTCAACAAGCCTATTCGGCTTTGTCTGCAGATGATTCCTCTGATTATGAGGTTGTCAAAAAGGTTATTTTGAGAGCTTATGAGTTGGTTCCAGAGGCTTACCGACAGAAATTCAGAGGTCTGAAGAAATCTGAAAATCAGACTTATGTTGAATTTGCTAATGAGAAGCAGGTTTGCTTTGAGCGCTGGTGTACTTCTATGGAGGTCAAGGATGATTTCAACTCACTAAAAGAGATGGTGTTAGTTGAAGAATTCAAGAACTGTGTTAAGGATGATGTTAAGACCTACCTTAATGAGAAGCAAGCACTGAACTTGCAATCAGCTGCCAAATTTGCAGATGAATATGTTCTCACTCATAAGTCCAAATTTCAGTCTAGCAGTAACAATAAATGGTCCCAATTTCAGAAAAAGGGTTACGGTGATACCCAAGATTCCTCACCCAAAGACAAAGACAAATCTGGTGATGGTGCTCAGAAATCCAGTAACAGGTCTGATCAAAGTGTGAAAGCTGACAGTGACAAAAGTGGTCTAGTTTGCAGTTATTGCAAGAAATCTGGTCATGTTACAACTAACTGTTGGTTCCTTAAAGCTAAGAAAGAAAAAGAAAAGGATACCAAACCAAATGCCTTTGTGAAAACAAGGTTAGAAACCCCTGTAGTAGATAACCAATCTGCTAAATTGCCTGCTTCTTGTGGGGCTAAAAAGCCTAATACAGCTGACTTTGTGAGGGAGGAATTTCTTCCATTTGTGTCAGAGGGATTTGTGGCTCTGAATGAGCATACTACTCCTGTCCCCATATATATCCTAAGGGATACCGGAGCTTCTCAGTCACTTTTGTTGATGGACTCCTTGGAGTTACGTGATGAGACCGCTTCAGGGGATTTCATACTTGTACAAGGTATTGAAGGGGGGACTGTATCTGTACCCCTGCGCTCTATATTCTTGAAGTCAGATTTAGTTACAGGACAGGTAAAGGTGGGACTTATGTCAAGTCTTCCTATAAAGGGTGTTTCTCTGTTGCTAGGCAATGACCTGGCTGGGGGCAAAGTAGTTCCCCCTGTACATCTTACTTCACAGCCGAGCACTGAAAATGGGGATGAGGACCCATCTCTGAATCCTTCTTGCGCAGTGACTCGTGCTATGGCCAAGAAGGCTAAAGAAGATGATGTTGTGGTGCCGTCCAGTACATTGAATAGTCAGGACTCAGGTGGTTCGCCTCATGACTCTGATTGGCCTACTATGGTTTCTCCGTTTGAGGACTTATCAGATACTTTTATCAGTTCTCTATTCAGCCAGCCGGATGGGTCTGGTGATTCTGATGTGTCTGGAGACTTGTCTCTGTCCAGAAAGCGGTTGATTGAGGAGCAAACTAATGATCCTGAAATTGGTGTACTAAAGAGGAGAGCCCTTCCTGATAAAGAAATAGACGCAGTTCCAGTTGGGTATTATCTCAAGGATGGTGTGTTGATGCGGAAGTGGCGCCCTCCTGATATCCCTGCCAATGCAGATTGGGCAGTGGTCAGGCAAATTGTTGTTCCGAAGGTCTATAGGAATGAGATCTTAACAATGGCTCATAGTTTACCTTTAGGAGGTCATCTTGGTGTTAACAAGACTGTTGATAAGATCATGAAACACTTCTTTTGGCCTGGGCTTCGGAAAGACGTTTCCAACTTTTGCAAAACCTGTCACACTTGTCAGGTAGTTGGAAAACACCAGTTAGACCCACCTGTAGCTCCATTGCAGCCTATCCCAGCATTTGGGGAGCCATTCTCTAGGGTCATTGTTGATTGCGTTGGTCCATTACCCAAGACTAGATCTGGAAATCAGTACTTGTTGACAATCATGTGTGCATCTTCCAGATTCCCCGAAGCCATACCTCTACGTAACATCAAGGCAACTGCAATCTCGAAGGCTTTGATAAAGTTCTTCACGTTGTTTGGCCTTCCCAGGGAAATTCAGTCAGACTAGGGTAGCAATTTCACTTCAGGATTGTTTCAGCAGGTTGTGTATGAACTAGGTGCAAAGCAGATTCTTTCTAGTGCCTATCATCCAGAAAGTCAGGGTGCCTTAGAGCGGTTTCATTCCACTCTCAAGACAATGATGAGGACTTATTGTTATGACCATGAGAAAGACTGGGATGAAGGGGTTCATTTGCTGTTGTTTGCAGCTAGAGAAGCAGTGCAGGAGTCTACTGGATTCAGTCCATTTGAGCTAGTGTTTGGTCATGAAGTGAGAGGACCTTTGCAATTATTGAGTGAACAATGGCAAGAGAAAGAGCCGCAAATCAGTCTGTTAGACTATGTTAGCAAGTTCAAGGAAAGATTGCGTGCAGCTTGTGACCTTGCCAAAGAGAACTTGAAATCAAGTCAGGGAAAAATGAAAACTTGGTATGATCATAAGGCTAGAAGCCGTGAGTTTAAACCAGGAGACAAGGTCCTTGTGTTGTTTCCCTTGCAGTCCAATCCATTGCAGGCTAGATTTCATGGTCCTTATGAAATTCTGACAAAACTCAATGATCTCAATTACATTGTGAAGACTCCAGATAGGAGAAAACCAAAACAATTGTGTCATATTAACATGCTAAAGCCTTATCATGACAGAAATGCTAGGGTTGCAGCTGTCACTTCAGATTCTCCAATGGTCGAAACGTGTGAAGATGAGGGGGAGTTTCAAGATGATGAACCAAGAATTAAAGCTGAAGTTCTTTCATGTAAATTGTCAAACACTGAAGTGTTGCAAAAACTTGATGTAAAACTCCAGCACTTAGAACCCTCACAGAGAGATCAGTTTGAAAGGTTGATCAAGAAATATGAGGAATTGTTTCCTGATGTTCCAAAGAGAGTTACTATAGCCTCTCATGATGTAGATGTTGGTGATGCCAAACCAATAAAACAGCATCCATACCGGATGAATCCTGAAAAGAGAAAGATTGCTGAGAAAGAGGTTGAGTACATGTTAAAACATGATATTATCAGACCCTCCAACTCAGATTGGAGTTCACCCTGTGTGCTAGTTCCAAAACCTGATGGAAGTACTAGATTCTGTACAGATTATCGCAAAGTCAATGCTGTAACTAGTACTGATGTGTTTCCAATACCTAGGATTGATGATTGTATTGATAGTGTAGGGCAAGCAAAGTTTCTGACCAAGATTGATTTATTGAAGGGTTATTGGTGTGTGCCTTTAACTGAGAGGGCCAAGAGCATCTCTGCTTTTGCCACACTATCTGGA
Organism: Gymnothorax reevesii; assembly: GCA_029721435.1. Lineage (NCBI taxonomy): Eukaryota > Metazoa > Chordata > Actinopteri > Anguilliformes > Muraenidae > Gymnothorax > Gymnothorax reevesii. The sequence continues at coordinate 10,055,508 of CM056576.1, forward strand.
TTGTACCAGTATGAAGTCCTACCCTTTGGCATGAAAAATGCCCCAGCCACGTTCCAAAGGACGATACAGTCTACAATCGCCGGATTGCCACACACGGGTGCATACATCGATGACCTGATCACATGGAGTGACTCCTGGGAAGAACATCTAAAAGATGTAGAGACGTTGTTCCAGCGCCTGACCCAGGCTAACCTGACTGTTAACCTGAACAAGAGTGACTTTGGTTGTGCTACTGTCACCTATCTTGGCTACGTCATAGGCCAGGGTAAGGTGGCACCCATAAATGCTAAAGTCCAAGCCATCATGGACTTTCCAGTTCCTGACAACAAAAAAGCTTTGCGCCGCTTCCTTGGAATGATCGGGTACTACCGCAAGTTCTGCAAGAACTTTGCTGAGATTGCTCTCAGTCTAACTAACCAACTGAAGAAAGGCGTAAAGTTCACCTGGGATGATGCATGCCAGAGAGCCTTCGATCGCCTGAAGTCTCTGCTGTGTCACTTCCCCGTGCTCAAATCTCCTGACTTCAACAAACCGTTCTCCATCGCGGTCGATGCTAGCGACCAAGCTTGTGGATCTGTGCTCCTACAGAGAAGTGACTCTGATGACATTGAGCATCCCGTGGCATACTTCTCCAGGAAGTTCAATCGCCACCAAACAAACTATTCCACAATAGAGAAGGAACTGTTGGCTCTCGTCCTTTCTTTACAACACTTTGAGGTTTATGTTTGTACAGGGGAAAAGCCAATGATTGTGCACACTGACCACAATCCGTTAATGTTTTTGAGTAAGATGAAAAACAAGAATCGGAGATTGTTGAATTGGAGTTTGATTTTACAGGAGTTTGACTTGGAAATTAAGCATGTGAAGGGTACAGACAATGTAATTGCTGATTGCTTATCCCGTGTTTGAATGTGTATATATATATCATGTGTTTGAATATTGTATGATATGTATATATAGACAAGTGTTCACTTAACCATTTTGTATTGAAAAGAAAAATTTTGCCTTTGTGAGTCAAAATTTTTCCCTTTTGGAATGGAGGTGTAATGTGAATATAGGCCACTAGATGGCAGTATTTACCTTTTTTTTGTTAAGCTCAGACTGGAGTCATGTTTAGACATGTCCTGGACATGTCTGGGGCAAGTCTCAGAAAGTTAAAAAAAAGAGGTCTAAATGTGGGTGGGGTCTGCAAAAGAGTATATAAAGAAAAGAATTGAGACAGTAAAGTAGTGGGAGAGATTGCGAGGGGAGGGATGCGTGTGACCAGACCTGTCATTTCTGTTCAGGACCTGTGTAGTTTCTTTTGTGGATTTCTTTGCCTGTGTTTGAGCATTTTCTTCATCCAGGACATCACCAGGCCACCCCACCAAGAAGGGACTGTAATTATTTCTGTTTTTTTCTTATTTATCAATCTTGGTCTTTAGTTGTAGGTTGTTATTAGTCTTTGTCTTTGTTAAAAATTAAATGTGTTTTAGTTGTTAAAACTGTGTTTGTCATCCCTTGCTGTTGCTGTTGTGTTATAAATGTAATAACAAATTGGGGCCATAACAGGATGCTACACTCAAACATCAGTGAGGGCATCCATTTTTTTCTCACTTTGTAGCTGAAATGCGCAGGGTTGATACTGTACATTTAAAGGTCTCATATTATGCATTTTTTTTTTTTTTCTCAAGTTTATGGCAGGTTGTGAAGCTGAGTGCTGTAACCCTTTTCCCCGTGATAAACTTATTGTAACGCACAGCCTCAAGTGGTTTATTGCTTTTATAAAACAGTTATTAGAATGGATAACAAGATCCATTTAAAGGATTTTACCTGCAAACTGTAACCGCATTTGTTACATAAAACGGCGACATTTGCATCCGAGTCCACTTGCTATGTGGTCTCAAGTGTGGGTTTGTAGTCTCGTGATGGCTTTGCACGCCACTCTGTCAACCATTTTGCATGATCTGAAATATCAGTTTTATATCCCTGAATTCTCACCTCTGACTTGTCACGTCCCGTAACCAATCGTAGGGTATCTCTGTGTTCGTCCCCTCAGAATAGGGCAGAGGTGGAGTGCGTCCACGGGTCGTGGGACAGGGTCCTGGCCTGCCATCCCATCGAATGTGGCCCCCCGGATCATTCACACATCTACTTCGCTAACTTCTCCTGTCTGGAGGGCACGACCTTCGGGAAGAAGTGCTCTTTCACCTGCAAGGCTCCCGCCAAACTGCAAGGTGAGGGGTCATTTCAACCATGGTGGTTGGCACTCCTCTCTCAGGACATAGCAGTTCCGATTTCGAGCCCCACCCTGGATCATCCCCGAATGGTGTTTGTATGTTCTCCCAAAGTTGATGTGGGTTTCCTACCACAGACAAAAATGTGACTCCAGGCCTACAGGCGGAAATTATCTTCACTGATATGACTTTGACCTTGTTCTATAAATAAAATATTATGCAGTGGACTGAGATATAGCATGAAGCAGCCATCAAAATATTTATCAACGCATACGAAAAATAAATTTTAGTTTAAAATACTGTAGGATCACTTTCTGGGTATTTACTTAAAAATCAAATAACCAATGAAGAATTTTCAGGCCTTTTTATTTATGATATAATATGACAAGAAATTTTAAAAACTGGCCATTCAGCATAACAATGCTCACCACCTCCTCCCACTAAAATGAAATCAATGAGAACAAAATCGCAAAGTCACTGTCTAACGGCTGACAGACTCCCTCATGTATTCTGTTCATAAGTTTATTAGTCATTTTTTTGTGTGGCTTTAAATTATTCGTCATTATTTTTTCCAAAACAGACTGAATTTTTGCTGTATACTCCAATACCCTATAAATTATCCTTATATATGGGTGCGTTTCAGTCAGTTGGTGTTATTGGTGTTTGTGTCGGTATATATATATTGGTGTTGGTCAGTTGGTGTTATTATATCTGACGGTCAATGTTTACCAATGCAGACTATACGCTGAATCTCTTGTCCTAAGATGGTCTCGGTTTCTGAGAGGCTGTGTTCTGCATGCAGAGCGGATATCTGTCAGATTTAAAATGGGTACTGCTGCAGTGCTGGCTCGCTCCCACACACACACACACACACACACACACACACGCACACAAACAGGTCATGACCTCTGTCGACAGAAGCTGAGTCTACAGAACTCACAGGCATAATCAGCTCATTTTTGCATCTACTTCTCCGAAGAAGAAACTGACCCAGAACGGCTCTGCACCCGGATGATGGACAGACACGTAAATGAAATATTAATGCAGCATAACTGCTCTAAAACGAAACCTGCCAAAGAAGATCACGGCCAAGAAAGAGAGTGGACTGCACTCAAAGGGGTCTAGTCATGTGGTCTCCTTGGTGTCTGCGTTTGCAGTTATATAGCACATGCATATTCCTAAACTGGGATGCTGGTTTGAATACTATTATGTTTTGCTGAAAAACAAATTCCATAACACTTAAAAAATAACTGGAGATAACAAAGGAGAGCTGAACCAGCTGTGATTCTCATTTAAAACTTTTTCCAGAATCTGAGAAATGCAGACCTCCATTAGAGGGCAAACTGCAGTGTGCGGTTGTGCAGGTTTGGTGTCAGCCTTGGGGCCTGTAGCTCGATGGTGGTTGGTATATGGGGTCCTACCCGTGGGCAGAGGTGATCGAGTCCCGTTTCTCAAATAGGGAATCCACAAAACACAGACCACAGTCAGACAATAGGGCATGACATTGGCCTCGGCTTCTATTATTGTACCTTGAGAATGCACGAGTATACCAACGGTACATCAGCTACTCTGTTGGCTAAGAAACTGAGCCTAATTACTCAATGAACAATCCTCCATGCTGATAACGTTTGGCTCTATAATCTGGCCTATCGCTAACAGGAGGCCCAACTATTCATTTCACAACCTGGGAGAAATGGAAACCATGACAGTTTTGGATTTGAGAGTCAGATTTGAGTTTCAATGACTTGAGGTAATGGATTAGCAACATAACCATTCATATAGTTATTTTTCAGTAAATGAATGAACAGTTCAGACCAGAGCCATAGTCCAAAATGGAGCACAGATTTTGGCTGACTGGGCCCATCGTAGTTCACCCAAGCTGTGGCACATCGATGATTCAGAGCAGTTTGTACACAATTCCATATGAAATTACTCTTCTGATACACAATTGAGTGCAGTTTGTTTACAAGGGCTCTGCGCTGAACACAAAATTGACCAATTTAGCTTTTTGTAAATCTTGCTTTCATCGCAGTTCCATATTGAATTATCTTTGTTGTTTTGTGTTTAGAAGTGAGAACAAAACTCATGCTGGCAAGGGGCCTGTTACTTTCTTCAGAAATGACTCGTCTTTCCCGGAGGACCACCACCCTGTCAGGTTTCGTTTCAACCCTTACAAGAGGCACATCAATCAGTTGCTAAAAATATGTATTGAGCTGATAATGAAAATTATTCAGCTGTGCCATATTGGAGTTAGAGTGAATATCTACCAGATGGTAGATCTCTAGGAACAGGTTTGGTTTCCCTTCTACATCATACAGGAGTGGTAACCAATCCTCTTCCAGGAGATCTTCCATCCTGTCGGTTTTTTACTTTAAAAAAACACACCTCTTTCTACATCAAGAGACTTGTGGAATTCAAGATGAATAGTGTCTGGAGTGTCAAGTTAGGGTTGATATGAAAACCAGCGGGGCAGTAGATCTTGAGGAACAGGGTTGGTTACCGCTATCATAAGGGATCGCCAGTATTGCCGGGAACGAGAAAACAGCCTGAAACACTCCACAGTTTTCTCTCGGAGGCTGGAATTTAGCTGCCTGTCCACCATAATAAACCTTTTGTGACTTCAAGTCTGCTTTTCAGTATTTAATTGCACTATTTTTAGCTTACGGGCCCTAATGGCCGATAAGCTATTGTCGTGGTGTAGCGTCCGGCGTTCGTAGTCTGTTGTCCGTCGTCCGGAACATTTTTTATCTTTTTTTTGGCCCGATGAACTTTCGTGTAAATTTGGAAAAACATACTACTAGACCATATCTCCAGACGTTTTTCTCTGATTTTCGATTGAATAATTTTTGTTTGTTTTATGGGCCCTTGAAATTTTGGCTCCAGTGTTAAAGATAGGACTGAGAAATTTAAAAAAATGATTTCTCAAAAACTGCGTGATAAATTTTTTCCTAATTCAGGTAATCAACTTACGTTGGTACTGTCAATGTACAGTGCAAGCGCCATTTTGATTGAATCGATGGAAGTGGGTCTATTGGGGGCGCTGTACTTTATGACTATGCGAGATGGCCTGTCGAGGCCAAATGGTTGCAGAGAGAGATTAAGTTTTTATTATTGACATGTAGGAAGTCATATATGACCTATATTTTGGCAATATTAAATTTGACCACAGTTGACTTTGAAAGGTCAAACTTTAGGTCAGGGAATATATTAACAATGTTAAAAGATATGGCTTGAAATTTCAAAAAATGATTTCTCTAAAACTGTCAGATAACTTTTTTCAAAATCTGGCTATCAACTCACCTTGATACACTATACAGTGCAAATACCATTTTGATTGAATCTACGGAAGTGGGTCTAGTGGGGGCGCTGTACTTTAACATTGGGTCTTATGGAGAATGGGCCAAATCGCCTGTGGAATGGTTGCAGATAGAGATTAGGTTTTTGTTACTGACATAAATGAAGTAATGTTTGACCTATATTTTGGCTGTGTTCAAGTTGACTGTAGATGACCTTGAAAAGTCAAACTTGAGGTCAAACAAAATGTTGCAATTTTCAAAGGTTTCTAGTCTTGAAAATATTGAAGATTGGGAACAAATGTGCATTGATCAGTTATAGGAAGTCACATATGAACTTTCATTTGATGTCCTTTAACTTAACCTTCAGCGACCTTCGAAGGTCAAACTTCACATAGTGAAATTTCAATGACTTCTATCACCAAAACTATTACAGATAGAGCTTAGGTTTGTGATGCGGCCATATAGGAAATCATGGATGAAGTTTCATTGGGTTACCTTGAAATTGACCTTCAGTGACCCTCAACGGCCAAACTATACAGTGTAATGTGAAAATATGCCACTAGATGGCAGAATTGACCCTTTTTTTTGTTAAGCCCAGTCTGGTGCTAGGTTTGGGAATGTCCTGTGCATGTCTGAGAGGTGAAAGTCCCAAAAAAAAGAAGTCTAAAATGTGGGAGGGGGCTGCAAAAGAATATATAAGGAGAGAAATTGAGAGAGTAAAGTAGTAGGAGAAATTGCAAGGAGAAGGATACATTTGACCAGACCTGTGGGCCATAACAACAGTGAAATTTCAATGACATATATCAGTAAAATCGATACAGATTGATTTTGTATTGGAGTCGTATTGGAAGTCATGTATGAAGTTTCATTTGGTGACATTCAGCTTGACTGTTGATGACATTTGAAGGTCAAACTTGACAATACAATTACAATGACTTGTATTACCAAAACAGTCACAGATAGAGTCTAGGTTTGTATTAGAGACATATAGGAAGTCAAATATGAACTATCATTTGGTGACCTTCGTATTGACCTTCAAAGGCCAAATGTGACCCAGAAAAAAATCAATGACTTGTATCACTAAAACAGTCACAGATGGAGCCTAGGTTTGCATTACTAACATCTAGGAAGTCAAAGATGAACTTTCATTTGGTAATATTCAACTTGACTGTCAGTGACCTTTGAGGGTCAAACTCGACAGTAAAATTACAATGACCTGTATCACCAAAATGGTCACAGATTGAGCCAAGGTTTGTATAGAAACATTTAGAAAGTCATATATGAAGTCCATTTGCTGACCACAACTTGACCGTCTGTGACCTTAGAGTTCACAATTGATATATTGAATACATATTGACATATTATAATGACTTGTATCACCATAACTGCTTCAGAGCTTAGGATTGTATTACAGGAGGTTTTTTAAATGTATCTGAACTTTTATTTACTGAACTGACATTGATTTTCATTGATTCAAATGTCAAACTTCACATGAAATTTTCATTACTTGTATCATCACTGTAAGACTGCTTGCCGGTAAGCGACAGGACCCGTGGTCCTATTTTTTTTCTCCTCTCTTTACCTTGCATAATTACCTCCTGAAATAGTCACATTTTTCATTGCTGCAATTACTCCATTACGTGGGATCAACTCAGGTCTCCCTTGTTGGGCTCGAAAGGAGAATCTTCAGGATTTTAGATTTCAAGTAACTTAGTTGGGCTGCCATTCCTTCAGATTTAAACTGGTATTACGAACTTGTGTGACATAGCGGTAACTGCATGTGACCATATGCCATCTATGCTGGTTCCAGATGCATTCGGCCACGAAATGGGTGCTGAGCCAGCCTAGATTTCCTCGATGTCTGGGGAAGCTTGTCTGAATACATGATTCCTCAGTCATAGGAGCTCAAGAATAATGGCACTGCTTAACAAATGTAAATGCAAACAGTTTTTTGCCTTTTCAACTGTTTTTTACTTTTACAAATTAATTTATGTTTTTTTATGAGTTACTTTTGATAAGAGCAGACTAACAAATCGTTGCTGCAGTCAGTTCAGTTGGCATTTGAAGTGCTGCTTGAAGCATGGGTGAGAAGTCATCATAAATTTGGCAAGGATTTGGCCAGATGCCGAGCTCATGTGCCGCTCCATGTTTAATTGCACAATCCTTTTAAGATTACACAACCTCTTGAAAGCCTTTTGGTGTCTGAAGCCGAGGGTATGGGCCATTATATTTTATAGACCATTAAAAGGTGCACCGAAGTTCTAGAAATGTTATAATTAGGCCTATAAATTGCTACTATAACACCAATAAAAGTACATTACAACATGTAGCCTACGGCAAATGACCTGTATATAAAAATATATGTTCAAGTGCATGTTTTATAATCAACTTTTAAAAACTTACAGCTCTTAGTCATTAACTGCTTATTAACACGCGCGGGAGACCTGGGTGTGAGAGATTGAGGCCTTGTAACAGTTATGCAAGAGATTGGAGAAAAACAGATGCATTTTTGGTCCTTTTTTTGTGGAATACGCCTCACTCCAGCTGTCATCCTTCTTCATCTGTCGTTTAATGGCGTTTGGTTCATTCGGTTCAAAGCAATTTGTGACCATCATATATGTTTAACCCTTTGAGCTCTTGAATTTCCCTTAAGAATGTTCAAAGTCAGTCTCATACTGTAAGACAGTGTCACACACATATTCTGTATGTGGTGGTCGCTGCACCTCACTGAAGCTACTTCACACTTATATTAAGAGAAATATTCAAACCCAGGAAGCAATGTGTTTATGGCCACAGCATTACATTAAATGGAAAATATCTCTTGTCCATCATTTTTTACACGTTTGTCGGTTATTGAGCCAGACATTGTTAGGATTGATGGAAACCTTGGGATCTCCACTAGAATTTGAAATAGGCCTGAAGTTCCACAAGTTTGAATACAGTATGAGTATATGGGTCCATAGGTTTTATGAGGTTATAGAAAGTGCCACCATCCTCCTACATGTATTATACGGTCACTCTTGCTTTGATGATTCCACATACACCTTAGATGTACTGTATTGAATGAATTGATGGATTCGTGTATAGTGAGTCAAACCCATGTGTCTCTGTTGACGATAATTACCTAGATCTGTAATTCTTTGAAACTGTGATTGGGAGGTGGGATTATAATTCTAATAGGAACGTTTTTTGTGTCGCAGGCGTGCAGAACTGGTTGATGTGCCTTGAAGATGGTATGTGGTCCTTTCCGGAGGCGTACTGTAAGATTGAATGTCCTGAACCACCGGCCATGCCCAATGCCAAGCTCCTAGTGCCACAGTGTGTGGGACACGGGCACGACGTTGGCACCGTTTGCCGATATAAATGCAAGCCGGGATACTACGTGACTGAGAGCCTCGGCAAAAAGCCAAGGAAGTGAGTGATTTTGTGTAATACTGCGAGGTATTCTTATTACATTTGATTGCATGTTGTTTTTTTTTTTTAAATTATCTTGACTGTTCGATGAGCTTCAACCGGGTATATGGTATGATTTTGTAGTTGTTTACTGTGATAAAGATGTGTACTATTCCATTACCCACCATTCAAAACCTTGGAAAGCCCTTCTGAAGTTTACCACAATAGTACCTGCTATAAAATGGCAAGCTAGCCCGCTACACATGGCGCCCCCAAAGAAATGCTGCTCATCGTTACATCATGTTGAAAATTAACATTATTTTGAACTAATTCTCCTATTTGTGGTCTGTTTTAAATATTGTTTCCAAAACATTTTCAGTTGAATGTTTAAAATGTATTGCTGTATGTGGATTCTGTTGCTAATAGTATTTTATTTTTTTCATGTTTTTTTATGATACTGTAATTTTTGTGAACAAGACATCATTGCAAATGAGATCAAGGTCTCAATGAGTTTCCCTGTTAAAATAAAGTGTAAAAAAAATCTGGATAGAAGTGATACTTTGACAGTAATTAATATCACTCTTTTCTGAGATTGAATTTTCTATATAATGGGCCGGATAGGATAGCCGTTAAGAGAGACTGCTGACCGGGGACTTGTTCCTAAAGCTTGAGTGACAGGTCGAATTGGCCATACAGATTATCTGTACTCAAAGGCACAGGAAGTCATGTTTTCCCTGTGTGTACTCATTAATAAGTTCATTAATGCTGCAGTTAAAAATACTTTACTCTTGTAAACACACTAATGTGCCAGTATTCTTAGAAAAATGGCCAGAAGGTCCAATAATTTTGAATGACTTCCTCCCTTATAAAAAAATTTGGTATGTTTATGATCAAATTGATTTTAGGTAGGTACAGTAAAACTTCTCCATATTGAATGAATGTGCCCAACAAAAACAGTAAAATCCTGGGCTTTCTTTTGATCTGTTTTTATAGACTCATTTTTCTATAAGGAAGTCCACCTTTGTGGACTTAGTTTTTAACCTTATTTTTAAATTAGTGATTTTAGTCATTCTCTAAATATAATATGTATATCAGTGTCTTTCCCTAATGTAAAATATATGGTACATTATGAATGGTACTTTTTTCAAAAGTTATCATGGTCAATGTCTATGGCTGAGGGCTTTAAAAACCAAAGGCTTCTATATATTTGGTGGGAAGTGATCCACAATTTCAACTTCCTGTCCACACAGGAAGTTCCTTAAGGTGGAATGCCTGGAGGGGGGTCAGTGGGAGGCTGGGGGCTGTGAGGCCATTTCCTGTCCATCCCCTCTTGCTGTGTTCGAGGGCATGTACACCTGCACCAAAGGCTTCGAGTTCGACAGCCACTGCACCCTCCACTGTCCCGACCCCCCCGAAAAGGTGAGACCGCTGACCTCGATATTTACCCAGAGTCCGCGCCTCTGCTGCAGTGAGCCTGACGGAAAACGGGCACTGCCTTCAGCCTTTTAACCCCCTAAACGTCAACTTTACACTTAATTTTTTCCTTTGGTAGATTCAAAGTCAGAAAAAGCATTTTTTTAAATAATATAGGATAATGTCACATACATATTCTGTGTCTACTGGTTGTAGTGCATGTATTCTAGGACATCGACTCAGAACCTCAATAAAAATACAAAAAGCAAAACCCACGTTTGTCACGGACAATAGCAATATTGCATGCAATTAGCAACAGCTGTTTATTTAGGAAGCAAAGGAAATACCTTTCCTGCAAAATGTCATATTCAGTATGGTTTGTTGCTGCACTGAGCCAAAAAGCTGATTTTTTTTTCTTTTCTTTTTTTGATAAAAGCCAGAAGATGGACTAAAATTGGGGCGCAGAGTGTGATTTGAAAGTTCCAAGTTAAGCGGTATTATTAGGGGACATCGTTGACATCATTCTGTACCTGAATAAAATAGATGGTGGAATGCGGATAACAATTCAGCAGTGTTCCCATTGCAGTCCTATGGAGCATTATATATCTGTTATTTATGTGCATATACGAGTAACTAGCTTCAATTACCAGACATACTGTGAGGCATTGAACAGCCGGAGTTTGGGAAATTCAGAGCCCTCTTATCGACGCCTGGGTGACGAGTGGGATGTTAACTGGCTGCAGGCCTGAGTAATGCACGGTTACAAGCAGCAGCAGAGATTGATCCAGCGCTGCAGCAGGCAGGGTCATGTTTCTACTGCAGAGATGGAGCAGGAGAGCAGCTTAAATAATTCTCCTTACCGAGGAGCAGAGCAGCTGCAGAGATGCGTGTGAGTGTTGATGCGAACAAGGGCATGTCTCGAGTTGTCAGCCTGAAATTGCACCACACACTGCACCCCACACACTGCCAGTAAAGCTCTGGCACTGGATTGTTGTTGCTCATTTAATGCTGACCAGCTCAAAACTGAACGGTCTGGGACTACGCTGTTCAAACTCCAGGAGACTGCATAGTGTGGGGCATTTGTTATAAAACTTTTAGCTGGTTTTGTATTTCAATCAACAGCCAGTTTAGACCTTGGAACGAGGCGCTCAGATTCTTCGGCCGACCGCATAATCAGCATGGTGGACGGAGGGCCAGCTTAGCCTGCAGGCAGGCATCTGAGACCTGAGAATCTGGAAGCCCTGTTCTAGGACCTTCTGTAAACCCGCTGTAAATTAACCTGACCTAAGCTGACCGGGCTCCCCAATAAGGCAGTCTCTCTCTCTCCCTCCCTCCCTCGCTCTCTATCTATCTCTCTCTCTCTCCAGCATCAAACCATACACTGCTCCAAAGATGGCTCCTGGACTGAGGAGTTCAGGATGTGTCAGAGGCTCGAAGGTTCGTGCTCCCCTCCGCCCGACCTCAACCTGGTGGAGTACTCCTGCGATGAGGGGCACGGCGTGGGTGAGTTTGCGGGGTGCTTGAACACGGGGGTCGGTTCGTCCATTCACTCAATCCTCACTCCTACCTCACTTTCTTCTTCATCTGACCCGGAAATCGATCAAGGTCCACTGTCGTTATGGAGATTCATGTCCTGCAAATGAGTTGGTTTGGTGTGGGAGTGGGGGTGAAGGACGACTGCTAGTTTCCGCAAGATGACCTCAAGACCTGAAGTATTGTTTGTGCGATGTGTGATTTATAAACGATTATGAATGATTGGCCGTCTGCATCTGCTCTAACTCTCCTTAACTGATTCTGAAGTGAAATGATGTCTGAAGGAGCCGTGATGCTCCAAATTGCTAATTCCCATTTTCTTCATTCCCAACTTTTCTTCCCTTTCTTATCTTTCTGTCTTCTCTCCCTGATGGGTCGAGAGAAGAACAAGAAAAGGTAGAAATAAGCAACAGCTGTGAACCTATCGAAGAATCCTCCACGCTATTGTTAGTAGTCAGAGTACTCCTAGCTGCTGTGTGCTTGTGTTTTTTAATTTCTATTAAATGAAGCTAAACCAAATAAGCATCCATCCATCCATCCATTATTTACACCGCTTCTTCCTCATTAGGCTCATGGCGGAGCTGGAGCCAATCCCAGCTCACTATAGCGAAAGGCGGGAACACATCCTGGACAGCGAACTAATCCATCGCAGGGCGCACACACCATTCACTCTCACACTTGCACCGTCTGGCAATTTAGAATCTCCAGATGAACAAACGCATTGACAAAAAATAAATGGGACTTGATGCTTTCATATTTTACGGCATTTCTCATGTTTGAATTTATGCATTGGGAGATATATGCTCTTAGACAAATTAACTGCTCTGAATTATACCACTGCTTCATAGTTGAAGCATGCAGGCTAATTCCTTGTCATTTCATTTATTAGATCCTCTGTTTGTGAATTTCTCTTCTGTATGGTAAAAAATTAGAGTGAACTTTCCATGATTTTTCCGTCTGAAGCCAGGTTCACCAAGGGCACTGCGCCTCAGCTAAAGCAGGTAGCAGGTGTTGGACGACTCTGTAGGATTGGCTGCCAAGTGTTGTCTGACTGCAAGCGGCTGGTTTTAGGCTTGGGTGATTTTGTGTTTGCGCATGAATTTATTCAACACATGTAAATGAGCGTTGGAAGAAAAAAATTATAATAATATGAGCGCTTGCTTTGCAACGCCGCAGGTGCAGTCTGTTACCCAATATGCATTGTGGCCTTGAGTGACCCAGTGGTGTTGGCCGATGATGTCACTGCGGACACTGTCAAGCACTGGATGCAGCCCAGGAAGGTGGAGGTGAGCCGTTAACTGCATTTTAAATGTATAAATAGATCATTTCCTGTCGGTAAGACCAATATGACTTTACTGCCTCATTGCCTTACCCAACATGTCTATTAAATGCTGATTATTTTGACAGATGGTTTTTTTCCCCATTTATATCCATGGCACAGTGGTTTGCTCTCTTGCCATGTAATAAAGAGGTTTCATAGTTTCATAGTTTCATTCTGCATAGACTTTGCATGTTCTCCTTGTGTTTGAGTGGATTTCATCTGCAATTCTCTGGGTACCCCCACCCTGAAAGACATGCTGAACAGGAACACTCCTACCAGTGTCCCTGACCAAAGCTCTGGCTTTAGAAAGACATGCTCTATAATAACACTCCTACCAGTGTCCCTAACCAAAGCTCTGGCTTTAGAAAGACATGCTCTATAATAACACTCCTACCAGTGTCCCTGACCAAAGCTCTGGCTTTAGAAAGACATGCTCTATAGAAACACTCCTACCAGTGTCCTTGACCAAGGCTCTGGCTTTAGAAAGACATGCTCTATAGTAACACTCCTACCAGTGTCCCTGACCAAGGCTCTGGCTTTAGAACTGGAGTTGGACCCTGGGTGCTGCTCTGTAGCTGGTAACTGCTCCTCAGTAACTAGAAAAGGTCAAATGCTGAGGACAAATTACCCCACGGGGTTCAATAAAATACATCTTATCTAACAATTCAGAATTACAATCCTAATGACTTATGCTGCTCTATAAAAGTTGGAAAAATGTGTATGCATTGGCTTAGGGGGACAATTCACACTCTATATTAAATTCAAATTAATTTTTGAAATACCATGTTTGTGAGACATTTCAGCAAGTCAGACAACCACTGAGACTCCCCAAAGCTAGGAGTAACTTTAGTTTATTCCTGATAATAAATGACTCAAAAAATAATTAGTAGATACTTTGGCACAGTAACTCTCGGACGCTCTTGACGATAAATTGCATGGAATCATTTATTAACTTAACCTGAGGTTAAAATCTCAAAGCGAAGACAGATTTTGTCTCTGCAATGACCCTTTTCCTATTACCTAATTGCCTATTTTTTAATAAGCCTGTTTTTAATGGAGCGGGGTCCTGCATTCCTATCGGCCCGCAGCTGCGGTTTTTGGGGCGAACGTGTTTATAGTCGGTGTAACTCCAGATGTCAGATTTAAGTTGCTGGGTGCTAAATAATGGGATCTCCGGTGAGAGCTTGGGCTGACTGCGGTCTTCTCCGCCCAATTTGTATTGATCGATTCGCCAGGCTGCCTCCATCCCACCCTGAGAGGCTTGGGAAAGAACGAGAAGCGATTTGGCGTCTCCTGGAGCTGTCGACGGCTTCGCTGATCCCTGCCCTAGCAACAATCATCGCTGCCGGGATTCCGCGGATACTTTGGCGCGCTAGCTGCTGTTTTTTTTTCGTCTTTATATTCTCAAAGAAGGCGAACTGCCTAATGGAAGTCACTCACGTTTTTTGGGCTTCCAATGGCGAACTCTACAGGGATCCGAGAGCTCGAGGCCCTTTGAGCGGAATACTTCGGTGACGCGCGTTGTATGATTGGTCCACTATTGTCGCGTGAGAGGTAACGTTACCTCCAGCTTGGGTAGAGCCCAGGTACGTCACTTGTCACCACCTCAAAATCAGGGGGGGGTCCCCAAGGGAGACCCTGGCTGTCACTCATTGGCCACTTTCTTGAACCCTGGGCTCATGGGACTTTTCGATTTGACAGGGTTTAATGCTTTAGCTGAATGACTTTTCATGCTGTGATTTTCAACACCACCCACTCTCAGTGAAAATTACCCTTGGCCCTAAGAGTGCACGGCAGCTTTGCGGCGTCTCGCGTCGAAAATGCCAGGATTTTGTTTTCAACAACCGCAGGCAATAAGCTGCACCCCAAAGGTGCTTTTCCCAGATTTTGTGGTGAGGGAGACGCGGTAGCACAGAAGGGCTGGAACACGTTCGGTGTTTTGTGAATGCATTCAAACTGTGTGAATAAGGCCACCTTCGCTACCTCGGTCGATCAATATGAATATACGGTAAATACCATGAAATTAAAGCCGACGATCTCTAATACATGCACTGTCTTAAAATACTGTACTGAAGTATTGAGCATAAAAGATAACAAAAAAAAAGCAGTCTCACTGTTCTAATACTTGTGACTTGACTGCATATTCCAATAATAGTCTGACCATAACAGCTTGTGTTCATGTTGCATTAACGCAAGCATCAAATAGAACCGCTGCGAGTCTGGCCAATAAAGGGGAAATTGCCATATTTTACTGGTATCCCTTTGAATACTGGTTGAAAAATTAATATAGCAGCACACCTAGTATGAGTCATTGTGATATTTGATATTTAACAATAATTCTCAGCGGGGTTGCAGTGATGTTGTGTCAGCGTTAACGACACCATGAAAAAGGAGCGAGAGCGTATCTAATTTTTAGATAATGCAACATGTTCCGAAGAATTTTCAAAGGAAGTAGAGGCGACCTGATTGTTTTTAGATGTGGGCTTGCTTTCTAAACTATGCCGGGATTGAATGTTTGTAAAAGGTTGTTGATTGGTGGGGAACCTACAGTCAGAAATATTCAGTCGCCTTCTTGTATGTTATGATGTCAAATTGACAATGGAATCATTTTCCATGAAGTACACGGAAACAGTACAATGCGTGAAAAACTCAAATTTCCCAGTTCAGAGTGGATATTCCCCCAACTGTTGGTGGTACAGGAAGGAAAGTGGATTTTATTCCTCAAAGCATCTTCGTGATGCAGCGCTCCGGATGAGACCATTAAAATCATGCTAAAACTTTCACCAAAACATGTCACTCATGGCATTTTCCACCCACTTCATTGGTTGAGAATGGCTGGGTGAATAACGACGCTTACACAATTTGCCCAACGGTTGGGGGAATAGCTTTGGCCTTTACAATTACAATATATTATGGAATACATGCAGTATTTGCCTTAAGTTGCTTTCATATGGTATTTCAGAATAACCAAAGTTGAGGAGACAGTGCATTTTGCTTGCTGCTTGGCTTTAAATTACATTCTCTAGCTGTGAGCAGTGTGTGGGATGTTGACCTCTGTGTACCCCCCTCTTTGTTACCCTCTCACAGAGTATCGTGTGCACGGGCCTGATGAAGTGGTATCCTGACCCCAAACAGGTCTACTGCATCCAGTCATGTGAGGTGGGTCTGTGCACGTGCTCAGTAGGGTCTGAGAGCTTGCTCTTTACATTTTAAGAGCTGCCACAAAGACTATTGCTGTTATGCTCTAGTAAGGTATTATGCTACACGTAAAACCTTAACATCATTACCAAATTAACATTTTTTTTGTTGTGATGTTACTTTCGGGCGCCCCGGTGGCTCATCAGTCTAAGCGCGCGTGCCATAAAGGCTGTGTCCTTCCCGCAGCGACCTGGGTTCGGTTCCGGCTCAGGTCATTTGCTGCATGTCTTCCCCCATTCTTCTCCCCAACACTCCTGTCTCTGCACACTGTATAAATATCAAATAAAGGGAAAAAAAGTTTTTACTTTTTTTGACATCAACCGTCAACTACCATTTAACGGATGATACACGGAGATATTCTGAAAAATCATATTAGATAAATGTACGTATGTGCCTTTTAGGCCAAAAATATTTCTATGCTTTTCCTTTTTACTTTCTTTTTTAAAAAAATTTTTCGAACTTTTTTTAGTGCTCAGTCTAAAACGGGAGACTGTATCACATATTGAGACCTAAGATAAATATGGAAATTTCCAAGTGCAGGTTTACTGAGAACGAATAATATTCAGTTCAATTCATTCAGTCTTATTTGTATGGAAACTTTTACAGTCACAAACATGCTTCAGTCTGCAGCATAAAGGCAGAAATTGGCCTAAATCCCCAATCAGAAGATAAAAAGAAAATTTCTGTAAGAACAAGAACCGTGAAATGGTGGTCAGAAAAAAAACTCATTAGTGGGATGAAGTTTTAGGAAGCGAGATTATGGAAGTAAATGCCGTCATATACTGCAGTGAGGTCGGGCTAAAGTGCAGAACTGTGATATTGTTGTGCGTTTTTGAACTCGGTGACTTGTAGTGACATCTGGTTTTATTAGTTTAGTATATGATGGAAACAGATGTACTTATGCTATTAATCAGAGCCTCAGACACCCAGTCATAAAACTTATGAGTACTGGCCTAGGGTCAGTTCTGTCTATTCCACTCGCATTGGATGTGGTGACGAGCAGGGCAAGGGAAACTGACCTGAGATCAGTGCATCAGATTTTTGAGTAGTTTTATGAATACGGGCCCAGGGATTCAAAACTTCTGATCCGGCTTCCGCCGCAAATCAGGGAACCGAATGTGGAATGTTCGCAAGTCATAACGCGCTATCTTCCTGCCTTCGAAATGAGGTCGAGAGATATTTATCTTATGAACATCCATGACAATTTTCTTATTTTTTACATTTATTTTGCAACCTGAACTATCAGTTGGGGCATTAGAAATAGAAATTCTTGAATAAAAAAATTATATGAGATAAGTTGTATGCTACACCAGCATGCTTTTAGGATACTGACACAGACAATCACCTTTTATACACAATACCTGTACTCAAGAAAATGGCCTCTTATGTCATAGTTGGTGATGACCAGCCGCTGCAGCATAGGCTGGTATTGTTTTCACCTTGTGAATCTGTGTGTTTGTGTGAGTGTGTGTGTGTGTTTGTGTACGTGTTTTTGTTCTCGCTGTGAAGGGAGAACCAAAAAAAATATATTTTTTTTTCTTCTATAGAGTGAGGAGATTATTTGGGAGTAAGAACAAATGTCCTCACAACTACAAAGGCAAATTGTGACTTATTAGTTATGGTTAGGGGTAAGGTTAGAATGAGGGATGGGTTAAGGTTAAGCTCAGTGTTTGGTTTAGGCATACTTTGCTTATTGTTAAGATTAGGGAACGGCTGGAGAGGCACACCAAGAATGAATGGGAATCAGGGTAACGTCTTTACAAAGATATTAGCATAAGGATGTGTGTGTGTGTGTGTGTGTGTGTGTGTATGTGTGTGTGCGTGTGTGCATATGTAATCACGAAATGTGGTCCTGGAGGTTTGGAGTACTTGGCCAGGGGTTCATATGTCTGTCTGTTTGTTTTTCTGTG
Organism: Gymnothorax reevesii; assembly: GCA_029721435.1. Taxonomy (NCBI): domain Eukaryota; kingdom Metazoa; phylum Chordata; class Actinopteri; order Anguilliformes; family Muraenidae; genus Gymnothorax; species Gymnothorax reevesii. Next base: position 10,073,788 of record CM056576.1, read on the forward strand.
GACAGATTTTGTTAGTGCTATAGCATCAAAACCATTCATAGTTATTTGGTTGAGATCACAATGACGGCTGAGTTCGAAGGTGGGTGTGGTCTGAAAAGGGGGGGCTAGCAGCAGCGGCCGATGTGACCCCATCACAAGATGGTCTCTTGTTTTACTTAGCAAACTATTATTAGTCCTTCCTCAGATTAAACTGGCTTAACTAGTCTTTCTCAGTCTTGGTCTGTCCTTGTGAAGTGAACTGAGCTGTGATAGTTTCCTGCCAAATTCCACCAAGGAGAGCTCCTCCAGAAAACTAGGAAGGTCAAACCTGGATAAAGGAGGTTACCCTGAGATTTTACCAGTTCTAAGGAAACACGAATGGCCTCGAGGCGCTCAGAGTTACTAGAAACATCCCGGCCGTGCCAAGCGGGGTGGTCTGGAGAGTGGGAGCCTCTTCACGAAAACAACACTAATTGCATTAACCTTTAGCGTGCTCACGCTGTCCGCACATTTCCAAGCTAAACAGATCATTTTCACTTCCTACATTATGTATGTCTGCTAAACGTGGAATAACAATGCTTTCCTCGGGTTGAATTTCCACCAGATTCCCCTCATTCCGACTCTGGTCACATTCAATGAGTCTCACAGCTCATACTTAAGACACGGCTTGTGCGCTGCCTGGTTGGCTCGCTCGGTACAGGAGCTGCTTGCGGTGCAAGAATGACCACCAGGGCACCAGATCGAATTCCGCTGTGCCTCGGTCTACTGTGCCCAGACGCCTTGAGAGAGAGAGAGCAGCACATAACTGGCTTCGTGCTGCTCGGGGAAATGGGAGGGTTACAGTCAGTTTGGATGAGCACAGTTCAATGTTTAAGCGCTTTATGCCACTTGGGTGCCCTTCACCTGCATTCAGTGTTCCTTTACCCTCGTTTTGAGCTTGCAAGCTTTGATGCTATGAGTAAAAAAAAAAACAATGACTTGCAATTGTGTGTTTTTGAGAGGAACTACGAACTGTCTATGCTCTCCCGAGATAGAAGCATGAGTCACGTACGAGCGTGCTTATTCATTTTTTCGCTGATTGGACATTCCAGATTTCAGTGAGATTGGAGATGCCTCATTTAAAAAAAAATAGAAAATATCCTGTCTCCTCCTAGGAAATATACTATTCCGCTCCATCTCCGCAGCCATTGCTACTGTATGGACTGATGTTTGCACCAGCAGAAACCTTGCAGTCTTAAAGCTCTTTCCAGAAAACTGGATTTCAAGGGGGATTTTACTGTCAACATGTTATCCGTTTAAGTTCTATTCTAGCTCACGAATAACCTCATGCTTCTTTAGCGTTTTAGAGGCAAGATGCTCCTCTCCTTTATTCCATAACCGTCTTTCTTTAATTTATTGTAGGGGAGGAAAAGACCATTATTTTCCTACATCCATCCATTCAACCATCGTCTGGTGAGAGCCATGGTGCGGACTGAGGCTGCCCCAGAATTCCTTGGGCCAAAGGCCCAACAAATCCAGTCACCTCAAAATCCCATCATTGTTATGCTATACCAGTGTGAAAAGTAATGAAAAAGTAACGAAAGTCCGTTGTGAGGCGCTTTGGGATTTTTTTCCTTTTGAGACCGAGAAAGGATTAGAGTAGTTTGTCTTGTCTGCCTAAGGGGTGGTCAGGACCGATTGAAATGGCCCCACGATATGACTAATGAACAAATAATGTTCTGGCAAGCAGCGTCTGGCTCCGGCTGCGCCAACTCTATTTCCAGAAACGAGTTTTCATTTGCTACTTTTCAAACTATTGCGCCACCCCTTCCCTCCCCGCTTTTCCAAGTGTTGAGCACTGGATTAGCTTTGTCGATGTCGTGTTCATTTTTAAAGTGGTAGTCATTAAATCTCGGGGGATGACGAATGAGCTGAATGATTCTGGACTATTTCACTCAAACAAGGGCTATTACGTTCATCACGCACTGAATGCGTGCCCTTGTGTACCCTCTCCATCAATGTTTAACATATGCAAATCGCAAATCGCTCTGGGAAATCCAGGTTAGTATGGTCCAGATCTGTAGCCCGTCATGTCGTTTAATTAGCTTTGTTGCCCCTAGTCTTTTTTTCAGAGAGAAGCAAGCAAATCCTGGGGATATGCTAGTATCTGCTGCTATTTGTTTTGTCTCTCATATGACCTTTCCACATTTCAATCGGGTCACATTTCCGAACATAGAGGCAAACTTATTTGGGTGTGGCCAGTGGTGGAATATCTTGCTGTAATACGGTGTCGTACTGGAATTGAGTCGCCCTGTGTTATCAGGAAGTGGAGCTCCACTTGTTGGTCCCCTCACCCCATGGTCATATTCATTACCAAGCTGACCCACTTGGGATATCCTGAAGTAGCTCCAGATTCACAGGCCCAATAGTTGGGGAAGGGCCCACAAATCTGTCAGCCATCAAACAGGCCCCTAGGGGCCCGGCAAAGAACCAGCAGAGAATGGGGTTTGAATACCACCGTCAAGAGAACGTTAAATTACAATGATTTATTTGGTGCTTTTATCCGAAACCAACGTTGATTAGACTGTGCTCAGCCAGTTCCACACTGGACCAATGTGGAGTTAAGGGCCTTGCACGGGGGCCCAAAAACTGCTCTCATCTTATCGTGGCTACCTTGGGGTTTCAACTACCAACTTTCTGGTTCCAGCCTTGTAGTTTAGTTGCTTTGAAAGGAGCTGGTCTTATCCTGGTCAGATCCCGGCTTGGATTTGCCTCACTGTCCTACTGCACAGTTCCTGAAATCTTTCCAAATTATTTTGTATTATTTTCATAATTTTTTTTAAAATTCTGAACTCTCATACCCTTTGAGTCTGACAGAGTTGAGCCTCCCTTGTTTCATCATGGCTTCACAGAAATGACCTTCTTTGCAGTGTAGGTCAGGCACCAGACTTACAGAACTTGGGAGTTTCTCTGATATATAAATAAGACAAGGGTTAAACTTGTCAAAACTGCACTTAGCCCTTTCAAGTGATTAAGTGCTATGAATAACACAACCTTTACCGGCCTCCAAAACCTGGAAAGTTTGTGTACACTGATCTAATCTGTCAGGTAAATTTAGCATCTTACAAATGTTTCCCTTTCAAAGAGTCAAAGAGGAGATTTAAAAACCTTCATCGAGTTAGAAAATACATAGCGGGGATGGATTTGTCCTCATATATTTATGATAGCGGAACATTCTTTTTCAAGGAGGCCAGTTTATGATTTTTAACATTTCTTATTTTTTAGAGGTCTTAACGAAATGTATTTTGAAAAAAGAAAGAGAGTCATTCAGGGACACATTTGAGGAGAGTTAAGAAAAGTTTAGTTGAAGAAAGCGCATGGGGCATGTCTGAATGTATAACCTCAACTCCAAAAAAAGTCATCACATCATGGAAAATTTGAATAAAATCAAAAACAATTTGAAAAGTCCATTCATCTCTTCTATTATTAATTTATTTTATTTTTTAATTTAACCTTTATTTAACCGGGGAAGTCCCGTTGAGATTGAAATCTCTTTTTCAAGGGAGCCCTGAGGGTTGAGGTGGGGAGAGAGAGAGGAGAAATTGCACAGCCAATTAGATTAGGGGATGATTAGGTGGCAGGTCGAAAGAGTCAGATTGGGACCTTAGCCATGACACCGGGGAACCCCCTACTGTTATCAAAGAGTGTCATAGGATCTTTAATGACCACAGAGAGTCAGGACCTCAGTTTAACATCTCATCCGAAAAACTGCGTCTCCTTCAATACAGTGTCCCCATCACTAAATTGGAGATTATTTCACCAGAGGTGGAATACTGGCCCACCAACACCAACTTGGTTTTCCCAGGTGGTCTTCCATCCAAGTACTAACCAAGCCCACACCTGCTTAGCTTTGGCCACACGGCTAGAGCAGCTTGAATAGTGGTATGTGGGGAGTTTCCACATGATAGGTTTCCAACAGCTCAAAAAACTACATTTTTATTTCCTTTAAAATGTATTCGGCGCTTAAAGGGCTAACAGGACAACAGTAAGATAATAGACTAGCAATGGCGGAGTGTCTCTTTGCTTTTGGATAGGTGTGAACAGGTCATATAGGTCACTCAATGGCTTTGGACGTCGGCAGCAAGAGGAATTATGATGGAGTATTCGTTAGAGGTGTGAATGGTGAGATACAAACAGAAATATAATATGAACTTAAGTATGAAAAAGGTAGTCTTGCTGACTGAACTTTCACTTACCTTCATTTGTTGTTCTAACGCGGTATTTGTTGGGAAGCTGATTTTCTTGTGTAGTTTTTGTACAGCTGCTTGTCGCCTTTGACTATAGTGAATATGAGAGTAAAGTAGAAATAGTTATATTCAATTAGTTGTTTGTCATGTCCATGTAAGAATTGCAGGTTTTTCAATTCAGAAACTTTCCAATTATGTATTGACTGGAGTTCAGTTCTAATTAGAGTTTACAATTGAGATAATAAGAGTTTATTGTGTAAATTGTGTTTGCATAGGCAAGTGCAGTGTATCCTTTTGGAGTTCAGAAGTACTGACTAACTGGTCAAACACAGTGAGGCGAGCTGATATTGTATGAAAATGAATTAGAGCTTGCTGGTGAACCGTAAGAGATTTGCAAAGCTTCAGTTTATAAGATGAGAAATTTGCAGGTGCGTATGAGTTTCCTGCATTTCTTTGCTCTGCTCGGTGCGCTCGACACAAAAACTAAGTTCAGACACGGCGTGTAGCTGAAATATTCTGCGGCTAAAATACTGGCATGAAAGCAGGAGAATCAGAGTTCTGAGTTGTGGTAAACTCTAGACGGCGGACTTCTGCCACCTCCTGTGCACTCGTTTACCATTTGTACTTAATTCTCCGTCACTGAGTCCACATACTGTGCTGCAATCTCAGGCCATATTTTCTTCTAAGCGAATCCAATTAGTCATTTTATTTAGGTTGTGAGGCATAATAGTGTACTTTGAGACAGATTGAACTCCTTAGCACTAAATCAGTGTGAACTTTTATGAGGCCGGTTTCGTGAGCTCTTCTTGCAGATGGGCAACACAAGGCATTGAATGTCTCTGTCCAGAAATAAAAAAAAATCCGTCTGCCTTGCAATTCATGCATTTCCCCCCAAAAAATTTGTCTCCAAATGTGTACACAGTCATTCTGATGTTCACGTTTGAATGAATCCAAGAGAAACATTCAGAGCGAATGGTAAATAAACATCTTACAACCCCTATCCGCACCCGCCGTTTAATTAGCAAGTCCCATATGATTGGAAAAAAAAAAATCTGCATATTTTCCTCAAACTCCTGCAATGTTTTTGTGTTTGTGGAAGGCCTCCGCAATGCAACCTTGTTTTTAGCAATAAACCTGTCCGGGATTAATGGAATCTTTTTTAAAGTCATCCAAATGCTCTAACTCCTCAGGTCTTGGCCAGAGCCCACTTCATGAAGTGCCAAAATAAATGTATGAGACGATTGGTGTGGGTCGGCAAGTTCGCCAGCTGAGGTGGAGTTACAGGGGACGATGATGACAGAAGCCGTGTTGATGAATATTTTTAGCGAGAAAGAAATGAAGTAATGCTTTTTAATCCAGCGGTCGGTGAGAAGAGCCGGTCTTATCCGGAGAGTCGATCAAGAAAAGTGATATCCTGATATCCCGTGAAGCAGCAATGACACTGCCAAAAACAGAGAGTATAAGGCAAAGCTAAAGGTCTAAATAACATTTTTAAACTGAGATTTTATATGTTTTATGTCATTTCAGGCCAAAAATGGAATTTAACATGTAGCAAATACCAGTTTGATCCTGAGGCAGGCATTGAGAGCGATCAATCATACAACATAAACATTCTGGGGAAAATTTGAGGGTGTTATTTTTTTTTTAAATCATTATTTATAAGCAGACGGTGGATATGGCAACATTACTGAGCATACTCTCCCGCCATCTCAGAAATGTGTGGCGTGCATATCTGATGGCTTACCGCAAACCCGTGGTGTGCTCAAGAAGTTTTTGTGGGGTGTCCTGGAATGGGAGATAGAATGTGGTGAACCAGGAGTGGGTTTCTCCGAGAACCGAAGTCTTCACGTTGATTTCTGTGTTGACAGCAGAATCAGTGTGAGGTACACATTTCCTGAAAAACAAAATTCAAAACACAGAATTGACTGGGAAACGAACGAGATTGCTTTAGTTTTCCTTCCAATGCGTGCACGCATGCACCCGTTTACCCGTAAACCTGACTGAATATGACTGGTTCTTCCTTCTTGATTTTGCACGTTTAGTAGATTATGTGCTGTTGAATATGTTTAAAATCGAAATACAGTTTTTTTTTTTTTACAGAGCAGTTTTACTTTCATGGTCGGCAGTTTGCTTATGAACTTATTTCAGACAGGACACTCACGTCAGATTTAACCATTAATTTGGAATGACATGCATTTTGATTTGGCGGTGACTCTGCTCAAGTGATACTCTGGAACAATCTGAGCAAGCGTGACACAGACATCCCAGGAGATCACAACCCACCCCCGCCCCAGCAGAGCCTGGTCACCGTGTTTAAAATTTCAATTATTTAGATTTGTATTGCGCTTTTCACAGATAAACTGTCACAAAGACACTTTACAGAGAGAGATGAAGTTACTCAAAGAGCAGATGCCCAGCCTATTCCCCCAGCAAATGAGGCAAAAAAAAAAAAAACTCCCAGTAGGGAGAAAAATCCTCAAACAGTGGTGAGAAAAAACTCCCCAGTGGGAAGAAATCTCAGGAGGAACCCGGCTATAGTGGGGAAGCCCATCCTCCGTGGGCTAGCTAAAAAATAACAAGATAAAGTCAAAGAGTAAAATGGCAAAAAGAGTTCCATTTAAGCCCATCTGAACAGTGCCATCTGTAGCACCAGGAAGTGGCATGTCGAGGATGGAGCAGAACTGGATCAGGACTGGATCAAGACAGCAGGACACCAGCAGCCAGCGCTCAAAATGAAATGAAAGACAATACCATTTACAAACAATGCCGATACCGTACAAAACAATGCCAATACCATATAAAGACAAGAGTATGACACAAGTACTGCGCCATTGGAAAGGAGGAGGCTGGGGAGGTGGAGGGGATGTTTGTGTAGATCTGTAATGGGTCTTGGTGGGAATGGTAGAGCTTGGCTAGTTGAGATGTAGAGCGCCGGCTTGTTTAAAAAGATGCTCAATTAGGTACGCGACACTGAACTCCAATGCGATTGGACAAGGGGTGGAGCCAAGACAGACTTCCGTGCCTGTCGGAACTAACACTGACGCTCCATTAAGTTTCGACCAACTTTTACAAAGACAGTCCGAAGGAAGAATTAGTATTTAGCCTTTTTAATTAACATTATTCACATTCATGGACTTTTGCAATTGATTGTCTCTATGCAATCTATGACTGGCTCCTCACAACAATTTGTTCTCTTTCTGATCGTTGCCTGTAACCCTTATTGTAAACTGCCACCGAAGGACATTTATGTATTCCAGCATTGCTGAAGGTCGCACAAAGGTAGGCACAGCACTGCAATTGGTAGCACTGCCACCACACAGCAAGACGGCCATGGACTGGAATCAGGTCATAAGCCTTTCTGTGTGGAGTTTGCATGTTCTGCTCATGTTCTGGTGGGTTTCCTTCCTAAGGTCAAAGACATCATGCCTGGCTATTTGGAGACTCTAAATTGTCTATTGATGTGAGTGATGGTTTGTGATCCCTACACTTGTATGGACAGTGTTAAAGCGAAATGATATGGCTTTATGGAACAGAGTTGAGGTGTCCAATAAATAATAATAATAATAATAATAATAATAAATTTAAAAGATGTGTCTTACATGCAGCGATTTGCTTTGGATGGTCCTTTGAGATAGCTGTGAATATTTACCGGCATAACATACAAACATACTTGGGTGTGCCATCAGGCTGTCACAGCTTGTCATAATATTACTATTCATATAATTTTTTGCAATAATGAAACATTTGACCAGAGCAAGATTAAAGTGATTTGTGCTTTGTAAAGTATCCAACTTCCAACATTATAAAAGTGGTCCATAAATAATACTCTCGTACCTCTAGTTCATTTTAGTCATAAAGTAATAATTTGTAACAATGGAGGTTGTGACAACATTGGTGCTTTTTTTTTCAGGATGCTTTCTATTTCCTCTGTGACAGAAAATAGCCCAGATTTCTATTGTCAACAGTCCCAAAAAATTGGATGATTAGTGTATAAGACAGGCTTGATTTTTGATTCTGGCTGTTTACATGGCCTGGAACTTCGAACGCATGAATTTTGATGTGGCAGCTTATGTGTCTAAAATGTTCCTCTGATGTGCCATACCATGTCTTCACTCCTCTGACTTTCTCCATGTTAATAAGCAAGAAAGTTGCTTCTCACTGGAGACTTTGTATCTACATTTTAAATACACATAACCACCTCGTCATGCGGCTTATCTTGTCTAGATGGTCTTTTAAAATGAAATAAATAAACTGTAGTTGTGTAGAGGCGTGCTTGTTGACCAAAGGATTCAATAATACAGACAGCTGAATATCCATTGTTCCACTTTTGGCTTTGAGCTTCAAGCTGAGGTAATCAGTGTAATCACACCATTTACCTGGGTAGATTCATTTTACTGCCAAAATACAAGCTATCGATGGCCCGTGGTTTTCTATTGGATGGATTTTCGAGAAGTAGAAATAATTTGAGAGATTATTTTGAATTGTCAAACACAGTCCTGCTGGCACAAAATAACAAAGCATCAAGCTTTGAAATTTTGATGCTGAGAGACGTGGCTGTTTATTGAAAAATGAAAAAAGTACAGCGGTTTCATGGTTATATGTGCATTGTACCTTGTGTAGTTAATAATACTGGCCTGAATTCGGAGTACAAACAGAATGATATTGAGCAAAAACTGTCAATATGGAAGCCGGACGGCATGTATTACATTACGGGCTGTATTTTTAACTGCCAATATCTTCAGAGAATACAATATCTAACAAGAATGCACAGCCACCCCTGCGTCGTCGGTTAATGTGGTCCAGAGCAGTTGCTACAAGGCATATTTCAAAACAAATTTGAAAATAAACATTCCGCTTTGAGTTATTTTTACTCTTGGAAGCGATCAGATCCTGACTCCTGTAGGCCTTCTCTGAAGTGTTACCTAAAACCCGTGTTATGCTTGGACAGTCGGTCAGAGTTTATTAGAAACAAACCTGAAAACATTGAGAGACAGAGTAATTTTTTACATTGCAAGTGAAATGAGGGGGAACATAATTACTATGACTCCTGGGACTCGGGGAGCTTAAATGAGGAAGCGCATATTTCTCTGTGAGGAGGTTCCAGATGTATTGAGGGGCCCCGGGAACACAACTGTTGCTACAGCGTTTATTTTGTTTGTTACCTCTCTTTCATAGCGTTACTCATGGTTTCAAGAGTTTGTTATCTCATGCCTTAAAGCCCTAGACTTCACCTTTTAATTGGTTATTCTGTGAGCACTTTGCTAGGTTTGTCTGCCAGTTGGATTTAGGTGTAACTGGGAGACACCAATAATTGCTTATTAAAATTACATAATCCAAATTTTCAAAACTTTCTGATTGGAAAAGCTGTGTTTCTGGTAGATGCTCGTATTTGTGCTGCACCACAAATGACTGGAAAAAATGTACTAATGTAATGCCCCTGCTCCTAAGCATTCCTAGATCCTTAGCTTCCTGCCCTCTCATTATTCAATTATCTCCCTGCTCTCTTTGTCAATTATCACACCTGCTTTCTCTTAGTTGATTATAATTCCCTTTTCTATTCATACCTTAGTTTCCCCTTTCTCGGGCAGGTTGCTTAGTTTGTAACAGTTCTAGGACTTTTCGTCCCTGGACGTAAAATCCCCAAATTTTTTGTCCATGGACTTTTTGTCCCCTAGGAATTTTTGTGCCCGGACTCTTCGTCCCCAGATTTTTTGCCCCAATGAACTTTTTGTCCCCGGACTCCTTGTCTCTGGATGGTTCATTCCCAATAATGCTTTGCCCTCTTCCTGTATTATAACACTATCCCTAACGTTAACCCTTAGAATAGTCCTTGGGGACAAAAAGTCCTCAGGGACAAAGAGTCCATGGGAATGAAAAGTTTGGGGATGAAAAATCTGGGGACAAAGAGTCCTGTAACCGTTTGTAACAACTTTTTGTTGAGAGCACTCCCTCTTTGTTCTTTAATTATTCCCTTTGAAGTTTTGTCTTTGTGTTATTTCATTTTCCCTTTTTATCATCAGGGACCACAATGGAAACAAGTCCTGGAGTTTTTCGTGTTATCCCTGACATTGTCTCATACATGTGTTGACTGTTTTTATTTTTAGCACTTGTATTTGTGATTGTCAAATAAACTAAACTAAACTAAACTAAACTAAACTATTTACTAAACCCTACATCCTGCGCTTGGGTCCTCCATGTTCCATCTCTCTCCTGGTGCCCCTCTAACTCCTTTGGGCACCAGCATGTTACAATTATGGAAACTTTCTTTTGATTCCTATCAAAAAAGTTTGAAATTCGGCCTCAAGTAGTGGTAAGCCAGTTGAGGTGACGGTAGATCAAGCTGAGATGGATCCTATAGCCTTGGCTGGCGTTGAGTGCGAAAGTTGTGGTTTCCATGGTTTAGCACAAGTTTTGCACGGAGATGACCCTTGTTTATCCTCGCCCTAGCAGCGGCCGTCAGATCTGTCCGTTTTTCCATCATTCACACTTGCAGTTTATCTAGACATCCAGCGTTTACCATCCTCCCTTCAGCGCCTGTCTCATCCTATATCCTGGACCCCCGATTCCAAATCCAGCCCTGGTTTCCTTTTCACCCAGGTTGTTCAGTGGAAAATAAGTGCACATGATTGGCCACAATGGCTTCACATCCAACTTCCAGGTAAAAGGAGGGTGGGAAACGCGGGCTGGATTTTAATGGTCAAAAATTACGTCCTATCGTCTATTTCCTACCTATTTTTCTTTAACCTCGAAGAAAAATGTAGTGAGGTAAAGAAAAGGTATAAAGGGGAATTCACAATGGCTCAGGAAGACAGCTGCGCAAATAAGAGAATCCGAATGCACTTACGCTAGGCAACATGATCGTGTGTCTCTTGCCTGTCTCCTTTGATTGTTTTTGTGATGGGCCAGATGGATGGTTGTTGCTCTAAGTATTGCTACAGCACAATATTGCGGGATGGCATTATCTACTTTCTTTTCGTAAAGGATGGTTGGGTGGAATTTATGCTAAAGGTGATAAGTTAGGCGGCACTAAAGCACCTTCCCTTTACATTCAGAGAATTTGAACACACTTATCATGGCTGCAATGTAAATTTTTCTGGGTCAATTTCTAGGAGTTAGGAATGTTGCCAGCAAAAAACATTATTCGAACGAAGCCCAGCAGTTCTCAGCCCTGAAGACGTGTTATTTGTCCCTTATCTCACATAAATCATAAATGTATTGTTTGTGAAAGCAGAAAACTAGAGAAGGAACGGCGTGAGATTGAAGGTACTGGAGAAAAGAGCGAGCTGCTGACATTACGTCAAAATCTTCCTGGTTTTACACACTTTGGGAGAGGGATTTACAAGAGTCTCTGGTTTTTCCGCAAATTCATTTTTAGCTGAGCTTATGCAATTTTCTCATCTGTTGGGGAACAACTGATGCATGTTTTATTGTCTTGTTTTCTGGATATGAGGACTGACTGTGAGTGCTCCCAAGTGATATGGGTTTGGTAATGTGGCGAGTGTTTTAACCTCTAGATTTTTATTACTTAAAAGCCTTCATTTGTTTTTTGATTTTTTTTAACTGCAACAGGAACTTGGGCAATGAGAGACAGAAATTTTCCGGACCATATAAATTCCCAGGCTCAGAAGACCACAGAGTTTTCGGCATATATTCCATGCTTGAGTACCAATTATCACAGTAGCGGCAATATTTACCTGGAAATGAACACCAAACATCAAGCAGATCAACAGCACCATGTCTTTTTTTGTAAATTTTGATACTACGCTTGTAAAGTAATAAGACTAAATGGGCTAAATCGGTCAGAAATATTGGTTTTCTGAAAAAAATATTCCAAACTCTAAACCTTCATATCCACTGGCGTGTTGGGAATGGGGGCGGGGTTGAGCATAGCTTGTTTCCCTCGTTCGTTTTCAAAGGGATCGAGGCAAAGACAAGCACCGTAACTCCACAGAGGATTATGGAATTGCGAAGCAGGGAAATGCTGGCAGAAAAAAAAAAAATAGAAAATTCTGAAGTTTATTCAAATAAGCAGCGAATCCTCCCAGCTTCTGCTTGGCGACCACCAATCACGTCTGTTCTTGTTACATAGCAACCTCTCTCACGGTTTACAAAACCATGTTTGAAAACATGGCGAACAGCCGGACAAGCTCAGGATAAAATACAGCCTCTTTATCTTCGTAACCAGTGCTTTACGATGAGAATCTGTCTCGCCTGGAAATATATATTGCGGTAGATGGACAGACAGACAGGAAGATAAACAGAAGTATGAAAGGGCACATCTACACAATAAATTGTGTCCATGTATTAAATTTTGTTGAGAAATATTGAACTGCTTCTGGAGTTCTGACCCAGAAAGGAAGCGTAACAGATGGATGAACGAACACACAGACGGACACGGAGAAGTACAATATCCCTATCCACTTTGTGGCAGCGAATAATAAACATCATAACTTCAAACCAGCCTGTGGGACTTAATATGAAATTTAATCTTGGTTTGCACCAGTACTGGGAGGGGTTTGAGAAATAGAGAATGGGGGAAAGAACTACACTTGGAAATTATAACGTTAATTTGAGAAAAAAAAAAAAAATCTCATGGACTTTTACCATCAGGGCAGGAATCTGCAGATGTCCTTGGGTGAAAATAATGGTGATGCTTATGCCATCAATGTTGTGCCTAATTTTAGGGCAAAAAAGTACTGGGTTCAAAAAAAAAATGCACAGAATGCATTATACCATGTGATTCTATAAGAACGTAAAGAATTAGAAGGAGTTTTTTACTGGAGCACTGGAAACAGGTCACGCCTCATGCAGTGCACATTACAGAGTCCATTGGGCAGTCCAAAAAACTATATCAGTGGGACCATTTAAATGTGTTTACATTTTATACCAACATCACTTTTTATACGCTCACTTAGCCAAATCAATGCACATTAATTGACACGTAGCATGCTACTCCATGCAACACGCTAGCCTTCCGCTGACAATGAATTGAAGTTAATTGGCAAGGGGGTAATTTGCATTTGTAGCCTTGGTCCATTGATTCCGATACTGAGCAACGAAAGAAACACAATTTAGAGAGTTATTTAATGTTCTCGCTTGGTCAACCAGTCTAAGCAAGTTCAAAACAAAGCAATGTTTGAAGAAATGAGTGCAATTGTGCATGTGCTTCTGACAAAAAAGATTTTTGTACTAAATACACTCATACTTACTTTGCAGTCAGGCTTGGATTGACTTGCATTGCTGTTGTTGCTCAGTATATTAATCGCCATCATGAAGTTAGCATGTGGCGGTTACCTTTAAGTTTGGGTCAGCGTTTGCAGCCGAAGTTGACCTAAACATGGCACCCTGGATCCACCTCACCCATTTGGCAAACATCGGCCCCGGCTAGGAACAGCCAGATTGAAGCTTAATGCAGAACAATGAAAAATGATATCTGCTTTCGACTTGGCAGCGCTGGGCTTTGTGAAGGAAAAACGATTCTGGATGCGTTAGTGCGAGGTGGAACTCCAAAAGAAGTCTTCCCAGCGGCTGACATTTCTGAGCAGAGTGTGTTCAGGTACGTTCGAAAGAGAGAGTGATGGTGTGAGAAAGAGGGGTTAGAGAGAGAGAGAGAGAGAGAGAGAGAGAGAGAGAGAGGCCTTTGAAACAACTCCCTGACCTTACCTAGAGCCAGCAGCAACCTTGGCACCCTGTCCCAGTCGTTCTTTTTTTATTATTATTTTTGGCAAAGCCTCGCCAAGGTTAAGTCGAAATGGCTCCCATTATGAAGCACGTAAAAATTTTATTCGCCCCAAATTGTATAATTATGGATCCATGGAGGATGGAGTGATTTGTGACTCTCAAACGTAAAGTGGATATGGGATCCAGCAACATCCCTCTTTCCCAGGGGTTAAATGTCCCGATTGTGGACAGCGATGTTTGCAGGTCTGATATTTCTCCTGAGGCATTTGAATCACCAGCACAGACGCCTAGGAATGTCCTCCTCTGATCTTGCTTTGACCTGTCGAGTGTCTGCAGTGCAGAAAAGAATCAATAATGCTGATTTTTTTTCAAATTACATTTTGTTCTTCTGAAAATGAGGATTAGCACAGATGTTGGATTTCCCAGATTTAATGTTTTTTCACTCTCCCACTCACTCACCGACTCACTTATACTTAGTCAGTCTGTCACTCATTCACTCACTTATACTCACTCAGTCACTCACATGTTCACTCACTCACTCACTCACTCACCGACTCACTCATACACATTCTGTCACTTACTGACTCACTAACTCATTCATACTCACTCATCCACTCACCCACTCATACTCATTAAGTCACTGACTGACTGACTCACTCATGGAAGTTAATTGGGATGTTTAGTGAGACACATGCTCATTATACGCTGTATGTCAGTATATGAACCAAGTGCAGCTTTCTCCAGTATTTGATCAGAATTGCTTTTGTAACGCAATGATCTCTTTCTGTTATCATCTTTCAGCTGTTGTATTTGTTGCTTTATTGTCAAAATGATTACAGTATTTACAGTTAAATAAAATGTGTTTGTCCTGTCTGAGTATTCACTGTAGGGAGGGAAATATGATAAGGTTATTATCCAATATTACAACTTTATCTCCTTATCTGTAATTCAGTACAAAATATGTTTTAATTTGTTTACATAAGCATGTTATTGCAAACAATTTAAAATCTGATTTGCGTTGAATAGCACTGCCAGAGCAGTTAATTTTGGAAATGTTCTGCTTGAAAAGGTTCTGCATGTGATATCCATTTTTATTGAAGTTCTTGTTAGACATTCTTCCAAGTTTTATTGGTCTTCAGAGAAAATAGAGGAATTAATTGTTTAAAATATGGAAATAGGTGACAGCATTTATCATAAAAAGAGAACTTAAATTTTAACTGGTCAAGGAACGAGGTTTCAAAAATTTCTTTTGGGGGAATTGCTGAACTTATTTCAGCCAAACAATGTCCTTAGTAAACTCTGGTTTTGTCATAATTGAAGTGGTAACAAACTGTGATGTCATGATGCAGAAGCATCCAGTCCTCAGGTGTGAGATTGCATTGAGACAGCATATGTCACATAATTCTAAAGTATGATATTAGAACTATGCGATTGGAATGTTGCCAACTGATTATTCTGCTGTTTGTGTAACTATCAACTGGTAATCCTAGAGTTCCAACACCACTGTCAGATAGTAGCAGTGATTGTGACATCAGTGGTAGGATTAGAATGTTCAGCTTGGAGAATTATAATCACATATTTGTGATTAGAATTCTATTTTTGACACCTACATTTCAAAAAGAGAAAAAAAACGACTAACAGAGGGCATGTTCACACTCAACCTCTTTTTCTCAATGACCAGTGCCTTCCTTACACACAATCCCATTGGAAAAGGAGCAAATCGGAAAAGTCTTTTTGAAAAGTGCACATACTCTTAAAAGTGCCTGATGCCCTTTTCACTTGAATACTATTTAACTTTTCAGAAAAAGCCACTTTGTTTCATCAAGCACCTTTATGACAGTTTACCAATCCGTATGAGTTGAGTCGGTGCACCTGTGCCATCTCCACCTACTTCCTGAACCTGTACGTAGACCAGAGACCCACTACGATAAACAAAGCACCAGCTGAACAACTTGTGATTGCTGTTTCATACAACACACAGAAATATGACCCGAGTCACACACGGTAAAACCAACAGACACAAGGAAGGAACATAATACTAGATCTTTGGGTTTTTCTGGCAAGTACTCATCTAAACTCATTCATAGCTCAAGAGCTACCTAGCTAGTTGTCATGGTTACTGAATAGGCCTACTTAAGCAGGAAGTGCTCGAAAGCTGCTGACGGCTGCACTTTTTTCAAAAAAGAAGTTGAGCCCTAAGATATTTTTTCATCTTTTTTTAACCAGCCCTTTGCGGGGGATGGTTGGTGTGACACCATCAACAACCGAGCCTACTGCCAGTACGATGGAGGGGACTGCTGTCCGTCAACTCTCTCCACCAGGAAGGTAACCATGGCTCCTCCTCTCCAGCCTTGAGAGAGCTGTGCGTGTGTTTCATACCTGATCATGGCATGACCGATGCGTATACACACACATGCCCTCGACTTGTTTATTACAAAGAGAGGACTTCCATTCTATGACTAGTACGAGGGAGCTGTTGTTTTCAAAACAAAACACTTACACGCATACAAATAAATTCACTTGTGCGCACACACACACACACACACACGCACACACACTCACGCAGGGTTTTTGTGTTTTGTGGGGACACTCCATAGACTTGCATTCACTCCCTAGCCATTTTCCCTGACCTTAACCCTCAACAGTACATACCTAGCCCTAACCCTAACTTAACCGAAAATAACCTTATCCTAACCCCAACCCCTAACCCTCAAATAGATCAGTTTTTTCACGGGGACTTGAAAATGTCCCCATAAGGTTAAAGAAATCTGGAATTCCATATTTTGTGGGGACATTTTGTCCCTACAAGGGTAGGTAAAGATGGACCAAACACACACACACACGCACACACACACGTGCACGTTCATTAATTTTACTGAGGGGACTATAATGCCGTGTCTACCGAATGGGCCGCATAATTTCAAGACATTTTTTCCAAGGAAAAAAAAAAGGCATACTAGACTTGACTAGATTAACACACATTGGCACGCGCTCCCACACACACACTCCCACACCTCACAGGATCATCTTCTGGCCGATCTTTCACCACTTCACGATGAACTGCGTGAACTCGGCGAACAGACGAAATGCCTGTGGCTGCTTAAAGCGGCAAATCCCCCCGTACCCACACAGGCGTGGGGCGTCCTTTCCCCATGTACCCTCACCCGCCCAGTCCGCAAAACGCCCGAGCCAAGTCGGAAAGTGGCCGTCGTAAATGAGCCTCCTGTTAACGGCCCTTTTTATGGGGGAGGTAAATAAGCTGGGTGTCGGCAGTTGCCGTCAACACCAGAGTGGCCTTTGGACTAACGGGGGGTTGGAGAAAGTGAAATAAACCTGGAGCAACAGCGTTCTGCAGTGGTCTGGGCGGAGAGGAGCGGCGGCGGTTGTCGTGTTGGTGTTCGTGTGGCTGGAGGCGCCCTGCCGACCTCCCAGGAGTCGCAGCTTAAATCAGGGACCCCGGCAGGTACAGAGTCTGGGTCTGTGTCCAACCTGGCAGGAGAGTAGAGCTCCCAGTGAGTGGAGCTTTATTTACGGCCGCGCTAACCACCAGAGGAAGACAACCTCTTTTTATCTCTCCATTTTTCTCACTCTGTCTGTCCATATTGCCTTCTCTTTCTCTGTCATTTTGTCTTTCTCTCCCTCTCCCTCCGACCCTCTCTCTCGCTCTCTCTCTCTCTATCCCCCTCTTTCTGTTTCCAGACTGTTGCCCCTCGTCTTGCTTGTATAGTGCCGTGGCGTTCGGTTGGCCTGCTGTATTTTCATTTTATCCTCTGTGGATGTCATGACGACAAATGTAGAATGAGCATAAATAATTCCCTGTGGACCTTGTGTTTCCCCTCATAATGATGAGTTTGCAGGGTACACGATGCAGGGCGTACAGCTTGTTTAATAGTTCAGGCAGACAACTTTAGATATGGCCGGATCCTTAAAAGCACTGCCCTGCATATCTGCCTCTGCCTCTCCCCTCTGTAAGGCAGGGTATTTGAGCTGCTCTCCTGCTCCATCTCTGCAGTAAAAGCCCCTGCCTGCAGCGGTGCTGCATCACTCATCCCTGCTTCCAGTTAACACCCCCATCTCCAGCCCAGCATTCAACTGGTGGCTGTAAATATTCCCTGGGGGGGGGTGTACCATAACACTGCCTGCTCTTTTCTCAACATGTTCAGTAAGCCGCATCAGGCCATGTCAGGTTCACAGCCTGGACGACTAGGTATCATTGTATCTCTATTTGAATGGGACAATTAACTGTTTATAAGTGAGTTGCCTTACTGAATTGTTTTCCAGTTATTGATCAAAATAACTGTAGTAAAGTAAAGTAAAAAGCTAATAATTTTATGTTTTTTTTTTTTTAAATAATACCCTCCTTCTGTTCTTGCAAGACCGATTTGAAGGGTAATAAATTATTTTAATATCATGAATGGGCGTTTATTGCATTAAAAATGAATAGCAAATAACTTTAAATTGTTTATGATGCAAGTTTTCATTTGCTCAGAAACATACGCCTGGTTTTCACCTCACCAATGAATTAGTGCGGCTTACATAATTTTCTGACATGCAACAGACAAATTCATTTATATTTTACATAATAGTTACTTTGCGTAATAACATGTCCCTTTGTGCTGTTTAGTAATTTTAGGCGCACAGCTTTCACTGTATAATTCACTGCAGAGGCTCCTTGTGCGTAATAACTCCAATGCCTGTTCATGACAGATTAGATCTCGACGAGGTCCAAGTGATTGAAATTACAGGGAGATCCGTCGCGGCTCAGGGGACACAGTTTCCCATTTCAAAAGCATTAAAGTTTGGCTTTGACTTGAAACGAGAGAGGAGAAAAATTTGGCCGTCCCGTCCAGAGTCAGCGGGCGAGTAACTACGAGAAACAGCGGCTGAAGTGTGTTTGGCCTGACCGCGGACGCCTTGCTCAACAAGCCGGCCAGGAGAGCTAAGGAAGCGATTTGCATCCAAACAAACGCGTAGCTTCGACGAGGATCGCGGCCGCGGGTGGCTTTTTTCAGACCAGACGCATTCTGGAGCCGCCGTGGCGGATCGCTATTAAATCAGCACCGCTCCCAACGCATTGTCTGAAACCGCTGTTCGTGTTCTCTGCTGCCCGTCAATATCCTCGCTCCTGGCGACAGGCTGATTCGCAGGGCATGTGAGTTTACTTTGCTACCCAGCGCGATGGCGCACTTGCCAAACCAGAGCTGGCACGTCGAGTTGTTGATTCCTTACGTGTTGATTTATTTTGCTCTCCTGAGTATCCCTTCTGTTTGCTGCTGAAGACTTCACAGCACGCTTCGAGATTTTGAGCGAATAATTTTGTTTTTACGCTTCTGGTTTAGTCATGCTATATTCTGGAGTATTGTATATTACAAACAAACAGAAACCAGGTCAATACAGGTAGAAGTAACCAAATATAATGGCCCATATCAGAACACTGAGATTAATAAATAAATAAATAAAACTAGGATGAACTATAACCATATGAATGAAAATGATGGACTGGATCAGAGCAATGATTGGTATTATTGCCTTTCAAAACAGCCAACAGGGAAGGCATGAAATAATTGGCTGTACTAACATTGAAAATATTAATTCTTTTTTTTTTCCAACAGCATAAATTCTTTTTTTTTTTCAAACAGCATAAAATGCAGTTGGGATCATATTTGAACTGACTGTACTTGAATTTCACAGAACTGAATATCAAGTACCACAAATATTCAATAGTCATATAATACTAATATACACTTCCATTCCTGACTCTTGAATTTCCTCCCATAAATTGCTCTTATTCACTCAAGAATCCCCTTTTACTGCATGAGCCTTCAGCTCATGAATTTGTCAGTTTTCCACAAGGCCCACTCTTTAGCTTGTCGGTAGCGCTCTTTGAGAAAATTTTACGGCGCCCCACTGTATAAACTTGTCAGGTCGCAAACACATCCTTAAAACGTTTCCTTTGGAAAACCACTAAGTTGCTGGCAAGTTGTCGGTCGGGTGGGTAAGTGAAAAACAGACGACAAAAAACGTCGTAACGGTGCAGCTGTTTGTCCCAAAACAAATCATAGCCTTGCGGTGATGTTGCAATAAAAACTGCGGCTAATGCTCAGTTCATTCTCTCCGTGTTTACCACTGAACACAGACTGCCTCTCTGGATAGGTCTGCACATCAAACATGGAACTTTTTTTTGTTTATTTTTGAATGTTCAATTTTCACATGGGAACTCGAATGGATTCAGGAGTCAGTCATCCAGAATGAAATCACACTGTGAATCATCGCTTGGCTCCCATTGGGCCATCTAGAGAAATATCTAAAACAACACAGCTACACAGAGCCGATTTAAGGCAGCGCAATACTTCATCTTTAGTAAAACGCTTGGAGGTATTTTGCTTATTATCAAGACGAAGCACCGATGTTGCTTAGAGCTGAGCAACACTCTTGTCAAAGAGATCATTTTGCTACGACTCATGTCAAAATTATCCACATATCCGTTTATGATTCAGTGCGAAGAATTTAATTCTGCGAAGTTAAAGTTTTTTTCAAGAAGACATTTCTGTCTGGAACAAAAAGGATAACATATGGCAAGTAATTTTTTTTCTATGCTGGTGAAACTAATCTTTAGTTTGATACCTGGTCGTGTGCGCTGTTTGATATTTGTAACTCAGATCTGATTCCGTGGTTCGCGACGTAGGCGCTACCTCCGAGTAATGGACTGACTCTGACTTCACAGTATGTCAGGACTGCACACCAAAAATCCTAGTGTTAATTCAACTCCAGTAGAGTGTATATGAGACCAACCCATCCATCTTGGACTCAAATGAGCTCTAAAGGAGTTGAATTAACACTGGGATTTTTGCTGTGTACCTCCCCAAAGGCAAGAAGTGACACAATGTCTGTACTGAAGCTTTTCTCACAGTGTTGACTGGGATCTGCAATCGAAAAACAAA
Source organism: Gymnothorax reevesii (assembly GCA_029721435.1). Lineage (NCBI taxonomy): Eukaryota > Metazoa > Chordata > Actinopteri > Anguilliformes > Muraenidae > Gymnothorax > Gymnothorax reevesii. Next base: position 10,094,615 of record CM056576.1, read on the forward strand.
CACAAAAGCCAACATAATAAGCTAAACAAATAAAAAATATACACTGACTGGAGTATTTTCCACTGTCTGTGCCACTATGTGGAGATGACTAATTTATCTTTTTCCCTCGTGGGTCCCGACACGACTCAGTGTGTTTCTTCACGCTGTCAGGGGAGTTCCACTGAAAACAAGTTTGAGAGCCTGTTTTTCGTGGATGCCTTCGGAGAAATGCCAGAATGAACAGTTGCAAGTAGGGAGGATGAGAGAAGGAAACAAGATAGAAGCCCCTGGAGTGATTTTAGGGCTAAAGGACCGTGCTCAAGGGCCTGATCCCCAGCCCTCTCAAGAGCTTGAACCAGCCATCCTACAGTCCCCAACCAAGCAACCCACTGCGAGGCCATTGTCTGGCATCTTCAGCAGCGATCACCGAATGGCATAACTCAAGATCAGAGAACTGCTGGTGTTTCACCTTTGTCTTGAAGTCAGCGTTTTAGACAGTATGGCCAATAACAAGTGCAAATTTCCAGGGAGAAGAGAAATTTGGGGCCGAATTCGGGCTTGAGGTCACAATTTGGAATTCCCTGATCTAAAGCTTGTAATTCAGGACCTTGTTATTGAAGCTAGTCGGTGCTTCACAATAAATACAGTATTTAAAAAAAAATCTGGCAGGACGTTAGTTTTAATTCCGCTCCAGTGGCCTTCATGTGTTTAGAGACTATACTGTAAAATACTGAAACCCAATTGAGTTATCTGAACTTATCTCTTCAAGTCCGCTTGTCATGACAAGTTTTAGACACCGAACTCAATTTAATTAGTTTTCAAAAGGTGAACTTAATGTTTTCCATTGTTTGGACTGAATCTTGCCCAAGTTGGAACAAAGCTCATCTTCCAGTTGATTTCACTTGCAGTTAGCCGGCTAACGTTCGTTTCTAAGTTTGGACAATTTTGAATGTATTTCAGTGTGGTTACTTCACTAGAGCTAATACTCCTCTGCTTTTTGACGGACAGGTGATTCAGTTTGGTGCTGACTGTATCCAGGATGAGTGCACTTGTCGGGACCCAGCCGCGGAGGAGAACCAGCCAAGAGCCAAGACCCTGAGCCCAGGGACGCTCTAATGGACCAGGAGGTCCAATCGGGCCTGAACGGAGAGCTAACTATGGGAGCAGTGGGCTTCGCCGTGAGAGAGCTCCAAGTGGACGTCACCTCCAAACTTGAAGTCACATTTTCCTGTCATCGTCCTTCATGAAGGACATTGAAGATAATCACTAGTCAAAAATCAGTATTTCAGTTAGCAAGAACTTCAGTATTAAAAAACTATACCAATTTATAAAATATAGACTAATATATTTTGACAATCTCTAACAAAATGTAGATGTAGAAATGAAGGATTCTTTTAACACCATATCTCTTAAGCATTTATGTATATGGTAGAAACCAAAGTACAAAATACTGTTTGTTGAAGACGTCCATGCCAGATGTAGCTGTTTTTTTAAGAAACGTTTTATACAAATGTTGTACCTATAGTATGAGCTTGTTTGTGCCATAATAGGCTTGACACACAAATTAATAAATTATACATTTAGCACAAATTCTTTGCAGTTTTTCTCTTTACTAGGACATTCTCTGCCATTTTGCTGTAATCATGCATTATAAGGAACAGCAAGTAATATTTTTGTCATGATAGAATTTGTAGCCCAATCCTCAGCTTCCATTCTGCCATTTACCCCTTAAACTCTAACTTTTCAATTAAGTTTTCCCTCAAGTAGGTTTAAAGAAGTTAGAAATAGGCATTTCTTCATATTGTAAGGGAAATGTCTCGAATATTCTGTACTGAAGCTACCTCACACTTAAATTGAGAAAAATCTTCAAACCCAGGCTGCCATGTTTTTATGGCCACGGCATTACACCAAATGGAAAATATCTAGATCTTGTACATCATTTTATACACTTTTCTTTGTAATTGAGTAGGACATATTCCGTACCGTTGGAAACTTTGAATTTAAAATCGGCCAGAAATTCCATAGGTTTGAATACAGAAACTGCGATTAACGAGTCACATATATATGGATCCATAGGTTTTATGGGGTTAACGGAATCAAAAAATCTCTATCAGTACGTTTTGGTTAAATATTACATGATTGATCTCAAAAACTTTGCGACCTGAGATGGTGCAGGCTCAAAATTCCAGTCCTATGTTCATTACTCGACATGAAATTCAGTGCCGGCCCCATGAACAAACCCGCAGTCTGAATGTGAGATGAAGGATGAGGACACATATTTCTGTAATCTTTTTCAAAATTCAGCACTAATTAATATCTTAAATACATCTTCACTCCCTTTTGCATTATGTCTTTGCAGAAAACAGGTTGGCACAACTTCTCCCCTAATCTGCTAAAACCTAGTAACTTACCTTTTGGTGGAAATTGAGTTAGACCCATTTTTGCAGTTACTAGGTTTCTAAGCACCAAATAAAGTACCTACAGTCTTTATTGAGAATACCCATTCTCCTGCTCTTTTTTTTTTTTACAGAAAGTTTATCCTGAAAAACTTGTTTTCAGTTTTATTAGTTTCATAAAAAAGTGAGTTACTAGGTTTTACCAGATTAGGAGAGATTTCATAAATATAGGGCACTGGCGGCTCCAGAAGCTCCCACCTTTAAGATAAACAAAATGTCAAAGTTTTTGTTGATGGACGCTTGGATGGAGCCTAATACCACAGCTCCTGTGCCACTCGGGCGGCGAGAGCTAATTAGGCACTCTAACAAAAAATGTTGATTAGATAAAGCAAATTCAATCAGGAGTGACTCAAGTGAAATCAAGAAAAAAATTTTATTATGCGTTGAGCATAAGTAGAATTCAATTCAATTTTATTTATATAGCGCTTTCCACAGAGAAAAGGGCGGAGCCCAGACTTATTCCTAATTCCTGAATAGCAGGCAAAAAACTCCCTGCAGGGAGAAAAAACTCAGGAATACATATATACAAAACCCAAAACCAGTGAAGTTGGCACGTTATGTAAATCGTAGATAAAAACAGAATACAATGATTTGCAAATCCTTTTCAACTTATATTCAATTGAATACACTGCAAAGACAAGATGTTTAATGTTCAAACTGAGAAACTTTTTTTTTTTTTGCAAATAATCATTAACTTAGAATTTAAAGGCAGCAACACATTTCAAAAAAGTTGGCACAGGGGCCTTTTTACCACTGTGTTTCATCGCCTTTCCTTTTAACGACACTCAGTAAACGTTTGGGCACTGCGGAGACCAATTTTTGAAGCTTTTCAGGTGGAACTCTTTCCCATGCTTGCTTGATGTACAGCTTAAGTTGTTCAACAGTCCCGGGTCTCCGTTGTTGTATTTTACGCTTCATAATGCGCCACACATTTTCAATGGGAGACAGGTCTGGACTACAGGCGGGCCAGTCTAGTTCCCGCACTCTTTTACAACGGAGCCATGCTGTTGTAACACGTGCAGAATGTGGCTTGGCATTGTCTTGCTGAAATAAGCAGGGGCGTCCATGAAAAAGACGTTGCTTGGATGGCAACATGTTGCTCCAAAACCTGTATGCACCTTTCAGCATTAATGGTGCCTTCACATATGTGTAAGTTGCCCATGCCTTGGTCACTAATACACCCCCATACCATCACAGATGCTGGCTTTTGAACTTTGCGCCTATAACAGTCCGGATGGTTCTTTTCCTCTTTGGTCCGGAGGACACCACATCCACAGTTTCCAAAAACAATTTGAAATGTGAACTCGTCAGACCACAGAACACTTTTCCACTTTGCATCAGTCCATCTTAGATGAGCTTGGGCCCAGCGCAGCCGGCAGCGTTTCTGGGTGCTGTTGATAAATGGCTTTCGCTTTGCATTGTAGAGTTTTAACTTGCACTTGCAGATGTAGCGACAAACTGTAGTTACTGACAGTGGTTTTCTGAAGTGTACCTGACCCCATGTGGTGATGTCCTTTACACACTGATGACGGTTTTTGATGCAGTACCGCCTGAGGGATCGAAGGTCACGGGCATTCAATGTTGGTTTTCGGCCTTGTCGCTTACGTGCAGTGATTTTTCCAGATTCTCTGAACCTTCTGACGATATTACGGACCATAGATGATGAAATCCCTAAATTTCTTGCAATAGCTCGTTGAGGAATGTTGTTTTTAAACTGTTCGACAATCAGCTCACGCATTTGTTCACTAAGTGGTGACCCTCGCCCCATCCTTGTTTGTGAATGACTGAGCATTTCAGGGAAGCTGCTTTTATTCCCAATCATGGCACCCACCTGTTCCTAATTAGCCCGTTCACCTGTGGGATGTTCCAAATAAGTGTTTGATGAGCATTCCTCAACTCTCTCTCTTTTTTGCCACTTGTGCCAGCTTTTTTGAAACATGTTGCAGGCATCAAATTCCAAATGAGCTAATATTTGCAAAAAATTACAAAGTTTACCTGTTCGAACATTAAGTAACTTGTCTTTGCAGTGTATTCAATTGAACTTAAGTTGAAAAGGATTTGCAAATCATTTTATTCTGTTTTTATTTACGATTTACAAAACATGCCAACTTCACCGGTTTTGGGTTTTGTATATATACAATGTACAGAGGGTAATATATATACGGAGGGTAATATCAAAATTACGTAATGAACTGGGATGAATAAAATTGCGACAGTTACGTGATAACTCTCAATATGATCCCACAAATGTTGTTAAATAATGATTATTTACAAACATTGCAATTTCTTTAACATTTGACTCATATTCATAAAATATAATGACTGGGGATAATTGCTGTGTGTAATGTTTATTTATCTTTAAAGATATTTAATCAAATGCCCAAAGAGTACAGGTAATATCAGTCATGCAGGGTCAGAAATTAATGTGCAAATATATTAAGTGCATTGTTTTTCCTCCATTTCTGAACATTAGTGGTTTCGTTTGGCAGGATGACAAATTTGTGTAAAACTGTTACTTTTCTGGACTACTTTTGGTCTTTCCAGCCCTGGTGGTGCAGAAATAGCAGTTTTATCACTGCTTTTCTCCACCTGATTCAGAGTGAGTGAGCTGATCTGCAGGTTTCTTTTAGCTCTGACAGCTCTCTGTGTTCTGTTTTATCTTCAAACTGAGTCACTTTTGAAAAAGTAAACAAAAAGCGATCTAAGCCGAAATAAAACCACAGCTCAGATTTCTACATCCCCTATATCTCCTGACAGTCCCAAAAACTTAAAAGGCCTTTCTCTTCAGTATTTTTGACAATGTAACTGTTATCCTCAAAAATCCTTGTGTTTCACACTTCCATGTTGCTTTTAAATTGCTCTGAATAAGCAAACTGACAAAAAAGAAAATAATAATATGAATTTAAAAAAATAATATTCCTAGGTGGCACATCCTCTACCATCACCATATATTAAATCCAATACTCCACGCAAATCCATTTCAAGATTCGCATCAATTCTACCCAAAGTGAGTTGGAACTGTCGCAGATGCGGCCTGGAGTCTCCGACTGTTTGGGAATATTTTGGTATCGAAGTGAATGGAACACAGTCTAGAGAATTTAATTAAGGAAACAGTGTACCACAGTTCCATAATTCAGAACGGTCATATCTAATTCAAACTTTTACATGCAAAAATTCAAGCTGAAAACGAGTCATTTTTGCATCCCTCTGTTTGTTTTTTCCCCAATTATTCCTCTCATATTTTCTAACAAGAGTTACACATCCTCCATAACGACACAGAATTCTGCCAACTGGCAAATGTCTTCCTGAGAGTTACATGACCTCAATGAGAGCGAGAAAGCACACTGGCCTGATGCGTGCATGAATTAGAATTTAGAGGCTAGTTATTTCATCGGGTTCCTAAATTCAAAGTGCCACTGATTTACATCACAAAGCGAAGTACCTTTGCAGATGGTGGACCAAAACCAGCCACATTTTTGTTTTATGTGCTATTATCCATGGAGCTGCCAGATTTTAAAATGGAAAAATGTTGTCGACCAAAAAGAGAGGAGCACGAACAGTGGAGTACAGCCGGAACGCAGAATATCACAATGTTCTTTGTGTGACACTTTAAAGAACAAGGCCTGGACTTTGTCAACTTTATCCTTTAATGTGCATGCAGGTGTTATTTTGCCCCCAAGAAATTACCGAAAATGAACCCAACAAACTATGATTCGGAAGTGTCCAGAAGGAAGAATCTCGCACTGTCTGATAACCAGTCAAAAATTCAGCAGGAGCGCATGAGAGTTGACTCAATCCAGGCCAAATGCATTTTTATTTTCTCTTGTCATGCGCAAGTGCTGATGGGTAATGGGCTTGCGTCTCTGCCAAGATGAAGGCCATTTGCAGTTACATTTCCTGCGCAGAGTTACTGGTTGCAGTTGACTCAGAAGATTTTTGTCTTTTTTGGATTTTGATTTATTTGGCAGTGTTGAAATGGCACTAAACTAGCTTAGACGCTACTCACCTCTTTGCGGTTAAACACAACAGTATACTCACCTCCGCAGCCCACCAGAGATCATCCTGTTAGACATCATGAAATTTGCATTCAGTGAATTGTGTGTATTTAACCCCTTTGCAAAGAATACAAATAATGCCAATTTTTCCTACCATGCATGAGCCTACTTCGCTTTATAAATCAGTATTTGTGTCATAAAGACTGTGGAAAGTTATTCCAGCGAAGCAAGACATTTGGAGATTCAATTACAGAATTATTTTGGAATTCTGGAATTTATGGAATCTATATCTGCGCAAAAGGGTTAATAACCCTTAAAGATTAAAGCAACAATCTATCCCATAGCTGGGGTCATTTTGTTCGCGAGCATGATAATCTTCATTGACAGTGTCCCCACCGTTGGTCAGGACAGTGAAATAGGCCATTGTAAATCAAAACATAGCCCCCAATTTTAACCAAGAGTCTTTAAACAGGGAGATGAACGAGCTCTCTGAAGTTGCTGAAAGACAATAAAACTTGGACTGATTTGACAGAACTTGGTAAAGCCTCACGAACGGCCCTGTTTTACAACAAGAGAGCCCTCAATGGCAGACAGACATTCATATTTTCTTTGAACCATGTCAGTGACCAGGGTTGGCTGTCAGTATCAGCTCAGTTTTATTTATTATTTTATATATTGTCATTTTGTCAGTGACAGCGGCTCGCGTGTCAGTCCTGAGATGAAATGAACACAAGACTGGCTTTTCTGAGTCAAAAAGGCACACGCACAGGGTCTCCTCTCAACTGTTTTTAGGCAAATTTTTGGCGACATAGACTTTTGATGTGACCTGAGCGTGATTTTGAGTGATCAGTGATGTGACTTGTCAACACTGAGGCAGTCAATCCTTCTTTTAATGCTGTTAAGGTCACAGTCTCCTTGAAATCTGTCAGGAGCTCTATTGTGGTTCACATGAGTACATACAAATCACTGAAAGCACAGCTGTAAATTCCAGCTTTGTGAAGCTCAAAGCATATAGTTTTTTTTTTTTTTTTAATTTTATTATTGTCAGTTCATGAATGGATTTATTCCATTCTCTGGTGATTTTTTGGGCCGTAGTTTTGTGGTTTTAGCTACTATGCCGACTGTCCTAATTATTTTATTTTTATTTTTTAGACCAGTTCAAAAATGAATAGATTGAGTTCATCGGTGATTTTCAGGGCTGTATTTCTGTGGTTATTAGCAACTATCCTTCCAACTAACGCCATCGAAGAGCTTTCACTTATTCTTATTGGCGGTCGCAGTTTTTTGATGTTCTGTAAATACTGTCATAATTTTTGACACAGTGTCCCTTTGCCACCTTAGTTTTGTCGTTTCATAATCAAACAACCAGCAACTTGGTCACCAGCTATTTGGTCCTTTTAAACTGTTAGTATTCTCATTTTTGGATTCTTCTCGAGCAAAATGCTTCTGCTTAGACCTTTTTAGCAGATACATGTCGTTGCAAACGCTACTGTTGTGATTCTGATATCTTGTTCACCATCTGTATTTCAAAATGGAAGCTTCCAAGTACAATTTCTTCTAACTGTTGAGGCTACATAAGACAGGAATGCAAAGAATCTCAAAATAATAGGCGTGTGCACTCATGTGTGTGAACATTTTGTTTATTAGAATTAAATAAACACTGGGGAACACATTAAGAAATGCAGTTTAGTATTAATTTAGAAAAAAAAAATCAATTTATATGCATACAATAATAAACTGTTGATGGAGCATGAACTGCAATTAAACATGGCAACTGATTCCTGTATGTAAGCATACTTCATTTACAGCACAGAACGCACATAACAACTTCAGTCATGCTGCAAACCAATAAAATCTGAAACGGGTCAAAACTAAAAACCATCGCAAGAACCAAGAAGTCAATGAAAACGGCTCAAGTTTAATAATGTTTGGATGGAAAAAATCTGCTATGGAGAGAGTGAGAGCCACCAGTCCAGAAAAGGCCAACAGACCCTTGAAGCTGGCAGGTGAATTGAAAACCCGAGAGCCAAAAGTACTTAAGTCTGAAAATGTCCGCTTTAAGAAAATCGACTTGGGTAACTATACTGAACGTTTTCCCGTCCTTACCTCACAGTTTGTGAAAATGTGACTTAAGCACTTTTAGCACCAGGCTCTTCAGTTCCTAAACTGAGATGAAAAGTCATGGAAGTCCTCTGGTTGTCTACTTTCTAGGCCATAAACTTAAACAGGTCCTGGGCCATTCTTTGAGAAGTGAACCAAAATGTCACACACGTGACCAGATGTATTCAAATAAAGAAAAACTTTGAAACTGAATGTAAGGTATCAGATTTATTCCTTGCCATTTTCCAAACCCAAAAACTCTGAACATACTACACTCAAATAGAGTGATGAAAAACCTGTTTCCTTGTGAAGTCACACACGTGACCAGTAGTATTCGACCTCTGACCTTAAGTTGTTAAAGTTAATCTAAGAAGTAAAATTTTTAATTGATAGATTTGGATAGGTAGTACTCCTACATAAGGTCTGCAATTATGAACCTTCAATGCTTTTGTAATTGGAGGAGAGTTTTTCTACTTTTTTTTTACATTTTTAATCACACAAGTGACTAAAAATGGCCCTCCTGCGAGAGACGTCTCTGCTGAAGCACGGTAATGTTTTCAGATTATTCACCTCATGCTGGTTCATTGCCAAGGGGCCCCAGTGACTCAGAGAAGTACCCAGCCCAGGAAGCTTTTAACTGGGGCGAAACCATCCCCGCGGAGGCCTACCGGAGAAATGACCCTGGATGACTGGGACATGTGGTGAATGAAAAAGGATCCATCATCACAGTGATCTGAGTCACAATATATTTTGTCGTCGTGATGTGGTGTCATTCTTCATGGGTCTCCTCTATACCGCTGCATGTGGTATAATTAGGTCTTGAATTAAAAATGTTTATGTTACAATGACAAGATTACTGTCTCTCTGACACTGCAGGCATAATATTTCATTTTTGTTTCAAATTACATTCTTTATTGTCCTTGTAAATGGCAAAGACAGAAATCAAATGTCCACAAACACTTTTAGAGAAATATGGACTTAAATTTACTGCATCTGGACTCATCATACATTTTCGAGCACCGAGTTAGGTTCAGTTCCGTACAGTGATTTGGAGTGCAAAGATAAACATTAAATATAGAGATTAACCATCATGATTCCACGGCAGCTGCAAAAGAGTAATAAATCACTGTAACCACAACATCTAAAGCTGTGTGTGTATGTATGTGTGTGTGTGTGTGTGTGTGTGTGTGTGTGTTGGAACAGCTCTTGAGAAACCACAATGTTGTGAGGACATTGCGTGCTGTCCTCACAGAGGATTACAGTGGATGTTTAATTGGTTAAAATTAGGGTTACAGTTACAATTATGGTAAGGATAGGGTTAGTGTTAAGCATAATTTGGTTACGGTTAGGTTTCGAGGAAGGCATTAGTGAATGAATGTAAGTCAATACAACGTCCTCACAAGTATAGCTATACAAACAAGAATGTGTTTGTATAGGAGTGTAAGTATTAAATCCGTGTTTATGTGCATGCGTTGTGAGTGTGTGGGTTTGTGTGAGGACCTTGTAAAAAGAGTAAGCAGCCTAGCAAAACCCTTAATTCAAATACACTTCAGTGAATAAATGAGATATTTATGCTCAGTTACCAACAGAAGAAAAATGAATGGGATATTTAATATTTGGAATATCTGAATGAGTCCTTGGACACTTGGGTCAAATATGCGATAATTTCCTGGAGTCTGTTATTCTGTGTTGCTGTTTCAGTTTACCTACTGCAATATCCCACATTGGCTTTGGGTGAACTCCTAACAAAATAATAAACCATTTTTATTACGGGCCATTACGAAAATCAACCAATTCAAATCATACTATTCACATCACCCGCAAGGCTTATGCGGCAGGAACATAGCAATAAACGCCAGGATTTGTGTCCAAATACATAAAACTTAATCTGATCGAGAGCGAACCCATATTGAACTCCGATCACGGCTGTGGCCGGTTTGGCGGCCCGACATTTCCCAAAAAGCACCGCTAGTGCACAAACCGCCACTGTCTTCCTTCGCAATGATGCACGGTCAATGTGAAACCACTTCACAGTGTATCCTTTATTCGAACATGCTACAGGAAGCAGAGACTGTCTCAGTTTGACCTTGGGAGATTTTTACACCAGATTTCTGCTTTAAAGATTAGATTAATATCATCTGATCCTAGATCAGCCAACAAAGCCTCACACAGCCAAATTTATGAAGTTTATTTTGTGGCTGTGAAGCATGTGTCAAAGCAAATGCGATGTAAACCAAGAGAGGATGATTAGATAAATTCAAGAAATCACTGAACGATTTAGGCATTAAACTGTCAAATCATTATTGGTAAAACAATTTGTGCTCACTGGTCCAAAGCGATTACTAAATGATATACGCTGTAATTGAAAATCGTTCCCTTTTCAGACGACACGGTCAGCACATCTCGAGGCTATGGTCTCTGACACGCTCATACCACAAGTACTCAGATGCATGTCAAGGCTCAAAACGTTGTGCAGATAACGCTCACAATCTTATCATAACAACGGCTCGCCATATTCCACAAGAAGTGCACGAGAGTGTATTTCTGTTATTAAAATTAGCCTTTCCTCCAACACACACATATTTCATCAAAATAATTTACAGGTCTGGAAAAACTGCCAGTTACTGAGGGTCAACACAGAAAAATATCATATCATAGCTGAAATTAAGTAGACCTCACAGCATATTTTTAATCAAAATAATTATGAAATAAATTTCAACATAAAACTATGTCAGTGCTAATTAAATCATTTCCTTACGTCTTTGTCCTAAACGCAAGATATCTTCCAAGTAAAACATTCATAACACCTATAAATTTATCACAATAAAATGGCAAAAACATACTTATATAATGCCAGGACAAAAAGGTGCACATTGGTACTCAGAAATGTGCCTTCCTGCATCCCGGTTCCTCTTACAAAGAAAAGTTCCTTTGAATTTGAGAGAGCATTCTATGTTAAAGCAGTATGAGGGCGAGTCTTTTAAAAATGGTGTTAGCATATACAATAGATTAAAATATATTCATACTAAAAACACAGGTCAAGACGTCACGTAATGGTTCCACCTTCCCAAGTTACTTAATACTGTTTACATTGAAAAAAGTGAAACTAATAAGACCTGTACAACAGCTAAGCGCTAGGTGTTTTTTTTTTTATAAGTATTACATTCCACATTTTAGTAAACCCGTTCCTTTTTGTATAATACATTTTCTGGGGTCTTTCAGCTTAATGGTTCAGTCACCAATGCCCCGCGTTAGTATATACTAAAGACAAGCATTATAAGAACACATGAAGAAGTTGTTCTGTTAGACATTTCTTATTTACAAAACTGTGAGCATCTCCTATCTTTCCCAATAAAATGAAAGTACCTGAAATTTATCGGTACCAGTTGTGCAAGCCATCTGGGGAAATATACACTAAATTATCTAATAGAAGCATTAAGGTTGTGTTGCCTTTCTCGCCCGAAGTGTGTTGGGATAGCTTATACGATATGTTAGTTGAGGGAACATTTAGTTACCGGCAGCCATTTTGTACACTTCTGAACCTGACTCCCCAAAGGCGGCCATTTTGTCCTGACTAATGAAAAGAGAACCGGATGTTCCTCACAGCTCCCTCGGTTCACCATAGTCATTGTACAGCACGGGCAGGAGCTGTTCCTCGCAGGCCTTGCGCACGTCCTGGCCAAGATCCACCCAGTTGAGGCCGAAGGCTTTGGTGTCAGTGTAGCGACAGGCCAGGTACTTGAGGGAGGCCCGGCGAAGGCCGATTTTGGGCTCCTGAAGGAGGCCTCGACACCAGCCACTCAGGTCGTCCAGCTGGGAAAGAATCAGGCCTGCCTTCCTGCAATGACAAACATCGGCAGTTATCAATTCGAATTCAGACCCGAACACATCCCTGAAATGTCCTCTCTTTGCATTTAACAACGCGTGGCCATAAATTAGTAACAAAGCTTTTGAGCAAAATTAGCTGTTATGTATTTTATAGAAAGATTCTTTTTAAAACTTGATGATGTTAATTTAGTGATTAAATTTGCCAAATCGTCAAACAAAATGACTCTTGGATTTTCTCGCGGGTCAATGTTGAGGACAAAATGCTGCAGGCAGCGTTTGATCGCTTCTGCAGAAAGCGGCGAAAGATGAGTTGATGTCCATTTGGGGCTGCATCAGCAAAGCCTCTCCGTAGGAAGCGGTCTCAATGCCAAGAAAATACGTCCTGCACTCGAATGCAGCCAATGGTGGGCTGATAGTACAAAAGCTTGCAGAGTTTTGCTCAGAGCAGAGAAGAGGTGCTTGGAAAGCCCACTGAATAACGATTGACTAACAGCCTGGAAACAGCTGAAGTGCAGGGGCCTCGCTGTTCACACCTCAAATGGTGCAAATCGAACACCGGAGCTGTCCGATCACTCATAAATCGTACCTTTGAGGTTTAGCTGTTGTTTTTTTTTTCTGCACTAGATCAACGTGGCAGACTCAAACCTTCAGCAGGACCAGAGAGAAGTAAGGGAAAAATCATTCAATTAAAGTCCCGTTAAGAGAACTTCTTTTGGGGCTCGATGTTTTGAAATCAACACATTTTTAAATTATTTCTCAATGAATCTGTGCGTCAAATTTTGCATTGCTTTTAACGTAACCAGTGCTTTATTCCAGTAACCACACGATGTGTCAAATAGTACCGATATATTAAAAAAAGCGTTCATTCACCCACCATTTTGGAGAGCACTCAAATATGGCCAGAATGTCAATCTGGTCCGCAAAAGTGTCCAGGAGCTTCAGGTTTTCAATCCACCAGGGCAGAAGCACACCTGATAAAATCAATAAACTGTGCAGACTTGAACAGTTAGTTAAATTAGTTGTATCAGGAGTGCTTCTGCATGGTTGCAATTAAAATCTGCAGCCCCTGGGCCCTTTTACATGTCAGTTTGACACCTCTGGTCTAAGGTACTGTGAAAAAAACCACTGAGAGATCTTGCTGTTGGAGAACTGTGAAGATCTCAGCAGGACTGGTAGCCCAACTGTGGTTTCTCTCGCATGAAAAAGAACCTCCTCATTCCTGAACCGTGGCTTCACCTCACCGAAGAGGCCAAACCAAAAGCTCCACACGTGGGCCGCGTAAACATTGAAAACTGAGCCCTGATCTGCGGGCCGCGAGATGGTATTCAAACACAGTATTACTCATGTCATAGTTAGGAAATGAAAAACACCGTCGCTCGCCAAGAGCATTACCCTCGCTCCGAAAAACAACGCCATCCCAAGTGAAAACCAAAATATTTCATCTGAGGAGAGAGGTTTATTGCCTTTATCTTTCAACCTAAAATAGACTTTGAGGTTTGTAAAGAGACCCAGAAGACTGCCGCACTTCCCGTTCCACAGATTGCGTGGGAAGGCATAGCACTCACCAGGGTACCAAGTCATCCACTGATTGACACGTACGTGCACGTACATTGAAAGCGAAACTCAAACTCCAAGACGCATTCATTAAAACGTTGAACAACAGAAACACAGAACGCAATGCTAAAGATGCTATGTTGAAGGTGACTGAACAGTTTGGTTGACAATGTTGCTACAGACCTGATAATTGATTATTGAGTACAACTGAATCATGTGTCCGATAGTTTTGGAAATCCTAAGAAGATATAAGATGTAATCACAGAAGATAGGAAACTTAAAATAAGTTAAGCTTGGCTTCAATAAAATGAATTTGGGGGATTAAAAATCATATCTTAACTTTTCAGGATCTTACATTGGAACTTTTTTTAAGTTGGAAGTTTTTGTAACATGACCCCAGAACCATAACCCTGGCCGCATCTCCTTTCTTGGTCTCTCAGTTCTGACAGCAGGTGGCAAATGTGTCTTTTTTGTCCTTATTTAGCTTTTCATACACGTCAATTTATCAGGTTATCTGTCCAATGTGATTTATCGAAGGCCGCTGAAGGAGCAATTTTTCCTCTACTCCATAAATTATTTGTACTTTTTGAAGAGAAAGACAAATAAAAGCTAAGTGGCCGAGAACTAAGCACGCAGATGTCATTTTGATTGAGCATGTCGCCTGAGTGCCATGGGTCGGGCTCCTGAAGGTTAGCGATGGCTTTGGAAACTCCTCACAAAACAAGTTAATTAAATTTTAACGATGAGAAATTAGATAATGGCCCAAGGCACATGATTTTCCTAAGCTTTTGGCTTGACTTCTATTTTTTCACTTTTATTTTTTACATAACAGTCTGTGCCCTTCCATCACTCTTCCAAAATAAAATTACCGCGTCTGTAGCAGAGAAACTGCCATTTATATCTTTCTGAAATTATTTATGTTTCTGATAGCTTGCCACGTTCCAGTGGCTTGAAAAATGTGGATGTTTATTTGCTTAAAACAAAAACTTTTTGCGGTTTGTTATGCTTATTATTTTTTTTATTTCTGGAAGAATACATGTTGAGCTCCAAATAGCAACAGTCGTCACTATAAATCCGAGAATGTATGGAAGTATCTTGTTTTAAAAGGTACGGCTCTCCATCCATCCCAGAATTCTCTCGGGCACCTCATGAAAGCTGTTTGGAGTTCCCCCAGGTTTCACCATGTTCAGGAGGGATGGGAACATTTTCTGCCCCCCTTCAAATAAGCCTGATACCATTAAGTTCATGGAGAGTGAGTCACAGCACGCCTACTAAAGCCTGGTTTATGCTTTGGAAGAAGGCAACCATTTTTCTCTTAATCGAGGCGAACTGGAACAGTCAAGGTGGATGAAGTTTACGTTTATGCTCGGAATCGCTTTAAAAATGTGTTTGTTTATCTTTAAACGCGTTCAACTGTGATTGCAAAGACTGGACGTCACATTGCAAACTACAAACAGCGGCAGTAGTCATGATTAAAGCTGTACCCTGTTCTGTTTTTAAATGCTTTCCATGCACCACAATGCAACTTAGCAGTAGCCTTCACTTCTTAAACTTTAAATTTACACTTAGGTTTTCCCTTCAGCAGGTTTAAAGTTAGAAAAAGCATTTTTTATATAGTAGGCCAATTCCACATACATATTCTGTATCTGCTGGTTGCAGCACTTCACTGAGGTTGTGTCACTATACTGAGAGAAATATTCAAACCCAGGGCGCCATGTTTTTATGGCCACAGTCTTACATCAAATGGAAAATATCTTGATCTTGCGGATAATTTTATACACATTTCCCCATAATTCAGCAGGACATATTTGGGATTGTTGAAACCTTGGGAACTCCAATAGAATTTAATGGGCTGAAAATTCCACAGGTTTGAATACAGCAGTTGCATTTGACAGACTCATATATGGGTCCACAGGTTTTTTACGGGGTTAAAAAGCCCGTGTCGCACAAATTACCACGTTACCATAAATTTTAGTGAAGAAAAAAAAAAAAACACATTTGCTTTTCTATATTTAGAGGGACCAAAAATAATTATTTTATCCCCAAAATCATATTTACGCATCCCCAAACCCCAAAATTAACTGGATCGAAAGCTTTTCCCTGACCAGAAACTTCACTCTAATATACAAATCTACCAAAATGACCAACATTTTAACCTGGACATAATACCTCACCTTTGCTAGACCATAATTCTAATAACAAACTTTGAAACTAGTCCTAGTACTACCCATTGTGCCAACCAACTTAGTGATCTTGTGTTCACCGCACAAGGTAAGAATAACTTTTACCTTATATTATTTATGTACTGTCCAGACAATACAATTAAGTTGGCTTACAAGATTTTTTTTTGAAGTAATAGGTTTCCACAAAACATTTGAGTTTGCCACACTATCTGCGTTTACAGTGTACAGGGGACACAAAAAAAGTCCCGATGCAGATATTTTTCCTGACTGTACTGCACTGCACTCATGGGGTCTTTAAGTCCCAACAAGATCCCCACACGTGCAGATGAATGTGTAGCCAGTGTAAATTATCCCAGCAAAACCAGATTATTCAACACAGCTCAGATTTTTGAATAAGTGAAACACTGGACACCAGAGACTGGGGGTAAAGCACATAATGAACGCTGGTTCTGTATCCATCGCCACATAATGATGAAAGATAACGTGTTCGTACGAGCGGCTGTCTGAACAACATGTGGTAGATGTGAGAGGTGCAGCAGAGCGACCAATGAATGAACAGTGAGAGATGATTTTACTCATGAAGGATTGAACAGTTTGAGTAGAGGGAAAGGCTCTCCATTATAGTCATTACGTCAGGGGGATTTGACAGCAGAAAGTAGATGACAGATAGTCCGCAGGCTGTCTAATAATGCCAGAATTCACATAATCAAATCATGAGTATTCATTAAACAAATGTTAAATACTGGCAAAAAGCTGTAAAACAAACAAATAAAAAAAAACTGAAATCAGACTGCAATTTGACAGTAAATTAACTCAAATAGAGACAAGTTCATTAGTTAGAAATCACTGAAAGCAACCATAATGTTGCCACCATAGAGAGAAGAGGGGTCGTGCTGTTAAGATGCTGAAACTGGAGCTAGAACACAGAGTAGATCGTCTTGATGTTGCAGGTTTGTAGTTTGGGAGGTTTGCTCTATTTATAAAGGTCAAAAGTAGCTTTCGAAGAGAAACGGCTTGACGGGGTATTCACACCAAACACACTTTACCAGTGGAAGGCATCTTTTTATGACCGTTTTCTATGGTTTGAAGTGTTTTTGAAGGCAGCCTTTACTGCTGCCTCACTGTTCTCTGGTGCTTTTGAAGTGGGAAACATTTCCTGCTTCGAAATGCCTTGATCAAAACTGTCATTCTGCTACTCTTTTTGCTGGCGTCCAATCACCTGAAAGCAGAGGCGGAGTTTGATTTCGCAATAGTTTCCATTGTAAACAAAGATGGAGAAGAATCAGTTATTCCAATTAGCACTGTCCTGGCTCTGTAACACACAATTTCACGACTCATTTGCAGCAGTTTTTCAAACAAATTTCATCTCTCACTCAAAAGCGAGAGCCAATCGGTAAGTAGACATTTATAAAAGCGAGCAACAGACCTGACTTTGCGGTGGAATTACTTTGCTATGCCATTGACATTGTCATGATGGTTTGATAGCAACCTCAGATGGACTGACTCAGCGCTTTTTAAATTTTTTTAAAGCTTTTTTAAAGCGTAGACATGAAAAAAATCAGGACAAACGAGCCTCATGTTTCCAACACCGATAAAGAGCGCTCGAAGGCGACGCTGCTCCTGGTACCACAGTCCTTGATCAAACAGTCGGGCAGAAATCAATAATCTGTTTCAAACTGTTCATTTCTTTGTTCTGTTTTATCTCCCTTCTTCCCTTGTCATTTAGAGTTGCAGCCTTTGTATGTCTTGTTTTGAAAATAAATTTTTACTCCTACGGCTGAACCTTGATAACACTTTCTGCAGTCTCGTGTTCCTGTTCGTTATTTTTGTCAGTGCAAGTATACGTGACCCTGCATCTTCACAAACAATCACAGTACAGGATTTTCACTAAATGAGGCAAGATAAACTTGTCTTCCACCGGAGACAAAATTTTATTCCGTATTCTTTCCAATTATTGACCAATACTTCACCGAGTGTGACCGATGTGGCCATTGCGCCAAAGAGCAACAACAAGAATTGTTTCTCAGAAACACTGACGCTCAGAAAATTAAAAAAAAATTGACAGACACACGACTGACTGTGCTCTGCAGGGTTAAATTGACCTTAACTGAGTTTAGGTTCACCTTTCCCCTAAAAAGCCAATGGAGAAAGATGCTGTTCCGCACAAACGCACTCATCTGAATTTTTCTAAGACAGCTGCTGAAAAAAAGTTTCCCCATTTCCAAAGTTTTAAGAGTTCCAGCGATAGCCTTCAAAACAATTTGTCATGACACAGTCCACATAAAATCACTAAAGCCGAACCGTAATCATAATTCAAAAAGAAGAGCGCATAATGCCAGATAATGGCCACCGCAGAGCAAACAGAAGAGAAATGGACATTACATCGGAATACAAAGTACTGTTTTACAATGGCGCTTGTAATATTTTATCGCTCCTTTAAATCACCACTGGTAGTACACAACCTTTATTGCCGGAGCCTTCTAGGACCATAACGACCTTGATATTCTCCGAGTACAATAGATCACACACAGTGCACGAGCCTTTACTGTTGCATGACATTTGTAGGGTAATTCACACACTCCACGCTCTCAGAAAAGAGAGGGTTCTTTGGCACGTTTCCACAGAACAAACCTTTTGATTCCGTAATGGAGCCCTCCATCACACTGAGCTCCCAGACGAATAACCAGCTCCCCAAACCCCCCTCAAAAAACCCCTGGAACTCGATCAGGTTTTTCAATGACATCACTGGGAGTACCAGCACACCTGCCTCCCACGTTTCTGGAATTATCGGCGGCCCTGTGCCTCTCATGGAAGGCAGTGGAGGATATTAACAGCGGGGAGACTGGTGGGTAAAAATGTGTGGTCCGTAAATATTTGGACGGCGAGAGCTTTTTGCCTCTCTGTCCCTGTTCTCCAGTACATTGAGTAATAAAAGTATACCCAATCATAATAGGCCAGTTTGGGAATTTCACCATCAAAATTCCATAATATAGTGAAAAGATTCAGAGAATATGGGCAATATTGGAGCAATATCCAGAAGGCCAAACGTCACTGCATTGAGAACTGACATGTCTCTGTAATCTGTACAACCACAGGGGCGCAGAAATACTCCTGGAGACAGTGAACACAGGATGTCGTGGCATCGTCACAAGCAAGTTAAGACTCTATTACGCAGGAAACCGTACACTGACGAGCCGAAACATCATGAATAGTCATGGATGAAGTGAATAACCTTGATTACCTCTAAATAACTGCGCAAACAGAAATTAGACAGTAGACGGACAGTTGGTTCTCAGAGTCGAACACTTGGATGTGGAGGAAATGGAACCTGGCACAGACCGAATCGTTTTGGCCAGACGAGTGGGTTGGAGCATCTCTGAAGTAGCAGGGCTTGTGGGTTTCCTTAACTGTCCCGCAGTGTTGAATTTGCAACAAGATGTATCAGATGTAGGATTTCCAGGGTCATAATGTTTGTGAGAAGAGAGAAGCTCATTTAGGCTCCTCATGGTCCTCCCAACGACCTCCCAGGAGTTAGGCTATCGCTATAGATACCAGCTTATATTCTGCTAACAAGCCTGTGATAGCTCAGTGACATTTATCTACTTTGACGAGCCGATCAAAAGGATATTTCAACCGGCCATCGTCTTTGTGAGTAACACAAAGTTTGTAAGTCACTCAGATTGAGAGAAAGCAATTCCTCGCACTGTAAAACCTCTTTTTTCGCCGTTAATGTGGGGAAACAGAATTCTCACTGTTATGATTCAGACTCCATTAAACTCCTCTCGAAAACGCCGGATCGACAAGCCACATTAATTCCGACGCGGGAGAAGAAAAGCGATCCGTGTGACGGAAATGTACACTGTTCTGGAATCTGTGTAAGTGAAAGGTAACTTTATTATTGGGGAACTCGAGGGAGCCATTATTGCGGATGATGACTATTTTCTGTCTAACACACCTCGCGTGCTAAGCTACACTCCGCTAGAATAAGCCCCGCGGCGCTTTATTTCATATTTATCAACACTAATGTGACACTTGTATTACACGTTTCGTCTAATGTTTCCAGATGTTCGCTGGAAAAAGCAGTTGCTGAGGGCACGTAACTCAACGCATGAACTCAATCCGCGTCAGTCCTCCAGCAGAAATAACAAACCAGGTTTAATGACTGTAAGGTCAATTAACGGATTCGGAAAAGCATTCATACGGGTTTCTGGGAATTAACTATGATCACACTAATCACTTTAAAGACGTATTCGGCTGAGGAAGGCGTGATGAATAATATTTATTTTTGGCAAAAAATAAGATGCTGTAATGCGTTCCCCATAAGGGATACTGGGAGATGGGGCCATATAAAATCAGGTATTTATGAAACCAGGTGTCTGAATAAATATTCACTGACTCTTTGACTCTTGAGTTGTTGAATAGGTGAACCTTATTTCACACAACAGTTGGATATTGTTACACTGTAAGGCAGAGCAGTTCTCAAGCCCATGTAACCAATACACAGGCTTAGCTTACGCAGTGGCTAGGTGTGAACAGAGCGCATTTTATTCAGTAGCAAATATTTATCTCTCCCAAAAACTGTATTTATTCAAATAGCACTGCACCTGCTAACCCTATGGCCTGCCTCGTCTTTACCCGCCAAATACGGTCACTGCTTCTTAATGACCTGCTAACTGAAACCCGGATCTACGATATTTTCAGCTATTTCGCTGATTTCAAAGTCCGAATTAATTCTTGAGTGCATATCACACATCGGTCATATTGCGGCAAAATGGTCTTGACTCTAAATGAGTTCTAATGGGACACAAATTGACCAATTAGATCGACTCTAATGCTTGTGAGAGCTTGCAACGTTTGAATCGAGATTCGCCATCGTCCCGTCGAGTCTGAGCTGTCTTCATCGATTTCACCTGCTCTTCCCGGGCAACAGTATGCAGGCACCAGAGTTTAAATAAACACCAGTATGCGTCTATAAAAATGCTGCCTGGTGAGTTGCTTCTTGTTAACGGTTTAGCAATCTTCCATGATTGGGGAACCTCGGGACTCTGGCTTAGCCCTGATCCAATGTCGATCAAAGTACAGGCTCTAAGAAGTCGCTGGAAGTTGCTTGGTTCAAATGCAATTCCTGAGTATTTACCATAAACGGCTTTTACAACCTCCTCTCCACTGGCAGTAGCACCAGTGTTTACTACACGCTGAGAATAATGGTCGCGTAAATTTGGGAATCGCCTATTTTCACCATCCTGCCGTATAAGCATACTCACTGCTTTTCAAACAACACTCAGCATTTCAGAGCAGCCGGATTTACAGAACTATTAATATTCAGCTGCTCATTAATTTACAATACAGGCAAACGCACTGAGCTGGCTTCTGTTCATTCATTCCCATGACTGTAAAGACAGGGTCTGTTTTTGTAGATTATTGTTACTGTTATAGGTAAAGCAGTTTTAAAGAAATATCTAGACTAGGAGCGGCGGGCAGAACAGCAGGAAAGGTACAGTCTCAGACACACACACACACACACACACTCGCATGCACACATACACACACACACACACACACACACACACACAGGAAGTGCTGCTCGGGACAGCAGGACAGGTACCTGGACTCTGGTGTGTCTGAGTATATGTGTGTGTGCATGCATGTGACAGTGACATAGTTACAGACACACACACACACACACACACACACACACACACACACACACACACAGGAAGTGCTGTTCAGGACAGCAGGACAGGTACCTGGACTCTGGTGTGTCTGAGTATATGTGTGTGTGCATGCATGTGACAGTGACATAGTTACAGACACACACACACACACACACACACACACACACAGGAAGTGCTATTCGGGACAGCAGGACGGGTACCTGGGCCCCAGCTCGTCCTCGCAGCGCCAGGTGAACTCTCCGAAGCTCTCGTAGCGCTGGTTGTAGTGGTAGAGCACGCGGTGAAGCGCGGGCGAGCCCAGGTCCATCAGCGTGTTATAGGCCGTCTGTTGCTCCTTACCGCTGGTGTAGCCGTTAAACAGGTTATAGATCTTATCCGCTATCTCTGCCGGGGGAAAGCAAACGAGAAAAAACATGAGGAAGAGTCCTGCAGGGGGCGCCCTCACTTAGGACGCCCTGTGACAGAGCTCGGTCTCACATTTAGGACAGGAAATGTTAAATGAAAAAAAAAAAATAAAAATCTAATCGCAGAATATTCTTTAGATGGGGGGGCATTTTGTAAGTGCCAGTACCTCCCCCCCAATCTGACCACTCACAAACTCACCTATCGCAGTGCATTCATTAATCAAAATGCCACATTTTTGTATGTTAATTCAGTTGACAAAATGGAGAGAAATAGGTCAAATTGTTTTGTTAAAGTAAAAAAAAAAACAAACAAAAAAAACACTTCCTCTGAAGATCATTGTTGAAGTTGGGGGTGAGACTCCATGCGTCGGCATGGCGACTTGTGATGAGCACATGAATATCAGGACCTCACCTTGTGCTTTAATATCGTCCACTGCAGGACAGGGGGTCTTTATGGTGATCTCACTGGAGGGGGAACGTCTTCCTGTGTTATCTACTGCCCACAGTCTAAACCTGCAAAGCAGAGAGAGAGAGAGAGAGAGAAAGAAAGAGATGTGAAAACTATTGCAGGTTTCATGGTATATTTTACAGACAGAGAAAGAGCCCATGTATGGACTGATGGAAAGGCTGACAACATGGTCTTGCTAAAACGGATGTAAACATTAAATCACAGCAAAACGAGACCCCCTCTGAGACCCAGTCATACACACACACACACACACACACACACACACACACACACACACTGGATTGGATCACACAGAGCATTTACTATCTGGGCTGAGGCCAAAACAGATTGTGCATACGAGCGGCAGGTAAACATTGAATGAGACTCACTACAGTGCAGACAGCCTTAAGTCTAACCAACAAAGCACTCAACCAGTGAAAGATGGCAAAACTAATCCAAGGAGAAAGACTACAATATAGCCCTGAAAAACCAAACTACGATAAAGGCTCACTGCTATTCTAAAAGTGCTGCGATGCACGCAGAATTCCTCCACCCCTGCACCATTACTCTTAAGTGTTTTTCCATCCATTCCTATGCGTGAACATGCATTTATATCAGGCTAAAAGCACAATCTATACGCATTTTGATGAGTTTCACATGATATAGAAGTGCAAGCTGAAAATTAAAGCTGACGCTGTCCTCTGGAATCGTATTCAATGCACATTAAATGTATAGTCACAGTCTGCAGTCTGTGCGGTCTATACTTAACCAACTTACAGTGGGTCAAAGTTCACCATTTTGAACGCATCAAGTAATAATAGACATTTCATGACACTTTCAGTGATACCGATCAACTTCTAACACGATTCCATTGAAACCAATAGGTGAATCACTCTAATTTTTTGACATAAAATATTTTATTGGTACATTCAACAACCAATAGGAAAAAAGTAAAAAAAAAAAGTCCAAGTGTCATGAAATGTCAATTATTACTTGACGTGTTCACAGGTATGTGCTGTGGGAGGTTAATGCACATACTGTAAGTATATATAGGCTGGGGCAGGTCCGTTTTACACTGAAGCAGTTTCAGTTTCAAAGCTAGATTTTTAAAAACAGAGCCAATGAAGGGACAAATAGTTGAAATAAAACTGACAACAGTTCAATCACAGCTAGATAGGGACCATCTAATACAGACACACAGACAACGCACACATATACACACATTTGTATCCACGCACTTGCACAAACTCACCCTATCACAAGCACGTACGGTACACACACACAAGCACTCCCACACACGTAGTCTAAAAAACCCAGACACAAAGTCACCACCCACCACCCACCACCCTGTGTGTGAAATGCACATAATCGCAGAGAGAGATCAAGTACAATCACGCAGTCTTTTGTGACTACACTACCCAGAGTTCCTTGTCTTCCCGCACAACGGCTTCCATATGAGGTTCTGGAACATTTAATTTCACGTCGCAGCTGCGGGAGTTGTGAAACGCGCATCAGCATTTCGATCATCTCTGTTCGGCGAGAGTCAAAACAGTGTTCTCTTAGCAAGTGTTATCACGGCAAACTATTATTTCACCGAACAGGAGAGACAATATTCGCTCGGAGAGCAAACTGAGAATAAATCCTGCTCATAAAGTGAGCAGTTCTGGTGGCAAACGCCTCATCAAGGTATTGAGACCAGCAGAAAAAAAACACATTTTTATATCACGAGGAAATGTATGGAATTGACCCACGTTGCAGTCTAAGTATTTTGACAGTGAAGAATAGGTTTTATAACGCAAGGAAATGTATGGGATTAAATCTGCTGTACATTCTGTTTGTACAGAATTTTGACAGTGAAAAATAGTTTTTATATCACAAGGAAATGTATGAAATTAAATCTGCTAAGTGGTGTGAGTATTTTGACAGTGACTATATAAATGAGGCCGATCCCTTCATTGTTCATACAATGATACCTAAATAGCTGCAAATTCATGCCAAGCCTTCATTTAAGAACCTGATCTTAATCCATCCATTATCTACACCGCCTCTTCTTCTCTAGGGTTGCAGGGGAGCTGGAGCCTCTCTCAGCTGACTCTGGGCAAAAGGCAGGGACCCACCCTGGACAGCTCGCCAATCCATCACAGATCGTACATCCCATTCACACACAAAAGCAGAAAAAAACTAGACAGTGTAAAAACATACGTCTCCCTCCTGGCCCCCTTCCCTGCCTAACCCACCGGACGGACAGACGGACAGACAGACAGACAGGCAGGCACATACAGAAAGGCACCACTGCGGGACCTGAGCTGTAAGTATGCAGAGTTTTGTTAAGATCATGCAAACGGTTTAGGAGTTATACTCCAGACAGAAATCATTCACATCCCGACGGGCATACGGACAGACAGACACATACCAAATGGCTCCACTTAAGGACCTGAGTCATAAGTAAGCAAAGTTGTGTTAAGATGATGCAAACGGTTTTGGAGTTATGCTCCGGAAACGAAGTTGGAGAGCGAACGCAAACGGGAACGCAAACAGGAACAGAGCCTAAATATGTCTCCCCTCTCCCTCCGGGGGGGGGCATAACTAGGAATGACACTAATCATGCAAGTATATGTCCTCAGGAAGCTGATTAATGAATTTCCTCTTTCATTTTTGAGCACTGGGCTGTTCTCTCTGGTGCAGGTCTTAATTTGGTTTGTATAGAGTAATTCACTCCTTGATACAAAGGTGGAGACGATTCAAATAAGGAAAGAGCTGTCCAATGATGCATCGTCCAATATCTCTCAGTACTTCACAGTATCACAGGGCAGCACAGGACTCTACACAATATCACTGACGAGCACACCAAAATCACGAACACCACATAGCCCCAATTTGGGCATAAAGGACTCAGTGTCTGTCAACAAAAGTGGAAATTCCTCATCTTCTCAGTTTGTGCTCTCGTGAAGAAAGTGGAAATTCATTAGGTTCTCAGATTATGCTCTCTTGAACTTTCCCAGTTAGCTGAACTTTCTCTGTTGTTACCCCAGAACGCACAGCAATGTCCTCAGTTCCTCTTTCTTAGTGCAATGTTAACATTTACCTATAATTGCTTAGAGATTTCTTGCCCGGTATTTCACAAAATGACAGCATAATAGTCCTTAAAACACATATCTACCGCAAAATTATTCCCTCTTGGCAAACTAAGGAGGCATTTGAACTTTCAGGTAAGACGAATGAAAACCAGCCTGGCTAAAAATGATCAAGGCCTTGCGCAAAATAATGCTAAATTGCTTCAGTATGTAAATCATGTGACGCACTCCTAATACATATCAAAGCCTATGGACTACCCTTTATGCCAGCATTGGAAGGGTCCGCTATTATAGCAACAGTCACGTTTTATAGATGATCGCAATGCGCTAAACGAGACACAGCCTTTACCCCAGCACATAAATATGCACCATTTCACAGGACAACAGCTAGCATTGGCGCTATAAGATGGTGGCTGGCAGCCATTCTGTACGGTACCTCTGTTGAAGCAGATATGTAAAAGTTATTACAGGCCTGACAGTTTTATGGAGGCAGAGGAGAGGAATGCCCATAAACATACTGTTGAATCACATCTCCATCTAGTGGATTTCTACATAAACAACCCTCTCGCGTGACAGTAGGGATCAGGACAGCATTTAGCCTTCTGGCTAAAGTGTTTGTTGGGAACTGAAAGGGTTGCAAAGTCAAGCCCCGGTAGAGTCAACACTCGAGCAGGTGATCCAGGGGAGTCGAAACAACTGAATGTGACTCTGGATAAAGAGTCGACCAAATTGAGAGTGACATAGTGACGTTCCTACTCACTCATTCCTCAATGCAAAAGAATTATAGTAGCCTAGCTGATGACTGAATGTGGCCATTGGTTTATTTTCAGTCACAGTCAGAAAGACAGGGCTGCTTTTCCATAAAAAGACACACAGACTCAACGACTAAAGTAAGACTCCATTCACATGCAGCAGGTGAGTTTTTTGCTATGATTTATTTATTTTTAAAATTAAGCTTTAATAAGTCAACCAGTGCTGCCAACGGGTCTGCTAGTATGAAAAGTTGAGCGGGAAACCACAGACGCTCTGAAGCTCTCGCACGATGCGGGGCTTCAGTTTATCGCTTTTAGAGAGCGGACTGAAAACCGCCATCCCTGCCCCGCATACTCAGTTTGTTTCGGCTGATAAAAGCCCTTTGAAACGGCGCATCAGCACTGCGGGGTGCCGGAAAGGTGGAACGGCTTTTTATTAAATGAATCTTCCGCTTTATAGCTTGTCTCTCTGTGCTGTTAAAACGGCCGAAAACCTGCCCCTGTGCGCTCCCCCCAGGACCTCCCAGAAAATAGACCCCCTTCTGAGCTTCCAGCTTTTCCAGACGGTTAAAACTCTGCGGAGGCAGCAAGGGCTGCCAATGATGGGCCATTTTCACAGAGATGCAAAGAACATGGCCACCATGGGATTCCTACATCCACCCCCCAACAACAAAAGGAGAGAAGAAGACTGAGAACATGTGGGGAGGTGGGCTTTAAACTGTGCATCTGACTCTGTGTTCGAGGGTGGACTATCACAGGTGGGGGGAGAGGGGGAATCAGATGGTGACCGTGGCAACTGTCCATTCTAAATGACCTTGTTATGACACAACAGTGGACCACCTGGCTCACACAGAAAGACAGAACAGATCTGACTTCTGACCCCTGACCTGCAATTTTCATTCCTGCTAGATGTTAAGCAATGAATTTATCAGCCTATTACACATTCTGATACCACCCCACACACAGACACACACACACACACACACACACACACGCACACACACAGTATAATCATACACATGCAACTAAGGAAATCCAAATAAAGTCAACATAATTTTTTGTGCAATACATTCAGTTTCTAATTTCCAGACAATAATGCAATCTCTGCATCATTCTAAAACAGTAACATGAAAA
This sequence comes from Gymnothorax reevesii, assembly GCA_029721435.1. Taxonomy (NCBI): domain Eukaryota; kingdom Metazoa; phylum Chordata; class Actinopteri; order Anguilliformes; family Muraenidae; genus Gymnothorax; species Gymnothorax reevesii. The sequence continues at coordinate 10,122,197 of CM056576.1, forward strand.
CTAAACTCCAGCGAAGAAATACTTTCTTAGCGAGCTGTGATTGGTAGACATACAGCCCCGAAGAAAAAAGTAACGGCAAATATACAATGACAATAAGCTTATTGGACAGCCACTGGGCTTGTGTTCATAACCATGTCTGATTTGGTACCCGACCACTTCCATCAGTTCATTAACAAGCAAGCCTTTATGAAAGACGATAAATCCATGCTAACCTTTGGTAACGGGACAAACATCTTTCTACTTATTTCTTACTCAGCAAATACATTCTTATAAGGTCCATAATCAATATTTACTCTGTGATTTTGGACGGGGGGATCAGATGCATGTCCTGAAATATAAATAAATTAATAAATATACATTAGAGTGTGCTATGATAGATGGATCAGGTCATGCGTTCATTTGCCGACCCATCATTCATCACCATCACCACTGTCGACCCTGAATGATGAAGCACCACCCTAATATTTAGCACGCAGCACCCACTCCCTCACTGGAATGTGAACTTAGCCATCATCAGACAGCGACCTCAGAGCTGAGATCGCAATGGCAGGGACCTACATGATCGTTTTATTCAACAACCTCCATTTATTTTCTATCTAATACAGAGCCCCCGCCCTCTCTCTCACTCCCTCTATCTCTCTCTCTCTCAACACTGAAAAAACTATTAGACAGACAGCCTTAAACACACTGAACTTTTTCCACCTCATGGGCGATGGTGACCTGCATATGCAGACGCGCAGCAAAGTTTGCAGTGCAAATTAACCTCAAAGGAACTCAACATTTTAACTGTGTGGGAATTTTAGAGGTAGCTGTGTGGGCAGAACTGGGCAGGTTCGCCCTTCCTGGGTCAGCCATTGTTATTTGTACTGGCCTTGTAAAGTGGAGATGCAGGTCTAATGTCAGTACAAAATGTATTCCATCGCTCGCAAAAATTTTGCTCATATGTCAATCGTTGCGTTTGTTCGTCTGACAGTGCCCACATCCACAATTTCCAAGGTATCGACTTAAATTTCATACCACGAGAAGCCATATGTAAAAACAAAAAAAAAAAAAAGGTGGTTTCAATTTTTTAAGGTCGAAAAATGGTCAGAAATACATCTCGGTTAATATCTCACTTCAGAAAAGTGATAGAGACACCAAAATGTTTATTCTTGTCCCGTGTTTTCAAGTTTTCCGAAGTGGCGCTCCATGAGGAATTTAATTTTATATGTTTCTCTCTCTTCCGTTCCCTTTCCCTTTTTGTGAAATTTGAATATAAAGGGTCCAATTACTGGAAATACTGCCATAAGTACCTGCTTTGTGAAGTGCGCGAGCCACTGTTTTTTGTCGAGACCGGTTAACTGGACTTGTTGACCTCATCTTAGCCTCACCTTGCATGGAGCCTGGCAAAATGCTGCATAGTCTTCTTACAGGCAGACACAAGAATTAACTGGTAATAAGTATTCAAATTAATCTGTGTGGTTGCACTTCCAACTGTAGTTTACAGAATTCAAAGTTAAAGGTACACTCCATGCTACATGCTGTCCTTGTAGTGACAATAAATAGAAGTAAATGAATGCTAATTAGCTTTTTAGCCTTGATCTATTGACTTCCAGTCATTGTTATCACAAGGTTAGCATGCAACATGGTGCAGCCATTATATCCACCTGATTACGTAATCAATCAAACTGAATGATTAGCCCTGTGAGCGTATTTTGTGGCAGTGCTGTCGACTGCGGTACAGAGCAATAACTGATTTGACCTCTCATCACCTTCACTGATGTAAGAGAGTAAAGAACAGCCCTCAGCTCTAGCAAGGGTTTATATAACATCAATGGAAACTACCGCCTCCAGGTAAATAGCTAGTCGAGACGGATTGAATTGCCACATCTTGTTGTTGTGTATCGTTCTGTTCAATTGTTCCTTTATCAGAGGTCGCAAATCACAGTGGTAATTTTATTTGTTTTTAGGACACAGCTTAACAGCTGTACTGCAATTTGTGTCACTACGGATTCTTAAAGGTCCCCCGTTATGTCACCAGGTGCACAGCTAATTAAATAGTTGTTACAAGCCATTTCAAAATCTTTTCCCTCTTAGAGTGTGTTATGAGCCAGTTCAAAGTCTCCCCTACTTGACATCACACGGGGAAGTAACCAACCAGAGGCAAGAAGACCCAATCACCCTCAGCCAAGCAGTCAATCAGATTTCATTATTCTGGGTGGTCACTCCCCCTCGTGATGTCAAGTAGGGGAGACTTTGAACTAGCTCATAATGGCTAATCAGCCGTGCACCTGGTGGCATAATAGGGGACCTTTAACTGTTTTTATTTAAACAGGCCTGTTCATGATAATTTATAAAATAAAGCTGGTAAAAAAAAAAAACAAAAAAAAAAACTTGTGACCATATAGTGATCAGATCACACCAGCCACTCTTCCAAACCTCTACTTCTAATGATATTGCTCAGAATGTACCCACACCTGACAACACGTCGCTTGCAAAGTTTTGTGGCGACATCATGCAGAATAGTGATGCTTTCACAATGACAAAAACAGTCCACATGCAGACAGGCATATAAACACTGGGCAAAGTACTCAAAACTGCCACTGAGTTAGGTCCTGCTACAACCGGTGTCTCCAGGACCACTTTTAGCCATGATGACAAAGCACCTACTCACAAGGCGAAAACAATACTAGCTGATGCTGTCGCGGCTGGTAATAAATCAAGCACAAGCGAATAAATGAAATGCCTTACTATCATACAGCACACAAACATTTGCAAAAGCTAGTGAAAATAGTTGTATTTTCAGGCCATGAATGAAAAATGATATTCGCAGACTGGCTCTGCCTCGTCAGGCAGATCGAAACACGGCAACCTGGAAGTGATGCAGGTGGTTCAATTAATTTTTTCAGGCCTAAAATACATATCAGGGATTAACAGAGTCTAACTACGCGTCATTATTTGGATTGTGTTCTGCTTGCTGAGCCAGGAGTAATGAACAGAAGTCGGATAAAGGTATATTAAATGCTGAACTACATTCAGCACACACATAAAATGTAGCCTGGCATTTCTGAATGGTAAATTATTTTCATTTGCAAAAGAAGAAATTCAGTTGAAGTTTGGCAGCTTCGGGTATTTCCGACACCACAAAAGCATAGCAAGTAAAATGGCCAATTAAATAGCCCAGTCAAAAACTTTAGGAAGGACCTGCAAGGAGTGACTTATATTCTTTCCTCCATAAATGTTTGTGTCAAAAAACTCACCGTGTGTTAGGCAGTTAGCGTACTCAGATGGTCATGGGATCCGTAACATTAAAATTTGCTCACCAAAACAATTAGCAGATCTCACTTTCATAATGTCATACAAAACATGGCAAAAAGTGCCATCCTAGAATCTTCCTTACTGCCGCAACCTTACTGTAAACTCACCTCAAAATTCATACCAACCTCAAGTTCATTTCTGTTGCCTTTTTCTGTCATATCTTCAACCTGAAGTGAACTGACAGAGCTGCAGGACGTCTCACTGCTAATGCTTTAGCTTGACTGACAACAACCAGCATGTCGACCCTGAGATCACACGCTCAAGAATGGAGCACGTTCCGCTAAACTCTCCTACCATAGACATATCTTCATTCACAGTGCATTAAGTACTTGACTGACATCTTTTAATGCTCTGCCAAGGCGTAGCCTACTGCTAACCTTGCAGTCTTAAGTATATCTAAGAACTGATAGCAGGCAGTCAGTTCATTTAATGCACTGCCTGACACCCAAAATGGTGAGGCATGGTGACGCAGTGGGTTGTGCAGTTGCCTCACAGCAAGAAGATTAGGGGTTTGAATCTAGCCAGGGTGTGGTTCTGTGTGGAGTTTTCACAATCTCCCTGTGTTTGCGTGGACTTAGTCAGTATTAATCCCACAGTCCAAAAACATGCATGCTAGGATGATTGCAGACTCCAATATGGATCTGATAGATATATACATCTGAGTGAATAGTATGTCATTTCATTCCTACATCTATAGAAGAGTGTGACGGATGATATATTATAGCGGTGCCTTGCGCCTTGATTTGATTGTTTTTTTCCCCCTGAACCAACATGTTTCGATCTGCCACGGAAATACACTACACGTCAGAGGTCGCAAGTGCATTAAGGAGTGTTGATGTGACAAGTCTCAATCATGACTAAACAAACCGGGCAACAGGGCAAGGATGCAGTCTTTAAATTTTGCCACGAAGCACAATGTTTTGATGCCTGTTTGGTTGAAATAGTGGTAAGTAATTTAAACCTCTTCTAGTTATAACAGCCTTAAACCACTTACTACTGAGTTGTAACAGCCTTACACCACTAAAGTCTAAGTTATAACTGCCTTATACCACTTAATTATGAGTTATAACTCAGAGATAAATGGTATAAGGCTGTTAAAACTCAGTGTTACATGATTATGGTTGTTACAACTCAGATTGCATTGTATAAATCAAAGTTAGGTGGGGCATAAGTTAATGGAAACTCAAAGGTAGTAAGAGTTAGGGTGTTAGAACTCGGAATTAAGTGGTATAAGGCTGTTACAACTCAGATTTAAGTGGCATAAGGCTGTTTTAACTGACTTGTAACAGGTTTAATGTTGTTGTAGCTCATGCAGGCGCTATAAGGCTTTTATAACACAAATGTGGGAGTTCAAATGTTATAATTCACGTAAAAGTATTACAAGGCTGTTGTAACTTAAATTAGGTTGTTATAATGATGTTATAACGCACTGTAACTGTGCAAGGTTGTTATAACTTGTTCAAAGTTGTTATAAAGCTGTTACAACTCACATATAGGTGGTGTCGGGCTCCAGGCAGCGAATTATCATGCTGATGGAGGATGTCAGCAGGCCGGGGATGTCCCCTAGCATCACGCATGGAGACTTCGCCCCCGACAGGATATCATCCACGAAACTCAGCAAGGTTTCTGCAAAAGACAGACGAGGCCATTAGACACGTGGAGATCTGTCAGTCCTTTACTGACACGCTCATTCCTTGTCAGGCTTGTGCGGTTAAGGGGGTGGCCACTCGATGCCCTTAAAATATATATTGGGTGAGAAGTAAAAATATAATCCAGACATTTAACCAATCCATCAGAAATCACGCATGGGCAATTTAGAGTCTCCGATTAGCATCAAGTGTGTGTTTTCGATCTATGGAGGGAAAACGGTGTAAATACTCAAATAACAAACAACGCAAACTCTAAACAAAACACTTAACGCTGATTCGAATCCTCCGTCCTCTCGCTATCAGGTAATCACGTCGACTGCTGCACCAGTGCACAATCCACGTGAACATAGAAGAGTGTTATTTATTGAATAACGCACTATCCAACCAAAAAAGTAATGGAAGTCGACAAAAGGAAATATTATGACAAGAAATGGGTTACATGATGAATATAAATAGGTTACACTTACATGTGTGTATTTGATGCACATTCAGTTGATTGATCTGAAACTAAAAAAAAAAACTTAACTGACAAAAAAATGTACTTATTTCAAAACCAACTTACGTGGAAAACCTCATTATAAGATTGACTCACTTGTGAAAATAAGGGCGCTGAAAAGGTGAGGCTGTTTTCGAAAACAAATATGACCCTCAAGCATGACCACACAGTCCTGGACAATCACTGCATCAGTGAAAAACAGCGATGCGTTAGCACAAACCGCTCATGCTTAATGCCAGCCCCATCTCGCTACGGAGATTAACCGGCAAGAGGGTGGATGCTGCCACAAACTAATTTCAGCAAAGGCAATTCCTAAATATATATACCAGACTAGCAGAGTGTATTAGTGTACTTACAACACCACTGAAGAAGAAACCAAATTATACAGAGGGGATGTAACAAATATGCTGGGAATATGTTGGATATTTGAGTTAATACAGTCACCCAAACACATATTTTTCCCTCTGCAGAAGACATTCTTTGTGTCTTACTGCACAGCTCAAACTCTGCCCAGGCTGGTGGTTTATGACGGGGTGCATGAGGGTCCTGTTAATTAGAAAAAAATGTCGGCTGGTGCAGGGATTAGAATAAACATAAGTCCCAAAAAAGCACTTTTTTCCCACTGCATTAATTGAGCAGGAACTGCAAAGCCCCGCAAGACCGAAAGGGCCTAAAATCTGAATAAATTCACACCCCGTCCGTGCGATTCTCAGGTCTGACATTTCGGGTGCGGGGCCTCGCCCGTTTTCGGTTTCACAGGGGGATCTTAATCCGCAACGCAAACAAACAACAAGAGGAAGCTTTACTCAATGAGAGGTAATAAAACACCTTGCAAACTCTCATTAATATGCATGCTTTTTCCAGAAAGAGTGAGAGAGAGGCAGATGGAGAGAGAGGGAAAGAGAGAGACAGACCCAAGACCAGACCAGACCAAGTTTTTACTGCTGACATATTTTATTCATATTTTAACTTTTATGACCACCGCTTTTCTTAACCATGGTTCATAAGTGTACTTATATCACAGAGGCACTGCCTATCCACATGTTCATTCCACGTTAGCTGCGTTATTACATATTTTGGAAATATTTACTTGCGTGAGTTATGACACTAGAGCTGAAGTGAATTAGAGAGAGTCAGGGATAGCGAGAGATTGACATGTTGTGCACACGCTACAGCCTTATATGGACGCCTGCGGCAATGTGTCACAGGGCTGGCATCCCGACCCAGGCTTCTCAGCGAAGTGAGACAATCTTTGGAGGCAAAATAACATTTGGTAAAAAAAATGCATATGGCCCAGCTATCAGTGAAAACCGCCGAAACCTCACGGCGGGCTGAGGACGAGTCAAGGCGAGCGACAGAAAGGAAAACAGGATTTGTGAGGGACGGTGATCGTGTCACTTAAGACATTTGCGACAGACGCTTTTGCTATCTCCCGAGGTAGGGAGAGGGCGCACTTCTGAGCCAAGGCAAGGATTGTAGAGAAAAATGGAAAAATATTAATGAGGAGCAATAATAATACTGAAGTTTGGGTGTGTTGGTATGAGAGACTGGGAAAGAAGCGGCGTTTATGGTTCATATGTGGAGTTTTGGTGTTTCACTAAGTGGTATGACCGGCGATGTTAGTCTCAGCGTTATTGTGTTTGCTACCAAGGATTTGGACTCTGTCTAGAGGCAATGCTGCGCTTCAGGAGGTCACGCACTCATCGTAAATCCTGTCTGCCACCTGAAGAAATGAGAAAACACCACGTCCAAAAATCACAAGCATGGCAAACTCAGATCCCCACCACAGGATGACTGATATTCCAAAACAAATTTCAGGAAACAGCAGAGAGCTTTTTCAGAAAACGCGGGACGGACAAAAGCATGAGAAGAACTAATCTGCGCGATTATCTGTTAAATTCTGTCGGAAAATACTGAACGGTTTTGGCCCTCTGTCCTGGAAACAAAATGTGATGGAGGAATGGACAGTAGGACAGAGGGAGGCACATTTACGCAATAAGATGTATTGACATGAAGACGTCAAAGGAAAAACGAGTCAAAATGTTGCATTTTTGTATATTTAATATATTGTATATTAATATAATATTTAATATATTTTTGCATATTTTTCAGTGCTTGTTTTGTAAGATCATTTTGAATTTTTAATTCATCATTTCTCCACAATGTGAAAATGTGACTGATCATTTTTCCATTGTGGTCTTCTCATATTAGCTTTTATTGAAAAATGTTGAACGGTTTAAAAATTCTGGCCCGGAAAAGAAGTGCGGCGGACAGACGCATGTGCACAGACACGCCGGAGGACAACACACAATCCTAATCCCCCTTCCACTCTGTGGCAGGGAGAAAGCACACACGCGCACACACACGCACACACACACACACACACACACACACACACACATACACACACACAGACACACACATACACACACACACGCACGCACGCACGCACGCACGCGCGCACACACACACACACACACACACACATACAGACACACGCACACACACACACACACACACACACACACACACACAGACACACACACACACACACACACACACACACACACACACATACACACAGGCACACGCAAACACACACATACACACACACACACACACACGCACACACACACACACGCACACACACATACACACACACACACACACACGCACGCACGCACGCACGCACGCACGCACGCACACACACACACACACACATACAGACACACACACACACACACACACACACACACACACACACACAGATGCTAGCAGTAGCGAGAAAAGGATGTCGATAACCAGATTAAGAGTCGATATCTGGCTCATATCTTTATCTCCGCAGGGCTCTTAAAGCCTGCTTCATACCTGTAAGACTTAATTTCACAAAACCTCAACTGTTCCTGATCACCCAGGCACTGCTGCAGGTCACTGCATGACTTCAGACTCAATATCTGAACTAGATAACACTGGCGCCACGGGGACAGAGTCCTGTATCTCCCCTATTCCCAAATTTCGGACAAAATGGCTGCCGGCAGCCATATCGGACGTCCAAAATTGGTCTTGAGCATTGTCAAATAAATATCTAAAATTATAACAAAAAAATCCTATAATAATTGTCGCTTCCAGAGCCCAGAACAGAAAAGTCAGGGCTTTGAAATGTGAAATGAGATCTATAGCATTTTTTATCAAGTAATTTTACGTTCGTGTAATGGAGCTGACCTCTCGTTGAGAATAACGGTGATTGGTTGTTTTCACGTTCCGATGCTGCAGTCATCGCATAACTCCCAGACTCACGGAATATTACTTCACCCTTAAACGATCCCCCGATGCGAGCGGCCTGGCGTTTACCCCCGCGGTTGCAGGTTTGGCTCCCGCTCACATCATTTCAAATGACAGCAATAAGCCCCATGATTTATCACGCCGTACGCCATGTATTCTGGGGTTTTTTTTTTTTTTGAGCGAAGGCTCGTCCCGCGTAATCACAAACAGCCTTTGCGATTCTGTGCTCCATTTGACAAGCAAAAAAAAAAAAAGATGCAAATGGAACAATAAAGAGGTCCTGAAAGGTGCTTTCTGAAATCAGCCGGACAGTTTGTAGTAGCCTCAGACAGAGGTGATAAAGGTCTTTTATGGGGCAACTGTTAACGTCGTTGAATCACTGAGTTTCAGACTCTTAAATGTCCTTCATAAAGCTTTCAAGATTTTGTCCAAGATTTTGCCTTTAAAATGTTCCACCTATCCTATTACTACGAGAAACTGTCTGACAGCATTTACGCACATCATCCTGTTCCAGATTCCATTCTGGAAAGAATTATGGAACTTCACACTAGACACCTCCTCTGTAATAATTCCTGTTTTACTGCCCATCATCTTATGTGAGCGCTTGCTGTTTAAAATAAAAGTATTTTTATGAATCTTAAAACTGATATAAAAATTTACTGGGTCACTACTGAGGCCCAGGGCAAGTATTTAAATTCCAAAACAGATTTAACAGTACATAAGAATAATAATAATAATAAAGCGATGAACATTAAAAAAAATACATCAGGAAGCTATTATCTTACTTTGACCCTAATCACTATATTCCTGTGGCAGCCATATTCCATAATTCAGCTTCATATATAATGGTAAAGAACAGAGTCCATACACTTAGCCACTGTACTAAACCTTAGAGGGCTGAAATCAATTTTTAAACAGTATAAATTTACTCTTGAGTTCTTGAAACCCTGCGCGAGCTCTTTTATACAAGTTTCAACAGCTTTGCTTTTGATATCTCACGTGTTGAGCAACAATATCTCCCTACAGCGCTCCAAGGGTTAAATGTACTGCTCAAGTCAGCCGCTTAGCTAGCCGCAGTGCGTAATGTAGTGACAAATAGGCAGGGCTAGATAGGCAGCAAGCTAATGAATTTTAAAGAGTCAGCAGCCCTGCGCGGTAACACAGTCATGCCTAGCATAATTAATGGGACACTTGGACTCATGAACAAAATCAAAATATTGACACTCAGATATCAACAAAGACTCCGATGTAAATAATTTGACCAAATCTGGATAACACGCACCAGAGAGATGTTTTTGGCTGCGCTAACCCCAAGAAGTTGTGAAGAATTAAGGCTCAGTGAGTGACCCGGTTTGAAAGTGCGCTGTCTTGGCGGCAGAACAGCCCTCTGATTTCTTTGTTTTCCAAGGAAACTGGGGGAATAGGAGAAATTTTCCCTGCCTTCATCCGCCAAGCATGTGGAGCCCTGGGGCAAGGATGGCCTTGGCCCGCGAAAAGACGATAGTCAGGTGTCCTGCTGCATTTTTCTGTTTCCCCCGAATGGCCCTCGTCCTGATTCTGCAACCCAACATAGAGTGAGCACCATAATTCATTGGACAGTGACACATAGTCCAGTCTGCCACCATTCAAAGCACAGAGGCGAATGTGCAAATACAGGGCGGTGGGTAAATGATCAGAAACACAGAGGGTTTGTGTACGCGTAACAGAAGTCAGACCAGCTTTGATGAGGACACTGATGGGCCAAATTGTTGGTGTCTAAATGGCATGAGCACCGGTCACAAAAATGGCAAAATCATTAATGGCAACGGGGGGAACTGCGTCAAAACTTATGACAACACAAGCCAAATACAAAAAAAAAAAAAGAAACAGTAAGTGGAGGGAAAAAAAGAACAGTGTTCTGAAGTCAAAGCTTTATAACAGGGTGGACATTTGGTTTCTTAATAACCACAGAACTACACGTGTAAAAATCACTCTAGAATTAAATTAATTCATACTTAACTAGAGGCACTTCGAGAGTACAAACCTCCGCCAAGGCAGCACAGTAGAAATCATGCCGAGTGAACATGGCTCATAAGAAATGTAAGGATAGGTTACATCACTGATGCGAGACCAAGCAACCCATAAAGTTTGAGCGATATCACAAGAACCGGAGTTCAGTTATTGCATGTCATGGGATTTCAAGTTGGCTGCCGCGCAGGCCATATTGTTCGACCAATTGTGGTCAAAATCAATAGGGTCCATCACTGCTTTAATTACAACCCACCCACAAAATTTCAGAGATATCCGCTCATTACTTTTTGAGACATCTTGTGTGAAAACAGACAGACAGACAAACCAACGCTGGAAAAAACATAACCTCCTTGGCGGAGATAACCAGTCTCGATAAAAAGTACATAGAAAGTCTCACAAAGCTGGAAAGTATTTCAGTTGATTTGCATCATCAACCAAAATGAGGGCAAAAATAGAAAAAGTAATAATTTTTTTAGACAGGAAACGGGCGCTGAGTTCAGTGGTCTCCAACGCTGTTCCTGGAGGGCTACTATCCTAGATTTTTTCACTCCACCTAAAATGAGTCATACCGAATTTCCCAGTCAGGGATCTTGATGAGCTGCTAATTAGCCAAATCAGGTGTGCTGAATTAAGATTAGAGCAAAAGCCCACAGGATGGTACAGTAGCTCTCTAGGAACAGGGTTGGAGACCCCTGACTTAGATGTTTTCTCAGTGGAACTGTAGCATTACTGAGAGGCAAAAAAGATCGAAAGAGATCGAGATAAAGGCAGAAAGAAAGTCTCAACACTAACTGCTCAAAAGAAAGGCCGTTCCACGATAACTCTTTTTTCCTGAGCGCACCGAGACTCTCGCTCAATATCGGGAAAATGTCTTAATTTGAGAAGAATTCATCACACGGATCTCTCACCTGTCCAGGTTCGAAGAGCTGGGAATTATGACAGGCATCACTACGTTTTTGGCAACACTGACTCAAGACTCAACAAATAGATCTGGCTTGAACTGTCTGGGTTTTGATACGAACAAGAGGTGAGAACCGGAAGACAACATTTTACGACACATCCATTCTTGGAGCCTCCTGGATGAAGAATGATTAACAGCCCTGATCACGTACAGGGGAGGCATTATCCCTTACAGAGTAATGCAGGAAATAATAATAATAATAAAAAAAACTGTGATTATTGCTGCGTTTGACGAGGATATGAGTCAGAACACCGGGCACCAACGAAACGCAGAAGAACACTATGGCCTCCCTCCTCTCCCTCTCCATCAAAATCCAACAGCCAAACACCTCTTTTCGTTCTGAATCATCACATTACTAGCGGAGCCAGGATTACCTGCATACAGAAAGAAAAAAAAATCACCATCACGTTCTTTAATCTAATTTTGACCTGTGAAATAAAAAAGAACAGGATGAAACTGTGATATTTTGGCCGACTCAAGCCCCTAAATGGATTAATCTGGGGAGGTCTGCTTCGCGGAAGCACAGGATGTTCTGCTCCGAACAATTCATCCGGCTATTCTCCCCCCTTTATACACTTTCTCCTAGAAGATAATAAAGATAAAATTATGTTTAATACTTAAAAGAGGACAACGTGGACCTCCATTAGAGAAAACCATATTGGCTCAATTCCCTTTTCCCCAAGTTTAAGAGAATGAAAGAGCTTGAGAAAGATCAACATGCTGCTGATATGGATACAGAGTTCAGGGGCCCGGTGCCAAGCACACCTGACAGGGCCCCGAGGAGCTGAAGTTTCAGGGCCTGGTGCGGCCACAAGATGATCAGTACAGTTGTTGGGCCCTTCGGCAATCCCAGAGTGTTTCTGTAGCGAGCTGGTCCCAGCTTGGTCAAGGGAAGTGAGACTTTGTGGTTTTTGGATAAAAGCATCGGGTAAATAGCAGTAATGTGCTGATTAATGTCCTTACTTTCAGAGTTGTTTAAAGAACTGTCTTCCAAAAAACAACAAAAAAAAAGAGAATTATGCCATAAAGAAAGGTTTACATGACGGGATGTAGAGATTCAACTGATGAAGCTAGACGGAGAACTCTCGGGATTAAGTTCCCGGTGGTAAAAACAAAATTCGAGCAGACAAAATGGACCTCTCTCATCTTCAATTTTCACATCTTTAAATGTTTACTTCTCTCTTATTTTTCAGCATTCCCAGACACTTTCAAGTGGAAATGCAGTCTTTTCATTTTATATTCCCGAGGACGACTAGCAAGTTTATCAAGTTTGCCCTGCCTGAAATATCACTGAGCGTTTTTTTTTTAAACTAAGATCAAAACAGCCTTGAACCGTTTTAAACTAAGAACAACAACAGCAATGAAGATGATAGAGAGATCAGAAGCGCAGAGGATATGTTATAAATGGTGAATTTATTCTCTGAGAATCTCACAGGAGGGCAAATGCCATTCGGAAATGAAATACTGAAGCCTTCACTGTTATGGTACTCATTTCCTTGCCATCTGCCCACATTAGTTCCTTTAAGCAGTGCACTGTGCACGACACACAGATCCCATTCAGCAGTCTCTGGATAGTCAGGCTTTCGGCTGATACATGAAATCAAAGATTCACATTCATTTATCATCCAAATATGAGCTGGATCACCAGGCTTTAAGAATAATTTTTATTATTATTTTTTTTTGGCATCTCCAATCCCACCTGAATCTGGAATGCCCAATCAGAGACATATGTACAAGACTTGCTCGTATACAACCCCCCGTTGCCAGCTCATGAGAGAAAGGCAGTTCACGGCGCTCCTCCGAAGCACGGGCTTGTCAGCCACTGCATCTTTACACTCGTTGGTCGAACGTATCGCAAGTTCAAAACGAGGGCGGAGGATACCCAAACATGAGCGAGCTCAGAATCTCACTGACGAGTAACCGGCTGGCCAACAGGAGGCGCTTTAGCGACGAACAAGGCAATAATTTTTTTTTTATTTCCCTTCCCAGCAGTCCCCTCCCAATTTGCATCCCCACAGCGCTTTAGCCAATCCTGCGCTGTTCTGAAAAAGCTGCCGACCACTGCTGGTTGGTACGACCGGGGATCGAACCCGCACCATAGTGGTCACTATTGCTCTGCAAATGCAGCGCCTTAACCGAGTGAGCTAACCCAGCAGCTGGCTTTCAGAATGTTTGAGAAATAAAAGCCTTCTCAGATTCATTCATGAATGTTTTTCCTGAATTACATCGATTCTCCAGCATGTAAGGCTGTTCAAAGTTACTGAGCATTTAACTGCAAGTGAAACTTGGAGGTGAGGCAAATACTGTGTGATTTGATAAAAAAAAAAAAAAAAATTCTCGCATTCACAACTATTAAATATTGCAAGGAATATCAAGCCAGAGAAACACAGTAGAGAAAAAAAAAACAAAACAAATACTGCAAAATGTTATCCTCATTACAGGAGTAAACCTAAATCTAAAAATGTGTAAAACATGTTGATTATTCAAATGTGGATACACCAAAGCAATATGCACCAGTAAAATACAAATGTACAGAATGCGTGAAAATGCAGTAAAAAATGTATGAATTTATTAACCATTTATACAGAAAAAAATACATTGGTGAATACATTCTCCATTAAATCCAGGGTACAAACAGTTATGAATTCTTCTGTTCATGAATATTCAGGCGCTGATAACAGTGCGTGTGAGCATGTGTTTACGGTGAGTGCACACCAACACTACACTGCTCAGGAGCTGCCTGACACCCAGCACTATCTGCAGGGAGAGGGAGATGCTGAGAGAACTGCAGCAGCAGGGTCTGTGGCCTACTGGAGCTGATTATGTGTGTGTGTGTGTGTGTGTGTGTGTGTGTGTGTGTGTGTGTGTGAGAGAGAGTGTGGTGTTTGACTGTGCGCGTCAGTGTCTGTGGTGTGTGCGTGTGTGTGTGAGTGAATGTGCTTGTACCTGTGCGTGTATGTATGCACGTGCGCACCTGACTGAGTGCAGGCGTGTAAGTGCGAGAGTGTGTGTAGGTTTGCGTGTGTGTGTGTGGAAATCAGGTGAGCTGGGACATACAGCATCATTACAGTAATGATAAAGAAGCAGAGAGGATGTAGCTGAGGGGGCGGAGTCAGGTGTGGGAGGGAGAGGAGCAGAGAGGATGTAGCTGAGGGGGCGGAGTCAGGTGTGGGAGGGAGAGAAAAAACAAGACAAGCAAAATTCTGTTCCCGCCCACAACATTTCTTTCGCAGCTGTCACTGCAAACATTCAGGGTTTGCATAATTTATTTCAGCACCAAAATGTTTCTTCTGAAAGCATTTCATTTATTTATTAATTTTCTTCTTTTTTTTTTAATTTTCAAAGGAAAATTTGACCCCTGTTCTTTAGCAATATCCCGAGAGTAAACACAGCCCTGGCTTAATATAAGGCTGGCATTAGAGTGATTCCAAACATTTAAATCTGATCTCAGCTAAGTAAGTAAGATTCATGATTTCCCCAATGAATGATTCTGAAAGAAAACCTCTTAATTTTAAACACTGTGCGGCTGTAACTCCAGCGACTTCCAACCGAGGCACATATTCAGTCACTGACTCGGATGCACTTTCTGCATGAATTTTCATTAGCCCCTGCCACAAATCAGTGCGATATCAAAAAGATTATTAAATATTATATGGCTCATGGCGTATGCACACCTGCGCATCTCATTTTAAAAACATGGGCAGTCTCTAATCCTCTGTGCAGGCTCACCACTAGAAGTTAGAACATGGTTGCAGGGATCAGCTTCATTACGGCCAGAAAACCTTCAGCGAGGAAAGACCGCAGTCCTGGGTAAATAGTCAGCCTTCCAGTTGACCCCAACATGAGTTTGGTGGAGTTGTGTTCAGGACTCAGTGGAGACTAGTCAAGTTCTTCAACACAAATCTCAATAAACCGTGGATGAATCTCACTCAGTATATGGAAGCGCTGTAGCACTGGAACAGAAAGACACCTGTCCCCAAATAACAGAATCATCTAGAATGTCACTCTCTTAAAAAAAAATAAAAAATTTCTCTGGTGGAACTAAGAGAGGCCAATCTCTGAGAGAGAGGAAATCTGGCCACGTAGTGCGTGTGTGTGTGTGTATGTGTATGACTATATATAGTGAGAAAAGAGAAACAGTGCAATAATGGGCAAACTGTCATTTGCTAAATATTCTCACACTATTTTAGAAGAACAAAGTTCAAGGAGCACTCGACTTCAGGCGGTGCATAATTAATTTCATGAGTCATGGATTTAAGAAATTATGCAGATAGGACTAATCCTTTCAGATCCAGCAGCCATGGTGCGGAAGAAGAGTAGTGCTGCACCCCGTCAGTCACAGCTGCTAATGTCTGTTGGGCTTCTCTCCGTAAATGACGTCTTCACAGCAGGCACATAATTACCAAGATAACCTACTTTGGCGTTTGTCTGTTCACCTGGTGAATCAGGCCCTGCGTGTAAATTTGCGCTATATCGGAATGATTTTAGCCACGACAGGGGTGAAGTTACTGAAAATGTAGATGGCTTAGACAAAGCATTGAGTCCTGAGTGTGTCACCAGTACCAGTGCAACTAACGTGAGTCAGTGGCATACAGGATTATTTCTCATGAAGATGAAGTTCTTAGGCTAGCTATCACTCTGGCAAAACTTTCAGCATTAGGGAGGGGGGGGACACGCTCAATATGTGACCAAAACTATGTAATTATTCCGATCAATATAAATTAATTTGTAATTTTGGCCCATGAATTCATCACTGAAGTTATTTTTTATGCACAAAATTCATTTCCAATGGTAAATTTTCAGTTTATGGTCATTTTAGATTTTATAGCATTCTCAGCATCTGGTTTTATAGCAGTCTCAGAGCTCGATAATCTTGGCATATTTATCTACAGTACAATAAGAGTTTTTTATGAAGACATTAATCATAAACCTTCCTTTATAGAGCCTGTGATTTGATAGGCTGTCTTTCCCTGCGTAAAATGGCTGCCTCTACGCTCAGATGTGGAGGCATTAGAAACTGTAATCACGGGAAGCCAGCTCCTAGCATGTTGCCCAGCCTGGGCCAAGCGAGCTCCACTCTTCAGCCTGGGAATTTTACGAGGCTGTAAGTATTTCTCATAACAGTCTGCACGAGCAAAATGTCTCTCTTCTTCTCTGGCTTCTCGTGACGGACGGACATCAGTGTGTTATGGAGGTGTGGGTGAGGCGCTGGTCAGCAGGAGTGAATCTCCCGTCTGCCCGCACGTTGATATGTTTATTTGTTTTTTCGGGAATCTAGATGGGGATCATTTCCCTCTGGCACCAGGCCTTGTTGACCTATCCCCCCCCCCCCTCACCAACATGTCACCCCCGCACCCAGAAATGATGAGGTCTCAACCAAAGTATACCGCCAGGGTGAAGCCGTATCCTTCATCAGACAGGGCAGACGCACCCCCCACCACCCAACCCGTCTAACAGGAGCTCAGGTCAAGAAGCAATGAAGCCCAATTCCATGGGCCGCGTGCCGTGAGTAATCTGTTTACCGATTGGGTGTCGAGGCCCACTGACCCACAAATAAACCATGTTGTCGCTGTAGGGCGATTAAAGCGCTGACATCACCTCGGCCGAGATGGCAGCTCGTATTCGCGGAGATGTCCGGTCTGCTCGGGATGACTGGAAGCAGACTTCCGATTCGGTCAGCCCCCACATCTGGGACAGGGCTATGATGTCAAGTTGTGTGCCTGAATCCCATTACGAGCAGGATTAGCACATAAACAGTTCCTGACGGAGGGCTAGCCTCTGATCATTAGCAATACATCACCAGTACACACACCCCATTTAACTTACCGCCTCGTGATGGCTTCCAACTGGAGACATCTTACAGTCCACAGTAGCCAATGAAATATTTTGTTTCACAAAAGGCCAAACATTTTCACATAGTTGCGACTGTGTGACTCATTCCCAGGCAATCACATGTATCTTGTTAAAAAAAAAAAAAAAAAATCAGAGGATAAACAGTGAAATACTCCAAAAACACTGAAAAATTGCTGGAAATAAATGTTTGTTGCTCGACAGTAAACAAAAAGCCAAGTGTTAGTTATTTTCACAGCTGTAGAAAACGGCTCCAGATGGTACAGAGGCTTTGCACGGCACTTTACGGTAAAAGGCGATAAGAAGCCACTTTCAAGTTCAGGCCTTGCAGAGAAGCAGGGCTTACGGCCTGAGCAAATAACTCTGGCTTCCAGTAACACTTAGCCCTCAGAGCAATGCCTCGGCGTCCATCTTAGCTCTACCAGGGCCACCTTTGGACCTGATATGGCGCTACATTCTCCTCCCTCGTACCAGCCGCGACACACCTGAAGGCTAAGTTGGACAATGGTAACAGCTAACACCGTGAGAGATAGGCAATAAAGCAGATTTTACAATCCAAGACGACAGATGGGCTGAAGGCAAGAGAGCCCAGAAGAGACAGCAAAACCTGGAGGTCAAAAAAAGCTGCAATAGCTGATGAAGGTTCATACAACAGCACATCCAATCAGACTGCCCTATCCGTCATCCTCACTCGGAAAAACAGTCATGAAAAAGCGCATTTCAAGGCACAAAAGTTCATCTCTGGTGTACTACCCTATAGTCTCATAAAATAGTACCTCTTACAGGTAAATAGCTCATTCGCTAGCATCATTTTTTTGCACGTAAAAGGTGCTTTTAAGCACCCACTTGAGGAAACTTCTTCCATAAATAAGCTCCAGGCTAACAGTATTTTTTTTTTTTTGTCAAAGAGCAAATGTGCTCCCACATCAAAATAAAAATAAAAAAACTTCAGAGCACAAATGTATCTCAATTAGTGTATGTACTCTAACGCCATTTTTCCAGTCGGCACTCAACGTTTTTCTGTGGAAGAAAGCACCAAAAATAGAAGCGCTGTTGAGCTGAACCAAAGGACAAGAAAAGTGAGGGAAGCTTTCGGCGATTATGGAAGTCACTTCCAGCCAGAGTTCTTCATGAAGGGTCACATGATAGTCTGATGCTTTGACTGGTAAACAGAACAGAATCTGTGATTCGACAAAGGGCACCGCACGTCCCATTTGTGACTTTCCAGATCACCTTCATAGAACAGAAGGATCAGAAGCTCTATAAAAGAGGTGTTAAATACCTCGCCCATTTCAGCTAGAGCTACATACTACTCAGAGGCGACATAACAGCTAGGGTCTGTTATTTCCAGTTAGGATACATAACCATACTTCACATTTCGTCCTTAAGACTGCTGAAATTTGAGGTCAGTATCTGCTAAACCCACCAAATTCAACGAGTATGCATACTATTGGGATTTTGCATCAGGAAATATCTCAAAACTTGAACAAAGTGCCCTTTAGGCACTGAAAACTTTTTCCTTGACCCTCCCCTGACCCCTGAGATTTTTGCCCTCGTAACCTGACCCACTCGGCTGCTTTGTCCCGAGCCTCCCCTGAACCCCTTGACCCTCAGGTCCAATCCCTTGAAAATATCCACTGCAAAGGGCAGAATCATGAGCAGTATAAAATGTAAATTTTTCATCTCCGTATATGGGACACCAATACACCGAGACCATGTGCACCGCAAGGACCGCACCGACAGCAGGAAGCATGGAAGTCGAATGTTGAGCTAGCTACAAAGAGTACTTTATTAGGATGCTAACGACAAATCAGCGACATATTTCGGAACTCTCACCTGACTCCTCTGGAGATTGGCTGCCTCTGTGATTTTTGTTTCTTCTTAAACATGATGAAGCCAGCTGAATTCCAATATCAGCACTAAACACCTGTCATGCCTTAACAGATTTTCTCACCAGAAGGTGGTCTCAGATTTTATAGCTACAAGGTAATGGCAATTTACACAATCAAAATAAAGACCTATCATTTACAGGATAGAGAGCGGAGAGAAATCTATGGGTTCGAATTTTGAAGTCTGTCCATGAGTTTTAAACCTTAAAGTCAAGCCATTCAGCTGATGTCAATAATTGCTTCTAACTTCTGGCTGCATAATTTTGGTAATTAACAAAACCCAGTATGTTGTGACAAAATACTCAAGAGGACATTTACTCAATGAACTTAGTTTTCACATGTCTTGTAGCTTCTTGAGCCACAGGGTCAGAAAAGCCGAGCCTAGGCCTCGAACGACTCCTTCAAAAGACCAAGGCAGCATCCAAATTCTCAAAAGAACTCAAAATCAAACAGGAACTGTAAATAGTTAAGGCTGGTATCCGTGACAAAGAGCATCTGAATTACATATTCCAATAAGAACATGAGGCAGTCAGCTCCATTATTGCTTCCTTCCAGCAAGAAAACACAGGAACAACCTTAGAAGAACGTAAAGACCAAATATGGGCCTCAATACTCAGCACCGATAGAGACTGGATAAATCAATCGCGTCCCAAAGTTAGTAGGTTAACTGGAAGACTATCTTCGCCATCAAGCTCATGGCATATTGAAGAAATGGAAATCCAATTCCTCTCGAACAGTTCCCAAGGTGCATTTAAAATCTATTTTTCCTTGATCGTCTGTCGTTTTCCAGTGAGATCGAGCAAACGTGGAGAGAAGAGGAAAAAGGCCACCCGTTTAAGAGAATTCAGATGTCCAAGTCAACAAGGGACTGGAAAACAATATTGCTTAAGATCTTTCAACACTTACTTGTTGAATAGTCCTGTCAGAAATGCCAAATCAGTGTTGTGGAACACCTCTAAGAGGGACCCAAACAACTAGAGTCCTGTAGTCCCTTGACCTCAGCGTCCCGTTACTCTACCTGTAGTTGTTTCTCACATATGGGCAGTCTGTGATAAAATAATTGCTGTCGGCGTACATGTAGCAGCCAAGCAAAACGCGGAGCCGTGCTGAGCTATAAATCTCAGCAGCAGCTGTATCTTACCCTAGTGGTTTCATAAGCCCCAGACTCAAACTCGCGTCAGGCACCATGGTACCGACCAAGCTCCATAAGGAGTGGTGCAGACACTGCCCTCTAGCGGTAGCTCCGCTTGTGTGCACTGTGAGGGTGTACCATGTTGTTTACAGGAACAGACTTTAGAGATAAAGCATTAGCTCGACATGTGATACACGCGATAGACGCAGGCTGAAAGCTGTAAGGTTCACGTGGAGCACTTCCTGGCCTTCACAGCTGCTTTCAATCCAGTGCACTTCCACTCACATATGAAGCTGCTTACTGTGCAGGCAGCTTACTGCTCAATGCCTCACACATAATTCATACCAATATAACAAATGACTGACTATATATTATGTATAATTGCCTTTTCATCTCTCCAGATAGAGCACTGAAAAACATTTACCAATGAGCTGGTAACTGCAAAACTAACGTTGCATAGAACTATCATTTCCAGAGC
Organism: Gymnothorax reevesii; assembly: GCA_029721435.1. Classification (NCBI taxonomy): domain Eukaryota; kingdom Metazoa; phylum Chordata; class Actinopteri; order Anguilliformes; family Muraenidae; genus Gymnothorax; species Gymnothorax reevesii. The sequence goes on from CM056576.1 coordinate 10,143,241, forward strand.
ACTTCGTTGGTTAATAGTTATTACCCTTGACAACATTTTGATAAAACATACCCTTACAACATTAAACCACAGATATTCTTGTGACCTCGCAAAGATATTGTGACCGGAACAGCACAAATTGGTATGTGGGTCACTCCCCACTAAACTGTACAATTCACTGTGTTGTAAAAGAATGGTCAATAAATTTTTTTCTAAGGGAATGAAATGATTTGCATCATTCATATTTATTCACTCCCGGATTGAAGATACACATAAGAAAAAAACTGAGTCATCAGTCAAACAAAAGCAGAAAAAGTGGTATCCTGATGTCAGCCAAGGCATTGTGAGAGCCGTATTTTGTTGCAAAATTTGGCAGCCAACTTCATTAAATGCTCATGAGATGTCTGTTGATACTTTGACAGAAAGTGAAATGAAATATTGCAGAGAAATACCCATAATAACGGTTTCTGCACTAAATTATCGGGACTCGTCCGATCAGAAATGCAATTTGAAATGACCGTCGTGGGCGTAACCAGTCGCGTCCTCACGTGTTACATCCAGACCTGTGGCTTAATTTGCATAATGTATGCAAATAGAGTAAAGATGACCAAGGCAAACTAAGGTACTCACTTTCTGCATCAAAATTTCACAAGGCGTCAGACAATCATATATACCATGCTTTAAAAAATAATGATTGAAAAAAGAAAAATTTTCCGTGTCCTAATATCGTGTTATGCCCATGACAACATAAAGAGATATGAGTACATTGTGTCTTGTGCATAGACTGTATAAAAAGATGGATGCAGCACCCGGGTCTAAAAAGTGAGGCCGGTGCAGAAATCTCAAAAAATTGCATTATATTTAATGGCCAGCAGATGACGCTGTTGGTAGTTGCAGAAAGAAGTTCAATGCTATAGAAGTCTATGAGAAAATTACCCCACTTTGCCACTTGATTTCTTATTTCATTTTGATTCTTTGAAATGCCTTCTTGTGAATATAATAATATATTCATTTGGTGATTTAGAGCAACAGGTAACCAGATGCAAAATGTTAACAATGTTTTGCACTGAAGCCAGGTGAACGGAATACAAACATTGAGGACAATAGACATGATAAATATTGACCGGCCGTAATTGTCAATAAATGTTACTGATAGACTGAGGCCATTTATCATACAAAAGAATTGACTTCTGATTTCCAGGAATTCAATATCTGTTTAGTGTCCTCGTTACACCCACAACGCCTGCCACCTTAGTACATTATGGGGTCACTGAAATGAAGTCACGCGGTTTATCTTCTTGCTTCTGTGTGATGCCCATGGATGGGGTTTCACCACTGCAATGAAAAACTTTGGAAAAGGTGTATTTGAATTTTCATCACCATTGTACATTTGTACAGTTTAGTAGGCAGTGACCCATGTCACATGTCATGTTAAATGTTGAAAAAGAGAAGTCACACTATTGAAGATACAAGGTGGAACTGGAAAAATATGAAACAAATAGAATCTAATTAACAATTCAGTAGTGGTTACTGCTTATGCAAAATCTTAAAGAACCATCATGTCACACATATCCTTGTGTCATACATAAAAAAGCTATGGATATGACAACTGAGATCAACATGTCTCTCCAGAAAAGTTCAACTTGACATCTCAGGAGCAGTTTTTCATTCTGTTATAAATACAATATGGCAAGTGTGAAATACCGCATGTGCATATCGACCGGAGAGCTGCGTGTGCACCAGGAAAATTTGTCAGTGTACATACTATTAATTTTCTACACTTATCAGTCTACCATTTGTGTGGCATGATAAAAAGAATGTAATAACCGTAGCACAGCTCTGATGTATGGGCTAGGACTTTATCCAATATGATTTTAATATACCTTGCAGAGAGCAACCCAAGCAGTGATTGATGCAAGCAATCACTGCAGCAGAGACCGCGCATTTATTTTTAATTATTGAACAAATTGCAGTCGAATTGCTCTTTAAAAGTTCTCCACTTTTCCGTAGAGTGGCCTATTTAGAAATGTAGGAGGACGAGGGTTGTCCAGTCTGGTCTATGAACTGGGGAAATTAACCTTACCTGTCTCCACCTTGGAGTGGTCTGACCTCTCTGTGACCTTCTCCTGACTGATGAGGTAATCAACGATCCGCACCCCGATTGGTGGCTCAGTGTGGTTCCATTCCATGACGACCAATGAGCTGCTGGGCTCGTAGGTGTGCGAGAGGGTCAGCCTAAAGAGGGACAGAGGAATGGGGGGGTGAGTTACCTCCCCATCTGTCATAAAACCGGAGCCCAACCGCGCGCTAAAATATAGCACAGCCCGCTAGGCGCGATTCGCCAAAAAAAAAAAAAAAGAAACGACAGGGGTATGAGACACTTAATCTCATGAGCAGAAGGCTGGAAAAAGATGCGAAATAAGCAGAGGCAAACATATCCAAACAGCACTCAGGACCTACGCGAGGAGAGAAAAAATATATTTTTGCAACGTGTCAGTGCGGCGAGGGGCGAGAGAGATGACATCGCGGAAGCAGATTTTGCAGATGTCTACAAGGTGTTTATGACTGATGTAGCATTGCGGGGCCACCGTTCACAGCGTGCTAGCACAGATGTTAGCCAGCCGTGTAACTGACACATGCCGCTCTGGGTTTAACATTATGAAGTTGCACGCTAAACTATATTATCTACTGTGCGTGAGGAGTGTTTGGGAAGTTACGGCGAGGTGCGCACACAGAGCTTTAATGTATCAACACACCGACAAAACAGGTCAATAATAGCTTATAAAATCCTTCTTCTCTCTCATCCAGGCAATTAAGCCCAAGAATCCCAAGTTTCATCCAAATCTGACACTTAAAGTTATTTTAAAAAGATTTTTTTAATTCTTTTTTTTTCATTATATCTGAGCAGTTTATTAAAAATTTAATCAAACCTGGAGGCTTCGTGTAGGGGCCTGGCTCTTGTTCAATAGTATTATGTTACAAATTTGGCCTCATTACACCGTTATAAGAAATACAATGAAGGTCAAGGAGGAAGGATTAGCAATGATGCAAGCATCGGCCAGGTGAAGGACAGTTAATGGGCAGGCTAGTGACACCGATTCTTTTTAAAAACCAACAGGATCTGGAGGTCTACAGGGCATAATCTGTCCATTGAGCTGGCTGTGATCCTAAGACAGCTCTGCGTACGTGAGCAAGCCTGACCTATCAAATGAAATTATGTTGAGAGGCAGCATTGACACCAAACATCTGAGCCAATGCCTGCCAAGAATCTGAATGTACTGCATTTACAGTAAAACATTACAGTTCATTATCGTCAGTTAGCTCACACTTTTATCCAAAGCAACTTGAGCTGAACTTACATTGTACAAAACCCAAAACCAGTGAAGTTGGCACGTTGTATAAATCGTAAATAAAAACAGAATACAATGATTTGCACATCCTTTTCAACCTATATTCAATTGAATACACTGCAAAGACAAGTAACTTTATGTTCGAACAGGTAAACTTTGTAATGTAGCTCATTTGGAATTTGATGCCTGCAACATGTTTCAAAAAAGCTGGCACAAGTGGCAAAAAAGACAGAGAGTTGAGGAATGCTCGTCAAACACTTATTTGGAACATCCCATAGGTGAACGGGCTAATTGGGAACAGGTGGGTACCATGATTTGGTATAAAAGCAGCTTCCCTGAAATGCTCAGTCATTCACAAACAAGGATGGGGCGAGGGTCACCACTTAGTGAACAAATGCGTGAGCTGATTGTCGAACAGTTTAAAAACAACAATCCTCAACGAGCTATTGCAAGAAATTTAGGGATTTCATCATCTACGGTCCGTAATATCATCAAAAGATTCAGAGAATCTGGAGAAATCACTGCACGTAAGCGACAAGGCCGAAAACCAACATTGAATGCCCGTGACCTTCGATCCCTCAGGTGGTACTGCATCAAAAACCGACATCAGTGTGTAAAGGACATCACCACATGGGCTCAGAAACACTTCAGAAAACCACTGTCAGTGACTACAGTTCGTCGCTACATCTGCAAGTGCTAGTTAAAACTCAACGATGCAAAGCGAAAGCCATTTATCAACAGCACCCAGAAACGCCGCCGGCTTCGCTGGGCCCAAGCTCATCTAAGATAGACTGATGCAAAGCGGAAAAGTGTTCTGTGGTCTGACGAGTCCACATTTCAAATTGTTTTTGGAAACTGCGGACGTCGTGTCCTCCGGACCAAAGTGGAAAAGAACCATCCGGACTGTTATAGGCGCAAAGTTCAAAAGCCAGCATCTGTGATGGTATGGGGGTGTATTAGTGCCCAAGGCAATGGCAACTTACACTTATGTGAAGGCGCCATTAATGCTGAAAGGTCCATACAGGTTCTGGAGCAATATATGTTGCCATCCAAGCAACCTCTTTTTCATGGACACCCCTGCTTATTTCAGCAAGACAATGCCAAGCCACATTCTGCACATGTTACAACAGCATGGCTCCGTAGTAAAAGAGTACAGGTACTAGACTGGCCTGCCTGTAGTCCAGACCTGTCTCCCATTGAAAATGTGTGTTATGAAGAGTAAAATACGACAACGGAGACCCCGGACTGTTGAACAACTTAAGCTGTACATCAAGCAAGAATGGGAAAGAGTTCCACCTGAAAAGCTTCAAAAATGGGTCTCCTCAGTTCCCAAACGTTTACTGAGTGTCGTTAAAAGGAAAAGCGATGTAACACAGTGGTAAAAAGGCCCCTGTGGCAACTTTTTTGCACTGTGTTGCTGCCTTTAAATTCTAAGTTAATGATTATTTCCAAAAAAAAAAAAAGTTTCTCAGTTTGAACATTAAACATCTTGTCTTTGCAGTGTATTCAATTGAATATAAGTTGAAAAGGATTTGCAAATCATTGTATTCTGTATTCTACGATTTACATAATGTGCCAACTTCACTGGTTTTGGGGTTTGTACAATGAAGAGCTTTTTAACTTGACAGGCCTCCACTCACGGTGTGACTGAATCACCTCACGATTCGTGTGACAAAGTACTCACAATGTACGAGCACTTCACAATGATGGTGCTTACAGTGCGTATCTGGGGATAGTGTTGAATGCTCGATTATTGAGGAATGTTCTGAACTACTTTGGCATAACTTGGGACGATATACTCATACAATATTTGGGGTTATAGCAATGTTACTCAAGCTAAATCATGTTGTGACACTGCTCACACTAGACGTAAAAAGGCCACATGCGAAAGTATTACAGCATTCCAGAAATAATTTTGAACATCTAACTGCTCATCGAACATATGCCGCAGCAGTCTTTCTCCCGAGCGCACTGTGCAGCAAATTACATCCGAGCATTGCCCGAATTAGATGCAATTTTGGGTTTGTCGGCTGTGTCGAAATCACATGTAAATCCTTTTAAAATCGTACAGTGTAAGCTCGGCTTTACAGTTAATAAGACGGAGCCAGTACTCCTGCTGAAACGTTGGGTTAGGAGCGTTGCTCCGTCTCACTAATCCTATAATGGCCACATTAAGGTTTGAATCACCCACCTTCCGACTCCTGTTGAGACGATACTGCCCCATACACACCTCAAAGGTATAAACTGATACAGAAAAATTTTGCGTGTCTGCCATTGTATGATGTTGCTATTCAATACAATTTCCATTTATTTTTCAGCACAAAACTACTGGGTTCTATTGCTTAAAAAAGGCCAGAGTATAAGTGGGGGAAGGAGAGAGCTGTGTTCTTTACTCGCGGGAACCATAATGCCAGGGCCATCTCACACTGGACAAATACCAACATCTAAAAGGCACAGAGCTTTCGGAGCTCAGGGAAAAAAGTACTTTCATCAGAAACATAATACCATGTTACAGGGGAACGCACTTCTGTTTTGGATAAAGAGTGAAGCTCCCTAAACTTTCAAAACAAATTCCTTGACTACTTTTTTATTGAGTTTGTTCTCCTAACAAACGTTCTTGTAAACGTCAAAAGCTGAGAAAATGTTCACACGTTAACGATAAGTGTGCGCACAAAATGGCTCTTTGCTGAAGACACTTTGCCGTCGGGCAGGAAAGCCAGCTCCTTCTGGGAAACACAAACTGAGAGGGTGAAATGACGCCGTCGCAACGAGAATCGAGCTAACTAACAATTAGCCGCAACGTCTCTGCATAGCGGGCAATCACGCAGTTTCCCAGAGGAAACCCCTTAATTTAGCAGTCAGAGGCACATGCTTCAAAAAACACAATGGCGTTCCCTAGTAGCGCCCTGGTCGGATTCAGGGGAGAGCACACGAGCTCATATCCTCCGAGGATCATCGCAAAACAGTACGAGCGGCGATTGCTAAAATACGAGCTTTGAAAGCATTTCCCGCTAACTGTGTGCACATCACAGGCGTATACCATTCTGAACCAGAGGATGAAAGACAGAAAATGGCAATAACTAGAATGTGCTTTTACTCGTAAAAACAAATGTTTCCATCCCCGTCCCCCACAGAAACCCCAACATACCAAAATGCACCAGCTCTGTAGCTGATCAAGCTACAAAATTTGGTAAAGAAATAATGATCGGTGTCTAAGTTATGGTCCAGAAACACTTTGAGAAGGCCAACACAGATGTCAGCACTGATGGGAACGAAGCCAAAAACAATATGTCTTCCCCTCCTTCTCTCTGGAGGGCTGTGAGACATCATTTATAAAAAGTAAAAATGACAGCGGTCAGTGACTTGGACAGAAAAGCTGAACGCAAGCGCACATACGGTAACAGGGTAGCAAACATGCAGAGCGGGCAGGAAGCAGGCGCGCATAACGCTGTTATAGCGAAATGACCCTTGACCTAATTAACCCTTAAAACACTATAGGCAACTATAGTTGCCCAATAATGCAAGATATCATAATTAGACGCTGTTTTTAAGCTATCGTGTGGCAATTTGTTTAAAAGAGCTCCCACAGGAAAGCTCTTTCAAACAAGTTGCCACATGATAGCTTTTCAACAGCTCAGGATAATTACATTTTTAATTCCTTGAAAATGTATTCAGCGCTCTAAGGGTTAAGACCTTTCGCTGTGAGCACAGACCTTTATCTTATGCGCGTGACGTGTTATGACTTAATTACGCGTATTTTCACACAAGAGCAGGTTCAGGGACAGATGATTGAGCTACACGGGTATGATAAACATGCACCTTTCAGCATCGACGGTTATCAATAAAGCATCATTACATTCATGTATGATTGGAAAGGCTCATTCAGCGTAAATACTGTTCCCATTCGCACTTTATCGGAGTGCTCCTTGACTGAGTTTTGACTTGCTTGCTCCGCAGTCGTGAAATTGAAGCGATGAGTAATGCATTAATGCACCTCAGCAGCTGGTTTCAAAGTGGCGTCAATTCACGAGAAGATGAATGAAGGCCGATGCAGCATTGATTCCCCACCCCACACGCAGCCTCCCGTGGGGATAATCGCAGAACGATGTGGCGCGGCCACGGCGATGACTGCGACAGGGCTTTTCCCCTAACGTAAAGCACAATACTGGACTGACTCCTACGCAAACATGATCTGTTGAAGGAGAGTTGTCTGACACAGAGGACAAGCAGGAGAATTTCACTGCTGTGGCGCCCTGACTGCGTTTCTCCAGGACGAGGACGGAAGCGAAAGGACGAAAAGCCAGGAAATGATCAGCAAAAAGGTATGAACGCGCTGGGCGACTTCCTGCTGATGAATTCGAGTTCTATCGCGCTGTTTAATAAATATGTTTTACTGTTATTGATGTGAATCATCTACCCAAATCTGAGTGCTGAATCTGAGTGTTTTTGGGTCTTCTGAAAACCCTTACAGCACTAAATGCAACTATTGCTAGTCAATTATGTAAGACATCAAAATCAGACACAAAATCATTTGACGACTTGTTAAAAAGAGTTTCTAGCCTCGGCTAGAAATCCCATATGCAATACATATGTGATATGTTATTTTAATATCTGTTACAATGTTGCTTGCATTGTCCCTGACAGATAAACTAATAAATAAAATTAGGTAAACAGCACAAGATAGTTACATTTACTTCAGCGCTCTAAGGGTTAAAATAATTACAGTATATGTTAACCGATGAAATGCTTACTTGCAGGAAGTACTAACTCTTTGCTGCACTGAACCTTGAAATTTTTGCACGTTGATCAAAATTAGCAAGATTTTGGCAAATCATCCATCCATTATCTAAACCGCCTTTTCATGGAGCCGATCCCAGCTGACTGTGGGTGAGAGGCAGAGACACACCCTGGACAGCATGCCGACCCATCAAAGGGCACACACACCATTCACACACCATTCACACACCATTCACTCACCATTCACTCACCATTCACACACCATTCACTCACCATTCACACACCATTCACTCACCATTCACACACCATTCACTCACCATTCACTCACCATTCACACACCATTCACACACCATTCACACACCATTCACTCACCATTCACACACCATTCACTCACCATTCACACACCATTCACACACCATTCACACACCATTCACTCACCATTCACTCACCATTCACACATCTTTCACACACCATTCACTCACCATTCACTCACCATTCACACACCATTCACTTACCATTCACTCACCATTCACTCACCATTCACACACCATTCACTCACCATTCACACACCATTCACTCACCATTCACACACCATTCACTCACCATTCACTCACCATTCACTCACCATTCACACACCATTCACACACCATTCACTCACCATTCACTCACCATTCGCACATCTTTCACACACCATTCACTAACCATTCACACACAAAACACCATTCACTCACCATTCACACACCATTCACACACCATTCACTCACCATTCACACACAAAACACCATTCACACACCATTCACTCACCATTCAGACACCATTCACTCACCATTCACACACTATTCACTCACCATTCACACACCATTCAAACACCATTCACTCACCATTCAGACACCATTCACTCACCATTCACACACCATTCAGACACCATTCACACACCATTCACTCACCATTCACACACCATTCACTCACCATTCACACACCATTCACTCACCATTTACACACCATTCAAACACCATTCACTCACCATTCACACACCATTCACACACTATTCACACACCATTCACACACCACATACCATTCACACACCATTCATTCACCATTCACTCACCATTCACTCATCATTCACTCACCATTCACACAACATTCACTCACCATTCACACACCATTCACACACCATTCACACACAAAACACCATTCACACACCATTCACTCACCATTCACAAACCATTCAATCATCATTCACTCACCATTCACACACCATTCACTCACCATTCACACACCATTCACACACCACTCACTCACCATTCACACACCAAACACCATTCACACACCATTCACTCACCATTCACACACCATTCACTCACCATTCACACACCATTCACACATCATTCACACACCACTCACACACCCTTCACTCACCATTCACACACCATCCACTCACCATTCACACACCATTCACTCACCATTCACACACCATTCACTCACCATTCACACACAATTCACACACCAAACACCATTCACACACCAAACACCATTCACACACCATTCACTCACCATTCACACACCAAACACCATTCACTCACCATTCACATACCATTCACTCACCATTTACACACCATTCACTCACCATTCACACACCATTCACTCACAATTTACACACCATTCACTCACCATTCACACACCGTTCACTCACCATTCACACACCATTTACACACCATTCACTCAAAACCCATTCACACACCATTCACACACCAAACACCATTCACACACCATTCAGTCACACAGCATTCACACACCATTCACTCACTATTGTAGACCAATAGTAGGTGTTTTCCGCAATCTGATTGGTTAATTACCCTTGTCGAATAGTGTTCGACATCCCTGAAATGACAGGACCTTTTCACCTGCTCATGAATACATTAGCATGCAGAGATGTATAATCCAGGGGTCAGAAAGTAAAAATCCTACCATGTTTTCATTCCAACCGTAAACTCCTGTCAGCAGATTTCACTTGTTACTTTTACCTCACAGCTGAAGAATAGTGTCAACTGACAGGTCTTTTGTGGCTGGAACAATATCCCGGGATGGACTTTTACTTTATGAACCTGGATTATACAGCTCTGTTAGCATGAAAACGGACCTTCTTTCGCTCATTCAGCCCATCAGTTCAACTTGACAGGTTGCGGAATTCTAGCGTGTGACTCGATGACCTAATTGTGACAGATCACGTCGCCATACGAAAGAGTCCGTGCAAAAAACGTTTCTTTCTCGCTTATGGATTACAATATCGATAAATGGTTACGTTTGTGAAATTTATGGTTTACAATATCGATAAATAGTTACGTTTGTGAAATTTCCTGGGATTCATTGGAATTCAACACCCGCAAATTTAAACGTTTAAAACCTCCGACTAACGTCGTCGGTTTTAAACTAAATTTGCGGGCGTTGAATTCCAGTGAATCCCGGAAATTTCAAAACGTAACTATTTATCTTCATATTCACACGCCATTCACTCACCATTCACACACATGCTTACGCCAATGGCCAATTTAGCATCTCCAATTAACCGGGCATAGAGGTTTTCGGACTCTGGGAAGAAACCGGAGTTCCTGAAGGAGACCTACATTTACACCAGGACTCAGAGAGGTCCCAGGCTGGATTGAACCTCTTGCTGTGAGGTAACAGGGATACGCACACGGGTTGGGGTAGAGAGGTGTGCGTGTGTGTGTGTGTGTTTGTGAGATACTTGCAAGGGTTGGGGTAGAGGGGTGTGTGCGTGTGAGATAGTCACATGAGTTGGGGTAGAGGGGCATGTGCATACATGTGTGTGTGTGTGTGTGTGTATGTGATACTCACATGGGTTGGGGTAAAGGGGCACAGGTCGGCAGCCCGTCGGACCCAAAAGCGCTGGAGTCGCAGCGACACCAGTCGTCGATGACATCACCTTTCCCCGAGCACCACAGCATGCTCTTCAGGGCTTCCTGCAGGGCCTGCAGGGACAGGAAGTGAGGTCACAACCCAGCACATGGGAGGCAGGGAAAGCAGAAGGGGAGGGCAGGCAGAGAACGTTCGGAATAGGAAGTGAGGTCATACAGAGGAGCAAAGGAACAGGAAGTGAGGTCATAACAGGCAGAAGAGCCAGGACTGGGAGAGATCGCTCTCGGAAGTTGGCATCGCATTGCGTGTGCAGCGCCAGCCGATCATCGACTGAATCTGCGCAACCACTGGTGCTGCAGTCCTTGCTGGGGATTCAAAACTCATCAGTCTTTGCAAATGAGCAACACGGGCCAAACTCCCCAGCCAAAACACATGCGCTGAGTTTCTATTTTCACCAGTTAATTTTGCAGGACAAACACTATTTGAGAATACGTATCTTATCGGCCCAGGAAGGAGATACGAGCCAAACTGGAAGTGCGTGTGGCTTTACTCGTCTCTGCCCACAGTTTTATCAGCAGGTTTATCGCTTCTGCCTCTGTCTTCATGTTTTCTCTGGGGCAGGACGCGCTGGTGGCCCGCGCCTAAACGCTTCTCCATTAGAAAGAGAGAGAAGCTGAGCCTCTGCACCAGCCTGGATAGATGTGTTCCTGAGAGCATTCAGCACAGGTACTGTAAGGCCCTTTTCCTTTCCTTCTCTCTCTCTCTCTCCCTCCATCTCCCTCTCTCACTCTCACTCTCTCTCTCACTCCTGTCGTCAAGCAGTCAGGTATTATATGTGATCCAAGCAAAGAAATAAGATGTATGACAGTGTATCATCTGCTCTTGCTGAGAGAGTGTTTATACTGTATGTGTGTGTGTGTTCCGTATTTACACCTGCAAGAACACAAGCTCATATAGCGGTGTTGCCTTGGTGATATGCTGCTGGATGGTGTGTGTCTGTGTGTGTTTGTGTGTGTGTGTAAATGAGAGTGTTCGCACCTGGTAGGTCTCATTATTGGACACTAGCTCGTAGAGCGGCGTTGCCTTGGTGATCTGCAACAGGACGGGCTCGGCCGGGCGGGCGGAGCCAGGGCTCATGTGACACAGGTGGCAGGAGGCGGGGCATCTGCCCTGGCTGCTGCACTCCATCCTCACCCCGGCCGCCATGCGCTTGGCGCCCGAGTCCAGCAGGCTGGCGATGTAGGCGGGGTACGTGAGCGTCCTCGGCTCCTTATCGCGCTCCTCCGACTCGTCTGATGGCGAGTTTCCTGTTGGGGGCGAAGATAAAAGACAACACAGAGTTCAGGAGCAAGTCTGATGAGATCACAGTGAAGCCACCCATTGACTTTTCTCGAGGTTGTGGTGAAAAGCACTTCTGCTAACCGAACAGCATTTTACAACCACCGCCATTTTGGAAAATCTGGAGCCACTCTCGAAGCAGTGAAAAGCCTCTGAGTTCTCCATGATGTGAGTTCAATCCGCTTTTGTTTGATCCATATTTTCTTTTGTCCAAACAGCAGGCAAGCTTACCGCTTAAAGCGCTAACCGCAGCATGCGCTGCTCGCTAATATAATGAAATAAACCTACCATGTGGCGACTTGTTGAAAAAAACTCCCGCAGGAGAGCTCTTTTCCAAGGGTCGCGAGATGATGGGTCTTCAAAAACTCAAGATATTTACATTTTTAAGCATTTGTAAGTTTACTTCAGTGCCTTAAGGGTTAATATTTTGATATATGGGGAGATCCCAAAATCTGCCACTTGAACCCAAAACCATCCCTGGTTTCTCTCCTTCCAGGCAATTTAGTGACAATTCTTGTTGCTGATTGGCCAGGCTGTCATCACTCTAACGCCCCAATCACATCTTGGCATTAGGCAAATAATAACCCTTGGTGAGCTCACCTTATGTCAACTTATTTTACATCTGAAGTTGCACATCAAAGTTTCTACTCAACGGAGTTGAAAGTGGCTTGTGAATCACATGCACTGGAGCCAACTTCAGTGATGCAAGGTCAATAGGAAACAAGATGTGTCTGTGAAACACTGATACCCCCAGATATAAGCATAGTTTGGATTTATAGTATGGAAAAGCACCAGATGGAACCGCTTGGACTTGCAAAGGGTTAAATAAATGAATACAATTTGTAAAACTTTTCCAGGAAACTACTGTGAAATCAAAATGACGCCAGATCACAGGGTGAAAAATTATGACCTCATCCGAAAGGTCTTGTGTCAAGGGATACACATGTCAAGTATCAAAGGTCTATTACTGACCAATGATAAGTTATGGCCAAGGTTAACATTTTGGAAAATGCGTCCTACACTAAGGTCAAGGTCACAAAGTCAAAAATGATGACCTCATCCGATAGGTCTTATGACAAGGGATACACACGTCAAGTATCAAAGGCCTATCTCTGACCAATCAAAAGTTACAGCCAAGGTTAAAGTTTGTTTGCTGCTGCAGACAGACAGACAGACAGACAGACAACCGGACAGGTTCAAAACAATATACCTCCGAATCTTTGATTCCAGGGGCATAAAAAAATATATAAAAATAAATGTAAAAAAATGATACAGGAAATAAAACCTCCAAAGTGAAGCACTACAGAGTGTCTAGGACACCATGGTTACCATGAAGGAGGCGACGCAAGATCTGATAAGCATAACCCCTGACCTTCTGAATGGAGTTTTTACTGAGATAAACCCTTTAAACTTACCCGCTATTCAACAGAAAATGGAAATGTTTATCTGAAAATCTTGTGCAACGACACGCGCAAAACCTCACACAGTTTTTCGGTCAGAACCAACATGTCTTTATGACATACAGAATGAAAATTAGAATGCAAACATCACCTTCACTTAGATTTTCAGCTTCATTCAAGTTAGAACTATAGAGAATACAGAAGAGCAGGGAGAGACAGAGGGTGGAATTTGAAAACAGTCGAATGGCTGGATTTGTACCACTGATGATGCAGCTCGCAATAATCGCGTACTCAACCGGCAACGCCACTGTGACCCCCTCAATATATGCACACACAACTCTATGCGCTTCGCTCATTTTTGGGAGGGAATATAAAAAAGAATTTTGAGCAAACATTTACACTGACCAGAACACGGGTTTAGGTCTTCGCTGTGAGTAGTGACATTCCCTCAAAAAGGTGACTGGCCGCTAGTCTCTGCGCTGTTAGCATGCTAGCCTGACGTATCAGTGCTTCTGTGCCTTGATTTGGACCTAAATGCTACTTTTCAGCTAATAATCCTACAGAAGTGCGCCGTTAGGCAGCTTTTTGTTACATTTTTAGAGAGCGAGTAAGAAGGTGCGGTGCCGTGCATTAATTTAAACACGCGACTGCCGTGCCGCGTTTAAATGGATATAAATGGAGCACTCAAGTTTGAACAGAAACACTTCTGAAACACCACTTTGACAGCATCGCCCCAGGGGATCCCATCGTTCAGCGCTTTCCCTCAAGTCCTCCCTCCCCTAAAAAACAAAAGGTGTTTTTCAGGCGAGAGTTTCCTACGCGCTGAGCGAGTAAAGCACACACGCCCACACGCACACACACACACAACCGCACACGTACGTAGGATTGTAGCATACAAGCATAATCACGCACAAATACACGTAAAGATAAGCACGCACGCTCACACACACACACACACACACATGCAAAATACTAGTACACGAATGCTCACACAAACACACACAAACACACACAAACCAGGCATGGCAACAGCTGAATTTTTTTCCGCGGAAAATGTGTTGACGGGGGCGGCACAGTTGCCGAGCAGGGGGGCGTGGTCGAACGAACACAAAGTTAATTGACTTTTCGCCTTTAATCGCAAAACATTTCCCTGTTTCATCTATATGCAAAAAATAACACGTCTCTGTCCGCACCTTATGCAAGAGTCATACCACGGAATTGCGCAACCGATATCAGATAAAAACGACGGAAATCCGTCAATGGGCAGAAGATTGCCATGCCTGAAACACACTCAAACCCCAGAAAACAGAACACACGCACATGCGCACACACCCTACAGAGATTCCGCAGGGTCATTAAAATGCAAGGTAGCTCCGAAGCTCCGCAACGTCGGCCATTTTGTGTGCAAAGTGGGTTGGGTGTTAGAGGGCTGGGAGGAGCGGGGAAAGTGTTTAGATTAGTATTAGCGCACAGTGCTGAGTCTCACGCATCCACAGGCAATTTACAGGGCTGGAGGCGGCCGAACTGGGAATTCCCCGGACCGCGGGCTGCTGTAATGAAATAAGACACGGCTTTTATGGGCCCGATGAGACCCCAAGACATAAAGCAGCTCCTATTCCTGCTTCGGCTCCTGTTCCGAGCACCCCGACGAGGGGGAGGGGGTTCTCTGAGATGAATAAGAAAGCGGGACGTGACCCGGGTGCCAGGCAGAACACTGGGTTCAGTTTGCAGCGCGCTCTGGAGTCGATCGGCGGATCTCGCGGTCATAAAACGGGGTTCGTCTTTTATCGCAAGTGACGCATTTAAGCAGGATAGAGGAGCCCCTCCTGCCCTGTCTCTTTATAGCGTGAGAAACCAGCTTTTCTTTCTTCAAAAGCCGTCGCAAAGTGCAGTGTTAACCAAACAAGCACCCAGATCCACTCGCCTCTTCTTTTGGTGGGTCGTTTTAACGCCTTCATTTCATACTAGTTTCAGTAATTATTGACACGCCCCATTGCACCAAGTCAGAGTGTCCTGCATTTGTGTAATTACGTGTAGAATGACTCTCAGCCCTGCATTTAAATGTGGAGCGATTTTACAGGATATGGACTCAAGACTTCCAGGAATATTGTGTATTACTTCCATGTTTCCACAACTTGGAAAGAATGGCTAACATTACAGCTACCTTTTGAAATATTAATTTAACCCAAGGTGATCATGTGTTTGAATGATAAATTCATTTATCTGGGCATCCTACGCAACGCTTTCTTGCCCAAACTTCACAAAACAGCAACAATATGTCAAGCACAAAAGCTGCCTTATGTCTGCAAGTGTATTAGGCCGACCTTCAGACTCAAATGATATTTTTTTCTTTACAGGTCAAACATATAAGCTGGTTTTAGGTTTTTTATTTCCTGGTAGTTCCAATTTTTGAACCCCCTGGCAAATGTGGTAGCAATTCACGTTTCGACTGGATTTGCAGCGTAGTAACGTTGACACAGAATTCCATCTCTAGCTTAGCAGATGAGCATAGCTAAGTCGGTCAGGCGCAGCAGGGCAGTTTGTCAGCTCAACGGCGCCCCCTGTGGGCCCCTGCCTGTCAGGGGGTAGGGCGATGCGAGGCTTGACTGATGAGCCATCGGTAATTATGGGATGTAAACGGCAGCGGAACAGCTGGCTCAACATACCGCCAGGGCCTCTCCTGAGCTGCAGCCAGGGAGCGGCGAGTATTTTTGTACTGCTTTCGGCTGCTATAACCTGCCAAAGGAGCAAGGATACGGACCGAGCCTCTTAACGAATTCTCAACAACTTTAATTCATACAGAAAGCCAAACTAGGTGAAGAAGTATTGTTAATTACTCATGCCTGCCTCTCAACCATAACCCTAGACCCTGCATGCCTACGCTGGTTTATCTTTTGCAGTCGGATTCTAACACTGACTAGCAAAGACACTGGGTTATCCCATAGACTCTTTAAAGAAGATTTCAAAATCTCGTCTCATGTCTTCAAAACGCTGTGGATCCTCCCGAAATCCAGCAAAAACCCAAACAACCGACGAAAGTTGTATCAGAGAGACTGCTCGGCTTAATACAAGGACGCACCGCGGCGAAATTGCTCATGCCATCCGGGAGGTGTGTGAAACTTCCGCCGGTTGTCTGATGACGTCACCGAACTCCATTTTGTCTTGCAGTTCCATTTGTGGTCATCTTGGAGTGGACATTCATGTACTTTATGGATTTACTGGTGAAGTTCGGGTGGGATAAGGAGACGTGCGGTGAGAGACAGTCCTAATGAGGGTTTCTCACCGTATTTCGGCGGGATCCGTGGCGTTTTGAAGGCGCGATACGAGATCTTTGAAATCCTCTAAATCCATCCACGGGACGCCCCAGTGCCAATGCTAGTCCATGCAATTACCCGTTCGCAAAAGATAAACGAACGCAGGCATGCAGGGTCTATCACCACTCTGACTGGTAATATGCGGGCTAAGTAACAGACGGATGGACAAATCAATGCAAAATAAATAATTACACTTTAAAGATCCGCAGAAGAATTTTCAGCAAAGTAAATATACCCTCTGAGAATTTGACTCGCAATACATATTTACAAAACCAAATGCTTCAGCCAAATTTATGGACACCTTATTTCCACTTTAAAAGACATTTTTATAGGTCCACAGGAACGCCCTTCAGCGAACGTGGTGAAGCATTTCGAAAACTCTTAAAGAAGGAGGTCTCCAGCACACCAGCTCTCTCTTGCAACATCGAACTCAAACTTTGAACAAAAAAGGTAGTAGAGACTCCAAAATGCTTTAAAGGAAACCCAGAAACGCACTTTTTGACCGACTGCTTTTTGTTTCTTAATTCCGCTGAAACTGAAGTATTTGTGAGCCGGGCACATCCAGTTTTATGGGCCTACAGGCTTTTATCGTGGCAGGAATCCAGGCTCGCTGGTATCACCCCGCCGAGCGAGATCGGCAGGAGGCCACTGTTTTCGTTTCCGCTCCAGCAGTCGAGGTCACCCTACCAGCGGAAAAAAGCCTCATCCTCGCGTTTGTTCGCTCCGAAGATAAATGGAAATTTCCAGTAGTGCTGGGGGGATTCAGTCCATCGGCCCACAGGTGTGATTTTAAAGGACTATGTGCTTTTGAACTTAATAAATAATTTCAGGAAGTTCAGTGACTGTGTAAAATGCCTTGTGTTTCATGTTTTGGTGATTTGTTCACCCATGTGCACACATGCACACAAACACACATGTGCGCATGGGCTCATGCCCAAATACACATATGCATACACACACACACACTCATTACACCACCCCCCTTTACACCACCCCCCTCCCAGTGGCACTCACATGAGTACAAGCCTCACTATAAACACATACACATGTGCACACATACATGGCGATGCAATCGCACAAACACACATAAACATGTACACACGCACACACAAACACATAGGCACATACAAACGCACATGCGCGCACACAAATACATAAAAAGATAACAAACCCCCTCCTCGCGGCACACACATAACCACAAGCCTCAAAATCAACACACAAACATGACACACACACCAAAACACACACATGCAAACAGGCATGCAAGTGCACAAGCACAACACACAAGCATACACACACACAAACACACACACGCGCGCACGCACACACACACACACAATACCCCCCACACCCCTCAACTCAGTGGCTCGCAAATAAGCACATGCCTGACAAAAGACCCAAACACACACATGTGCGTGCGTGCGTATTCGCTCCGCTCTGAGAAACAAATCAGTTATTTCCTTTGAGTTGTTCCTGTAGCTTTGAATCATGACAGTCATAAAGCAAATCTCGGGGATAACGCAGTGGTGCTGCTAAACTGCATTATTTACAAGGATCAGAGAAAACAGTCCATCAAATTACCTTCACTTTACTCAGCCCGCTCGCAGGACTTAGCACTCCAAAATCTCGGCTTAGCACCCGCAATTTCCACAAACAAACAGAGGGTAAGGTACAATGAACCGCGTTTTTTTCCACGAGAACTGTCCCATTTATGTAACTTCGTCAATTGCTGGGATGTTACAAGCCTGACAAGAGGGTTGACAAGTTGCATCTCTGCGGAGCCAGGAGGTGCAAGAAATCGCCCACTCCACCTCCGCCTCAGTAGCAGTTACCGCTGGCAAACACTAGATGGCACTGAGACACTTTTGTTCCCCTCCCCCAGGAGCCAAGCTTGCGGCAGAACGGATGTTTGTGCCAGGGATCGGTTTATAGATATCATTTCTGTAGCCAGAGAGGATCGACCACCAGAGCTGGAGAAAAGCCTTCTCAACTGGAATATCATAGTGAGTCTTTGAAAGAGATCAATCGCCATGGTGATTACAGATAATTTATCAACGAAGGGCACAGATTCATATAGGCTATGAGTAGTCGGGTGCTTCGACAAGAAATTGGACCTCGGTTATTATGTCAAGAAGAATAAATATAGATGCTCACGGAGCTGCTGCGAGTATATTCCTCCTCTTTAATGTTTGCGCCCGCTTAATTAAGCTCACCTTCAAACTTAAGCTCAAATGCCCCAAATAAGGAAATCTTTTTCGATAATGAGGGTCAATAAGAGAGCGGGTTTTTAACCTGACATCTGATTAAACGCCTGGCCCCTGACTAACACAGAACTTGAAATTTAGGATCAGGGTTCGTATCACTCAGCTGAAACGAAACTCTGCCCCATTCCTGAAATTCGTCACCCCTGCGCTAAAAAAAATAAAAAAAACCAGACTTAACTGCTGCAATACGTCACTCGCCATATTCACAACAAATATTATTTCTGTGATTCTTCTCGAGAGTGAAGACGCTTTCACACTGGACGCGAAACGAATTTTTCGCACGACAGATTACATTCAAAGTCAATGCAAGGACACGAATACACGCGTTTCAGATTCCATTCAAAGTCAATGCAAAGACGGCTTGCATTGACTTTGAATGCAATCTGTAGTGCGAAAAAATCGTTTCGCGTCCGTTGTGAAGGCAGCTTTACAGGAGAAGGTCCGTTACAGGCACTCTCGCGGGGCAGCTGCTGCATGTGGTTAACGATTTGCGGAGACACATCGGTCCAAACCCGCACTCCGTCACCAGAGCACAGCGAAGGCCGCATAATTCAGCGCTTCTGTCGGGGGGCGGGGGGGACAGTCGTCCCATGTGCGCCTTCTAGGAAAGCCAGCTATTATTTCTCCCTGTCCGTTGGCGGGGGTCAGGCTCAGCCGGCCCGCTGAGAAAAGTGACAGAACACTGATGTAGGCGTTCAGTCGCATCCCTTCCGTGGGAGGGAGCAGTAATATGGTGTGTAGGTAGTGCCCACGACTTAATGTGGCATCTACATCGCTTACCATTGCACAGCTGGAGCGACAAATTTTTAAAAATTTTTTATTTATGAAAAACGAAAACAAAATACAAAACAATGCATTAATATACTGCCAGTAACGCTTTTTTCTTTTTTTGGTTCTCTGATCTGAGCTTAGAGGCCTGCGAGAAATCATTATTTTAATGTGTATTTTAATAATTTAATTTAATTTAATAATTTAAGTATACATTTCTTAGGTAAACTACAGGCAGGTGACAACTAAGAAGAAGAAGAAAAAAAAAAACTCAAGAAATGCACAGACAAACAAAAAATTCAGACGGTCCTTTTCATTTTCCTGGCGTAGTTTGGGGTCGCTCGTCCCCCACAAACCCCACAGGGCACAAGGGGTCACTGAATGGTTTTATGAGAATGAAAATAATCCTATACATCACCGCCATCACAGTCACCAGATCTTGAACCAGCTCAACTCATATGAGATCGTGGATCAATGTGTCAGACAGTGCTCTCTGTCACCATCATCAACGCACTCAATATTGGAATATCTCTGAGAGGAAAGGCGCTCCATCCCTCCAATAAAATTTTACCCCAGTGGACGCCACGCCAAGGTGTGTTGAAGCTGATCTGGCAGCCAATGAAGGCCCGAGGCCTTAATAAGACTGTTTATGTTGATTTTTCAAGTAATTTCTTACCCGTCTGTGCCTGTCTGATGCCTGGGAACGACCCCCACACAGGCGGGGTGAGTGAGACTGCATGAGGTCATTGTAGCTGTAATGCAGGAGGAGATATTTGAAGGAGGGGGACAGGGCACAAGATAATGCCTGTAAACACCTGACACCGGCCTTCACCCTCAGCAGGGGTCAAAACTGCACCGACTCCATTAAGTCAGAAAAGAAAATCAATATCATTATTTGTAATATTAAAGAAAACACAACACCATTAGAGGAATAATGCTGGTATCCTGGATTACAAAATTAATTCCAATGAATTGGCAACAAAACATTCGACAGCACACCGATTTGCATCTTAATGCAGATCAGTTTTTACCCATGTGGCGCATAATAAGATGTTGAACATGTCGTGCATCAGATAGCTAAAGGACCCATACCTCACTTGTTTGATAATCATCTAGGACAATTCACTGATGTCCGAAAATCAAGGTTTTAAGTTTGTGATAAAAAAAAAAAAACAATTTCAGGGTTTGCAGACATTTTGCAGTTTCTTGTCCCGCCCCTCATTAACTATGCGCTGTTTAGAGTGGGCGGAGAGTAAATGAAACTCAGATTGACGGCCTCATTGCAGCACAGAGTGAGCAGACCGATAGTAGCACAAATGGAAACCTCCCTGCACTGGTCTGTGCTCTGCAAACAAATGCCCTTGTGACATTATTGAGGGCTCATTATCAAAACAGGTCGTTCATGCACATGATTTCCAAGGCAAGGCGCTGCAGCACCAACACTGGGACGATCTGATTTCACGATTTATCAGATGTCGGGTAGATGGAGGATCAAATCCATGACTAAGTGCCAGGAAAATGAGATTTTTATTATATGGGCCCTGTGATAATAGCAGGTGAGCCCGTTTATATTTATTTAGCGGATTCTGTCCAGCTTACCGCGGCCCCTCAGGAAGGCGGCGTCCCTGTGTCTTTACCTGTGTGATTTATCCCTCCGCGTTAGGGGCTTCAGTCGCTGGCAGGTGTGATTGACAGCTCTTTCAGGGCCTGTAATGGAATGGCGGGGAGCGCCTCTCGAGTAGAACAGGAGAGAGTGCCCGTGTTTATTTACCCCAGACTGGAATACTGAGGGACTGACATCTCGTTTACCGGTGACAATGGGAATCCTGTCTGCGTCTGTGTGTGTGTGTGTGAGAGAGTGAAAGAGAGAAAGAGTGTATGGGCTTGTATAGCTATACTAGTGAGAACCAACTCTTGAGAAACCACAAATGTGTGATATTTTGAGGACATTCCAGTAGTCCTCGCAGAGGATTACGGAGGATTACCGCAAATTGGTTGAAGTTAGCGTTATGCTTACGGTTACGATTAAGGTAAAGGATAATTTGGATATGGTTACAGTTTGAGAAGCTGAGCAGAATAAAAGTAAGTCAAAACTATTTCGTCACAGGTATAGAAATACGATTATGTGCGCATATGAGTGAGTGTGTGCCTGTGTGTGTGTACCTCTAAGTGTTTGCGTTTATATCTCTGTGTGTTTTTTTAGTTGTGAGCACAGGAGTGTTACACATGTGCATGCATTTGTATGTGTGGGTCAGTGTGTGCGCACACGTGCAGTTGGTGTTTGAATATTGAGTACTAGTGTGTACCAGAAGCACAGGACTGAGCCGGGTCTGAGTGGTTCTGCATTGAGAACCCAGATGGCTGTACTCAGGGTCGCAGTTATAGCAAACACTGTTTAACCTGGGAGGCCCAGGGAGAGACAGGCCCAGCAGCATAACTGGGTTACGGGCACTAAGCTACCCACAACACAACAATGGATTATATAATGCAACAGTGGACAGAGAGAGAGAGAGAGAGAGACAGAGGGGAGGGGGTGGAAGGAGGTTGAGAGAGGGAGAGAGAGAGAGAGAAATTGAGAAAGGGAGATTAAAGGAGAGAGAGAGAAAGAGAGGTTGAGAGAGAGAGAGTGGGCGTGCAATGGTGAGAGCGAGAGAGCCGGCGTGCAGTGGTGAGAGAGAGAGAGCGGGCGTGCAGTGATGAGAGAGAGAGCGGGCGTGCAATGGTGTGAGAGAGAGAGCGGGCGTGCAGTGATGAGAGAGAGAGCGGGCGTGCAATGGTGTGAGAGAGAGTGGGCGTGCAGTGGTGAGAGAGAGCCGGCGTGCAGTGGTGAGAGAGAAAGCGGGCCTGCAGTGGTGAGAGAGAGCGGGCGTGCAGTGGTGAGAGAGAACAGGCGTGCAGTGGTGAGAGAGAGTGAGAGAGAGCGGGCGTGCAGTGGTGAGAGAGAGAGTGGGCGTGTAGTGGTGAGATAAAGAGCGGGCATGCAGTGGTGTGAGAGAGAGCGGGCGTGCATTGGTGAGAGAGAGTGAGAGAGAGCGGGCGTGCAGTGGTGAGAGAGAGCCGGCGTGCAGTGGTGAGAGAGAAAGCGGGCCTGCAGTGGTGAGAGAGAGCGGGCGTGCAGTGGTGAGAGAGAGCAGGCGTGCAGTGGTGAGAGGGAGTGGGAGAGAGCGGGCGTGCAGTGGTGAGAGAGAGAGCGGGCGTGCATTGGTGAGAGAGAGTGAGAGAGAGTGGGCGTGCAGTGGTGAGAGAGAGCCGGCGTGCAGTGGTGAGAGAGAAAGCGGGCCTGCAGTGGTGAGAGAGAGCGGGCGTGCAGTGGTGAGAGAGAACAGGCGTGCAGTGGTGAGAGAGAGTGAGAGAGAGCGGGCGTGCAGTGGTGAGAGAGAGAGTGGGCGTGTAGTGGTGAGATAAAGAGCGGGCATGCAGTGGTGTGAGAGAGAGCGGGCGTGCATTGGTGAGAGAGAGTGAGAGAGAGCGGGCGTGCAGTGGTGAGAGAGAGCCGGCGTGCAGTGGTGAGAGAGAAAGCGGGCCTGCAGTGGTGAGAGAGAGCGGGCGTGCAGTGGTGAGAGAGAACAGGCGTGCAGTGGTGAGAGAGAGTGAGAGAGAGCGGGCGTGCAGTGGTGAGAGAGAGAGCGGGCGTGCATTGGTGAGAGAGAGTGAGAGAGAGTGGGCGTGCAGTGGTGAGAGAGAGCCGGCGTGCAGTGGTGAGAGAGAAAGCGGGCCTGCAGTGGTGAGAGAGAGCGGGCGTGCAGTGGTGAGAGAGAACAGGCGTGCAGTGGTGAGAGAGAGTGAGAGAGAGCGGGCGTGCAGTGGTGAGAGAGAGAGTGGGCGTGTAGTGGTGAGATAAAGAGCGGGCATGCAGTGGTGTGAGAGAGAGCGGGCGTGCATTGGTGAGAGAGAGTGAGAGAGAACGGGCGGGCAGTGGTGAGAGAGAACGGGCGTGCAGTGGTGAGAGAGAAAGCGGGCGTGCAGTGGTGAGAGAGAGCGGGCGTGCAGTGGTGAGAGAGAGCGCGGGTGTGCATTGGTGAGAGAGAGTGAGAGAGAGCGGGCGTGCAGTGGTGAGAGAGAGCGCGGGTGTGCAGTGGTGAGAGTGAGAGCGGGCGTGCAGTGGTGAGAGAGAGCGCGGGTGTGCAGTGGTGAGAGAGAGAGCGGGCGTGCAGTGGTGAGAGAGAGCGGGGGTGCAGTGGTGAGAGAGAAAGCGGGCGTGTAGTGGTGAGAGAGAGCGGGCGTGCAGTGGTGAGAGTGAGAGCGGGCGTGCAGTGGTGAGAGAGAGCGCGGGTGTGCAGTGGTGAGAGAGAGAGCGGGCGTGCAGTGGTGAGAGAGAGCGAGCGTGCAGTGGTGAGAGAGAGAGCGGGCGTGTAGTGGTGAGAGAGAGCGCGGGTGTGCAGTGGTGAGAGAGAGAGCGGGCGTGTAGTGGTGAGAGAGAACGGGCGTGCAGTGGTGAGAGAGAAAGCGGGCGTGCAGTGGTGAGAGAGAGCGGGCGTGCAATGGTGAGAGAGAGTTGGTGTGCAGTGGTGAGAGAGAAAGCGGGTGTGCAGTGGTGAGAGAGAGAGCGGGAGAGAGTCGCCTGAAGGTCCTTCAATAACGTCATGTGACCCTCACCATGCTAATGACTATGTTCATTAACCCAATAAAAGAAACCTCATCAACACTTTGGTCATTTAAATTTGCGGCAGGATCCCATAAAAACGCGTATTATTACGAGGAGTGGGACCGGTAATGACCTGCGGTACGCAGCAATGGCGTAGCGCACAGGTGGGAGATGTGCTGCTGCGGAGGAGGGGCTGGGAATCGGGGGCGCGGAACCTGCCGGAGTTCTGGTGTTTATTAATGCCGGTAATAGATGTATCCCACAGTCCTCTGCTTCCACTGCTCGCGGCAAGAGCAGAACTCCGGGCCCCGTAGCAACAGCGCTCTAATCATGATGTTTGCACTTCTGCATTGGTATCCAGGGGAGCCTGTGGGGGGTGTTGGCGGGTGGGGGTGGAGGCGCACAGTGGGTTATTCAGTCAGGCATTGGCTGTCTGAGGCTGCACCTGTCCCACCTGAAATGCGGGGTGTGCAGATTTTTTTTTTTTTGCGTTTTGCACCAGCTGTGAGTTGACGCGTCTGCCAGCTATCATCACAAGCGCCTGCTCCCCACAACGAGTGATGCTGGCAGCGGCGTTTTTTCTGAGCCGCAACTTTACCCTCTTAAGAGCAAGATTTTTTTCCACATCGGTGTTCTCAGCAGTGTTCCGGAATGCCGCGGGATTCGCCCGACAGTAGCCATCGTGACGTCAGAAACAATCCGTTGGAGCGTCTGGGATTACGCGCCTCCTGCGTTCGATGCCGAAGCTGCTAATTGTCGCCGCAAATTAGCACCTCAATCTGATGCTCATTGCTAAGGCTGAGGCCTCGAAACAATGCCGGTCCCTGTCACATCTCAACCAATCACAGCCCAGAAATCAGAGTCCGCTTAATCTAAAATGTCTCTGGCTGCGACTGTGGCTGCAGAAAATTACTCAGGAAGGGCGAATGGGTGGGCGAGTCGACCTACGGGCATGAAGACAGGGCCGTAAATTAGAATTAGGTATCTGGGCCCATCCACTCTGTCTAATGGCCTAACTTCATTTTTTGCATTGGGAGGATTCAAGATGTACCGATGGACGTTGTTTGCCTATGTTATTGAGCCGCTCATACTGGTAAGTTTGTGATACTGGGGGGTTGTGCCCCCGCCATGAATTATGTCTTTTTGTCGTGACCGCGCTTGTCATAATGCGATTTGTACATCCTGTGGTTCTAACACCTGAGTGTATTTCTCCCCTTCCGGTCCGGTAGATTCTCTCGCAGGCGCCAGCCGGACAGCACGGCGGATTCTGAGCTGGTGATCTGGGCCAGACTTTTCAGCAAGCATGTCACAGAATCTTCACAAAGCGATTACCATTCGGTCTTGAGGAAAAAAAAAAAAAAAAATTTAAATACCCACGCTTTCAAGAGGCACCGGCATCGACAGACCGAGGGGCGGATATAATCTTTCTGTGGCAATGAGTGAAAAAATAGATCTTATCCAGCGTCTGGGTCCCAGATACGTGTCGAGCTCTGACTCTGCAAAGGAATCTAGATTAATAGGGCGCGGGGAGCACACAAGGGGCTCGTCCAGCCTAACCTCCAAAATGAGTAATAGGGGCCAAACGGTGACACCGCGGCCCCTGGCTCTGTCTGCCAGAAGGTGGGCGGCGGCGGTGGGTGGGTGGGGGGGTACCCAGAGTTAGCAAGCAGAGCAGGGCAGAGCACCAGCCTCCCTACACTGCAGTTACCTGTGGTTTTCATTCTTTCTCCTTACATTCTCCCCTCTTCTCCGTTCAGATATTGTTTACCTTCCAGTACCTACTGCCCTGTTCTTGCTCCTCAACTCCTTTACAGACTATTCTCCTCCTTTCCTGTGCTAAACCTACCTTTCCCACCCCTGCCTCCCATCTCCCCCTCTCCTGTTCTCAGCCCCTCCCAGCCTATTCATGCTACTCCTCCCCAGTTTGAGCTCCACCTCCCCTCTTCCCACCCCTCATTTCATGTTCCCACAACTCCTGTCCTGTTCCCTTCCTTCATTGACACCAGCGACTCTTTTCCCTTTCCTTCAAACCCAGTCCTAGTCCCTGAGTTACATCTGAGCCCCAGCATTACACTAATCCAGGCAGAGCAAATTTTCACCGGCCCATGCTGTGACCCGAGAGGCACGTCATTCAGGGAGCAGCATAGGGAGGGAGGGGCAGTGAATTGATGCCAATTAGTTATAACACAGGGAGAATGAATGTTATTCTCCCACTCCCCAAGCTCCCCCCCGCCGCAACGGCACTGTACTATACGTTGTTCACCTCACTCGTGCCGTCAAGGCGACGGTAGTAATCAGATTTCTGAAAGGGGGTGGGCGGGGGGATGGGTGATGCAGAATCAATGGGAAGGAAATATCAGTAATTAAGATGATAAAATGCATCTACTTAATTACCATCTGACAACTGAGCAGCTCATTAAGCTGGGCGGGAGTTAAAAAGGCAATTAATATCCATCAGCAAAAACTGATAGGACAAGAAATTAACTGTCGACGCTCCAGCGGCAATCTACGGCTCTGCTAGCGCGTAACCTTCAGGGGGTCTGGAGGAAACTGACCAATCACTGATGACGACCCTCGTGATTGGTTCTGTTTGGTTCTCATAAATGCTACAGTTTGCCAGTATAATGTGCTATTAATCTAAAAACTCAACAGTCTCACACAATCTGCAGGTAACCATCTAAACCTTCTGCGAAAAATGTTCAACCAAAACAAAGTGTCATTTATATTCCACAGAATTTTTCTATTTCGGACAAATGAACAAGATCAGCGTAGTTTCAGTATATCTCTTGACACCTATAGCAACCGCTAGTAAGGTGATCAACGAACAATTGAGGCAGCCAGTTCCTGAGGTCATTGCAATTTGAAACCCACGGTAACAATTAATATCTGTCTGTCACTGCAGTGTTTCCCAATAAACCGTCAGTCTATATCAAAGAGTGAACAGACATCCCTGTCATAATTCATTTCCTCATTCAAGCAACAAAACATCCAGTGAGCACCGGATATAATTTGCAAAACGATGCTACACTCAGTCACCCCTCGGTTCACTCTGAGCGATTGAGGAATGTTAATTGAAACTGAAAATATTCCGCTAATTGTTCATTTGCGTTACCCCGCAAAAGTGCACCATTTCGCTAGTGAATTTATCCCCTTTGTTTCTTCTTCTACTAAGACGTGACCCAGTTGTGGCAGAAGTGATTAAAATGAATGATCCTCGGCAAGACAGCCATTACACTGAAGCAACAAAACCCTCTAAAACTAGCGCTTATTATCAGACGACAGCGAGAAGGACACAGTCATTCACTCCGCTACATTATCTTTGCTTGTACACACAGCACATTATGAATTCCAACATTGAACAAAAAAAATTATAAATAATCACAAGCCTGATAACCTGGGTTCACGCAGACTTACAATGAGGATCATTTTGGACGTACACGGGGGATTTCAGCATACACCAACCATGATTAGAAGTGTTTATCATTGTTAAAGTGTCTCCAAACACATTGGTTTTGCCATTAGCGGGAGTTTAATGGAGCGTTAAGGCGATGCAGTTCATTACTGTTCACCCTGTGCATGTTTGTGTCGGGGCGGGTTTTCTCCTGCAGTCAAATGACGTGCGGGTTATGTGAACCGCAGGCTCTAAATTACTCACAGTCATGAGAGTTTGAGCGAATGCGTACATGTGCTCTGTGATGAATGGGCAAACTATCCTAGGTTTATACCTGTATCTCCCCCATTGCATGCTGGGATACACTCAAGCCATCCACCCACCAACCGCCTCTCCCGTAACCCTGACCAGGCAACAGATGACATGACAGGCACTTAACACCCCTTGGCCTTGGCATTATATCAAACAGACTGGAATCATCATTATCCAAGGCACACACAGACATGCACAGGTCCATCCAAGGGTACTTTATATGTGGCCAGTTTCACATTGCGGCTAATGTTAATTGTTGAGAAACAGTCTGCACAAAATGTCTATGGTCAAAGTAACTGCACCGAGTTCAAAGGTCAAATCTCAATAAAAGTAGGTCGTTGCACAACAACAGCCGAAGGTCCTTACCTGTGAAAAGTATGAGGTGTCAAATATTGATAGGTGCTGAGTACTGGCCAGCACAAAATGAGGGACCGACAGACTGACAGACACACAGACATACGTACCGACACCGTCATGATGATACCAAAGGGCTGTATTGGCCGCGAGGTAAAAAAAAAAAAAGAAGAAAACAAGGTACGATAACGGATGGGCGGAGATGAGTGTTTCCAGCAAACATGCTACTGAAATCATCTGAAATAACCAAATTGTACCAACAATAGGGAAGACTCCTCCATATTACGAGGCCAAAGTGCAGTGGATTATTGCTCCGGCTGAACACCTGGTGCTCTCTCTAATCCCCACGGCAGGGGTGCCAGCGATCGGACGCATGGGGGAGACATGGCCCCGACCCGACCACACTTTCAAAAGATCTACAATAGTCCCCCACACTTTTTCAAAGATAAATATTACCTAAGTGTTCCGCAAATGCATCCACTGAATTGTGGACCTCCCTCACCCCCAGTTGAAAAGGTGCACTCTTTTTCATATTCTTAATAGCGAATAAATAAATACATAAAATAAAGTAAGCCTCACAAATTTTGACAGCACTTGTCTCGCGGGAGGAGGCGTTCAGACACCTGTAGGTGGCGCCTGTTTGTTTTTTTTTTTGGGAGGGGGGGTGGGAGATTATCCTCATAGCCTCAGGGAAAGGGAGCTGGTCATTGTGCCGTTCACCGAAGTGTTTGAAACATTTTCCATGCCGATTCACAAAACGGCCTCGTTTGTCTCTCTCCCTTAAAACAGGCTAGCTGCTGTGTTTCTACATGCTGCAGTCTCCAGGTATTTAGATAGCGATTCATTTTTTTTGTCTCGTTTCTACGCTCCAGTGAACTCAAATGAAAAAACGAGACATAAGTTAAGGTTATGGGTCAAACTGTTAGCTCTAGCTTGAGGGGATTTGTGACCACATGGGGGTATCTTCTTTGGAGCTACTGCTATTTTATACTTAGAGACGGTCTATGTACTTCTGGAATGTGCTGTACAGGCTTCTGATGCTAGAGCTCGAATGGGGCAATAGTGCTAATCACTCCTGCCAGCCTGAGCAAACATCCATCATAATACGGGCCCAGGATATTTCACAGTGTGGCCATTCTTGTTCCGTCGAAGGTACGGGCAACTTACCCCCCCCTCCCGCAAGGTGGTCACCAGACACTGCCTTCAAAAATCCGCCCTGTCCGACCTGAGACTCATGACTTATGCCGAGATGTACTTTCATGTGGATAAGTGATGACCTCAGGGACCCGAATCGCAGTAAGGAAACTTGAGGCGAGTCTGTGCTCTGTGCTTCAAGGCTTAACAAGCCACCAGCTATTTGCTCACCTTTAAAAGGAAACCAGAGGCATATTGGGTCCTGCTGATGATGCAGAAAGAGAATCATTGAGAGAGGAGAGGAGAGAGACAGAGAGAAAGAACAAAAGAGAGAGAGAGAGAGAGAGAGAGAGAGAAAGCAGTCACGTGTGATCCTAGGGTAGCTAGAGAGTGATAGAGAGAAGAAGAAAGAACTAGAGAGAGGGAGAGTGAAAGGTTTGGAGAGACACCGAACAGCCGAACTCAGGAAGTGCTGAGCAGAGATTATCACATGAGCACTCCTCTCTGCCCCAGACGCCCGGCACATGCCGCTAACACAGGGAGAGCGCAGTGTGTGTTTTTGGACCGGTCGCTAACGTACAGACGGTCCCGGGAACGCTCTTTTCAAGGGTCACGGCGGGTCGGCAAACACTGCGGGCTCTGATTGGACCGCTGCAGGTCATCGGTCACAATCCCCGATCTGCACTGCCCCGTTATGACTTCCTAAGGATAGAACATTCCGGGTTCCTCCTCACACAGACTTCTAACACACGTTACCGCACTGTCTGTGTGACGCGGGTCGCATGCAGTCTTCTCGATACACGCCCGCACGCAAACCACAGAGACATGCAGATCAAACCAGGGATGTGATTGGCCGAGGACAAAAGTGCGGGAAAATGCACATTGTGTAAAAATGCAGGACAATACAGCCTGTGGGTGCATTCGAATGAATGTCACGGTAATGTCACAAATTCTAGGCAAGACATGGCCACAACTGCTGTGATTGGTCAGAAAATAAAATTGTTTACTTAAATCATACAAACAGGAATTCCTGCTTCATTCAGTGGAATTTTGTCCCTGACAACAAATAAAACACACAGACACACAAACACACACACACGAACACGCGCACACACACATATTGACCCACTCTAACCCTGTTGCCTTTTCACATCCCAGATCATTGCTGGTTTATTTTCTACAGACACGAGTTGTCACTTATGCTGCCATGTTCTGTTTTTCCGTCCAACAAGCCTTGGCGAAATACACAAGCTGGACTCGCCAATAAAACAAACTGAATCTGAAGTGCCAGCACAGAGAATCTGACAGAGTGCAAATAACATCTTTCAGTATAAACAGGGGGACCCCATAATTACAACCCTGACCATGTGACCCTTGTATTCTGTGCAGTTTTTAGGCATAAGTGAGTAGTGAGGGCTGTATAACAAACTTATGTGTTCAGTAAATACATATTACCTGATATGAA
Organism: Gymnothorax reevesii; assembly: GCA_029721435.1. Taxonomy (NCBI): domain Eukaryota; kingdom Metazoa; phylum Chordata; class Actinopteri; order Anguilliformes; family Muraenidae; genus Gymnothorax; species Gymnothorax reevesii. Next base: position 10,174,509 of record CM056576.1, read on the forward strand.
TGATTGAATAAATAAACCTTGCATTTATACAGTTCCTTCTCATAAAAAATCAAAGCAGTATACTGCCAAATGGGGGTAATCTCATCTCCCCACCGCCGATGCGTAACACGGACCTGGGCGAGGCAACGGCAGCCATTTTGCGCCAGAACGCTCACCACAAATCTGCTTGAGTTGCAGAGGGAGAGGACAAATTGCATAACAATTACATCACATGGTCTCTCACAGAAAATATGCCAAGACCATGCAGTTTTAGATTTGCAAAATTATATTTAGATATTAAATCATTTCTGAATCATGCAAACAGGTCACTTTCACCGCACAAAACGAATCACTTGAAACATGCTCTGTGAACATTATAAATGCAAGATTTGGATTAAATTTGATCCATCATTTAAAATGTGTCAGAAGCCTTGTGTTGTCACAGGCCTCAATCCAACTTGATTCCACTCAAATGTTGTTCTTTTCATTAAAAACCGATGTGTATTATACACAACGCAGCGGAAAAGTAAGACGTCTTGGCGCCGCTTAACTACATTTCGGACAAAATGGGCTCAGCGTGGCCCACGACCTCCTCGCGGCGTGACTGTTACCCGGCGCGTTGAGCGCGGAGCTCATCGATCCACTAATCAATATGGGCTATCAGGGGGGCCCATTCCCTTCGGCTCAACCGCACCCTCAACACAGCTCCGGCTCATCGGCCTCCCGAGATTACAGCTCGCCAAACCTTTATCAGAATCCCACTCACGCGCCCGCGGCGTTCCCGTCAGAACCGATCCCCGGGCCTTATTTATAGAAATGAGCATGGATTTCACACATCTGCTGCACACGCTCAAAAGAACAGAAGCGGGGAACGGTATCGCGTACCCTAATTTCAGAACCTCAACCGCGAAAGTGCTGCTGCTCGTATTTACCTAATCAGGATCAAACTTCAGAACTTTGCACATGTGCATAATCTCACTCATTTTGCATGAGTTCTTGAGTGAAAGTTTATAAGCTCTGTCAGAGACACAAACAGCACAGCACAGACGGAGGGAGGGAGGGAGGGATGGAGGGAGTGGGAGAGACGGAGAGAGGGAGGAATAGAGGTGAGACAAGGAGGGAGACAAGGGTGAGGGAGAGAGCGGAGGACAGAGAAAAAGCAGAAAAAAATTAGAGTGAGAGAGATGAGGGGGGGATAGAGATGGAGGGAGAGGGACAGAAAGAGAGAAAAAGAAAGGGAGAAGGGGAAAGTGAAGCACTGTAAGAAAGACAAATAGAAAAATGGAGAAATGAAGATGGAGGGGAAGTAGAGACAGAGGGGGCAACAGGGACGGAGAGATAGAGAGAGTGTGAGAGGGAGGTAAAGAGAGATGAGAGGTAGAGGGGGAAGGAGACGAGGAGGAATGAAAGAGATTGGGAGAGAGGAAAGAGAGATGGAGGGATTGAAAGAGAGGGAGTAAAACATGTCGGGGTAGAAAGAGAGATAGGAGGGGCAGACCGAGCGATCGAGGCAGGAGACAAAGATGGAGGGATGAATAGGGGAGAGAGGGAGGTGGAGGTTGAAAGAGGGATGCGGAGGGAGAGAGACGAAGGGGAGAGATATGAATAGTGTGAAAAAGGGAGAGAGGAAGGGGAGACAGAGAGGGAGGGATGGAGGGAGATGAAGAGAGGAAGCAGAGTGAAAGAGAGAGAGACGGAGAGCGGGAGTGGGAGGGGAGGGGAGTCGGCGGAGAGCAGGCGAGCGAAGAATGGAGGCGTCAGGCCCGCAGGCGTTCGTTCCCTGGTCCCTCCCGAGAGAAGTAATTAACGGAGAAATTAGAGGAGAACACAGCAGCGGCTGGGCCTTCCGTCTTCCGAGCCGCTAACGAGCGTTAATCACCCGCTCGCTTGCCGAGCGGGCGAACCGACCGATCAACGGGAGCGCGCGGCGAGCGCAGAAACGCCGTCAGGGACACGCCCCGTTTCTTTCCCCATCCCAAGGTGTGCAGCCCTTACGCTCCTCAGACGCGCCTCAAAGCCCAGAATCCTCCGCAGTCCCAATTAACGGTTATCAAAACGCACGGCCAGTTTATCAGAAGACTGCTCAGGGACGGTGCGGGCGTCAGAGTCGAGAGATCTGTCAGATCTTTTGCGCCGAACGTCGATCTGCCTCGACCCCGTTCACATCCTGAAGGCTCAGTGAAAAGCGCTTCATCACACGGAGGGCTCTGTTTATAGGCACCTCCATGTTGTGCAATTTGGACCCGCAGTCTGTGGAGCACAGCTGCTGAGTCTGTCGTCCTCTAAACACGAGAAACGCAAGGACGTGACCCGGTACTGACATGCATGGGAAATGTTAGTAACATTCTTTCAAAATTTGCTAACAGTAAAAACTAGAGACAATCTGGGATTACACTACTCACCATAGCAATGCTGGTACTGTGTTTAGTACAGCAGTCCTCTTTATGAAGTGTTCAGTGAGTGTGTACTCAGACCATACCCTGTTGAGTGAGTGCATAATCAGACCACACCCTGTTAAGTGAGTGTATACTCAGACCACACCCTGTTCAGTAAGTGCGTACTCAGACCACGCCCTGTTCAGTGAGTGCGTACTCAGACCACACCCTGTTCAGTGAGTGTATACTCAGACCACACCCTGTTCAATAAGTGCGTACTCAGACCACGCCCTGTTCAGTGAGTGCATACTCAGACCACGCCCTGTTCAGTGAGTGCATACTCAGACCACGCCCTGTTCAGTGAGTGCGTACTCAGACCACACCCTGCTCAGTGAGTGTATACTCAGACCACACCCTGTTCAGTGAGTGCGTACTCAGACCATGCCCTGTTCAGTGAGTGTGTACTCAGACCATGCCCTGTTCAGTGAGTGCATAATCAGACCACACCCTGTTAAGTGAGTGTATACTCAGACCACACCCTGTTCAGTAAGTGCGTACTCAGACCACGCCCTGTTCAGTGAGTGCATACTCAGACCACGCCCTGTTCAGTGAGTGCGTACTCAGACCACACCCTGTTCAGTGAGTTTGTACTCAGACCACAACCTGTTCACTGAGTGCATAATCAGACCACACCCTGTTCAGTGAGTGTATACTCAGACCACACCCTGTTCAATAAGTGCGTACTCAGACCACGCCCTGTTCAGTGAGTGCATACTCAGACCACGCCCTGTTCAGTGAGTGCGTACTCAGACCACACCCTGTTCAGTGAGTGTGTACTCAGACCACACCCTGCTCAGTGAGTGTGTACTCAGACCACACCCTGTTCAGTGAGTTCATACTCAGACCACACCCTGTTCAGTGAGTGCATACTCAGACCACGCCCTGTTCAGTGAGTGCATACTCAGACCACGCCCTGTTCAGTGAGTGCGTACTCAGACCACACCCTGCTCAGTGAGTGTATACTCAGACCACACCCTGTTCAGTGAGTGCGTACTCAGACCATGCCCTGTTCAGTGAGTGTGTACTCAGACCATGCCCTGTTCAGTGAGTGCATAATCAGACCACACCCTGTTAAGTGAGTGTATACTCAGACCACACCCTGTTCAGTAAGTGCGTACTCAGACCACGCCCTGTTCAGTGAGTGCATACTCAGACCACGCCCTGTTCAGTGAGTGCGTACTCAGACCACACCCTGTTCAGTGAGTTTGTACTCAGACCACAACCTGTTCACTGAGTGCATAATCAGACCACACCCTGTTCAGTGAGTGTATACTCAGACCACACCCTGTTCAATAAGTGCGTACTCAGACCACGCCCTGTTCAGTGAGTGCATACTCAGACCACGCCCTGTTCAGTGAGTGCGTACTCAGACCACACCCTGTTCAGTGAGTGTGTACTCAGACCACACCCTGCTCAGTGAGTGTGTACTCAGACCACACCCTGTTCAGTGAGTTCATACTCAGACCACACCCTGTTCAGTGAGTGCATACTCAGACCACGCCCTGTTCAGTGAGTGCATACTCAGACCACGCCCTGTTCAGTGAGAGCGTACTCAGACCACACCCTGCTCAGTGAGTGTATACTCAGACCACACCCTGTTCAGTGAGTGCGTACTCAGACCATGCCCTGTTCAGTGAGTGTGTACTCAGACCATGCCCTGTTCAGTGAGTGCATACTCAGACCACGCCCTGTTCAGTGAGTGCGTACTCAGACCACACCCTGTTCAGTGAGTGTGTACTCAGACCACACCCTGCTCAGTGAGTGTATACTCAGACCACACCCTGTTCAGTGAGTTCATACTCAGACCACACCCTGTTCACTGAGTGCATACTCAGACCACGCCCTGTTCAGTGAGTGCGTACTCAGACCACACCCTGTTCAGTGAGTGTATACTCAGACCACACCCTGTTCAGTGAGTGCGTACTCAGACCATGCCCTGCTCAGTGAGTGTGTACTCAGACCACACCCTGTTCAGTGAGTGCATACTCAGACCACGTCCTGTTCAGTGAGTGCGTACTCAGACCACACCCTGTACAGTGTGTACTCAGACCACACCCACAAGAACGGACACACCAACAAAGATATAAAAACCAACAAAAATACTCAAAACAGCTTTCATAGTACTGTAGTTGTAGAGTAGTTTCAGTGTAGTTTGTCATAACGACACACACACAAACACAAATCACCTGAAAATGATACTGCATCGGTATCATGGCTGGTAAATATGTTACCACCAATACACTTGCAGACAGCTCAGTTAGCAGAATGATGGTGGGTTACTGCTCGGAAAGTGTTCCATAATAAAAGAAAAAAAAATCACTTCATAGAATAAGAGCCAAACTATATCATGGCTGCAGTTATGTTCTTCATGGCAGTATGGAAAGGTTGTCTGTGTCCAAATACTTATGGACAGTGCGTCATCAAACAGCCAGTCTCTGTAATGCAGCAGGTCGTGCGGATGTTTCCACAGCTGCCTCAATAGAGCCACACTATGCACAGGGCCACCCAACACACTGGAGCGACGACAGCTTTACAGTTTTATGCTGCTATTTGATATACGTTCAGCGTGTGTGTAGCAAGCGTGACCTCCCGCTTCCCGCGCTCCAACAAGCGCCGCCATCAATTTCCGCCGAAAACGCGGAGGTCACTCGGCGGCAGTGATGGAGCACCGGAGCTGCAGGCCCCTGGGACCTCTCCGTATGGGGCCTTCGAAGCTGCGCACGCCGGGCTGGGGAAACTCCATCAGCCTGGGCAAACATAGGGTTTAGCTGCAGGCTAGGCTAGCCTCCACGCAGAAAAACATTAGGCTAGGCGAACCCCCACACAAGGCAAACACAGACTCGGGTAACTCCTGCGCAGAGCAAGGCTAGGGTCTGTTAGCCTCCAGACTGAACAAAAATAGCCTGGGCTGACCCACAAATATGGCATTTAGATCAGCCTGACCCACACATAAAGAAAACTTTGGCAAAGCTCTCCTGTTAAAAAAGGGCAGAAATGGAGTAGGCTATCCCACATAGCAGGCAACTTCAGGCTCGTATAACTACAGACAGGATAAACACAGTCCGGATTCCCTCCTGCACAGGCCAAATAGAAACTTGGCCGACTCCAACACAAGCTAAATAGAAGCCATGTTAACCCCACAGAGGACAAACAATAGTCAGGTTAACCCATCGAGAGAGCAGACACTGAAAAGGCTATCCCCCACAGGGCAAATACGGCTAGGCTAACAGCCACAGAGGTGAAATTCAGGCTACCTTAACCCCACCACAAAAGACAAGCACAAGCCAGGCTAACCCCAATGCAGGTAATACAAAAGCTGTGCTCACCTCCATGCCAGGCAAGCACACGCTCATCTATCCTCTATAGAGGATAAACATAGGCTAGGCTAACCCAGACATGAAAAACACTGGCCACAACCCCCACCCACCTACCAACCAGAGAGGGCAAACACAGGTCAGCTTAATCACCACACAAGGCAATCACAATCTCAGCATTCATGATGGGGAAAAAAAAAGCTGAACAATTTCCTCAAATATAAGAAAATGGAGGAACTAGGCCTACTGTCTTTCTCCTCGAATGAACTTGGCTAAGCGCTAACTGCACAGGCCTCAGGCCACTTTTCTCCCAGCAGGAGAATCTTTGGACACAGCAGTTCCAACTAAAGTTATTGGAAAATTCAACAATTCAGTTACGATAAGCCTGATTGTCACAGTGTGTTGCCCTCCCCTTATTTCTGGTAACATTTTTCCACTTCATTTCCAGTGTGTGGGATGCCACACGGGTGAAGTGGTGAACTCAGTGAACTTGAATGCAGTGGAAACTTCTGGGGAAAAATCCATATGGAGGAAATGTGGCCACTTGGGAGATGATGAAAACCCACGATGGAATGAGAAACGCTCAGAAACAACACAGTCAGGTCTGATTCAAGTGAAGCTTACAAATCCAAAAGCTCTAAATCCCTAAATCAAGCTTACACATCGTCCAGGTTTTGATGAGTCAAGCCCGAGCACTGGCCCAGTCAAACTCTGGTAGAGGTTTAAACATAAGAATGGTGAAGCTCTAATGTTAGACCAAGACCAAGCATGGTCCTACTTTGGTCCAGGTCCATGACTTAAGCTACATTGCCATAAACCTATCAGAGCATGAGGCCAAGCTAAATGATGCTCAAGATATGGATTCTCCGTTTCCCCAGGGAACACAGCCCTGTCACTCACTACACAGGCAATGCAGACTGTATTCTCTCGTTAAATCCATCAAAATGATTTGCATCGTTAACCAATCACTAATATTAAGGGCAAACTGTTTGCAGAATAGTTGGTTGTAAATGAAAGTTCGCTAAGGTTGAGTTTTGCAGAGATATGAAGAATAACTTTTTATTTATTTTCACAGCGTCAAGTAGCTTGCTGGGTCATATCGTCAAAGCAAAAACTCTGAGAGTATCCAGAACCAGTGCTAGATATTAGTTAGTCCTAAAGTACCCTAAATGTTCAGTAGATTTCAGCAGCAGGAAAGTGATGAGTGCATTAAGGCCATATGGCCTGTTCTAGCCACTCTGTTCAGTCAAGTTTCATGTCATCCAGTCCACAAAAACAATCCCAGTATCCAGTGACTGGACTGATACTGCATCTTCAATATCGTAACCCCACATCACCAGTTTGGAGCTAACTCCAGCTTGTGGTAACACCGAGAGATGAGAAGCGAGTGGTAAAATTAAAAGTTTAAATTCCTTGCCGCTACATTCAGTGACATCCAATCCCGCCCACACTCAGGGGAGTGTGTGTTGCTGGATGGAGAGCTATCTTAAAATAGCACCTGTATCAAATATGAGACTTTACCAGCAAAATCAGAGAAACATTTTTCCCCTATACTGTGAATATCGACATTGATAATGGTAGTCATATGACAATGGGAGAAACAAAATCTATTGGCTAGAAATATCAGAGGACCGCTCGGAGAAGTGCGAGACTCATAGCGTCTATGCAGGGCAGCTAACAAGATAGTACATCAAACACGATGAAGCATAAAGCACACCCTACAAGAACACATCAAAATAAAAACACATAACGGTAGGTATGGAAACAAAAATATATTTTTTTTAACCGCAAAATTTCTGCCAGCTGAAAATTCACTCAGAGCAGACTGTTTGTGCAAGCAGGAAAAAATAGATAAAACTTGAGGCTCCATATAAATTAATAAATAAATAAAACAAAATCAAAAATGCACAATCCTGGAAATAAAGTTGCAGCCTAGTTTGTATACACACTTTTTTTTTAATAAAAAAAAGAGAGTTTATCAAAATTCTTAATGGAATTTTAAAAGTTTTAGAAGATACGTTTTAAGAAAAGTACTTAGGGCCTGATGTACGTACGTTTGCGACCGGAGCGTTAGATACAGTCGGCAACAACAAGAACGCACACAAATGTCACGTCTGGTTAGAGCAGAGGGGGAAAACAGACCTTCTCCCCCGTCCGCTATGCTGTAAAAACGCAGAATTTATACTTGTCTTGCTAATGCTTAGAAGTTATGATGTACTTTGAGTCGCTATTGCCAGCTGACAAGGATCGATATATTAAAAAATTAAATATACTGGGGTTGGATTGTTGCCCATACGATTTCATACACGTTCTGCTGTGGGGTCCCATCATAATCTGCCAAACTCGTCCTCTCTTCTGATAGCTTGAAGCCAGTTTGTCCTCCTTTATGGTTTCATTTTATTATTTGGTAAAATGTAAAACTTTGATTGGTGACCGGTTTTTTTCCCCCTCGGCTCTACTTTAGTGGGAGTTCCCTTCGTTGCCGACTGGTATCTATCTTGCCATTCTGCCATTTACAAGAAGGCAGATTGCGCTTTCAGTCTTGTACCGTGTGTTCGTTACTACCACGCAATGATTTTATGCGCACATCGCCAAGAAATTACGTTTAAAACAGGCGCTAACTTGTCAGTCCATCAGCCCCATATAGAAAACGACCCCCCCCCCCCTCTCTCTCTCTCTCTCTCTCTCTCTCTCTCTGTTTCTGAGTCCCTTGCCTCTATTGTCCAGACTGATCTCCATCAAACCAGCAAATGTGTTCCAACGGTACTCGTTCCAAGCGGTGATTAGATTCCAGTAATAAATTACGCGCGCACTCAGCTGGATATTACCCTCTGTAGGCCTTTAGTGCAGCGAAAGCGTCGCGGCAGGCCGTAGATGCTACGACAGTCATCTCTATTACCCAGGATTCTACTGGCCGCTCACGTCAGCCAATCCGGTGGCTTCCTCGACCATATTAACCGCTTTTGACACAAAGTCCAGAGCAACTCCTTCCACAACACTTTCCTCACAAAACTTTGAAAAGCTGTATTTATCAGTTCTGGTGCTCATACTGAGATAGAAAAAAGAAACCAGGCGAACAGGTAATGGCTTAGCGACCTTGCAAGACAAACTGTATTGGCAGAGGTTCACAGAGCATCAAAGATAAGCCTCAGTAATGAAGGTCCGCCACACTCCGAGAGCTAGCGGAGGAGAGGGAGGCAGCGTTTCTGTGCCTAATGAGGGGTTCGTTATGTTTAAAATCCTTTTTATTTTGCATTCCTGTACATGGCAGCCCCCTCTCCTGGTGTTTTGCTCAGTTCAAAGCGAAACAGGTGCAATTTACCTGAATTTCCCCATAAGGAACAAACACAAATTGTTTAATCAGGCCTTACTACAGAGCCTTTTGAAGGTCTTCCACCAGATTCAATCCCATCACAAGAAGACAGCGATGCAATGTTTATGTACACTATTCAGTCCAAAAGTATAATCTGGGCAACCGGTTTTGATTTATGAGAGACCCATTCATTCTTTGTCAAGCCTTTATTTAGCCAGGGAAGTTCAACTGAGAACATGTTTCTTTTTTCAAGGACACTCTGGGATACACGGCAGATACAACATTTGTAAGTGAGGACAGATTGAGAGAAACAGGGGTGAAGCACCTAGATTAAGTTTAAGGTTAAGGGTCTAGCCCAAGGATCCAGCCGAACGTGATCTCTCCAGATGCAAATCAGAATCAGCGACTCCGCAGTAGCCAGTTCTCTTGCCAACTAGACTTTCTATCAAGAAACAGGCATTACAGTATTTTAAATATGTGAGGTCAGGTTCCCTCTCATGTTGCTAATACTAAAAAAAAAAAAAAGCTCAACACACATGCTTGCATACAGACAATGACCAAGCATGTTCACTTTTAACCCTTTCAGCGCCGTAGGCAACTATAGCTGCCCAATGACGCAAGATATCAAAATCAGACGCTGTTGAAAACCTATCTAGTGCGGGAGCTCTTTTAAACAAGTTGCCACATGATAGGTTTTCAACAGCTCAGGATAACTACATTTTTAATTCCCTGAAAATGTATTCAGGGCCCAAAGGGTTAATAACCAGCATATAACTACTGCGTATTCCAACTATATATTGCAGATCAAATGTTTCATGTGCAGGCAGGTTCAAGTTGCAACATGCTGGGAATTGAAGCCGATAAAGCCTGTATTTAGTGCATTGTCAGGGACAAATAAAAAGGCTATGGATTTATAAACTTCCATATTCAAAGGCCATTTCACAAATTCACTGCATTTTACAGTGATTCAGTTCAGAAGTGCAAACAACAATAGCAGAACCATGTGACTCTTCCTCTCTCTCTCATCGAGTCCCCTGTCATTACCCCACCAATTTGATTCCCTTTGGCAGGGTCAGTGGGACCGCGATTCCCAGAATGCACAGCGTGAATCCCTCCGACCACTCGAGCGGCAGATGGGGATCGGTCAGATAAGTCTTTAGGAGCGTTCACCCCCTCCCACGTTTTTTTTTTTTTTCTCTCCGTGTGGCAGGACAGATGGATGCCAATTACTGCTGTCAAATAGCTCTCCCGCTGCCTTCTTTCCTGCACGGCTAAGCAGCCATTACTGAAAAGAGCGAGAAATGACGCAGGAGGGAGGAGCCGCGAAAACTTTAGTCGCAAGGGGCCGATCCTGGCAAGGGCGGCGGAGGGGAGAACTGGGGAGAGAGTCCAGAATGAGATTTAAAGCCTGATTTGGAACCGCCGGTCTATACACTGACAGTGGGATTGAGTTATAATTAGCCAAAACTGCCAGAATCTTCCAGGTGAATAGGCAACACCGGATGAAATTTCCAGGTAAGGAGCGGAGAGAGAGAGAGACAAAGAAAGAATGAATAAGTCATAGTCTTCTGGCGTGAATAAAACCAGAGGAAATATCTCACCTGCTTATTTGTAAATCTATTAGTTTACGCATCACTGATTGCAATACAACCTTTCAGTGGTCCGCACTGACCTGCTTGAGCGTGGGAGTTATTGTTAGCTGCGAGTGAGAACATCCAATTTCTTGCTTAATTATAATCATGTCAATCCATCCATCCACCTAATTTTCTGCATTTCTTTCTTCTTCCAGTTTGTGATATTTCATCAGGAAAGTCGCATATGTCACATTATTTATGCAAATATCTGCTCAAGACAGGAGTTGAAAGGAAGTCACTGCTTGTATCTTCGACTTTTGGAAGAGGATTTCAGTTTCACCAGATGTGGTTCAGAATGTCTAATTGCGCTTTAATTTGCACTTTGACACCAGCAGTGAAATATCACATTAATAATATTTGGCTCACACAAGCCTTTAATAGTTTGCATGCTCTTCAAAATAAAATGAAAAAAAAAAAGTTTTGCGGCAAGTTTAGCAGAGATGAGTAATTACAAATTCCAGCACACAGGTCAATACAAAAGTCACACAAAAACTAATGTGCAAAAATAAAGCACAGCTCAATCCATAATCACAATCCATATTGCTGTCAGGTCTATTGATGTACCAAATTACTCATAGCTGGCTAGCAATACTTTATGTAATTAACAAGGGCTATATACGAGTGGTTTCCCTGATGTAATTAGAGCTCGTTGTCCACAAGCAACTCTTCAGAGTTAATGCGTACAATGAATTAACCTCTGTCTTTCATCGAGGCCTGGGCATAGGAAATGTGCGCCATCGCATTAGCATGTCCTTGACTTACCTCAGAAGCATTCTTAACTTTTATCCAAATCCGTGCCAGCAGTCCAGCGGATGAATAATGCACATTTTTGCATAAATTAGCCAGCATTTCTCGGTCTTTTCGCACGTGTCTCAGGAACGAGTCTTCTCAGTGCTGGCGTGAAGTTTATAAGAGCTTTGAAAGACAGCTTTGCGGCGAGCACGAGCACCAAAGCCTCCGTGTTTGCATTGTCACTCCAGAGCCAGGAATTTATCTCGAGCTGCGTTGGTAAATATGCAGCGGTCCAAATTGTTTGAGAGAGAGAGAGAAAATAAATAAATAAACAAAAATAAAGCTGTATTATGATTACCAGACCTGGCAAAATGCTCAAAATGTAAGCTCATTCAATTAATTTACATTAGCTACTGAAGGAAACACAATGCAGTATTTCAAACTGCTCAAAATAAAGCTTCTGTGAACTTAATCCTACCTTAAATTGCAACTGCAGACACAAACTGTATCAGTCATCTAACTAAAAATAGATTTCAGCTCGTAGGTCTTCTCGAGCGACAGATTTGGTAGGCCGGACAGTCTTTACACTTTCAGCCGCTCTCAGTGTTCAGAGAGAGTAGTTCTTATGATACCTGACCTTCTGTCGCATCTTATATAGACAGCTAGAATGTCATTCTATTCATTCATTTATTGTTTAATGTTTTTTTTTCTGTACAAAGAAATAGCACTTCCGTGCCACAACTGTTGTCTGCCTCCATGGAAAAGAACGCTCTGGACTTCCTGAGCCGTCGCACTGCATTGTTCCTCAGTGTTACTGTCTGCTCCCATTAAAATACTCAGGTTTTCTTCCAAGGCCATCACTGGCGATACCAGCTGCTCATTCATAGGCATAAGCTCAGGTTCTGTGGAGATCAATTGACCATTAAAAGGGTGGGCTGACAATAAGTGCCGCTAATGGGCCAGTGTGGATGCAGGCTTTTAATTTTCGCTGGTGCTGAGGCGCCTGATTATGCTCACCGAGGTCTTGAGACTATCGTTGGTGAGCGAGATGTAAGGGGTTCTGAACACTGGCCAACCTCCTGCTCCCACACCAGCTCTTTTCAAGGAGGAACGCAGTCCACAGCTCTCATCAATTCAATTCATTTCATTTTGGTTTTGTAAAGCGTTTCTTATTTTTAACAGAAAACTGTCACAAAGAGGCTTTGAAGAGGGAAGATTTGGCAGACAGCAGGCCGGAATCAAACAGAGAAAACTGCAGGCAAGCTTATGAAGGTGGTGGTGGTGGTGGTGGTGGGTCGGGTGGGTGTGCAAAGAGAGGACACCTCAAGTAGAGTCTCACTAGAGAGATGGAGCCCATATTTTGCTGGATGGCCTCAACCAAACTGATTTCTGAATAAAAAATGGGGTGTTGGGGTTTCCTACTCCACAAAGCAGGGGAATTACCTCATCACCAAAAAGGCCGATGGAATTACACACAACATTCTCTCAACTTCGCCGCCATGTCACTGGGGGATAAAAAACAGAAGCTTTGCACCATCGTCAAAAGATCGTAGCCTGGAAACTTCGCTTCTCTGCTCTGAAATTACAAGAGCCTTCGCAAGTTTTTTTTTTCCCCCGGGAATTATTTTCTATTGTATCGTATACCGTTGCTAGTTAGCTATTGGTCACGATAAACAGCTTTAGTATTTGGATTGCTTGATTCTGCACCTGTTGACATGCCTCCGCTGGCAGCCGGTACTTAACTGCCGCAATTCTACGACGCAATGCAAAAAAAAGTAGAACAAAAAACAACAAAAAAAGTATTTTCCGTTCACCTGCCGCCCTTCCCTTAATCATTTTTAACAACATCATTATAACATTTGCTTATTTCAAAGCAAGCCTGTAAAAAAATGATCTTAAAAGATGTGGCCGCCTTCCTTAGGGAAAAACAGGGCCTTAAAATCTGGCCAATGAATCATGTTGGACGAGGGCAGGTTTTGGCTGAATTCCTCAGCCAGGGTAGACACAGAGAACACTGCAGTTTTCCAAACACGTTATCAGCGAGAGGGCAGCATTCCCAGGCTATTAGCAGTCAAGGCGTAAGCGACAGTACATTTTAAAATTTTAATTTATTACTTCATTGCTTCCTTCAAAAGACTGTGAAATATGGAAATGCTAAACCAAAATCATGACTAAACACATCTTATTTCCTTAAAAAATGAGAGCGAGAGAGAGAGAGAGAGAGAGTGAGAAAGAGAGAGAGAGAGGGAGAGAGAGAGAGAGAGAGAGAGAGAGAGAGAGCGCCCAGCATGACCCGGCTCAAGCTCAGTTATTATGTTCAGGCAAAGCGATAGCATCTTCAAAGCCCACGTGAGGGGCGCATGTACATAATGCGCGATAATAAGCCGCGCATTCTGATCGTAACAACCCTGGCAGTGCGCACCGCTTCACACCATCCACAATTAAGCCGAAGCCATTTCACCCCACGATGCTAAAGGATAGCGTCTCTTTCACCCGGGATAGCAATTACGATTCATCCCTGCTTCCAGAAGCCTGCGTGCTCGCCGTAACTGCTACATGTGCCACGGCAACTAGCGCTATAATTAAAATGTTTTCTGATCATCAAGAACTCTACCACCTCACTATAACACCCTGGTAGCACTCTTTCAAGTCAGACCCATGCGATATTCCACATAAAGGCTTTCAGTCTGGTAGTCGCAGGTTATCTCGCTATACAGTGTGACAGACTACAGGACTAAAGATGAAAAGAATCACTTATAAAATGAGGATACAGGGAGGATACAAATGCCATTATCTACTCTTGTTATATACGCTGGTGAACAATGTGAAAGCACTTTAAACAGTCATCTACAGAGAAGTCTCATTCATTATTAGTAAATAAAAGCATTACATTATGCATAAATGAATTTGAATCCATTTTCAAAGCGTAAACTCAATGATCAGACAAAAATCGCATTGCCAATTCCTTTATCCACTGAAATTACCAAATGTAGCTGTGATTTATTATGAAATAATGATGAATGAAAACACTTCACCAATTGCTAATGACCATCGTACTTCATGCCCATTCAGTACTGCCATATCAATAAACCATAAACCCATAGATGATAATAATAGGAATTATGACAGAACTCAGAGCCTGACTCACTCGGAGGGCTGACTGCATTAAACAGTTATGTTCAATATATAACATCAGGACATAACGGTTTATTGCAGTCAGCCTTCGCACTGATGTTGACAGTTCAAATCTGGCGAAACGTAGAATCTGGGTAAACAAGATATGAGGAGTCCACTTGCAAAGGGCCTTCTAAGTCAAGTTGGTCAATTTTTTTTTAGAAAAATCTGATTTTTTGGTTGGCATAAAAATTATCTTCCATAGACATTAATCCTCCTCGACTTGGCAGGTTTTGATAGAGTTTCGCTTTTTCCATTGCAATTTACAACATGATTTAGTAGGTTTTGACAGTGGAGATATCAGTGGGACATGCACAGGTGCCTGAACGAGAGGCTGAGGGAGATAACTCATTTATTTTCTCAACTTGACTTAGCTGGTTTTTCCAAGTGGACTCCTCATACGGTACCACAGGAAAATCATGGTCCCGGAAATCAAATCCTCTCAGAAGGTAATGAGCAACAGAGATGTTGGTATGTAAAGCTGGAATCCAGACGAACGGGATTTCCTTGAGGCGTTAATTTGACCTCTCTACGCTAGCATGGATTTCCTCTGCGTCCTCCACCGTCCAAAGACACACTAGTTTGGGTAACTGGGGAACTATGGAAATATTCCATCGGTATGAACGCGCAAGAGATTGATGTGTGGGCACTCTGATTGGTTCCTCACCGGCTCACCCACTGCATGATGGGATATACTCATGCCCCTATAATATCATTTTCCCCTACAAGGATATTTGGTCTAGAAACTGTTTATATGGGTACGCTGTCTCTTTAGTGCACATTTGCCTTGTGTGTAACTGTTACCTTTGCCTGAATGTATCGTATGAGACTGAAGTTCTATTGGCCTTTCTATAGGAAGTTCCTTAAACATAATGCAAGAATATCTGCCATATACTGTAAATATTCACATTAGAGTAGCAATTCAGTTGATTTGATCATCTCAGCTTGTTTCTTACAGGATGTGGAAAAACAGCCAAGAGAGACAAGAAGGAAATATAAAGCCCCTAATTTGAAATAATAGCTTAATTGCCCCACAACTTTGTAGCGAGGAGCCAAAAAGTATGACCTGTTTAATCTTTCATTTTGGGTGATGGATACACTTCCTACATCAGAGGACGAAGAGGGCGGGTGACAACTGTTATGGCCCCAATTTGTGATTACATTTATAACACAACAGCAACAGCAAGGGATGACAAACACAGTTTTAACAACTAAAACACATTTAATTTTTAACAAAGACAAAGACTAATAACAACCTACAACTAAAGACCAAGATTGATAAATAAGAAAAAGCAGAAATTATTACAGTCCCTTTTTGTGGGGTGGCTTGGTGATGTCCTGGATAATGAAAATGCTCAAACACAGACAAAGAAATCCACAAAAGAAACGTCACAGGTCTTAAACAGAATGGCAGGTCTGGTCATCTTCTTGCAATTTCTCCTACTACTTTACTGTCTCAATTCTTTTCCTTATATACTCTCTTTCAGACCCCACCCACATTTAGACCTCTTTTTTTTAACTTTCTGAGACTTGCCCCAGACATGTTCAGGACATGTCTAAACATGACTCCAGTCTGAGCTTAACAAAAAAAAGGTAAATACTGCCATCTAGTGGCCTATATTCACATTACACCTCCATTCCAAAATGGAAAAATTTTGACTCATAAAGGCAAAATTTTTCTTTTCAATACAAAATGGTTAAGTGAACACTTGTCTACATATACATATCATACAATATTCAAACACATGATATATATATACACATTCAAACACGGGATAAGCAATCAGCAATTACATTGTCTGTACCCTTCACATGCTTAATTTCCAAGTCAAACTCCTGTAAAATCAAACTCCAATTCAACAATCTCCGATTCTTGTTTTTCATCTTACTCAAAAACATTAACGGATTGTGGTCAGTGTACACAATCATTGGCTTTTGTCCTGTACAAACATAAACCTCAAAGTGTTGTAAAGAAAGGACCAGAGCCAACAGTTCCTTCTGGTGTTCCTTTGGTGGCGATTGAACTTCCTGGAGAAGTATGCCACGGGATGCTCAATGTCATCAGAGTCACTTCTCTGTAGGAGCACAGATCCACAAGCTTGGTCGCTAGCATCGACCGCGATGGAGAACGGTTTGTTGAAGTCAGGAGATTTGAGCACGGGGAAGTGACACAGCAGAGACTTCAGGTGATTGAAGGCTCTCTGGCATGCATCATCCCAGGTGAACTTTATGCCTTTCTTCAGTTGGTTAGTTAGACTGAGAGCAATCTCAGCAAAGTTCTTGCAGAACTTGCGGTAGTACCCGATCATTCCAAGGAAGCGGCGCAAAGCTTTTTTGTTGTCAGGAACTGGAAAGTCCATGATGGCTTGGACTTTAGCATTTATGGGTGCCACCTTACCCTGGCCTATGACGTAGCCAAGATAGGTGACAGTAGCACAACCAAAGTCACTCTTGTTCAGGTTAACAGTCAGGTTAGCCTGGGTCAGGCGCTGGAACAACGTCTCTACATCTTTTAGATGTTCTTCCCAGGAGTCACTCCATGTGATCAGATCATCGATGTATGCACCCGTGTGTGGCAATCCGGCGATTGTAGACTGTATCATCCTTTGGAACGTTGCTGGGGCATTTTTCATGCCAAAGGGTAGGACTTCATACTGGTACAATCCAGATGGTGTGGCAAAAGCAGAGATGTTCTTGGCCCTCTCAGTTAAAGGCACACACCAATAACCCTTCAATAAATCAATCTTGGTCAGAAACTTTGCTTGCCCTACACTATCAATACAATCATCAATCCTAGGTATTGGAAACACATCCGTTCTAGTTACAGCATTGACTTTGCGATAATCTGTACAGAATCTAGTACTTCCATCAGGTTTTGGAACTAGCACACAGGGTGAACTCCAATCGGAGTTGGAGGGTCTGATAATATCATGTTTTAACATGTACTCAACCTCTTTCTCAGCAATCTTTCTCTTTTCAGGATTCATCCGGTATGGATGCTGTTTTATTGGTTTGGCATCACCAACATCTACATCATGAGAGGCTATAGTAACTCTCTTTGGAACATCAGGAAACAAATCCTCATATTTCTTGATCAACCTTTCAAACTGATCTCTCTGTGAGGGTTCTAAGTGCTGGAGTTTTACATCAAGATTTTGCAACACTTCAGTGTTTGACAATTTACATGAAAGAACTTCAGCTTTAATTCTTGGTTCATCATCTTGAAACTCCCCCTCATCTTCACAAGTTTCGACCATTGGAGAATCTGAAGTGACAGCTGCAACCCTAGCATTTCTGTCATGATAAGGCTTTAGCATGTTAATATGACACAATTGTTTTGGTTTTCTCCTATCTGGAGTCTTCACAATGTAATTGAGATCATTGAGTTTTGTCAGAATTTCATAAGGACCATGAAATCTAGCCTGCAATGGATTGGACTGCAAGGGAAACAACACAAGGACCTTGTCTCCTGGTTTAAACTCACGGCTTCTAGCCTTATGATCATACCAAGTTTTCATTTTTCCCTGACTTGATTTCAAGTTCTCTTTGGCAAGGTCACAAGCTGCACGCAATCTTTCCTTGAACTTGCTAACATAGTCTAACAGACTGATTTGCGGCTCTTCCTCTTGCCATTGTTCACTCAATAATAGCAAAGGTCCTCTCACTTCATGACCAAACACTAGCTCAAATGGACTGAATCCAGTAGACTCCTGCACTGCTTCTCTAGCTGCAAACAACAGCAAATGAACCCCTTCATCCCAGTCTTTCTCATGGTCATAACAATAAGTCCTCATCATTGTCTTGAGAGTGGAATGAAACCGCTCTAAGGCACCCTGACTTTCTGGATGATAGGCACTAGAAAGAATCTGTTTTGCACCTAGTTCATACACAACCTGCTGAAACAATCCTGAAGTGAAATTGCTACCTTGGTCTGACTGAATTTCCCTGGGAAGACCAAACAACGTGAAGAACTTTATCAAAGCCTTCGAGATTGCAGTTGCCTTGATGTTACGTAGAGGTATGGCTTCGGGGAATCTGGTAGATGCACACATGATTGTCAACAAGTACTGATTTCCAGATCTAGTCTTGGGTAATGGACCAACGCAATCAACAATGACCCTAGAGAATGGCTCCCCAAATGCTGGGATAGGCTGCAATGGAGCTACAGGTGGGTCTAACTGGTGTTTTCCAACTACCTGACAAGTGTGACAGGTTTTGCAAAAGTTGGAAACGTCTTTCCGAAGCCCAGGCCAAAAGAAGTGTTTCATGATCTTATCAACAGTCTTGTTAACACTAAGATGACCTCCTAAAGGTAAACTATGAGCCATTGTTAAGATCTCATTCCTGTAGACCTTCGGAACAACAATTTGCCTGACCACTGCCCAATCTGCATTGGCAGGGATATCAGGAGGGCGCCACTTCCGCATCAACACACCATCCTTGAGATAATACCCAACTGGAACTGCGTCTATTTCTTTATCAGGAAGGGCCCTCCTCTTTAGTCCACAAATTTCAGGATCATTAGTTTGCTCCTCAATCAACCGCTTTCTGGACAGAGACAAGTCTCCAGACACATCAGAATCACCAGACCCATCCGGCTGGCTGAATAATGAACTGATAAAAGTATCTGATAAGTCCTCAAACGGAGAAACCATAGTAGGCCAATCAGAGTCATGAGGCGAACCACCTGAGTCCTGACTATTCAATGTGCTAGATGGCACCACAACATCTTCTTCTTTAGCCTTCTTGGCCATAGCACGAGTCACTGCGCAAGAAGGATACAGAGATGGGTCCTCATCCCCATCTTCAGTGCTCGGCTGTGAAGTAAGATGTACAGGGGGAACTACTTTGCCCCCAGCCAGGTCATTGCCTAGCAACAGAGAAACACCCTTTATAGGTAGACTTGACATAAGTCCCACCTTTACCTGTCCTGTAACTAAATCTGACTTCAAGAATATAGAGCGCAGGGGTACAGATACAGTCCTCCCTTCAATACCTTGTACAAGTATGAAATCCCCTGAAGCGGTCTCATCACGTAACTCCAAGGAGTCCATCAACAAAAGTGACTGAGAAGCTCCGGTATCCCTTAGGATATATATGGGGACAGGAGTAGTATGCTCATTCAGAGCCACAAATCCCTCTGACACAAATGGAAGAAATTCCTCCCTCACGAAGTCAGCTGTATTAGGCTTTTTAGCCCCACAAGAAGCAGGCAATTTAGCAGATTGGTTATCTACTACAGGGGTTTCTAACCTTGTTTTCACAAAGGCATTTGGTTTGGTATCCTTTTCTTTTTCTTTCTTAGCTTTAAGGAACCAACAGTTAGTTGTAACATGACCAGATTTCTTGCAATAACTGCAAACTAGACCACTTTTGTCACTGTCAGCTTTCACACTTTGATCAGACCTGTTACTGGATTTCTGAGCACCATCACCAGATTTGTCTTTGTCTTTGGGTGAGGAATCTTGGGTATCACCGTAACCCTTTTTCTGAAATTGGGACCATCTATTGTTACTGCTAGACTGAAATTTGGACTTATGAGTGAGAACATATTCATCTGCAAATTTGGCAGCTGATTTCAAGTTCAGTGCTTGCTTCTCATTAAGGTAGGTCTTAACATCATCCTTAACACAGTTCTTGAATTCTTCAACTAACACCATCTCTTTTAGTGAGTTGAAATCATCCTTGACCTCCATAGAAGTACACCAGCGCTCAAAGCAAACCTGCTTCTCATTAGCAAATTCAACATAAGTCTGATTTTCAGATTTCTTCAGACCTCTGAATTTCTGTCGGTAAGCCTCTGGAACCAACTCATAAGCTCTCAAAATAACCTTTTTGACAACCTCATAATCAGAGGAATCATCTGCAGACAAAGCCGAATAGGCTTGTTGAGCTTTACCCTTGAGGACAGTTTGCAACATCAGAGGCCAGTGTTCCTTTGGCCACTGGCAACTCTTTGCTACCTTTTCAAAACACTGGAAATAGTTGTCAACATCCTTTTCTGAAAATGGAGGCACCAGTTTTACCTCCTGACTGGCACAAAATTTATTTTTAGTTTCAATTTTAATTTTTAGTTTCTCCATTTGGAGTCTTTCTTCTCTATCCAACTTCTCTAATTCAAAATCTCTCTGTCTCTGTCTCTCTCTTTCTGCTCTTTCCTCTTTCTCTCTCTCAAATTCTCTTTGTTTTTCTTCTCTTGCTAATTTTTCTAACTCAAACTGCCTTTGTTTTTCTTTTTCTTCCCTCTCAAATTCTCTTTGTTTCTCTTTTTCCTCCCTTTCTTTTTCTCTTTCTTCCCTTTCTTTCTCTTTTTCCTCCCTTTCTTTTTCTCTTTCCTCCCTTTCAATCTCTAGCATTTTTAATTTAAGTTCCATTTCTATATTTGGATTTTCCACTGGAAACTGTTCCAGATCTCCTGGTGCAAACACATTTTCATCAATGTAATATTCAACTATCTCTCTAGCCAGTCTTGCTTTTCGCATGGCTGGTTTTACCTCTGTCAGCTCCAACTGTCTGCAAATTTCTAGCAGTTCTGTCTTTTTAAAAGACTTCAAAACCCCTACGGTTGGTGATGCCAAGAAATCATCCATTGCTGTTGTCAATATATATCTAGGAAAATTCACAAAAACAATTTCACAATTTGGAATGTTAGATTTTCAATAAATTACTCACACAATGGTCTATCCCGGACCTTGAGCCCCCAATTTGTTATGGCCCCAATTTGTTATTACATTTATAACACAACAGCAACAGCAAGGGATGACAAACACAGTTTTAACAACTAAAACACATTTAATTTTTAACAAAGACAAAGACTAATAACAACCTACAACTAAAGACCAAGATTGATAAATAAGAAAAAACAGAAATTATTACAGTCCCTTTTTGTGGGGTGGCTTGGTGATGTCCTGGATAATGAAAATGCTCAAACACAGGCAAAGAAATCCACAAAAGAAACGTCACAGGTCTTAAACAGAATGGCAGGTCTGGTCATCTTCTTGCAATTTCTCCTACTACTTTACTGTCTCAATTCTTTTCCTTATATACTCTCTTTCAGACCCCACCCACATTTAGACCTCTTTTTTTTAACTTTCTGAGACTTGCCCCAGACATGTTCAGGACATGTCTAAACATGACTCCAGTCTGAGCTTAACAAAAAAAAGGTAAATACTGCCATCTAGTGGCCTATATTCACATTACACAACGGTTCCACTGTAGGGTACACCTGACAGACGGACGGACATTATTAGAGAGGTCAAGATTCTGGAGCAGTCTTAACTCCTCAATGTGTTGCTGAAGGACGTCCAGCCTATTCTCAGCCACAGTGAAACTTTCTGCCTCCATGTCTACCGGAATTTGCCGCGATCCTGCCACAGGCGACTGGCCTTTTGCCCGACAACACACCAGGCGGCTCTCCGGTGTCTGTTTGAATGGAACAACTGGTGCAAGAATACAATAAATGAGAAGTAAATAGTATGCCCTATATAGATGATGCTAGGAGTCATTCTGCTCTGCTGTGATTGGTCTAGACCTGTGGAGTCCATGTTAGGACACGCTTCTGGGATCTGTAGTGAGAAAAACATCCCCGGGCAAGGTGAGGCAGAGTGGTGCTCGGGTGAAAAGCGCACAGTTCCCTCTGCAGTCAGTCCCTCAGTCCCGCTAACAACCTGCCCCCTCCCACCACTTCCTATTGGGGTGGATGCTGGGAGTTCCATTCGCCACACTCTGGGAGAGATCCGCCGTAAATATTCATTCATCTCGCAGGCAGTCTCTTGGGACGCTAATCAATTACGTTCGATAGCACGGCCGGTCTATTTCAAACATTCGCCCTCCCAGCCGACACCAAACCACTTCATCTCATTGCACACTACTTTAAAGGACCTGTGTCACGAATACTGAGCATGCTCAGAACGTTGAACAAAGTGAATCCTGTTGACTGCAAGTCAAAATCTACTTCCATCTTTCCTACTTCATAATTGCTTTGCATTGCATTTCAATATTTTAGTTACTCGGGCGTTACGCTTTTCATAGCTATTTAGGAGCTTTGTACGGAAATAGGAGGATTCAAAGTCAAAGCGCTATTTTAGCTCTTTAGCCGAAGTGAATGTAGACCCAACTAGGTTGTCAACTGCCAACATTCACAGATGACGACAGTTTTATTCTTTGCTGTTTATTGGTGGTTGGATAGTGCTTTGAGTCCTCTAATTTCTATAGAAACCCCTTAATATAACAAGTGTTGTCAGAAAGACAACAAAGCTCGCCGGGGCAAGGTTAAAGTTTTTCTGCACGCGGACGGACGCGGACGGACGCGGACGCCGGGGGTACGACAATAGCTCTCCGGACAGTCATCCCAGCGAGCTAAAAACACAATGCCTGAGTTACTAAAATAAATAAATATAATACAAACGAAGGCAGACTGGCGAGGATGGAATCAGATTTTGGCTGGCAGTCGAACAAATTCACTTTGTTAAGCTAACAACATTAAAAGTTCTGAGCATGCGCAGTAATCGTGACGCAGCTGCTTCAAGAGAGGCACCTCTTTCTTCTAATAGCAGATGGACTCCACTGCTGTTTATAGGGGTGATCTGAACCCTAGGGCGAAACGGCGTAAGAGGGGAGCTAAATCTCTTTAAAGCAAGAACGAAATTTCTGCATTAGCCCAGCTCTTTTTTCATTTGCTGCCAGACCTTCGCAGCCAAGGTCCGGCATTGGAACTCCAGAGGAAAGAAATGAACACATGAATGAGGGCTTTCATGAGTTCTTCTGCATTTTTTATACTCCTGACATTAGCCTGTAGCCTTGCGGTTCAGACAGGTGAGTAGGACTTGATTCAGGAAGGGCCAGCGTGGGTGCAGGCTTTCATAACAACCAAGCACTTACACACCCATTTCTACTAATGAAGGTCCTTGGCAAAGAATCTGCTGATTGGTGGAAACATGCCTGATACTGCTTGGTTGGAACAAAAGCCAGCACCCACACAAGCCCTTTATGGCTTTGGTCCCCCACCCTGGGGTTACGGTTTTAGACTAGGATGCAGGAGGTGGTTTAAGCCCCAGTGTTGTGAGATAAAGACTGGGGCCACTCTTGGGCCCTGGGGCAAGGCCCTTAAGACCACAGTACTCCAAGGGAGATTGGCCCCTGCATAGTCTGAACAACTGTACATCACTATAGATAAGTCAGAGTCAGTTAAAGGTCCCCTATAATGTCACCAGGTACATAGCTAAAAGCCATTTTACATCTGTCCTTTGTGACATCACAAAGAAGCGGGATCATCCAGAATAATGAAGGAAACGATTTACTGATTGGCTGAAGTTGATCAGTCCTTCTAGCCTCTGGGCGGTCACTTCACCATGTGATGTCACAAAAAAACTGATTTTGCAACAGCTTGTAATGACTAATTGGCTGTGCACCTGGTGACATGACAGGGGGCGATTAAATAACTGTGCAGTGATGTACTTACTCACCCTCACATCACCCTAGGATGCACAGCGTCTGATGACTGACCTGTTCGCCTTCAAAAAGGATGAAAGGCACATTGTACAACTTAGAACAATGAGGAGGACAATACATGTCCGGGGAAAAAAAAACAACAGATAAAAACAACAGAAGAAGAAAAAGGAAGTAGTTTATGTAACAAGGCTGTGAGCTGAAGGAAATTCTAGGGTGTAGTAAATCTTGTGCTTACGGTAAGCCGAGCTAAAAGACTTCTGGTCCTCTCTCAGAACATGAGGACAGAGAGGCCTTTTCTGTGTTCTGACGTTAAATGAGCTGAACAATGAGCCCCGGATCTCTGCTAGGATCAAACAGCTCATTCCTGAGGATTGATCGATCACACACACACACACACACACGCACACGCACAGGCAAAGACGAACACACCCACACACGTGGACACATGCGCTCACGTGGTAAACACAAACACCCACACACACACACACACACACAGGCATACAAATACGCACACTTAAATTCTCACGTGACATATAATCACATACTTTTTCACGCTCACACGAGCAAAAGCAAACACACCAACGCTACATGCACAGACAAGCAGTCAGACACACATAGAAGCACACGCACAATACACTCTCTCCCATACACACACACACACACACGCACACGCAAACGCGCACACACACACACACACACACACACACACACACACACACACGCGCACGCACACACGCGCACGCACACACACACACACACACACACACACACACACCCATGCCATACTCTCACCAACTCAAACTGTTATGGCCCCAAATTTGCTACGACAAATAAGACAGCAAGGGATGACAGACAAAATTTTAAAACTCAAACAGATTTAATTCAACAAAGACGAACACTAACCTAAAATTTATCCTACTGACCAAGATTGATAATATACAAGAAAAAAATATTTACATTCCCTTGAGATGGGGTTGCTTGGTGATGTTCCGGGTGAGGACAATGCTCCAACACAAGCAAAAATTCACAAAAAACTTCACAGGTCTTGGACAGAGTGACAGGTCTGGTCAAATGCATCCTTCTCCTTGCAATTTCTCCTACTACTTTACTCTCTCAATTTCTCTCCTTATATACTCTTTTCCAGCCCCCTCCCACCTTTTAGACTTTTTTTAATTCTCTGGGACTTCCCCTCTCAGACATGCCCAGGACATGCCCAGACCTATCTCCAGACTGGGCTTAACAAAAAAAAGGTCAATACTGTCATCTAGTGGCATTTTTCACATCACAAAACACACACACACACAGGCATACAAATACGCACACACACAAACACGCAACATACTCTCTCACATACTCAAACTCTGCATTTTCCACCTCACTGGCTCCATCTCACCCTCACGTTATTAAAAGCGCTGATAAAACATTATTTACGTGAATATTTTTACAGTCTTGCATGCGGATAGGATTCGCCTCCTCTTCGTCTCTCTGCTGAGTGCACGGTGGCGCGTAAATCTCACAGCTTCCGCGGCACGCACCTCTGTTGAAATACGCACCCTCAAAAGAGCTGCATCACTCATGCCAGTCACGCATCAGGCTGTTGTGAGAAATATGAAACCTGTCTTCCGCACCAGGTGCACTGATACACTACAAGCACCCTCATTACAGCGATGAGAGCCATGCCTTACTCTGCAAAGGGCAGGACGACAAAGGCCGAAGGCCCACAGGCTAATGAACAAGTGTGCCACTGGAGCAGTTAGCCAGTCTACTGCGGGACTCACACACACACATGCGCACGCATGCACGCACGCACGCGCGCGCATACACACACACGCGCATGCAAGCACACACACACACACACACGCACACACACACACACACACACACCACTCATACCCTCACATGTATGGCCAATTTGCAGCCTATAGTAAATCCTGCATGCATGTTTTAGAACAGAGGAAAATTGAATGTTCAGAAAAGACCCAAACAAACACAGGGAGAAGACGCTAATGCCACACAAAACCACCCCAGGGCGAATTTGAACCGACAACCTTCTCGCCACGAGGCAACCCTCAGCCAGACATACTCGCCAGTTTGCCATAACTAGGGGCTAACCTGCACTAATATTACACTCGACACCAAGGCAGTATCAAGCACAGTATCATGCATGAAGTGCACAGAACCCTCTCTCAATCTGTCTCAGCTACATGACCCGGCATCCCACTCAGTGCAGTAAATACCGTGTGAGCAACACTGGTCTTATTGTTAATTAAACCACTCTTGTCTTGAGCCGTTAGCTCCGCTGTAGTATACTGCATCAGGACAGTCTGCCAAAATCCTCAGCGAAGGCATACGAAAACACCAGAGCCCTCGGGAGACCAAGCTAACAACATAACAAAGATTCGGCTGTACAGAACAGAGCTGGCCATTTCCCCACTCCGGAGAATACATTTGGCCGACAAACAAGTGCACTGCTGGTGCCTCAATTAAACTGGGAGAAAGATAGGTAGCCATTTTGGTCAGAAACAGACAATAATTCAGGCGGCTGCTTGAAACTATGGTGTGCCAGTGGGAAGGCTGTGGCAGCCATTTTGATAACCTCACAGGTCTAAATCCATTCCCGAATAGATGAACATGGACAAGCTTGACTGACTACACCTTACTTTCTAATACTCCACCGCGATTATCCCGTGCTTCAGTCCATCGTTCATCGTTCGACACTCACGAGAAATCTGTTTTCCGCTACTTTCAGGGATAAAAAGATATCTACAGCAGGTAGAATAGAAATAAATAAATAAAAGAACCTGCTTAAATGTGATTTTAATGATTTTAATGATATGATAATCAAGTGTGCCGCAAGCAAACTGTAAAACGCAATGTTCTGAAAGAGCGCTCCTCGTATGTCTGACTTTATCAGCTTTGCTTAAAATATTACTTAGCAATTTTTCACAAGGCTTGACACTTCAGGACGGCGCTAAAATAATTCAGAGGCAAACTCTTGCTGACTGGTACTCTCACTTCCAAAACAAACTTAGAGAAGTCACATGACCGAACGGCACCCAGCACAGAGACGAGCTGAGAGCTTACCGTCACATCGCACACACACAAGGGTAACACACTCGAAATGGATACTTTCTGGACTTTAATTACACATTCGCATATAGGTCGGTCCAAAAGTATTTGGACAGTGAGACAATTTCAAATGGCGGTGATTTGTACACCTGAAAGCTAAATCCTGTGAGAATGACATCAGATTAGTTAAATCCTGAGCAAGGCCCGTTTGTCACATGATCAGGCTTACATTTCCAAGTCTTGAACTTTGCAAAATACGCTGAACAAAAATATAAACGCCCCATGTCAAATATTGATGCCACATGGAGTTAACAACTCTAAGTGAGCATATGCTGACTTTTACTTGTACAATAGGGATATTTCTCTTGATTTGTGTACCATTTTTTAATCCATCTCTCTGTCAGTGAGCATTTGCTCAGTGATGCAGTGATGTCACTCAGTACATGGGTGTGGCATTTCCAGACGGTGATCAGACAGAATGAGCAGTACCCAGACACTCCTTATACTGGGGACAATAAAAGGCCACCCCAAAATGTCAAATTTTGCTATAAGTCACCATGCCTCAGATGTCTCAGGTTATGTGGGAACGTGCCATTGGCATGCTGGATGCAGGGATGTCCACCAGAGCGGTCGCTGTGCACCTGAATGTTAACTATCGGATGATAAACCGTTTGAGAGTTTGTTTCTGACAGATGGGCAGTACTGCAAATCGACCTCATCGGCCACGTGTGACCACACCAGCACAAGATCGCTACATCCGGCTCGTCCACCGGCGAGATCGGCTCAGATCAGTGACACGCACAGCGGATGAGACCGTTGGTCTGCACAACAGACGCATCACACCACAAACAGTCCGTAACCGCCAGCGAGAAGCCAACTTGCACGCTCGGCATCCTGATCGTGGTCTGGATCTCACCGCTGTCTGGCATCGGAACCGACTTGCATGGGCAAACGCACATGTTCGATGGCCCTTGGCACGCTGGAGAAGAGTGCTACTAACAGACGAATCCCGGTTCCAGTTTTTTCTTAATAAAACTCAAAAATTTGACACGGGGCGTTTATATTTTTGTACAGTGTAAATTGAAGCATAAAATAAGTAGAAAGAGAAAAACTTTTAAGAAATATAAATCTAATCAGTTCGATGTCAACACAACGTGTTGATTGTTTTTACTCCGCCTGCCTTCACTTCATGTGCCCCAAAAGTTGATCTCCGGTCCTCGACCGAATGACTTCTAAAATCATTTACCATGTTACCATGTCTGATCTGGACAAAGTCTGACCACTCCTTCCCCAGCACAACACCCGTCTTCCACGTCTACGTCACAAGAGAAACTGGTCGTTTTTTTATCGTGTTACAAGGTATGTATAACTAACGTGTAAAAAATGTGAAAAGAAGCACATCCCAAACCATGTGTGTAAAACACTTTGATTACACGTAGCAGTTCTACTTTACTGTGCACTACACTGCCGTGAACTACAGGCCTTCTCCCCAGCTTTAACATCTCAATGTCCGCTACAACATGACTTGCCTAAATGATGTCCACAAACGTACTGGGGTAGGCCAAGATGGAGGACCTAAACCAGACTGCACTGCGGGGCAGCCGAGTGGCAGATTGCAGACTGTCTGCAAAAAAGTTGCTGGTTCACTGCTCACAAGTTTTATGTTTTTTTTTTTTTTTTTGTCTGGGGTTCTCACACACAGAAGATATACGGGGCGGACGGACAGCTGGATGATGACTCGGAGACAGTACATCTCCCGTCCACTGTGCGGTACAGAGAGGTAATAAGATAATCAGCTGAATAAATAATACAATAATTCTGACTCCAAATGCTGACAGAGATGAATGTACATCACTGCACAATCACGCAGAGGGGAGAGAGACCAGCGTGAAACAACCGAACAGAAGATTATAATCCCATTCTGGAATGGGACCAAGATCCAAAATCAACAGGAAAAAAAGTCAACGAATACAAGATTAAAAAAAAGACTGGCCAAGACTACAGAAGAGCTTATCTCAAAAAGCAAATGAACTGTAAGTTAATAAGGCGCACTGGAGAATATCCGCACTTCGAGAAACACAAGTAATGCATTGTCCTTTGAAATGCGATGATATTACATTGATAACGTAGACACACACGCACAAGTACACAGCCACACACTCATGCACAATGAAAAATCGAGTGCTTTCAAAAAGATCAGATTCAGCTGCTTGTTTCTGTACTATTTATCTATAACAGGCAATCGCCTTATTATTTTCTTAATCATGAATGGCGATATTATTCACAATGCCGACACGTAGAACGGATAGAACACCAAATATAAAGAGAGTTATTTTCCCAGTGTGACCCCCGCTCCTCCATTACCACCCCCATTATGAGCAGGCGAACCCGCTCAACCGCGAGAAAGGCGCGTTTTTAACTGTTCCGTAATTCAGTGCAGGTCGCACTACCTGTCCCCAGGAGGATTATGGGAAATGGAGCACAGAGAGAGCACACATTATTAGCCTAGAATATTCCCTACGGTGTGACTATGCCAAGCATATTCCAGAATATTGTACCCTCAGCTGGGGATTCAACACGGATTGGGCAAAATAATGGTTCGGATTTATCCAATCACCAGCAGCGGAATGAGGAAAAAACAGCACTGCTAGGTTAGGGGGCGCACATAGCAATTTAATGAGTGACAAAAGTGCACACGAATGCCCGAAAAACCTCACGCGCAGGGTCAAGGGTCAGTACGGAGGGAGGAATATCAATTCCTAACCGAGATGAAGGAGACAGTAAACTGTTTGTCGGTGCATGCGAACACAAACAGCAAAGGCCTCTTGCGCAAATGAACTCCAGACAAATGAGACGTCGAGTCTTAAGCATCTGCTCGATATCTCCCATTTGCCGTAATGGCCGACGACGATAATTAAACGGGCCATTGATGTCGGTGGATTCGCCGCCTCCCGACGGTTTCGTGTGGCGTGTATGCCTCGGCCGGCACACGATGACCCAGTTTAAAATGACTCAGGATGCTGAGGATTCGTAACAACGCTCTACGAGGGTATCTTTTAACGGCTAACATCTGCAGAAAAGACACCGCTAACTGGCGCGCAATAAATCACTAGCCCCAGCCTGTCTCGGCTGACACCAATTTATACTCATTAGTGATAGCTGTCTTCTGGTGCCGAGGCAAACGAATCACTCAGCTCGCCGAGTCACAATCGCGTCCGTATACAGCACTGCCACACAGATTCGGCTCGTTACACAGTTTTCATCTCTTGCTACAGAAGGCTCTGGAAAATGAGGTCACAACAGTAAACAGGTTGATCCTTATGGCTATTTAGAGACCACATTTGAGTCATTTTTATGTCTGTCCAGGACAGTATATAGTGTTCCAGTATTATACCATTTTAGTTTAGCATATTGAACCCGCAGGGCTGGCAGGATGAGCACACTGGGTAGCGGCAAGAAGGTCGAGGGATCGAATGCGACCCGAGGCCTCTCCGTGTGGAATTCGCATTTCCTCCCCGCGATCGCATGCATCCCCTCCTTCAGTCCAGAGACCTGCGTGTCAGACTAATTGGAGACTCCAAACTGCCCACAGGTATGACAGTGTGAGTGAATGGAGTGTGACCCCAGCAATGCACAGGCAAATTGCCCAGAGTCGGTTTCTGCCTCCCATTGCATGCTGGGATAGACTCCAGCCCCTCCTGCAATCCAAACCAGGAAGAAGAAACCCTGCCAATCAGGATCAGGAATCATGATATCTCCCAATATTAGCCCACCGGCTCTCAGCAATTGCGGTGATTCACTAAATTGTGACATATAGTAGAACTCAAAGTTCTGAACCAATTAGCCAATGAAAAACTGATTGAGGGCCAAATGGAGCCCTTGCATTTGACCGCAGAACAATAGCATATAAGAGCACACAAGCAATGAAGGTGAAATGTAAGTTTTGCTTCCATTCAGAGAATAATTACATCAAAAAGAGGGCATGAAAACCATGATAAAATTCTGTGAAAATATTCCTGTCCCTATGGATAATGCTAATTCATATTTAATGCAAGGAACTGAAAGTTACTGAAGGTAAAATGACTAATAATAGAAATGCTTTTCACCCTTAAGTTTGCTTCATGCCACCTACTTCTGCATTCCCCGCCAAAAAAGACCGAGCTAATGTAACTGTACATAAATCTATAATTATGCATATACTGTATTATCATTGGGTGTTGAACAATAGTTCATCAACCTTATTTCAAATAATTCTAAAACCTTTTAGACTTAAATTTCGAATTTACAGCCTGCAGACCACATAAATCTAAGCTTACTCAACTTTTTATTTTCAGTAAAAATCATTTAACTATCTTGACTTAAGTCACTATCAGAGGAATCACAAAGGTTATTTTGTGTCATAATTTAACCAGGACATTTGTTTGGAGAACCTTTTAATTTTGCACAAGGCCAAAACATGACGCATTAACACCAGACAAAATGTAAGAACATCATAGTTGTTTCTTCTAGTACCTTTGCAGCGTTGGAGGAGGCAAAATTGCTCAACCTGACTCTGCATGCCATTGGCTGGTGGTAGAGCTATGGAAAGCCCTCATATGATGATAGCCAATCAAAATCCAGGAAGAAGGTGCCCACAACAATTTATGTGTTTTGTATTATTGCTGAAAGAGCGACATTCAAGAGCAAGATCTAATCAATTTCCGCAACAAAACTTATCAATCATCCCTTCAGAAATGTCACTGAGACAGCAGCCCAGGTTAACCGAGCCAAAATGGAGACCTAAAATCTCTACCTCTTCAGAACTTTATATATGCATCTATAGCACAGCAAAATAAACACACTTTTAGGCTGAACAAGAAGGACATGAAAGTAAATTCACACAAACACAGAGACGGTTAACAAGTTATAACTTACACAAATATTTAAAATATTTAAAAACTGCAATGGTTTTTGTTCTTTATTGTCAAGCTCCGATAGAAGCACATCAAAGCGCCATAATTTTTTTCCTTCTTCAAAACCCGGATTTTTGTATAACACACCTCTAGGTTCATCCCTTTCTAATATATGCGCCAAAGCTGTACAAATGCCTTTCAGGAATAGGCGCGCTGGTTCAAAACGGCCAGATACAAATTTCCGCGCTAAGCTCAGAACGGACACAGTCCAAAACTCATCCCTCTTAAAGCTCTTTGTCTGTTTTCAATTCACCCTCAATCTTTTATATGAATAAATCCAACGCGATAAATCCCCTTCTCGCTCGGCATGCTGGCTAAACGTGTTCTACAGCTTCCCCCATAATTCAATCAAGGAAGCTAATGAGACAGCGCAACGCCATCTGAAGCCCTTCATATCCCAAGAGCACAAACGGCATTTTCTTCATCTCATTATCACAATGTGCAGTACTGATTCTGTCCTGTAGAGGGCTGCGCAGCACCAATGAAAACGGACAAAAAGAAAGAAATGTCTGTCTGCCTTGGGTTTGTGTACTGTGCCAAAACAACCTCTTTTCTGAAGAGTCCTGTCTTAATTAGGGAGCACAATATATTATTCCTGTCCTTCCCAAACAGAAAGGTCATTAGTGCAGCTGAAACAGTCAAACTCATCGTGACTAAATGAAACACGCCGTTCAGATTAAGCAAATTAGCAGTACACAGCTGAAGGGCCGCCGTTATCAGTGCAGGTAATCCAGATCCTGGCACAATGCTTGCCGCTGCTGAGTGATTCTATCTCCAGGTAGAAATATGTTTTTGAGGAGGCCAGGCTGCCACAGTGACCAAGATTACATAATTGTGAAGATCACCCCTTTGACAACAATGTACAAGTGGCTTCAAGCTGTACAGCAAAGGTACTGCTAAAAAGTTCGCAGCCCACGACAGGAAATTCAGATGAATTTTCCAGACACTGGCTTTCGAGTCATCTGAAACCAGAGCCAGACCACAGACTGGTGTTCGGGACTGATTACTCAGCAGAATCTCGACCAAACATTACTAAATCAGAAATTCAGTGAAAGTAAGCAGGTGCCATCAAACATGTCTAGAAGGGTTACTTTCTACCACTCAGGTAAATTAAGGTTGGACTGATTTCCAGTGTCATGGTGATACATTTTGTCACTGTTACCTTATGATATCCTATGGTATTCCCTTTATTATCTTGGCTATTCAGAATGCACTTAGAGCATAAATATAAGCCCCTATTTGACATCCTACCTACAACACAGCTTAGGAGAAAACGGATGAGTGTCATGCAGTACTGTTTCATAAAGCGCCACTGCTCATAGCTGCACATCTCAGTTTATAACAGAGCTCCAGGAAATTCAATGTGTGTGCGACTTAATGATGAGATTTGATATTTAATTCTATTCATTTCCCTCCGAGCAGGCCGCGAGCAGTCGTACCCTGGCAGGCCGTTTCCTCTCTGGACCGCGACCGCACATACGCTTCCTGGTTAATCTGATTAGGCCGGATGAAATGCAGGTGGCGTATTCAGTAAAAGCGTGTCCCCTGAGCGCCGGGCATCGTTTCCGCCAAGCTTCCGTTCAAATGTAAATCCTGTCAGATTTTTTAACCGAGATCCAGAGGAAACGCTGACCAGCCCACGTGAATTAAGGCTTAAATGAAGCAAGATAATCCTGATGTGTTTCACAATGAACCTTCCCCTGCTCGCCAAACACAGAACATTCCAGAATCGTATTCCCTATTTTTTTCAGAATTTTGAGTATAACGGTTTCTGGGCCCATCTATATTCTGCTGTTAATCGAAGCGCAAACAGAAAGCGGACCGTTTTGTCACTCCTCGATGCGACAGGGACTCGTTTTTGACGCACCGCACGCACGATGCTGTGATATCAGGCACCACTGCGCATCTCCGGGAACGTTAAGCAAATGTTAAAAAAGGTCATCCAAACAAAAGCGCAATATCCCTTCTGTGTTGTTCTCCTCGATCACTATTTATTTTTGAGACCCGTCTGTGGAGACACCAACTCACTTTTTGCTGCGACATGACGAGTTACATCGGTGACTGGTTTGGACACCACGTCCGAAGTTTCCACTCTGTCCATCCATAATAAAAGATATCCTGAGGGGCCGCGTTTCCTTTTGTGTTCAGAAATAGATTGGGGAAAACGGGATGAAATGAAATCCGCAAGAGATGAAATTCATGGACGACGGCTCCAGCTGCTCCTCATAGATCAGTGTCAGCCAATCAGAGTGCAAGAATTCATCAGACGAGAATTCATTGAGGACGAAAAAGGCCTTGATTTACCACAAAAAGTTGACGTAAAGAAAGAAAGAAAATACACACACAGGGTAGTACTACGCATCGCTCTTAATTTTTTCAGGGCATCGAAACACAGCGAGCTGTAGCCTGTGGACTTTCCACTCAGTGATTCCCAGGGTCGCCACGGAACCAAGCGTTTCCATGGCAACGTGGACGACTTAAAATTTAGGTCTAGACATGTTCTCCCGTTTTCCGTTTGTGACATGTTTCTCATTTGTAAATACTTATCGCAGCTCATGTGGAATTTCCGTCAACACCGCATTAAATACATGAGAATGTTTAGTCAAGACACTGAGCACAACCCTCAGACATTGCAAACGTCAATATGCTCTTACAAGTAGAATCCTATATAAGAGTTTACACATGTAGTTCTGATGACAAAATTTTTAATCTCAAATTGTATCGACGAAGACACATTCATACGGTAACACTTGCTCCGGTGCTCCTCTGCTCTGGTGCCAACTCCTCAAAAAAAAAAAAAAAAAAGTAATTAATCATTAAAATTTGTACTTCGCATGATCACCTCTGATCATTTTCCAATTTAATAATTTGGTTTACAAGATTTAATTAGTAAAATTATGGGCAAATGTGTGACCTAGTCCCTTTCTTGACATCTGGCTCAATTTTATATCCCCATTAAATACACAATACCAATTATTCAACCTGATTTTAATGATTGCCCGAAACACAGGTGGCCAAGGACATGCAGATCACCCTAACAACTGCCCAAGAGCACATTCATTCATTCATTCATTCATGCAAAGCATTTTTAAAGGTCCCCTATTATGCCACCAAGTGCACAGCTAATTAGTCATTATGAGCCAGTTCAAAGTCTCCCCTACCTGGCATCACAAAGGGGAGTGACCACCCAGAATAGTGAAATCTGATTGGCTGCTTGGCTGATCAATCAAGGTGATCAATTCTACTTTCCTCTGGTTGGTTTCTTTCCCATGTGATGTCAAGAGGGAAAAGTTCTTGAAATGGCTTGTAATTACTAAAAGCTGTGCACCTGGTGAGAAAATAGGGACCTTTAACAGTTTGGGAGTGATAAAAATGGAATTA
Source organism: Gymnothorax reevesii (assembly GCA_029721435.1). Lineage (NCBI taxonomy): Eukaryota > Metazoa > Chordata > Actinopteri > Anguilliformes > Muraenidae > Gymnothorax > Gymnothorax reevesii. Next base: position 10,209,942 of record CM056576.1, read on the forward strand.
AAATTCATATTTAAAAATGTGAACATATGAAGGAAAATAAAACCATTAATAATTCATGGTGACTAAATTGTCAATAATCCTTTGATTTGCTTATCGCGCCTTCTCTCCACACGGCTTCACGTGGATTTGGCATTAGCTGTGTCGTACGGCTGTTCATTTATTTGTTACAATAGCGGGGGTGTGTTCGGCAAAACACATTTCCATAAATTTGCATGATAAAAGGCAGAACTAAGTGAGGAGCCTTGATCAGTAATTAAACACAGTACCGGCAGAAGGTAGATTACAAGGCTACGAGTGCACACACATTTTTATTTTCTTTTTTTTTTTTTTTTTCACAGAACATCCTTAAGGGGACACGGAAAATGAAGCAAGGAAGGCAAACTCCCTAGCTGACTTTGTCGATGTGTTTTTTTCCCCTACAAAGTCGACAAATGACAGTTTAAAAGCATCATTTGGAAACGCAGCCTTCACTGCCACACCCCCCCAATCAAAGAAGGACGAAGATTACCTGGAGGAAATCAATCTGTCTGTAAATCATCCAATCTGTTCAGGAGACTGAAGCATTATCCCCTCAGGCTTTTAATCAATCACCGATACTGTACACCCAAACACCATCCGCCGTTCGACATTCCATGTGAGACAGACTGCACATTAAGCAATCAGTAATATTTCAACACAGATCAGAAAGAACAGATTAAATGCATAACACTTGTAATTACATTTTTTTTTGTTGTTGTTTTTTTTGCTGTCAAACTGTACCAAACACGTGCTATTCTTTCACTCCCACTGCTATCAACACCATTGTCTGAAGGCTATAATTTAAGTGTCTTCGGCTGTGGTGTCACTTAAAAGAAAGCAATTACGGGATTAAAATTAGTATTTCACAAGATTCGCTCTAATCCTTCCCTAAGTTACTCATTTAGACATGATTAGTGGCCAAATGTGTGGCCCTACTCAAGATATCTGGCTCAGACACACATACTCATAAAGCACAGCATCCATCTTACACTCGGCTTCTGATGCGTCAATCACCGTAAGGACAGGCAGGACACTCAAGTAATGTAGAGAGAGAGGGACAGAGTGATGCAGGAGAGATAGAGAGGGGGAAAAGCGAGGGAGAGGGATGGCAGAAAGGGAGAGAGACAATGATGGAGGGATTGGAGAGACAGGCAGAGGGATAGGAAAGAGAAACAGGGTGATGGAGGGATATGAGAAATACACAACGAGAGAGGAAGGAGAGAGAGAGATAGAGGGGTGCACGCAAAGAGGGATTGAGAGGGAGAGAAAAAGACCGAGAGAGAGGTAAAACGAGAGGCAGTGGGTGTCTTTGACAAGCCAAGCAGAGGACAGAATGGGCAAATCGACTCGCCTATATTTGCTCAAAATTCCGACGGTGTCCTTCAGATGAAGGATGGAGGTAAAGCTTGAACGTTACTCTTAACTGCTGCTTCAGAATTCCTCCATCCTTTAACCTACCCCCGCAAAAGACCCCGGGAAAAATGGAGGATGTCAAAATAACCCAGATACTCAGCAGTTACACGCCTGTACATACTACAGGCCTCCATCCCTCGAAATCAGACTTCATCAAGAACAGGAACTTACAATTCGACAATTGCTTTGTGGAGACGACGACTCAATATCAATGAAACGGGTTTGCTATGAGATGAGCGAGAGAAGTCTGAGGAGGGAGCCTGTATTACGGGGCAGAGGGAACGATATGCGGAATTATAATGAGTGTTCAGGAGGCTATTCGGGAGGTAACTTCTTTCCGCTACTTTGGTCTTGTTTTAAACATCTCATTTAGAGATCGAGCTGCAGGAGAGCTTGGTGGACAGCAGAGCAGTGAAAACAGGAGAAAAGGGTATCGGGTAATGCGAGCTGGCTAACTCACACCAGTATTTATGACCTGTAATTTCTTGCCACCAATATGGCACAATCTGCATCGCCATGGAGACCACAGATCGCACCGTGAAAGGCAAGTTTGCCTTGAGGGGTATGCGTATTAGCGTGCGGTTTCTGTGTATACGGGCATTTGTGTGTTCCGCATTTTCATACACAGGTCTATTGGACTGACCATACTCCATTTTGTTTTACTGTTTGTCAAAGCAAAACAAAACGAAATCCGGCGAACATCACCGAAACTCAGAGTTAATTCTTCTTGTCCTCTGTTTTGTACTCACCAGGTAGTGCGCCGTGGACAGAGAGATGACTGGTGTCTCGTTATTTATGATGAGCCTTCGGGGGCTAAATGAGAGAGCGTGAGGACTCCGCTGCGGCAACAGCTGCTGCCGACAGCGCTCCCTGCAGACGCCTTCAGCCGCCGGGCCACGGCTGCTCGCGAACGCGGCAGGGCCAGTCTGCTCGGAGACAGCAGCACTGCCAGATACAGTGATGAAATACAGAGAGCACCATAATTCACTGGACAGGGACGCATTTGATTGTTATTTTTGGCTCTGTTGGCTAAATCAATCGCGAGACCTGAATCCAGCTGAACCTGTAGTTTTTCCTGCTGAAGAGGAGAGCGAAGGCAAAGAGTCCCTGAAACAAGCAGGAACTGAAGATGCAGTGGCTCTCCCGAGTTGGGGGTCGCACACAAGCAAGGCTTCTCAAATTGGGCATTCCAGATTCGGGGGGGATTGGAGATTTAAAAATTAAAGAAAAAAAAATTGATTCGTCTAGTCTTAACCTGACCTGCACTGTTACCTCCGACAGCAGAGGGTATATCGGTGAAAGTCCCCACGTCAAAGGTCCCCTGAAAGAAAGCTGAGCTAAAGCACTGTCCCAGACAGCATCAACGCTAAGAGTAATATCACTGGAAAAAGAGCGTTTCGTCCAAACACTGCAGTGCTCATTTAAGCTTTGATAAACTAAACCCAACCGTATCTTTCTATATGCTCATACTGCCTACATTTACTCATTAATAATTATAAATACTCAAGTAATTTTCATGTGGTCAGAAACAGATTTAACTTTTTTCTTAATCTACTGATATTTCTATTGTAGTATTCAGCAATAATTGATCACCAGTGAAAGAATCAAATGCCACAATTTCAAGGTGACTTTACTGACATATCAGGCAACATGATGGAACTCAGGAGTTTTAGGACCTTAATAAATTAGTTTTAAAATAATTATTAATAATATGAAGCCCAAAATCAATCCAGTTCTCTGTCTTGATAAGATCTAAGGGCAAGCAGGCAATATGATGGATCTACGGTGTCTCAGGAAATTAATTAGTGAGTTAATTTATAATTATATTACAAAACCCAAAATCAACCCAGTACTCCATCTAAATGAGATCTAAAGATACAAAAAGGATATATATATATATTTAAACATGAAGGACCTGCAATGGATGCAGTGGCAATGATGATTCCATAACACCAATATAATAAAAATGCTAAAATGCCAAATGTTTTTTTTCTGTTGCTGAAAATGGGTTATGTACAAAAGGTGCTGTCATGCCTCAACAGCTAATCCAATATAAATGAAAATGTCAGAATTATAGCTAACAGTTAATCTGATATAAATGAAAACATCTTGGAATTATAGCTGACAGTCTTCACTTCAACCTCATTGTCATTCTATCCTTTCAAACTCAGTGATAGAACACAGAGGCAAAAAGAAAATACGTCCGGCGAATGATTTGCGATTCTCACTGTATATAGCGACTTCACGACGTCCCACCCATGGTAGTGCAAACCAGCCATTAAGTATAACATGGTCGGCTAAAAGTATCAAGAAGAATTGGAAGCCCGATCATAAATATGCAATTAAAATGGTCTTAGTTCTAAAGCATATGAGGCAACCAAAGTAATGGGAGTTTTTAAATACTTGACAACAATGACACTGAGGATATTCCAAAACATACCTCAAAGACTACAAATAAAATGTCTTCAGTGGTATACCCTGCAGTCATCCTAATCGGGGGGTGGGGGGATTGTGATGTATACCATTTTCATTCGAATGTGTGGACTTCGGCGACCTGCACAGGAAGACAGACATTATCACTACCATAAGAATGGGCAGGTTCGTCAACATGCCCGAGTTCACACACCTATTCACAATGGCACCAAAAAGCATCACCGTCCAGGCGATTTGTCGTGATACGTTCAATCAAAGCAGTGCGGTCAACAGATTTGAAAATCCTCAGAACACCAAGTTCAGTTCCTTGCAAAAAAAAAAACATTTTAATTTTAATCTTGCTGGAAATGCACAGTTTTTCACACATCCACTGAATTCTTAGGCGGCTTAAAAGGACAGCTGATTTTTTACTTACTTATTTTTTTTTAAACGACCGCCGACACGTACTGTACTGTGATACGCTCAGCCTGACGATGTAGAGATTGGGAGGGAGAGAGAGAGAGAGAGAGCGGGTAACAAGGTGGTGAGAACTAATTTAAGCAATCTATGCGGATAAGTGCTGTGAGTCAGACGCCATAATGTCGTTCGCACTGTAACACCAGTCTATTACTGCTGAAGGACGAGGCATAGGGTTCCCCTTGAGAGATCGTGGAGCCAGTTTAAACAGATTAAGCTTATACACCCTCTTAAGCCCGTTCTGGCTCATTGAGACGGGCTTGCCTAAATGTTTGCTCTGACTGCTATCTGACTCAGAGCTGGTGTCTGACGCTCGGCAGCACAATGTGCATGTGATGCAAGATGTAACAGCCCTTTAGGCTGCAGTTATTACACTCCCAGTGTCAGAAGACAGACGGCGCCACTGCAGTATCTTACATACTTTGAGGCGTCACCACACCCTGACTACGCATTTAACCCTTTCAGCGCCGCGGGCAACTACATGATGTAAGATAGCAAAATCAGAGGCTGTTGAAAACCTATCATGTGGCAATTTGTTTAAAAGAGCTCGCACAGGGGGGGACCTGTGATGGACTAGCATCCCGTCCTGGGGGAGCAGCTATACTCCTGGTCGCTTCATGCAACTGAAGCGAGGGTTAAGCATTTAGACTGTATAGAAATATAGATGAAGCAACCGTGATGTCACCCAGTGGTTTCAGCATACCAATTAGGAAACCTTAATTTTGTCTACGTTGTATTTTAACAGCGCCATTTTCTCAATTTGAAACTGGAGGTGATTCCTATTGGACGAGAGCGTGAATTGAATATCCAGGGAGGAGCGAGGAGTGGATCTATGGGTGGATCTGACCGTATCTGACGAGGACCAGAGGATAGCCACGCCCCGAAAGCATATTCTGGCTTTATCATTTATTCTTGTCTGTCTGGGACCGTAATTTCTGCAAATGAACATCATGATATATTGAAGGAGACTTGAAACTTGCGATAGATACCTTAAAATAGAGTGGAAAATCATGATTGAAATAATACATCAGGTGGGAAAGTAGGTTCATTTTCTCACAGACTTCTAGCATTGAACTTTTTTCCTACAACCACCGACGTTGCCATCTGCTGGCCATTAAATACAATGCAATTTTGAGAGATTTCCGCATCGGCCTCACTTTACAGATCTGGGTGCTGCAGCATCTATCTTTTTATACAGTCTGTGGTTAAGCACCTCCTTAATGGGCCACTGGGCTCTAAACTGACTTAGTTCAGTAAAATTCCAGTTCCATGAGAATCATGATTAATGCACTTAAATTTGGATAGTTTTTTTGCCCATAGCATCAAATAATAAATAAATGAATAAACAAGAAGTGAACAGTTTTGACTCCCCTCATATCCTGTTGCCGGCAGATACTGCCATGATGACAAAGCAGAATTTTGCAGCAGCCTTAAACAAACGCTTATACAATAATCCGAATGACAGATTGAAGGCTGGTGACTTCTGAAGAGCATTTTCGGTACTATCAGCAGTGACGTGCCGTCATTGGTCAGCTAGGGTAGGCAGAGTCCTCACCGTAAACGATACCTCTATAACTTTGCTTGATTAGCAATCTGCGGATTGATGAGCTAATTTACTAGACTAAACGGCAGAATTGTGTGCCAGTTCCATCCATGACATTATTGCTCAGCGCATCGAACTTAAAATGCTCACGAGACAGCAAGTTTGTTCATATTTGGTTAGAGGGAGCTAACGCAATGTCATTAACAATATTAAAACCTTTCTTATGTGGCGTTCAATGTGTGGTCAATATGTTTACAATAATATTTCCCCCGTTAAATACGTACTTTTTAATGCCATTTTAATGCCAAAAAAAAATAGGGTGTTTATTTTCAGTCTTCTTTCATAATCCGATCAAAACAAAACAAAACAAAAGATCAAAACAATATACAGAATTATCGAGAGAGTTGAGACTTTTTCCTAATTAATTATTAAGATTTACGTCCTTGCAGTCTTGAATCAAAGCATAAAGGTAAATTAATTTGTCACTATCTCCTCTTAATCATTACAATAAATTGACTTAATTGACCAGGATAAAAGGTCTAATTGATTGATTGACAATCAGGCAAAGTAAGTGGAAACAGGTTGACAAAATCTAGCGATAAAAAAAGAGAAATCACTGCCTGTCCTGACTGCACGTCCCTGACTACCAGGAATGGTATAACACTGGCAGTGTTCAAATGACAAAGAAGAGAAAAATATGAACGTTTCAGGGATTCAATTAAGGAGTTGCTGTTTTCTATAACACTCAAATTATCACTTAGATTCGACGGCACAAGAGAATTATATTTCAGCAGCAAATAACCGTGGAGGAATTAGATGTTTTTCAGATGAACCCGAGCCCTTCGAGTCTGAGCTTCACACTGACTGATATTCAAACTGAACATCTCATAACAGGAACGGCTCATTGTCAAATGCTCCTGACACAATATTTTATTACAGCGTCAACTGTTGCTCTACAGCAGCTCCAGACTTAACCGAGAAAAACCCATAGAGTCACAGACGGCACAAACCCTTCTCAGAAATATGTTCTATACCATCCATTTGGTCTGTGCGAGGAGAGACGGGTCTAGGTTCTAGAGCTGTAACAATTGGTCCATTGAACAAAAATTAGTCGCCTACTATCTTGACAATCCATGAATCGTTTCAGTCGTTTTTCAGGAAAAAGTGTCAGACATTTGCTGGTATCTGTCATACCCCACGTCTCCGCGTAATTGAGTCTTCCCTTGTTTCAGCAGTCTTGCTCCTGTTAATTGGTTGATTGGCTCATTAATCATCACAGTGTGGTCCGCTCTGGTCGCCCTGATTGACCTGTGCATAGGTTGTGTGTTTGGGCTTGATCATCTCACTGGCAGGGGTTAATCTTAACCTCTTACTCTTGGCTTCCTCCCTGGTGTCTCCTCTAGTGAGATGAATTATTAGTGAGCAAATTATTAGGTACAGCATATTCTCCAAGCCTTCCTCCATTCCTCCTCATCCCCTTCATTGTATACGCGCTGAAGTGGCTCATCCATGATATTGCGGCTGCTCCCCCTCTGCGCAGTCTGTAACAGGTTCCAGCTCCTTAAATCTACTGATTTTGTTCTTTCAGATAGCAAATGAAGAGTCTTTGGGTTTTGGACTGTTGTTGGACAAAAAGCAATTTGGAGACGTCACTTTGGGCTTTGCGAAATTGTGATGAGCAGTTTTCACACTTTTTTGACGTTTCATAGAATCAACAATCGATCGAGAAAACAACTGTTATGATTCTGTATCTGTCTTGTTTCTGTATTTATCATTTTTCATGTTTTTTTTATCCATTCCATCATTGCATTGCACATCGTCTCCCCTGTAATGTCTGATGTGATTTGTGTCATCATGCCAGGGCACTCCCCTGTCTGCGTGCAGACACGCTTCGGGTGATTTCGGAAGTTGTCTGGTATTTCACAAACTTTCTTCAAGTCTCGTTTTACCTTTCTTCCCGCTTTTCTGAAATTACCATATTAATTAACTGCTTGGCTGTTTAGTTAGTACTGGTAATTTTACTGTAGACTAATCCCTTTATCTGTACATAAAGTAACTAACTAACATTTACGTATTTTGATTAGGTGCGTAGATATCACTGTTTACTACTATAACTAACTCTGCCCCGCTCTGCTCTGTTCTGTAACGCCGCCCCTTTGCTTTCCCTGTAGCCTTCAAAGTCCGCATTTGGCATCGGAGTTAAAAGAAATGACAAATAAGGATGCCAGCCAAAAAAGCCTCCTTTTTTGGTCGTATATTGACGGTCGGTTATGTAGTATCGCACTATGACAAGTTGGGATGAGACTGTTTTGGTGCCTTAGAGGGTGCAGCCCCAGTGTTGAGTCATCGTACCCCGTCAGGTACAATGATGTTCTTTATTTTTCAGAGAGAGAAAAGAATCAAAGTTTTATTGAGCAGTGGGAGAGCCCAGTGGAGAGCTGTTAGACTGTGAACCGAGGAGTCGCTGATTCCTGCACCCCGGTGGAGTCTGGGCCTCTGACTGACATCTGAGGAGATAAACTTGGGAGGAACTCTGCAGTTGGGCTCTTAATCCCAAAAATCGCTCCAGGGGATTTACCCCTGTTTCTCTCCATCGCCCCAAACTCACAACGGCTCTTTCCGAGCACTCCTCCCAGGGCAACCTTCACAAAGAGAGACACATTCTCAAAGGAATTTCCCTTTAAAATAAAGGTTTGAAAATGAATAAATACATAAATCGTTGCATTTTATTGATGGTGGGAGCTTTATGTCTCTGTCCAATATGTCAGTTCACCAAAGGTGAGAATGAAATGCCTTCGACCATCCAATTCTTTCTTTGGGGCTAAATCCCATTCTTATCTGGAATGGATTTTTGCGGCACGGCTATACATAAACATGAGTTGAGGAAAAAAGTAAAGGCCTGTAAGTTCACGTGGAAGTGAACAATAGTTCAGTCAGGTAAACTTGTGAATCTGGGTTCAAAACTAATTTGCATGAAGTGAGAGCGTTAACTTTGGGAGAAGGTTCCGGTATCTAGCTGCTCACGACCGTGACACAGTAATATTACACAAAGCAACAAAAGTCAGGCCAGAAGCTAAACTTCTGAATCCACCTCGTGTCTGGAGAGGAGGAACCAAGATGGTGGAGGTGGCGACAAACAACAAACTAGAATGTGTTTTTACTCGCAAAAAACGGACGTCTCTCCCCCGACCCCCTTCCCAGCCTAACCCACAGGATGGACGGACAGACGGACAGACAGACATACAGACAGGCAAAGACCAAAAGGCACCACTGCAGGACCTGCATAGTCAGTATGCAAAGTTTCATTAAGATCATGCAAATGGTTTTGGAGTTACGCTCTGGAAACGAAGTGGGAACGCCGACGCTGATGGGAATGGGAACTGAGCCTAAAACATTATGTCTCCCCTCCCCCTCCAGGGGGGAAACATAATCCTTAGTAGGCATGTGGAGGTGGCAAAATTAGGCAACAGAGGTGAGTGAGTGAGCTGGATTGCCCTAATTCAGACCGCCAAATTATTGTGTAACACTTTCTCATTGGGGTATTCTCACTGATGCACACGTAGTCTGTCCCAGAACACAGCAGCTGACTTGGGCTACCAGACTGGAACTAGTTTCTCTTACTGATAAAACATAAATACTGATGGAATAGGCTACCCAAAGTCTAACATCAATCTCTGATCAGACCCTGATTCATCTCTCCAGACACATCAAACTGAGAACAGTAATATGAACTACTCTTGTGCAGTGCAATCTGGGAAAGGCTCCAGCCACTCCATGAGCCTGACCTGGAATAAGGAAGTGAGTTGATTGATATGCTGATTAATTTCACCACACATTTCTTCCATTCATGGCAACTACACCGCTGATTAAATGGCCCCTTGACAAGGCAGCGAGTCACTTCCCATGACATTTCACCACACGAGTGCCTCTAAAAGCCCAGGGAAACTCTCACTTGGCCAACATCTCATACACTTGCATACAGGGAAATAACTGGAAAAAAGGTTGTGAATACCAACTTTTTAACGAACTTCAATTAATGAATGATCCACCTTCAACTTCAACTGCCCCTTAAATAATTTTATCACCTTAAAGGTCTCTTTATTATGCCACGAGGAGCACAGCTAATTAGCCCTTACTAGCCAGTTTCCCCTTCCTGACATCACGAGGGGAAAGACCACCCAGAATAATGAAATCCGATTGGCAGAAGTTGATCAGCTCCTCTTGCCTCTGGTTGGTTACTTCCCCATGTGATGTCAAGAGGGGAAAGATTTTGAAATGGTTTGTAATAATTAATTGGCTGTGCACCTGGTGACATAATAGGGGACCTTGAAGTAATTTTTAGAGCTGATGCACCAGCAATTGGAGCTCCAACTATCTCTTTGGAACTCTGCAGTTTGGCCCCTTTGAAAGCATCCTTATCGTGGAGAGTTACAGAGTGGTGCAGGCTACGCCTCAAATAAGCAGATAAATGCAACTAATTAGCATTGAAATGAACAGGAATGACCTGTGTAGCTGACTGTGTCACTGCGGTGTGTAGACACCCCCTGTGTCACTGCTATCGAGCACAGTTTCACACCTGACTCCAGTCTTCAGGTTTATGCTGCTTTACCATGCTTTCGAGATCGGAGATACGTGATTACTCTGATATAATATCCGGGCGCTTTGACAGCTGACTATTTTGACAGGCGCGGCAGAAATTGATGGCTCGCACTTTTAGTGCGGATGGCTTTGTTTGCAGAGTATTTGACAGATTGACAAGGTGCCATCTTGTGTGGAAAGCATTTCTCAGCTTCAGCGTTTCCCCGGAACGGCAAATGCAAAACACTGTACCTCACAGCTCAAAGTCACACTGAATACTTAAAATGCCATAAAAACAACAAAAACACAATGCTTTTAAAGAGCCACGCAGTAGCCAGGATTCAATTAAAATGAAAATACGACAAATATTTCACAGCTTTATCATACAGCAGAGCAAAAAAAAAAAAAATTATAGATATTCAAAAATTATTTACTAAGCAACATTTACATCCATTCCCAAGAGCCCAGCTGTGGTAAATGTCAGGCATTATTTGTGTTTATACACACATTTGTGCTTAATTTATCATTATATAACACCAAATTCTGTACAAGTAACTAGCATCAGTAGAACAACAATTTCATTATTAAAACTTCATTATAGCCAAAGTAAACCAGGAAAAACACAAAGACCTGCCAGAAACACATTAGGGATTACTGTTTTAAAGATGGCCCAATGCCACAGCACATCCATATTTCACCAAACTAAGGTCCTCAGGCCAAGGAATATCACATCAGACACAGAGGCGCCCTCTTGCTGAGGAAAGACCTTTGGGTGTCCTGTTCAATGCCTGCAAAGCTAGCTACACTTCTACTCCCTCACCCCTGCTAGCGATACGCCGCAGGGCAAGCCTCGGGGCTAAGCTAGCTGCTACGCTACCACTACCAACAGAGTCAGGCAGTTCACAGGAGCTACAAGGACAGAATAGCTCAGCAAGGACCAGGAAAATGCGATTAAACATCCCTACACTCCACGTAGAGCCAACGAAGAAAATATTGCCCTTTTTCGAACCAAATAATTTTTAAATGTGGTCTCCACAACTTTCCGAGCTGTGTATGCTGTAATCACAAGCATTTCCTGGCTCCCTGAAATCTCATTGAACCATAATTAACTTCAGGTACAAGGTTTCATTAGGCCTTGGGGGGGACATTGAAGTTAAATGGTTCTAAATAGCATCATTTTCCAATTATACATCCCTTAAACCTCTCCACCATGTCTGCAGGCTTTATGCATAATGATGCAGCTACTTCACTCAGCGTTTGGATGAGCAGGCTATTTGCATTGAGAAATGCCTATACCTGATAAGCAGGAGACCGAGAAAAAAAGTCTGGGCTCATATCTTAAAAATATACACGTAGGAGAAAATATAAAGCTGTGAGATAATTAATTATGGTGTATCCGCATCAAAATGAAACCAAAACCTCCAGCTGAACGGCTTAGCGTGCCTAGAACTCATGTAATGAAGCATATGTCATATTGCACCTCTCCCGGCTTAAGGCGTGTTCCGTGAAACGTGAAAACGTTCACCTCATTTTCATTTTTAACTGATTAATTTAGCCGCATGTACCTCCGAGAGGAACGTGACTCGCTCATATCTCAGATTGCTAAAGGTTGCTAGATTAAAATGTGAAATCAAAAACAAAAACAGGACCTGGGGTTTGAACTAGATGAGCATGAGCCGAACGTAAACAAATATTGCTTGAAATTGAAAATAACCCGAACCTGAAGGGTTCATTGCCGTACAGCGTTAGGCGTCAGACAAGAGGCGGATCACAGATGCCGCTTGTAAAAACCGAAGATGTTCTCTTCCCGACAATTCCTAGCTCAACACAGTGGCTTAGCGAAGATGCTGCCCTCAACTTAGCAAACTAGCGCGGAAACTCTGGCAAAGAATTTCACTTAATTGAGCAACGTAAGATGACACACCTTGATTGCATCCTGCGATTGGCCAATGGGATCTGCTGCACCAGCTTCATTATTTATTTTTATTTCACACTTAATCAGAGGAGCTTTCATCAAAAAAGGATACGCACTTCATTCCATATAAATGCTCAGCTAATCAAATTTACTGTACAAGGGTATCTGAATCCTGGCTTTAAGAACGAGCTCTACTCTTCATGTAGACATTTCACAGGTTATTCAATTTGCTCAAGACTGTGAGAACATAAATGTACGGGTCTGATTAGACACATTACTTGGAGTCGAAATGCTTTCATGACATAATGAACATAAATACATGGTATTTATACACAGCTCTAATTATCTGGCTGCACTATACACTGTATATACTCTACTAAGCCTTGTAGATAATTACTCCATATCCACAGTATGGAGCTATGTATATCACACATCGAAGCAACTTGCCATAATACACGGCGCGTGTACCCTCTCCAGCACAGGAATGACTACCCAAGTGCGCTAATCACCAGCTGTTATTTTTGATAAAATAAGTTCATTCCGCAAATAAAACAGTCGACTTCTCCAGACAAGGCAAATATAGGCCTGTTTTTCTAACTTCTCTATCAACTTCTGAAACTTCTTTCCCCCTCTCTTACACCTGCAACTTTTTTCTTTTTCTTTTTTTAAACTCAACCTTTGGAGGAAAATAAAAGTAGAAGAAAGGCAGCAGGGAACACACTGCAGGGCCATACTCTGAAGGCGGAACGAGTAACTTCCAGTGACAGCTATCTGTGCAGTCTCGCCGGCAGACAGCTGGTCCAGGGCACAAGGAGGATTGATGCCCGGCAGACTCTCCTCTGCCGCGGCCTGACGCGCTTCACTCTGGCCATTACTCCTCCGGCGCGCAGAAAATTCGCCGACCATCTGCTACGGAGACAAAAACGTCCAGGAACACAACCTACACCCCACATCTGGACACGTAGATGGATTGGGCTGCCAGCGTCCAATGAGAACCAGCGGAGGACACGTGACCAGGGGACGAGGCCCAGAAGATTGGATTGATCACCTCGTATTTCCTAGTGAAGCGGACTGTGCTGGGTGGAGAGCCATGTTAACCAAGATTCCAAACCAAAGGGAGCTTAGAAAGTTCAGTTCGAAGGGAACTGTGTAGGGAAGAACTGAGCCACGGTTTATCAGCTCACTGGAAATTGACAAGCTAGAGTACGCACATTTATTAACAAGTTACATACATATTAACGGAATAAGTTTTGTAATGGTATCTGTTTTTGCCAGATACCTAATGGTATCTGTTTTTCCATTATATAATTAATATTTTATTTGACATTTCATCATCCGCTGTGTGAAGTTTCCACAGTGGCAGCAACAGGTCTTGGAGGAGATATCTGTGTTTGTGGACAATGCAGGGTGTTCAAAATGGAGAAGTTTTGTCGAGGGAAGTTTCCTTAACTGACATACCTTGAGCAGGGGTCAGGGATTAAGGACTATGGTTTGTGCACACTGTGGAACGGAACTCAGCTCTCGTGTGACCTAAGAACACAACCAACGGATGTCCGGAATAGGGCATGGGATAGATCTGTCAGAGGATGGATGAGGGGGAGTGCGGAACAGATGACCATGGGACTGGAATAGAATTTGGATCCTGCAGATTGGATATAGACCAAAAACACAACCTTGATGGATTAGGCTGCTGATATCATAAAAGGATGAGTGAAAGGACATATGGTCGTGGCACAGGAATAAAACTAGGGACCGGCAAATTGGTTGTAGCCCAGGCAGACGACCTGCTTTGGGAACAGGCCGCGCAGATGGACCAGGCTGTCGAGGGTGATAGGAGAACATGTAACATTGGGACCAGAATAACACTGGGCTGGGGCAGATTGGCCGTCGCCTACGGGCAAAACCTACGTCCACAACAGGCTGCGCTGATGGATACACCTGCAACTATCCAGCGAGGAGGAGGTGAGGACATATAGCTATTGGGTAGGAATGGAATAGAGGTCATTCAGACTGGGCGTAGCCCAATAACACAATCTATAACCACAGCAGGTCATTAGATGGATAGGGCTGTCCAATAAGGATGAGTTGAGAACCTATGACTGTGGTTCTGGAGTGTTAGTCAGTTCAGGGCCAAAACGGTACAACCCAATGACATCCCGACTGAGGCTGTTTCAAAGCCACCTTAATTAACTTAGAATGCTAGCACTTTCCCCTCATTTTCTGGCATGCCTCTAACATTGATGCATCGACAATTTGCTCCGTTTCTCAGTTCTGATTAATGAATGGGCTTGTGTTGTCAGTTAATCCATGAGTGGGTCTTTGCCTTGATCACAAGTAAGGCAAGATCAATCCTTTCGTTTTCCTTCAGTTCGGCTGGAATCTTGCATCCTCTCTTCCATAATTTGACATGATATTGTTAAATCAGCATACGGTCACCTGGCTCAAAGACCCTTGTTGAGCAGCTTTTTTATTAAATACAGCCTCCAATACAGAGAAACTAAATGCATTTCAGACAATAAACATCGAGGAAAGGCAACAACAGCAAACAAGGAAACGGTTAGTGACACAGGGTCGATATTTGAAAGGGATGACTTTAAGATTTCCATCCATCCATCCATTTTCTATACCCGCTTATTCCTCACTAGGGTCACGGGGCGAGCTGGAGCCTATCCCAGCTGACTACGGGCAAAGGCAGGGACCCACCCTGAACAGCTTGCCAATCCATCGCAGGGCGCACACACCATTCACTCTCACACTCAGACTTTAAGATTTCATATGACATAAAGATGCTACATATGATATGACGGGCACATTTTTTGCCCTTTTTCCATCCTAACACATATACTTTGGCTCTCCTTGTACCTAAAATCTGACAAAATGTGAAAACAAGTTGTCTCAGTTATTGCAGTAGTGCCCTTCCTGAGAAATCAAGTGCTTGAACAACCCATTTCAATTATGTACCCCAATCGACATCACGAGGGTATTCTCCAGCGAAACATAGCCGGGTACAGACAGGTTTTACAGACATAGGCCGATCTCACAATAAAGCGCTCATAACTGGATATGGGTAACTTGTTTTTCAGGTCAGCATCTGTGGCTGTAGGTATACGTACAGCTTCTCAGCATGAAAATGGTACATTTCATAAAAAGCCTTCTTTTGCTCTTAAAATTTTGCACCACTGGTTTGGTTGGAATTATTGAAAACAATTTAAAGACCAAAAGTTCGGTTGAGGGACACTAGTTCTTCGAGAATTTCATTTATGATTGTGATAGTTAATGATCGTGAAACAGATGTGGCGCTGAGGCAAAACTAACACGTAGCAGCCACATGGCTATGTAACTAGTGAGCAGGTTTGATCACAATTAATTAAAAGAACATTGTAGTCTTGGCTAAGGCAAAGTAATTCAGTAATTCAGTAATTCAGGGTCTTCAAATCTGGACCTTGAATCCAAATCCAGCCCAGGTTTTCTGTTATCCCAGGCAAGTAAATGAACAGTTAGTGTCTCTGATTAGCCAGACTGTGTTAACACCTGACTCCCAGGTAAAGGGAGTGTGGAAAACCAGCAGTCCTCGGACCTTGTAGGGTATAATTTGAGGACCAGGGCTGTACACACTGATCGTGTGTGTGTGTGTGTGTGTGTGTGTGTGTGTGTGTGAGTGCGTGTGTGTGTGTGTGTGTGTATTTGCTTCAAGCCTCAGAAGCGTGCTTTGCAGACACCAGAGAATTGTATGAAATTGCTAAATATGAGCAGAATATGGCACCTTTAATTAATGTTTTCGTTCCCTGTTTGGTCTGATCCATTTTATTATCCAATTGCTCTGGATTGCAGGCGAGACGCGGAGGCATCAGGGATTACAGGTTTAAATGGGCTGCTGTCGACAGAAGTATTAGTCACTAGTGTATGAGAAAATAGTGACTCAGATGTGGTACTTATCACATTTACTGCAGTGAAAACGATCGCCCTTCGGAGAAAAACTGAAACCCGAAACCCCATAAACTGACAGAGAGGGGGAGGAAAATGTAATGGCAGGACACTGAGAGACGAGTCGGGGCATTCTCGTCTCCTCGCCCGAGACCAGCGTTTGCTCTAACAGTGTTAGTTACGCCGGTGACATTCCAGCCTCAGTGTTTTTCAAATCCAGCTTTATTTGTTTCGCAAAACTGTCAATGCAGTAATTTTAAATGAAGAGGCCAGATTGGATAAGCGTGTTTTGGCAAGCGGTGCATTTATCATTTGTGCTTCGAAATAATAACAGAAGTTATTATGTTGCGTGGGAAGTGATGAAAACAGAATTTCAGAGGGTAAAAAAGTAACATATTTCACATCGACGGGGAATAGATAAGCAACAGATTAAAAAAATCGAAAATATATAATTCAATCTGATATGTTCTGCTTACACTTCAGGGAAGCGCAAAAATATCAAATGTACAAACTAAATCAAATGTAGTTGAGCTAGAATCAGAGCCTCGTCATGTCTCCGCCAGTGTAATATGGGCAGTTTCTCAAAGCGTAGGCCACGGCCCATGTAGGCCGCATTTCTAGGCTACAACGTCATCGTAGGCTGTCCCATTGTGAAGGCGCTTTCGAATACCGCTGAGAAATGCAGCCTTCAATGCACCTGATATCACATTCAATTGTCAACATGGAAACAGAGTGTAAACAAGGTGACATTTCCGTGCGATGTCTGGCGAGATGAAGGCTGCATTTCTCAGCTGTATTCGAAAGCGCCTTCACAGCAGAACAGTTAGCAATGACATAACAGCCTAGAAATGCAGACATCGTGGGCTACAGCTAACGCTTTGAAAAACGGCCATTATTACAAAATTCATCCTACACTGTGACAATGGGCGGAGTTTATGACTGTGAGTCATCATAAAACAGCCAATCACTAACCTTTGTAACTGCCACTTTCTCTAGCTGGCCAGGTTTTCCTGAGTCATCGGGCTACATGAGGACAATTTCTTTAGAAACCCTTCAGGTGATACTTAAATATCAAAAACAGCTGCATGCAGGGCACAGAGAAACCAGTAATTCACTGAAAACAAGCATGAAATACCTAAATCTCTGCCGTAAGATGGCTGAAATCTGGCATGGGAAAAAAAAAAAACAGGGAGGAAGGACGGACAGATGAACAGAGAACACACAGAAGTATGAGAAGGCACATCTACTCAAAAAGATGTATCCATATATTAAATTACACTGAGAAATAGGGGATACTGGGGTCCGATAAGCCATGGGGACCAATGAGCCATATCACTATTTTGCGATCAATCGATGCCAAAGGTGTTTAACAGAGGCAAAACAGTGATATGGCTCATTAATCCCCATGACTCATCAGTCAATGGTCAAATATTTTGCCAATTTTAAGCAGCTCTGTCATCGATTGATCGCAAAATAGTGACATGGCTCATTGGTCCCCATGGCTAATCGGACCCCAGTCTCCCCTAATGAACGATTTAAGAGTTCTGGCTCGGGAAAGAAGTATGACAGATGAACGGATGGACATGCAGAAGAACAGGGGATAATAACTGGGTTGAGTTATCTGACACCATTAAAATAAAGCAGGCTGATCAGGCTGAGGGTCCGGTGTGAGCAGCAGTACGGCTGCTTCAGGAACAGCCACTGAATACTCAAACACATCGACACATCTATAATTCAGCGAGTGAAGGTCCTCTGTTCTTGGAGAGTATTTATAAGAAAGGAATAAGCCCCCCTTTTTTCCAGGCTCTTTTAACTGTCTCTACGGATAAGGATCTCCAGTGTAAGTTACATAGAGGACCGATCCCTTAAAGACACACTCGCTACTGAACGAGGAATCAGGCGATTTTTAATATGGGTGGCGGAGGTTAACGACCTCGTTCGCTGATGAAACTAATGCTTGTTTTGTGTTCAAGCCAAGGGAGCCCCAGTTTTTTGGGCTTCTACGTGGCTGTCTCCGGACTCTTGAAGGGCATTCAAAATTTCATCATCATTTCTCGCATTCGGTGAGTAACTGCCTTTTTTTTTTTAATCTTGAAAGTCAAGACTCCGTAGCAACAACAATTAGCCTCAGTGTTGATGACACTCTGTCTGTTTCGCTCAGGAACGTTTCTTTCTCTGGCAGAAACATGTCTGTTTGAACTGCTGCACCATGTCTGCATCTGTACAGAGTGTCGAGAATGAAGTCTTTTCAAAGCCGAGAATCGAGCTCATCGCCATCGCGTCCAATGACTGTGCTTGTTAGCAGAAATTTGAGCGCAACAACTTCGGCAAAACTTCAAGTAAACTCTGCGATTGTTTTTTTTTTTGTCATCATTACGCAAGTTCTCCATTGATATTGCTGTTGAACATCTCAGCATAATGAGGCCTGGCGGGAAAAAAATAAAAAATAAAATCCTTCTCGAGTCCTCACGCCTGGACTGTATTTTTGCAATAGCCGCTGGACTACCGTAAGTCCGTCAAAACAAGAACTTGTCACTCAGACAAACAAGACGACGTTCGCCAAAGCCAGACTGCGGCAGTTTCTAGTGAATTCACACGGAGTCTGTGCTTTGCTTCCCCTAAGAATGTTCCGGAAAGCCAGATTCGGGACAGGCAGATGTGCGCTGTTTCTTCAGGCACTTTATTCACAGTTTAGATCAAGAAATGCAGACAATGGCAGAACCGTATAGCGTTGAGGTATTTTTGACAGCTCTGCTGCGAGTGAGACAAAGGGGCAGATAAACTGAGTTGAGATAAGTTTTCTTGGAACTCTCTTGGAAGAGTAATCCCCAAAATAATGCAAGGCCTCTCGTGCACTAGTAAACCAATGCAACAGCCTGCATGTCAAACTGAGGCGAGAAAGACAATTCAGGGGAAAGAAAAACTGCAGGCAAAGGGAGCTCAACTCTTCAGTCCTTTTCATGACAAAGACTGTAGGCTACCTCATTCTTTCATCACTGGTTTTACGAGAATATTACGTTTGCTTTTATAGTACTGCGGAAAACATCCACGGGATGAAATAATAACTTCTCTATGGTGAAACGCATTATACTTGCACAAAACTGGCCCTGACTGGAACCAGTGTCACATTACTGGATAAACTAAAGTTTAGTACTCGTGCAATTGATTACAAAACAGTAGGCCACCAAATATTTTATGAATTCCAATTCAAACATTTTATGGGCAGAAAGGTTTGTGTTTGTTCAATCTGAGTAAATGCTGAGTGCAGATGGCCAAGCAGGCATTTTTTAAGCGTTCACATACTGATGTTCTTCGGCGATATCATTTCCAACTCCCTCACATAATCTAAAATCAATTTCAAAAGCACTATCTGATTGAAAGTGAGAATGAATTTGTGTACCGTGTATCAAGGTTAACACTGGCCAAGAAACTTCCTGGAAATGGAATGTGCTTTCAAGACACCATTAATCCTTTGGACCTGGTATTATATAATGGGGTCCTGACCCCCACCTATGGCAAAACACAGCTAACTGTGATGGGGGAAGCACCTGATTGTAAACAAGGTCACATGACAACCATAAGCCATGTGATCAAATTCAGATGATTAGATGCCAATTTTCCGGCATATCGGGTTACTGGACGTTCTCTGTGCGGCTGGCTTACAGGGTTCAAAGGTGTAAACAGAATGTAGCCTAGGGCAAACCTCTGTGAAATGATGTATTTTTGACGGATGCAAATCTTTGGGTGGAGTTTTAGAAGGGAGAGGAGCCGACTTGGTTGACGTTGAATGAGGACGTGCATTCTGAACTGCTACAGATCTGGAAAAGTGCAAAGAGCAGCTGATTGGAGGAGAAGGGATGATTTGACGGATCTAGTTATCCCATACACCACACTCACTGGTGCCCACTAACATCATACTTTGGGTGAAATCATTTTACAGGAATGAATCAAACTTTGAAGTGGAAATACACAGTTTTACAAATGCATTGTAATTTACAGAATATCCTTTCATGACAAAAAAAAATGGACCAAGCCAAAAACGGCATAATATGAGGCTTTTAATGGTCAAAACAACAGGTAATCTGTCAGGAAACTAGCAAAAATTTAACAAAAAGACAAAGTAAGTTAGCATGAGAGAACTTTTTTGATAACTTTAACTGTTTAAGCCCTGTGGGTAAACTTGCAGACAGCTTTTCACAGAACTGAAAATAACACCAGATTTTTACTCGTTAAAAAACAGCTTTTCACTTTTGGGAAGCGAGCCTTCCTGCAATATTCTCCTGTACTCTGAAGCATTAATTTACTTTTCACAGGGAAGCTTTTCCCCCCTGACAGTTTGCCGCTGAAGAGCTTCATAAGCAAATGGTGTCACAGAAGGTCTCAAGAGTGCATCTGTTTTATTGGAGCTAATTTTCCAACCAAATATTTTGTCGTAAAGACCATTAAAAGCATAATATTTTGCCACTTTGGGCCTGGTCATGTCTTTTCTCACCCAGGGGTAAATATTAACACATTTTCACATATGGTAATTCAGAATTGAACTTACTGAGGATAAAGTGAATTTCAGCTTGATTTAATAGCCTGGCCTGATCTGAATGGGGCACAGTCAGTATTTAACAGTAAGCCTTTATGCTCAATGTGAAAAAATAAATAAATAAAATAAAAATAAAGACATAAATACATGTATGAATATTTAATCCAGGCTTATGTCAAATGCCTGTCAGCATACAACCCCAATTGCAAAATAGCTGGGATAAAGTGTGAATTCTGAATAAAATCAAAACGCAGTGACTTTCAAATCACACCAGCCAGTATTTTATTCACAATAGAACAGAGATAACATAGCAAATGTTGAAAGTGATAAATTCTACAATGTTATCCACAAAATGAGCTCATTTTAAATTTGATGGCTGCTACAGGTCTCAAAAAAATTGGGACAATTTGATCCCACTCTTGTTTAATACAGGATTCCAGCTGCTGGAGAGTTTTGGGTCTCCTTTGACAGACTTTTCGTTTAA
This sequence comes from Gymnothorax reevesii, assembly GCA_029721435.1. Lineage (NCBI taxonomy): Eukaryota > Metazoa > Chordata > Actinopteri > Anguilliformes > Muraenidae > Gymnothorax > Gymnothorax reevesii. The sequence goes on from CM056576.1 coordinate 10,231,240, forward strand.
TTATGTACCAAATGTTCTCAATTAGTGAAAGATCAGGACTGCAGGCAGGCCAGTTCAGCACACAGACTCTTCTACGACGAAGCCATGCTGTTGTAATAGCTGCAGTATGTGGTTTTGCATTGTCCTGCTGAAATACACAAGGCCTTCCCTGGAATAGATGTCTTCTGGTGGGGAGCATATGTTGCTCTAAAACCTTTATATACCTTTCATAATTCATGGTGCTTTTCAAAACATGCAAGTGCCCCACATCATATGCACTAATGCATCCCCATACCATCAGAGATGCTGGCTTTTGAGCTGAACGCTGATAACAGGAGGAATTTACAACAAGAATGTCAAATATGGACTCGTCTAACCACAGGACACTTTGCCACTTTGTAACAGTGCATTTTAAATGAGCCTTGGCCCACAGAACACGGTGGGGCTTCTGGATCATGCTCAACAATGGCTTCCCTTTTGCATGATAGAGTTTAAGGTAGCATCTGCGGATGGCACTGCAGACTGTGTTTACAGACAGTGCTTTCTTGAAATATTCCTGGGTCCATTTAGTAATGTCAATGACAGAATCATGCCGGTGAGTGATGCAGTGGCGTCTGAGGGCCCGAAGATCACGGGCATCCAGTAAAGGTCTTCGGCCTTGTCCCTTACGCACAGAGATTTTTCCAGTTTCACTGAATCTTTTGATGATGTTATGCACTGTCGATGATGAGTCCTTTAAAGCCTTTGAAATTTGACGGTGAGGAACATTGTTTTTAAAGTATTCAACAATTTTTTTTTCGTAAACCTTCACAGGTTTGAGAGTCTCTGGTCATCTTTACTTCTGTTGACTCAGCCTCTCCAAGACATCCATTTTATAGCCAATCATGTTACACACCTGATGGCAGTTAACTTAATTACTTGCTAAATGTTCTGTCAGCTGATTCCCTTATACATTAATTGCTTTTTCAGCCCCTTTTTTTGCCTGTGTCCCAACTTTTTTGAGACCTGTTACAGCCAAAAAATTTGAAATAAGTTCATTTTGTGGATAAAAAAGTAAAATGTCTCAGTTTCAAAATTTGAAATGTTATCTATGTTTGATTGTAAATAACATATTGGCCCGTGATCTAAAAGTCGTTGCATTTTGATTTTATTCACAATTTACACTTCGTCCCAACTATTTCGGAATTGGTGTTGTCGATTCAGACTTCACACTTACTCATTACAATCCTCCTGTGACCTGGAAAAACCCAGTGAGTTTATTAGTGGCAAGGGTCTCGCAATTAACTAAAAATTTTTTGGATTCTGGACTTATCTTAAGCAAAGAAAATAACAGAAACTTTTTGACAGTTCAAATAACATTACTAGCTAGAGTTAAAAATTTTTCTCCACTCTTAATTACTGTTAATGAGGGTAAAGCGCAATGTCGACCCTAGGTGACATACATACTAGGTTTTTCAGATCTCAGAGCAATCGCCCTCATACCCACAAGCTAAGGGTTTGTATATATGGATATGATGCCTTCCTGATAGTGGCCAATTGCACACTGGAAGCTATGGCTTCAGAGCGAGATCCCTGAATGCTTTGCCCACAGAGAATCCTGATATAATCTCCACTGCAGCAGACTCCAGACATGGCACTGCAATAAATCCATATGACAACAGAGAGCACGTTCTGAGATCTACACAGTTAGTATAGCCAGAAAACCTATTCCCACCCCACGGGACATGAAACTGGCATGCATTTCCATCTCAGAATTTAGTTAATTAGGTCTAAATCTGCATCAAACTCCCACCAATTTCATTGTCCTGAAACAGACGCTGGAAACTGGGATGAGTTTGTATTGTCCTTGCAGCCAAGTTGGCTTATCACTTATTCAGTCTCGCAGGAGAGATGAACTTGGTGATACCCGTACTTACAGAGAGAAGTGTCACTCTGTTAGCAGCACAGATCAGAGATACATTTTTCAATCACGTTTTGCAGACAAAGAGAAAATAACAGAGTTGATGGTCACACAGAAGACGTCTCCAGAGCAGAGCTGCAAACACATTCCACACACATATACACACGCACACGCAGACACACACACGTGCACATGCAAATGCACACATGGGTACACATACAGACTCAAACAAACACACATGGGCAGAAACCCACCCACACGCGTGCACCCTGGCACACGCAAGCAAATTAAGACATGCACACACGAACAGACTCACATACGCCTCCACATGTACACGCATACACACACACACACACACACAAACACACACACATACACTGCCATGCACAGTACATATGCACACTAATGCACACACACACACACACACACACGCAAGGAAATTCAGACATGCACACACGGACAGACTCACATACACCTCCACATGTACACGCACACACACACACACACACACAAACACACACACATACACTGCCATGCACAGTACATATGCACACTAATGCACACACACTAACAAACGCACACTCACACACATATACACACACATGCACACGTGTGCACACACACACGCACTCACATGCGAATGCATCCAAACACATTATGGGGGTATTTTATGCCAGCGAACTATATTAAAACGCCTTAACCGTGTCGCCTATGTCTGCATAAAGACTGATAAATACGCGTGCCTGTACGAGTACACCAAATAATGAAGGGGTGACGGGTGACAAGTGTCATGCCACGTGCGAATGCAGCGGACGCCTGTGTGCGCGCTCATCTCAATGTACAAATTATTATTTACTTTACGGTGACGAATTTGATTTTAACAGCAGCTTCGCTTCACAATTCAAGCAGTTCATGTATTACCAAGAGAGACTGAGGACACAGTTTAGGCTGTTTCAGTCTACACGTGCACATGTTAAGGCGTCTGAAGCATTGGCTTTAATTCAGCAGTGACACACATGCTAACGCCGATAGTGCGTGAACACCTATAGTGGGATGCTGAGGTATATCAGGGACTGTACCATTGCTTAGGCGCATCATCGCATCATTTTCTCCCTCAGACAGTTCTACCATCAGAGTCAGACCAGAGGCTACAAACAGGTCCATGCAGGCCTAGCTTTTGTCAGTTTGATACTTCATTTTAACCAAAAAAAAAATCAAAAAATATATATATATATATATATATATATATATATATATATATATATATATATATATATATATATACAGTTATATGTGTGTGTCTGGAATATCATGTCTCCACAATATTGCATGAACACAAAGTTTAGTCATTTGCTGCGTATTATGTTGGTTGGTAACATTTTCGTTTTTTCAACTGGCCTCACGCAGGACAACAACCTTTTTGTCTTTATTATTTTTCTGTGAATATTCTGTTATTTAGCCTATTGGTGAGAAGTCTAAGACTAGGTTAGTAAGTCTAAGGTTACATTTGCCAAGTGATTCTCTAATCTATCAGGGTTTTTTCCACAGGATGTAGCCGATAGCTACTCATTTTTATTAATGTATCAATTTATAATTCCTGTACATCTTATAACCCCACTATCTCACGTTTTGCGCATCATGACCGCTTATTTCACTATAGTGTCTGTCGGTGTGAAGAATAAAAAAAAACAAAACAACAGGACGACCAGGAGAATCCTGAGTGACGTCATTTTCCCAAGGAAATCCCTCCGCACCGCAGCCCCATCCACTCACATACCTTTTTTTTAACATTTCATTCATAAAAAAAACAAGAGTTTGGGTGACAGGAAGTACTTGCCTTTAACAACACATAACAGACAGACTATCAAGGCCACGTGTGTCTACTAAGTCTAGACCAACACAGTGTCACAACACGCGGTGAGATAGCAACGAAATTATGACTCAATATTTAATGAGAGTTTACTCTTGTTTTTATTCATGTATTTTAATTTTACAATTCCGTCGAGCAGATCGGAAGACCCACTGCCCAAATGTTGTCATTTTTTTTCGCCTGAGGTTTTCTTTGAATTAGCCTATGTAGGCTATTTAATATTTCCCAACACAAAAACATGAGTGTCATTGACAGATTCCAATAAATCATTTCTCTTTGGAAAATGAATGTTTTTGTCAGTCCCTGCGAACCTTGGTTGAAGCATGGTTGCACCCGCTTGGGGAGTGTTTGCACCGTGGTTAACCATGGTTGACCATTTAACAAAAATTTCAAAACCGTGATTTGACCAGGGTTGACCACGGTTACTTGAACCCGGGTCAACCAAGGTCAACCAAGGTCATGGTTCGCAGGGGAGGTTTTGATACCGGAAGAAAGGGGATGAGGTGTGTCCGACTACTAGCTATTTTTACAGAATATATCAAATATCTGCAAAGCCGAAGTAGTAATTATGTTGTATCTAGATCTGCGTTAGGAAAAAGTAAAGATGTTGCTTTATTTCTGCTTCATGGAACGATATTAGGCTACTACCCTGACAACAAATTAGGTCTTGCCTACATCGGGGCAACGTGTGCCTGCCTGACATAGCTAAGTGCGTCGGTGAGATTTATTGTGAAGATCGGTAGCTAATCGGCAAGACATCGGGGAGATGTCGGCATTAGAATGATGGCTAACCATGAACCAACGTTAACCCGACATATGACCTATGCAGCTCAATCCCACTAGAGCTGGGAAAGTACTCAGACACCTCACTCTCCCATTGACATGCAGCAGGCTACAGCTGATTTTCGGCCGCATCTCTGGAAACGGAGCGAAGAGTCTGAATGCTTTTCGCCGCTCTAGTAGGATCCCACCGTTAAATTGTCTTATTGTTTAGGCTACATCAAAATCTTAGCCTTAGCTATGTTTCACCAATGGGGAGACTATGGTTCAATGTCAGACAACCTTATTTTAAAATAAAATAAAATCAGGAACAGAAAGTTATTGACAATGGCTTAGGATGCTTGCACGCCTTGCCTTTGCCGCAACCCATTCCTGTCCTGCTCAGCTCTGACTCTGAGATGGTGAAACAGTCTGAGGGAGAAAATGATGCGATGAGCTGATCTGTGTGAGCTCTAATGGGTGGCATTTTGATATAGCCTATGTCATTATTCCCTTTTGTCTCTCCCTCTCTCTTTCTCTCAAGGTAAGAATGATATCTAAATGACATTTAATGACAGCAAGGGTGAAAGGGATAATTAAAATAATTTCAGCTACTTAAAAGTAAAAGTATCCTGACGGCTCTGATGGGGCTTGGGGTTCATCTATAAGTTATGCTTTCTTATAAACAATCCCGCATGAACCTGAGACTATGTGTAACAGCTGATCTATGTAGATATGCTGCAGAACACAGAAAATGAATAACTGTCAGGTCCTGATGATCCAGAGTACCTCGTGCGTAAATGTGCACAGTCTCAACCTCACTTTCGCGCCTGAGCAATGGTACAGTCCCTGATATACCTCAACATCCCGTTGTAGGTGTGCACACGTAATAGGCGTTGACGCGTATGTCACTATTGTACTAAACCGAGCGCTTCAGACGCCTTAACGTGTAGACTGGAATAGCCTAAACTGTGTCATCGATCTCTCTTGGTAATACATGGACTGCTTGAATTGTGAAGCGAAGCAGCTGTTAAACTCAAAATTCGTCATCATAAAGAGAATAATTATTTGTACAATGAGACAAGCGTGCAGACAGGCGTCCGCTGCGTTCGCGTGTGGCACGGCACGAATGACCCCCTCGCTATATGATTTCCACAAACAAGACACAGCGTGTGCCTGTACGCTCATGTAGAATTGTACTTAACAGTCACACGTGGTCTTCATGTCACGTATCTGAGGCGTAAGTCACCCGTCATGTACCTGTCATGTCGGCGTATGCTCAACAACGCGTGTGCTGCATCTGCATGACGCCTACTTACATGCGCACGTCAGAGGTTTGATGTCATTGCGTAGGCGCTGTACATGCATTTTAGTATAGTTTGCTGGCATAAAATTCCCCCCATAACACATACACACACGCGCGCTCACACATGCATGAACACGCACACTTAAGCACACACACTCACATGCGCACAGACCCACATACATGCACATTCACCCACGCACACATGCAGACAGACACACTCGCGTGTGCGCTCACACACAAATACAGAAATATACACACACAGATGTTCTCTCACTAACATAAATGTCATGTTACAGGGACCTTTGTCAAGACAATCACAGAAGATGAATTCATCGGAGAGGCCTTGTGAAGAATATCATTCAATTATCAGCTCAATTAAACCAGGCTGATTAAGAGCTCAGGTTGAGTGGATGCCAGTTCACTGTATTAGAGCTCAAGGCTGCTGAGCAGCTTCTTTTTAAACTGAGTAACAGAGTAAAATTTCTTTCCAAAGCCACAAAACGTACTGCCAAAACAAGCAAATGTCCTTCTGCGTCCAGTGAGCAAACTGGCACATAAGCAGGGGGATGGATCTCATTTCATATTCCTTTCATAAAAGTACTTTATTTTACGAAAAAAAAAAAGTGTATTAGTTTTCTAACAGTTTCATAATTTCATTCACAATATCATATAACCTCATCCTGAGCAACAGACACAACTGAACCATTTGAATAAAATAAACCAAAGTAAAACTGCAGATATCCCGCATACTTTCCTGTTGGCATGTAGTACGTCGTACTCTCAAGGAAACAAATAATATGCAATGTAATCAGAGCAAATATCCAAAAAGGCAGCGGTAAAGTCAGGGAATGATACTCAATGCATGGCTTGATTTACATTGTTGTACAAATCACAGGTTGTGCAAGTGACAAAGACATTCATTTCTGACTTTCCATAGATAGTGGAAGATTTCTCTGAAGTGGCGACGGCACTCGTGAAATCATGTTGTAACAATTGTGGGTAAATGGCTGGACCGTCACCTGCACAGTGGCTCCTAATATTGCAAGGCACATATGACTGAGTTTGTAGCTGTATTGGAAGTCTCAAATATTAAAAATAACTGCATTCAACAACTGTGCCTAATTTTTTTAGCACAGTGTATTTAAGGATCTAATTTTGAAAAGCAAGCCACTCAACTACCTTATAAGATAATGCACTAAATCACAGGCAATGGGCCAAGCGCAGAGTACCAGCTTTATGAAGCTCGCAATGTCCTGCTCTTGTTGAGACAATACTGTAGATTGATACAGGCGTCCGCTGCGTTTGTGTGTGGCACGGCACGAATGACCCCTCGGTATATGAGTTCCACAAACACGACACAGCGTGTGCCTGTACGCTCATGTAGAATTGTACTTAGCAGTCACGCGTGATCTTCATGTCACGTATCTGAGGCGTAATTCACCCGTCACGCACCTGTCACGTCGGCGTATGCGCAACAACGCGTGTGCGTGTAGATACTTATAAGCAACTATCCTACCAAATGTCCATCAGTCGTCATCCAGGAGCTTTGACTAGCAGCCACTGGACTTTTCACTCCTACTCCTGTTCCTATATTTTGGAGTTCAAAAATGTTGTCTTAATTTTTCATCCAGATCCTCTAACCTTAAATACAACACACCAGCAATTAAGGCTTTGACTATTTTTCCACGCAGTGACGATCCACTGAGCTGGTTGGCTGGAAATCTTATAAGTTGACACGTTAGCCTTCAAATGAATAGCAATTACCGATGTAGGTGCTTTAAAAATTGGAGGTTCAAGTCACTTCTGAAGACTGCTTTCCATATTTTGTCCACCCCCTGCGTGCATCACTTCAACTGAATATGGGTAATTTAAATATATCAGTTGAAATCTCATGTACATAAAACTGCCTGCGACCACTCTACGTAATTTTTTGAGCGATAATTTGTTTAAGGTGGTGTTTTTGTGGAAGGAAGCCGCTGTAGAACCCGATCATGTCATGCATCTATTTATAAATGGAAATTTTCCATCTCTCTCTCTCTCTCTCGGAGGACAGTCCTACTTCATTCACAAACAACCTTCTCCCTAAACAAGCCTGGTGTCAGCATCTGCAGCGACGCTGATTACAACTCAACATAACGAAGCGCGGAACGTCCCGCAGGGAATCTAACAGGAGGCGGCCGGAGACTGAACCCGGATCAGCGGAATCCCCGGGTCCCAAGCGGGCTCATTACAGCCCCTCAGAGGAGCAGGACACTTATCAGGGCTGGTGAAGCCGTGCTGAGAAAACGTTTTGTACGTCTCTGTTCCACTTCCGCCAGACCGGGGTACAGCGAGAGCTACTCACAGACGTTTCAGTAGTAGCACTTTCATAGAGGTGCAGAGGGTGGCGCTGCTGCCTCATAGGAAGGTGCTTGTGGGTTCGAATCCGCCCTGGGATTTTTCCCTGTGGATTTTTTTGTAAGTTCTCCCTATGTATATGTGGCTATCCTCCGCGTATTCTGGTTTCCTCTCACAATCCAAAAAAGCGCACGTCAGCCAAACTGGAGATTCTAAGTTACCTGTGTGTGTTATGATTCTGCCTGTCTGTCATGATCCTGATCTGTATGCTATGTCTGACTCTGCCTTGGATTATGTATTGTGATTTGGTTACTTAGATTTGTTCATGTGTTGTCTAGTTTAGTTTTTCCATGTTTTGTATTTTGCCATATTCCATTCCTGCTGTTAAATTCTGGTCCATGTTTTTGTTTTTGCCATGCATTGCACTTTGTCTCCCCCTGTCTGGTCTTTTGTCATGTGATTGCTCTCAGCCCCAGTACTGCGTGCCACACTTTCTGGTGATTTAATGGATTCTGGGTTTCAACCATTTCTTCCATTCTCATTTACTTCCTTCATCTTGCTTTTTCTTTATTACTAAACTATACTAACAGTTTGTTGTTTTTGCTAAATTACTCACCAAGACTAACATCGTATATAATACTAACTTACTAACAAGCACTAGGGATTGTATAGCTGCACTCTACTAATTGACTAACGATCTCTCAGCATTCGCCCTGTTCTAGTCTCCGCCTCTTGCCTTCACTCAATTTACTTTTCTGTGTTTCTTGCAGATTCTCTGCACCTGTCTGATAACTGTTCTGCCACTCACTCTGTGCACTTAGAAATCCCGAACCGGATCTCTTTGTTCTGCCTATAGGCTGTCTTGTGATCCCTGTCCGCATTTTGGCTTTTGCCTTTTTCATGTGATTAGGTACTTCCGCATGTTCATTCCTTTGTAATTCGTTTGATCCAATTAACCTGTTCCCTGCATATCATGTGACCTTCCTCTTGTCTATTTAAACAGTCTTTTGACTTACAGCTCTTGTCAGAACGTTGATCAATACTTCTTTGTGCAGAGCGCCTTGTTTGCCATTGAATATTGTTTTGCCTCTAATGGATTGTTCGACCTTGATTTTTTGCCATTGCTCTTCTTGTACTGTTTTTGTCTTTCTAGATTTTGACCTATTTTTGTATGACCACGAGTTCTGTGTTCGGATGCCCTGTGCATGACCATTGGCTTTGCCCATCGACTACAACTTTTTGCTTATCGTTTTTGTACCTCTGCCCATCTGTCTTACTGGTTCTGACCCCTGCCTGCCTAGTCCATACTGTTTTTGGATTTTGTATTGTGGCTTGGCAATTCCTGTGTATCTTGGCTTTGACTCGGACCCCATTAAAGGCAAACGTTTTTTGGATTTCTGTCTCTCGCGAGTGGTTCCTGAACGGTACCTCACAGTACGAGTGAATGCCATCTGGTCCCTGCTGTGGATTGGTGGACTGTCCACCATACACTCTACCCTCTGGACCATTACATGGTGGAATAGGCCCAAGGCTCCCAGTAAGCATGCCTGGGAATATGCAAGTTGAATAATGGATGGATACTATAGATGAAGTATATTAACCCGTTCCTTGCCAAGGATGTGTATACTTCCTTGCTGCAGCCATTTGGCAACCGAGGATATATATATATATATATATATACCTCCACAAAACAACCATTTGATCCAGAGTCTGGTTGTGAAAACAATCATGCTATTTATGGAGGAGGCTAAGAGGAGTCCGGTACTGAATGGTAAAGATGGCTGACAACAAGCATTCAGTAATTTCTGAGAAAAAACCCTCTTGTTTATGTTTTCAATGTCATAATATTGTGTTGCCCCGAAGTAAAAACTTCATAGAAAGAAATGAACAAAATTTTTGTTCACTCAAACTTGGGGGAAACTTAAGCGGAGCTCCTTTAAACACGTCGCCACATGGTAGCATTTCAACAGCACGAGACTATATATATATATTTTTTTTGTTTTGTTTTTTTTTCAGCACAAGATTATTAAATTTACATTCTTAAAAAAAAAATTTCAGCGCTCTAAGGGTTAAATGCAACAGTATGAGTGCGTCAGCCTGACACTTTTTCGATAAAAAAAACCAATATTTTGGAGGCTTCCTAGAAAATCATTAGTCCCTCTCCATCACGCTACAATGAAGTCCTGAGAATGATACTCACTACCAGACATTTTGGCTCTGAGGCTGACGCCATTTAAGACTGTCATCTGCGAAAATGTCAACTGTCGCTCAAAGCAGAGCGAATGACTCCGGCTGTCATTACGTCATCTTATTTCATTACTGCGGCCATGTTATTACGATCAATTTCCGCTGCCGAACTTTCGACCGCACAGACGTCCGAAATCTTTTTAGTAATCATTCAGTTACAACATTGTTCAAAATAAAATATTAATTTTCAAATAAAATAAAGATGCTTCTTGCTTTGCAGAATTAAATCCAAATGGGAAGTGAAAATAAATCAGGTCAATAATAAAACATCCTTACCATCCCTCAGAATGAAGATCAATTGAATTATTTTTAAAATTGATGTTCATGCAAGATTATTGATGTGACAGCTTCACATATCCTGTGGAGGAATGGGTTGGGCGAAATATAATTTTCTTTCCATCTCCCCACTAAGTGTTTATCATACTCTAATTCAATATTTAACATAGATTTTAATATCAAGTCCAAGCAACAGAGTAAGTTATCCATGGCTGTATTACTTGAGATGTCAGCTATTGAAATGTTAACATGAAAAACATTAGCATATTATAACTGTATACCTGAAAGAATGTGACTTGTATTATTCCTGCCTGCATCTAACATATCAAAGGTGAAATTATCAGATGATTGGACATGGTATTTTCTGAGAACTGCTGCTGTATTTTATGCCAGCACTTTTTTGTACACAAAAACAAACACTCACTGTAGATCACACATGGTGAGCCTTTCCCTCACATGTAGAAACCACTAAAATAAACATGATGTTCAGTGAGGTACAGAAGCATGATGGGAAAAATTAAAATAAAAAAAGAAACTTTGTACAGAGCTCCTGACGAACCTCCCTCGCCCTCAAGAGCTCTACGGTCTGTCGAGCGCCGCAATGGCGATTTGTCGAGGCCAGTGAGAATACCATCTTACATCGTGTAACCGAATCACACAGGAGAGGGATGCTGCCATTAGCAAAATGTGACTTGATTAACGCTCAGTGTATGAATACGAGCAGAGGAAAAGGGCACTATTATGGATCACTGATGGTTTCTGCCCGCAAGGGTTACTGAGGTCTGTCTGACTCTCTGTTCATAAGAGTGGAAATTAGACCAGATAGTTTTGTTGTAAGATCCTGGTGGTTCGTTCAATAGATAATGATACTAATTAGAATGGAATTGTAAATAACCTATTATATAGAACAGGAATCTGTCTTCAGTGACACTATGCAGTGTATTGTCATGATCAGGTGTACTTTGAATTTTCTGCACTCATGTGCATATAAAGGCACGTAGTGAGCAGATGAGAGTGAGTGAGTGAATGAGTGAGTGAGTGAGTCTGTGTGTGAGTAAATAAGTGCGTGAGTGTGATTGAGTGGGTGTGCGATTGTCAGTGAATGTGTGTCACAGACGCAATACATGCAGTGATTTGGGCTGGTAAATCTGAGTGAGAGAGTGAGTGAGTGAGTGAATTTGTGAGAGAGAGATAGAGCAACTGAGAGAGTGATATGTAAAAATAAAGTATGTAATTATTAAAGCTGATAAAGCTAAACTAAAAGACGAGCTGTTGACACTGAACGGTACTTCCTTGGGTGGGGTGGGGTACACAGCGAAGCTGAGCAAAGCTAAATTTATTTACCCAGCAGAATCCAAAATGACTTTTGTGGAAGCAACGCAGAAAGAGCCGCAGACGTCTGAAGAAACGGAGTGTGAGAAAGCAGCTCCGGGATGTATTTAATTATAGCATTATAATTAAATCACTGCCAATCGAGTCGCAGAGCAGCAGATGCCGCGGATTCCGCCGGTGCGCGATGATTTAACGCATGTATACATCCCTTGTTTAAGGGATGTACGTCTCGTAATCCCGACTTATCTGCCGGCTTTATTTAGAGCTGGCTCATAAGGGCGGATTTTAAAAAGCGAATTGTGGATTCCTGTCAGCGCTCTCTCACATCTGAACCCTCGACCAGACAGATGAAATTTTTAACCTCCATAACTGATTTATGGCAGAGTTCTCCTCAAAGCAGCTCGGTCACAGAGGGAAGGCTGTAGTAAGAAAGTCATTTGAAAGCTACTTCTTTTTCTATTTTAAAATAGAATATTAGAAAGAATTGGGGTCGCTTTCCAATATTACAGTACGCACAAAGGTATGAATATAAAGACAGACACGCAAGAAGAAAACATACAACCCCAATGCCTAAATAGTCGGGACAAAGTGTAAATTGTGAATAAAAATCAAAATGCAATGACTCTCAGATCACATGAGCCGATGCGTTATTAACAATAGAACATAACATTTCAAATGTTGAAATTGAGACATTTCACATTTTTATCCACAAAATGAGCTTATTTCAAATTTTCTGGCTGCAACAGGTCTCAAAAAAGTTGGGACACAGGCAGAAAAGGGCTGAAAAAGCAATTAATATGTAAGAGAATCAGCTGAAAGAATCATTTGGCGAGTAATTAAGTTAACTGGCATCAGGTTTGTAACATGATTGGCTATAAAAGGGATGTCTTAGAGAAGCCGAGTCTCTCAGAAGTAAAGATGGCCAGAGGATCTCTAACATGTGAAGGCTTGCTTAAAAAAAATTGTGGAATACTTCCAAAACAATGTTCCTCAACATCGAATTGCAAAGGCTTTGAAGGTCTCATCATGCACAGTGCATAACATCATCAAAAGATTCAGAGAAACTGGAAAAATCTCTGTGCGTAAGGGACAAGGCCAAAGACCTTTACTGGATGCCCGTGATCTTCGGGCCCTCAGACGCCACTGCATCACTTACCGGCATGATTCTGTCATTGATATAACTAAATGGACCCAGGAATACTTCAAGAAACCACTGTCAGTAAACACAGCCCGCCGTGCAATCCACAGATGCCACCTAAAACTCTATCATGCAAAAAAGAAGCCATTGTTGAGCATGATCCAGAAGCACCGCCATGTTCTGCGGGCCAAGGCTTATTTCAAATGGACTGTAGCAAAGTGTCTTGTGGTCCGACGAGTCCAAATTTGACATTCTTGTTGGAAATCATGGGCGTTGTGTCCTCCGGGCTAAAGAGGTGAAAGACCACCCCTCCTGTTATCAGCATTCAGTTCAAAAGCCAGCATCTTTGATGGTATGGGGATGCATTAGTGCATATGGTGTGGGGCACTTGCATGTTTTAAAAAGCACCGTGAATGCTGAAAGGTATATAAAGGTTATAGGGCAACATATGCTCCCCTCCAGAAGACATCTATTCCAGGGAAGGCCTTGTGTATTTCAGCAGGACAATGCAAAACCACATACTGCAGCTATTACAACAGCATGGCTTCGTAGAAGAAAAGTCCATGTGCTGAACTGGTCTGCCTGCAGTCCTGATCTTTCACCGATTGAGAACATTTGAAGCATAATTAAACAAAAAGTCCGTCAAAGGAGACCCAAAACTCTCCAGCAGCTGGAAGCCTGTATTAAACAAGAGTGGGATCAAATTTCAATGGCTAAACTCAAGAAACTTGTCTCTTCAATGACCAGACACCTCCACTCTGTGTTAAAAGGAAGAGGGGATGCTACACAATGGTAAACAGGCCCCTGGCCCAACTTTTTAGAGACCTGTAGCAGCCATCAAATTTGAAATGAGCTCATTTCGTGGATAAAATTGTAAAAATTTCTCAGTTTCAACATTATCTATCTCTGTTCTATTGTGAATAAAATACTGGCTGGTGTGATCTGAAAGTCATTGCGTTTTGATTTTATTCACAATTTACGAATTTGTCCCAACTATTTCGGAATTGGGGTTGTACAATGTATTGTGTTTGCATGAATAAATAGATGAGTAAATAAACAAACAAACACATACATACTGAATGAACAGATAAATAAAAAAATAAATGCATGTGCTCAGGGGGAAAAAAGACAACATAGAAAATGTTTTGCTTCCAACCGATGATAATATATAAAAACTGTTCTCATGACAATTATTTTTGTTATTTTTGTGTATTTTTGTACATTTTTTATTCTAAGCAGCGCAAAACCATCAATTTCCCAACCAATTACACCTACATAGCCAAATTATTTTGAATTCCACTAAATGACCTTATTTGGAGAGCCATTTTCCTTGTGAAGGTGATTTATAGCAAATGACAGTGATCGCATAGACGCCTGTTCACTATTTTATCCAAGAGGGGCGAAAGTCTAAACCCCTTAAACTCAAACTTTTCATTAAAGTTATCTCATAAGTAAGTTCAGAAGAACATACTGCTGGACAGTGTCACCTATACATTCTGTATCTGCTGGTTACAGCGCTTCACTGAGGCTGCATGACTCTTACATTGAGAAAAATATTCAAACTTAGGATGCCATGTTATTATGGCCAGAGCATTACATCAAATGCACAATATCTAGATCTGGAGCATCATTTTACACACATTTCCCTGTAATTCAACAGGACTTATTTGAGAATGATGGAAAGCTTGGGATATCCACTAGTACTGAAGTTCCACAGGTTTGAAGACAGTAGCTTCATTTGACAGACCTGTTTATTGGGCCGTAGGTTTATGGAGTTCAAATACATGAAATGTTAACAAAGAGTACATTTTAACACCTTACATGACAACTAGAGAGATTTCTCACCATCACGGCTGCTATACCACAACCGTTAATCAACGAGCTGGATCACTTAAACAGACGATTCTCCGGAACAATCATTGTTCCTCTGTCTTCATTTTTTCCCGCATTATTTCCCCTGACAATAACAGAACAGCTTAAAGTGACATAAATTAACATTCTTTTTAAAACTTTACCGTGACAGAAGTGATTTCAAGAAGCAATTTTTTCTGCGCTTAATTGCAGAATCCTGTCATCGCTATAGCGTGTGCATTTGCATATCAAATGAATAATACAAGAAGATTGGTGCAATTTTATTTAAATGAGAAATTATGCTGTTTAATCGCAGCAGTAAAACGACAACCATTTAAAGAAATGGCTTCAAACAGACTTCACTCTTGATTGGCAGGGGGAAAAAAAACAAAAATTAAAATGCAAAACAGAGCAGAAACAGCACTTATGGACATTTCTGAAGTGACGCACCGCACCGCATAGGCAAACATATGCGTTTGGTAAGATGGGATGTACAGACTGCATTCTCCGACTGTGGTCACGGGCGTCTCGGTTGGATCAATCAAAGCTTCGTCACCTCCTCTGAAGACCAGTCTCCATGGAGAACCAACCCGAGTGAGAGCATCTTTGAAAATGCACATATCCTGGACTGAAACTCCCAAGGGTGAGTGCACCAGCTCATTCCTGATAATTAATCAGGATTATTATGCCCTCGACTCTGTTATCCCGTAAGGCTCATTGCGCCCCGCTCACAGTGGGGGGTGTCCTGCCCCCCGTACCTCATCCAAAGGACACAGGTGTCAGTGTGCTGTCAATGCTGCGATTCTCGCTACAGACAAAGGCTGGTATTCGGTTTTAACAAGGTACTGAACAGCCTGTTATAAAGTGCAAGACTTGTTGCTGGGGCGGAAAACTACAGGTGGATAAAATTGTCCGCCTATCCATGAGAGTAATAATTATTTAGTAGTAAAGGTCAATATATAACACCTTAGTAATTATATCTTACAGTTTCTTCCAGTATACATGGAGGTCATTCCGAAAAATGCACCTCAATCGGATCCTTATTTCAAACAGTGAATAAAATAATAAACAGAAAGATATCTGGCTAAAAGTATTTAGACAGATAGACTAATGCGCAGGTAAAGGGGTAGAAAGATTGCAGGCAGGCAGACAGACAGACAGATAGATGGACAGACATGTGGTTTAACAAATAGATAGATAGATCAATGGATGGATGGATGATCTGTCAATCCTTATTTCACAATAAATTTTCTACAGTTGCTCTCCTGCGCTTTCCTAGAAAGTTCTCACCTTGAAGGCAATCAGCATTCACAAAAAAAAACATTAATAAAATGAACAGAGAGCTTTGATTCCACATGAAAGAAAACAAAAATGTGATTTCACGCTTGAAGATCTCCAAAAATACCCCACGACCCCATTACGGCATAGAATTTTCTTCATATTTAAAAAATAACGCTGTGCCGGATGCCAATTAGCAATCGTCACAGTTGCTAAAGCCCCATGAATCACCTCCCAAAGAGAACGAATAGGCACAGGGACTGAGGCGGCCAGAGCGAAACATGACATGAAGACACAGGACCGCTCCCTCACTCTGAGAAATAACTGCAGCTGCTCGTTTGGAAAACAATGAAATGGAGGACACATATAAAACACATTCAGATTCCACTGTCTCTCAGTGCCTATCCTGGTTTAAATGTAATTTAGTTTTTTTTAAATGTACGTATCATAGAACAAGAAAACTTCCCCACCTCCTAACAGCACACACAGCCCCCCGTCTGTCCTCACCTGCAATCCATTACCTTTAGACCTCTGCCACCTCCCCCAAACCCCTGCTTCCACTCCAAACTCTCATAGCTGTGCCTCTAGCCCCCCCCCCCCCCTTGGAGCGGCTGAAGCTGTTTTTTACTCATTTTGAGACGCTCTCAGCCTGGATCGGGGCCCGAACCGTGACAGCCCTCCAGGAGACTGTCCTGCCTTCCCCTTCACCCTTCATCCGGACCCCTAATCATCGCTCCAATCTCACACAAACCCATCATACCACCGTGACAGGATCCGGTTCTGTCCAATCTGTTTTCAGGCCAGCAGTCCTTCACTCACCCCCCCCACCTCCCCCCCCCCCGCCTCTCTCTTTAATCTCTATCTCTCCACGGGTTGCCTCCCCTCGGTTTTCAATTTATACCGTGTCATGCTGCGGCTATAGAAAGCAGCTGGTGCCTGCAAATTACCGCCCGATGTCCCTGCTATACTTCCACAGTAAAACTGAAGGGCGAGGCTTTCATTAGAACACATTGAGACAGGCCAAAGGTAGAGAGTCTTCCGGATGGCGAAGGAGCCACAGCTGAGACAGTGTCAGGACAGATGCTGAACCACCTCAGGGAATTGTAGGTGCCGTAGTGTCAGAAACCCTATGGACCGCGCCACACGTCTCGCCAGGAACGGGTCATCAGCCAATGCTGACAGCCTGGCTAGCGTCTACCATGTGGTTTATGCCGACTCAAGTTAGTCTTCAGTAACTCCACTACTCAAGTGCCCACTGCCTTCAACACACCGGAACAAAATACTGCGTTCCTGCACTCATCAACAGTATGTATTGCATTCTTAAAAATAGACAGCTTTCTCAGCAAATACGAAGTGCTGGTCCTCTCTCCCACATGTTGGCAATAAAGTAATGCAGGAAGCTCTGCAGATGAGAATCTGCAGAGTCGCTGCCAGTGAGCACAGGCCTGCACTGCGTCTGGAATAGCTAATCCTTATCTCACAGATTTAGATAACCTTTCCAGCTGCACAGATGTAATAGCTGTTTGCATAGAATGTTCTGTTCTAACCTTGAGGTTTTCGCTCTGTCTAAACAAGCTACCATAAACCTATATGGTTTCCAAAAAAAAAAAAGTAATTCTTTGGATAGATATCAACTGAGCGTCACAAGGCACCAAAACCAACACCACCAGCCAGTTTCCTGTTAAAAGTGGCACGGATCAATGCACGTGCCCAGCTAACACAGTATTCTGAAAAACTTCACTGGAACACTTTTAAAGTGTTTATGAAGTGTTGCTTTACCATCTCAATGCCATTGTGAGCACTTTTTCTGTTTTTTTTTTTTTTTTTGCCAGCCTACCCTTGCTGATGTCCTGATACTCCAGCCACAGTTGCCGCTGGACCTGCTTGTTGGGGTACCAGATGTGGCAGGACTCCTCGTACCCGTACACAGCCTCCTGGATGAAGTGGTTGCCGAACTCCTTCAGGATCGAAACATAGTCGTTCCGCACGGTGGCGCCGTCCAGGGAGTGAATAGCTGAGCTGAAGGCTGCGGATGAGACATGCATTCTGTCGGTCAGTGACCTAAAGTACGTCATGTGATGTCATAATAATAATAATAACAATCATCAGCATCATCATTAACCGGTTCGTGCCCTCATACAGAAATGTTCATATCATGCTAAATGAAATCTCTGCCCAAATAAGGATTTTTCCATGTCTCTCGATCATCTTTGGGTCCTCAGTCTCATTCAGAAATGTCCTGTGCGGGTGCAGGCTTTCATTCCAACTAAGCAGTTACAAACCAGATTCTTCTGATCAAGGTCTACAGCAAAGATTCAAATTCAAATTGATTATGTGCCTCTGAAAATTGGCGCTCAATATGTAAAATCTAATGCATTTTACTGTGAATAAATACATCCATCTTGTGCTGAAATGTATAAGTAACATTTATTTTTGTTATTTCATTCCCTTAAATGCTATAGTGAATTCAAAATTTGATAAAAACTTTGAGCTTATATGATGTCTGGTGTTAATTAACTTAATTAACAGAACAGTCATGTTTGGTGTAAAAGTTGGGAGTCAAAGGGTAAAGAAACACTTCCATGAACTGCTTATATGAACTTACATAAAGTCAGGCATACTGTATACCAATACCAAAATAAAATAATAACTAAATGCAAAATGCGTTACTATCTAATAAATTATGGTTCTTACTGTATGCACTATTTACAATTACATAATACACACATGTGCACTAATAACCCAAAACATTATGACCAACGGATATGGTGTTAGTCCTCCCCGTGGAGCCAAAACGACTCAGTGAAATTGATGCCCAAATAAAAGACCGAACCCAGGGTTTCCAAGAACATCTCCTGGAGCATCATGCTCCCTCCACCAGCTATTCTTCCTCCCACAGTGCATCCAAGGCCGGATTATCCATGTAATGACTGGTGCACCACTGGGGCATCATGCTGGGAGGGGCATCACATGATTCAGTTTTTTTAATTTTTTATTTTAATTGGAAGAGAGGCATATGCATTTTATGAACAAATTAAAACTTAACTGTTGATATAAAAAGAGAATATTGCAAAAAAAAAAAGAATACAAATAAAAAACTGCGGAAAGGCCAAACTGGTCCCAGATCATTGCTCCAAGCTGAGGTAGAATCCTGCCATTTAGAAACTGAATGGGCACTGATCTCTAATCAGTTGTTGATCACAAGGATGTGCCTTCGTTCTGACATCACGTGCTACAACACACTGAGCGGCGGGGGAAGCAGCACACAGGGAAAATAGCAGAAGAAAAAAGTACGAAAGATATCCACACTACCGAATGTACCAGAAATATCTTGCTTTTTTAACATTACTCGCGGCAAAGAAGCTGTCTCTAGAGAGGCAACTGTTCCGCCCGTCAATCCCGTTCCTCCAGCGCTAGCAGCAAGTGCTTACGTTACAAAAATTAGCCATGTCCGTTAGAGGCTGATGCTAATTAGGCAGATGCAGCAGCGCATAACGTTAGCTGATGTTAGTGGGAGCCTGTCGCAGGTGGGCTGACGGCAACAGCTGAACTTGGGGATGGAGAACGCTAGCAGAAGCAGACAATAGTGAGTTCACTGCATAAAGTCTTTCCCTTTTTAAAATCCACTGCCATAGAATTTCAGTTCTTAGTACATAGTAAATGTAAATGTGTGGCCTTTGATGCCATAAATTTCAATACCCAAGTTTGATGCCATTTTAGCGACTGGATGGAAAGTACTCATAATTAAGGTTTTGGCTACTGTCCCTGAAGGCAGCAGGGTTGTCACACTGTCCTTGAAGGCACCGTTATTATTATCACCATTGGCAATCTTCTTTTGAAGGCTTGTTCAGCTGGTGCTTTAGCTGTCATTATTGCTGTATGCCAGTTAAGCTGTTAATAAATTAAATGCTAGTATTATCAAAGAGAAGAGTGGTCCATTGCTGCGTTCTATGAGCCATGTTAAGTAACTTTTTTTTTTTTTTTTTTTTTTTTTTTGCGGGGTGGGGGGGTGATTTCATGATCGGTCACACTGGGGCATAGCACTGTGTTAATCCGGCCCTGAGTGCATCCCAGGTAAGCTGTGCACACTTACCCAGCCACTGCACATCATTTAAAAGAAAACAGGTCTCGAGGTGACCTTCTTCAATAGGGGCCAGTTCTGACACTGCAGGCACTTTCGACAGAGGACAGGGGTTCGAATGGGCCCTCTGAATTGTCAGTGGAATACACAGCAAGGTGCGACATGCTACATGTTACTCCTCCCGTATTCATCATTACAATTTTCTCAGACTTGTACCACAGTAGTCCTTTTGTCGGTATGGATAAGACAGGATAGGCTTTCAGACATCGACAAGCCTTGGACACGCAACAACCTGCTCCGATTCGCCAGTCCAGTCATCCGTTCATAGCAATCTGACCTTTAGCAAAGTTGTTTAGTTCCCATCCAACACATCAACTATGCAAACTAGCTAAACTTGATTCATTAAACCATACATTTCAACTCTGATGACAGGACTCAGCACTGTGTACTGTATGACATGGTAGGCTGGCCTTCTCTTGCAGTACGCAGGCTGCAGCACTTGCACATTTTAATGTCTAAGGCCATTTTGGGAAGGTTATCCAGCTACATAAGTTCGAAGTTTGACTTTGTTCGAAACGCCTACAATCTTTGGTCCAATAATCAAATACATCTAAAGGTGCCACCTGTGAGGACTGAGGCTGGTATAAGGAGTCTGATTTATTACAGGCCGCCCTCACCCGAAGCTCCCTGATCCCCCAGAGGAGTTTCAAACTAAAGCTACTCCAAATCTGTACCACAAGCTGTTCTTGTTTAAGTGCAAAATAACCTGGTTTATCTTGATGCATTTTGTTTATAGGTTCCTCTGTATACCTGAAACCCTGTTCTGTCCTAAAATATTGATTTGTATTTCGGTGTATGTGTTCAGCTCAGTCTGATGTGCAATGTTCTGATCACCATTGTAAAAGAGATTTTTAATCTCAACTGGTTCTTACCTGGTGAAATAAAGGTTAAATAAAAGAAATGAATAAAACCAATCATTTGCTCACTGCGTCAGGTCTGTTCAAAAGCACTGCTGTTTGCAGACACGGAGCACTGTTCATTTCATTTGACAGTGGTCATAATATTTTGGCTCATTGGAGTATTCAGTACTTGCAGGTCCATAAGCTTTTGAAAGCACAGTTTTTTTTTTCCCCCTCCAAAAATAATGAAGAGAAAGGTTTCTAAATTTGAAAAAAAGTGTACTGAAAAGAGCACGTAAGAATAAAATCAGTTTCATATTGACCGTACCCACCTTGCGCTCATAAACTGTGTCGGCACTCTTTGTTTAAGAGCCAGACAGGTTTGTAAGAGCTGGTGGTTGTTTCTGGGGTATTAGTGAGCTTCTGCGCACTGGCTGTCTCAATGGCTCTTGTCTCTGCAGGTGATCCCAGACAGCCTTGGAGGTGCGGAGATGAAGGCTTTGTGGAAGTTACTTCTCTTTCGCTTCCTTTGAGGAAATGCAGACTTTTCTCTGTAACCCTGAAGTTTTGAGGTGATAAATATTGGATTCTGAAGTTTGCTCTTTTTACTGATATATGAATGCAGTGAACAATGAAAAATACTAATTGAAGACCAAATTAATTTGTGCTAGATTTACTACGTTTAGGGGAGACAAGAACGGTCTATGGTGGTCATTCATGATAATTACCTCCACCAAGGAGGTTATGTTTTTGCTTGCGTTTCTTAATTTATTACTCGCCGAAATCGACAAGTATGTCGATCAGTTGCGTTTTCTTGTGTGTGTGTTTGCTTGTTTGTCTGTTCGCAGTCTAGCGGCCTCATTTCCTATCGGATTTCAACAAAATATTTTACACTTGTAGAGGTTGAAGATGGCTTGGCTCGAAACTAGGTCAAAGGTCAAGGTCACAAAAAATTCCCGAAAACCGAAAAAAATCCATATCTTTAGCACAGGCCGAATTTTCAAAAATTCATATCTCCCTAAAAACTGAACAAATTAGTCTCAGATTTGGTGGAGCCATACTGGATCACGGCATGTAACGTCAGAACTATTTATTTCCGGATCCGATCCGGATTGCGGAAATGGCGGCGTCTTGAATTTATCAAACAACTTTCCATTAACACTCACCTACTATTTACAGTTCTTTTATTGTATTTTTTCACTTTAATTTTAACACTTTTATTTTCAAATAAAAGGTCACACAGGTCAAATCTGACTTTAGTCAACCTGTATTAACTAGGGCGTTCGCCAAACATGATGAAAGTTACATTTATTTTGCATTCCAGTGATCTTGACTTCTGTATGTTCAATATTATTTAATCTTGAAAAACTTATAATGATGATTCAGTTACATTTGGACACAAAATCATCAGTGACATATAGAAAACCATCTTATGCTTTGAGCTTTTATTTCAAGATTCCTCATTTGATCTGTTCTGACCTTAAACCATGAGTGTCAATTCCACTATCTAGGCACGAATTGCAAGCTAGGCACGAATTGCAAGACTTCTCGTTAATCTGTCACAGACATGATTATTTCTTAAACTCTCATATTGATTACATTTCTTTCATCATCATCTGAATCTCACATGTCCTCAACAGAAGCCTATTGATTTTGGTGAGAATAAGTTCAAAGTCAAGGTCAATATCAGGAAGAAAAGGTCAAAAACACATTTTGGTTGATAACTTTGTTTGTATTTGAGACAACAACTGGAATCCAAAGCCATTTTGTTCACCATACGTCGCCCATTTTAGCGGTCACGGGTCCCGAAGACGATCCTCCGGTCAAAGTACGTCAAAATAACGTCACAAAATGACAAAAATTTTTCATTTTACTACATTTTTTTCATTTCATCGTATAGCCTATTGTTCAAGAACCTCACACACCAAATTTCAACCCAATCAGTAAAATGGTTGTGTACATTTAATTCACGTTCGACTTGGGCAAGTCGTCATTCTATGAATGACCTTTCATTTATTTGTTTGTATGTCTGTTAGTAGGGTATCTCAAAAACAGCAGCATGGATTTTGACAAAACTTTGCAGGATGTTTAAGTAGCACAAAAGTGATTAAATTTTGGCACATCTAAGCAAAGCACATCTGAGAAATAGTCCAAAGTTCAAATCCAGTTATGCTGGCGGAGGTACGGGCTCTTCCGAGTCCAGCTCTAGTTTAAAGACATGCCGCAGAAATGTCTGATTTCACAAATGGCTTGGCTGAGAAAGACAATTAACTTATTAAAGGCCAGAAGTTGGTGGGGAAACCAGGGACAGATACGGCCCTCGTTGCCCACCTCTGCTCTAGGAAGTGTTCCTCCTCCATGCCGATTGGATGACCCACCCCCAACCCTGGACCCAGTCCCTGATCATAAAGGAAGGACGTGGGCTAGATAATGGACAGGTGCAGGAAAATGCAGGAATGCACATTTGTATAGATGCTATTTTTCCTCTCTTAAAGCCTTTTTCCCTTTATAATAAGCGGAGGTCATCCCTGAAAGAGATGTATGGTGAATAGAATAGAATAAAATCTGTACTTCCAGACCTGCCGCAGTAAAGCCAGCAGGCTTTCAAATATACAGATAAACAAGTCTTTCATCGCACATAAAACCAAAAAAAAAAGAAAACTGGAAACATAAATTGAAATGATTTTTTTTTCAAATTCTTAAAAAAAATAAATGTAGAAAATAGCTGTAAGGCTGTGGAAGGGTGTCAGACAGCACACACAGTGTCCTGAAACCTACAGCAAGGCATCAGTCACTTTTATACACCCAAAGAAAGTCCTCCATCCATTTCACTGTGTCAGTAAAATCTTCAGATCTGGAGAACAGTGCTTGTTGGGAAAAAAAAAACAGACCATTTATGGGAATGATGCGCAGACAAAGACGACAAGGCCACTTCACATAAAACCTCTCAGAGTTTGAGTGCTGATATAAGATCATTCTTCTTTTCTCCTCTCTTTAAACTCTTTTTTATTTGAAGACAGAGAACATGAGGTCATCATGGGTCTTACAATGTCAGTTCACAGTAGACTTTTCAACTCACATCGTGATATACAATGCCACACTTTTCTCAATGGTGTAAATACACAATTCACTTTCCCAGAGCTTGGTACATTTTCCTGATTTTAACCTTTAAATAAATGTGTCTTTCCAGACAATAAATTTCATATATAATAGCCAACCATTGGTCTAATGTCAGAGGGTCTACTTGCAACCAATTACGAGTTATGGCTTTCCGACTAATTTAATAAATATTAGAGATATCTTTAATAAATATATGTCTGTGTAAAATAATCCCCGGTATTTTTCCTAAATACAATGCAATAAATAGGCACTCTAACTTTTTTCCATTTTCTTATGGACTTCAGATGCCACTTTGTGCCAATATGATTGTATCTTAGGACATGCCAAAAAACACAATGATTGGCCGTCGTGGTACCACACAGCCTCCAATAAAAGCCCTGGGCTCTGTGAGCCTGTTTGTTGAGCCGTTAGTTTAGGAGTGACGAAGAATTGCTCTAGATTCTTCCAGCCAAACTCCCCCCGTGATCCCGAGATCACAGTGGTTTCCCGAGTCTCTTGTTCTCATTTTTCTCGTGGTGAATGTGGTGAGGATGTGGGCACAGTAATGGGTCTGGGATCAGCGCTGCTGCTTTTGATGGGGATTTTTGGACATGAGCCCAAATATTTAATGTGGTCACTTTTATAGTACTCAAGACGGCAAGACAAATGTAAACAGAGGGGCCTAATTGCGATGTTCTTAGTAGCACCGCTATTTTTAGTCCTCGGTGCTGGTTCCAAAAGTGCCACTTCAAAGAGTCATTTTGCAATCTTTACTGTATTAGTCAGCTCCCAAAACAAAGATGAGCAATTATTTGAGTCCTATTATTCTGATGATTAGAATTAGTAAATTACTCGCACATCTTCAACATGAATATTTCCCTCACGAAAGCACATATGAAGTCTGACTTTATACGAGAGGTAAGTATTGTTTTCAGAAAAAAATCTGATGATGTAGCCTGCCAAGCGCAGTGTTCCCCAACCCTCTCCTGGAGACCCACCTGTCCTGCATGTGTTAGATCTCTCCCTGCGCCAGCACAGCTGATTCAAATGATCAGGCTGTCATCAATCAGCTTTAGGGGGTGATTAACGAGCTGAACATTTGAATCACCTGTGGTGAAGCGGGGAGAAATCTAAAGCATGCAGGACAGGTTTGGGAAACACTGGCCTAGATAAATAAAATATCAATGATCAAAATTCTCAAAGGGTGATCATGTGGTTTAATATTTTTCATGTTTTCTGTTGGACGCTCATGTTGGATGCGGCAGGCAGCGCGCCGCCCGTAAGCGCTCCATAATCACTCGGCCAAAGCTATAATGCGATATCCTGACCTTCTCATACGGCGGAGGTACGGAGTCAGTCGGGAACGGCGTCGCATAATTGGGCGCCAGTGGTGGCAGGGGAAAGGCGGTCATTAAAAGACGGGCGCCGCTTCCGCAATGTGCGGCTAAATCAGTAAACTCCTTCTTTCGGAGGGCCGGATGAAAAATGAAAACTTAAAATGGAGCCGGGCTGAAGAGCCACCGGAGGTAATGAGACAGAGAAAATTCAGTTTTAAAGGTCAGCCAGGATTTCATTTATAACGTGGGAAAGAACTCGACAGCCCACAAGAAGCGCCAAATCTGCTGGAAAATATCACGCTGTGTACTGAAACAATGTGAGAGCACTAAAATGCCCCGTCAGGCAACAAATTGCGAGTACTGAATATTTCAGAAGTACTTGGAATGGTATAATTTGATAGGTTATTCAGCTCTCTTCGAACCCTTTTTCTCCACAGGACATGAAAGAAAACCAGAATGGAGTCAGAGGTGGTAAAGAGCTGTGTGCTCACAGTATAAAAAATAAAAAGTTGACCAAACTTAAAAAAAGTAAGGCAACTAGCGTTTTTCAGATTGCTCAACTTCAAGTTCCAAGTTCTTTCAAATTGTAATGCCCCTCCCCTGGGGCGCTCCAATGCCCGGCTACTAGCCCTTACCTAATTATTCAATTATCCTCAGTTCTCATCGGTTTATGGTTGTCACCTGTTTCCGTTTAGTTAATTAAGACTCCTTTTTTATTTAAAGCTTAATTTCCCCCTTCATGGGCAGGTAGCCACAGTCTGTTTCCCCGTGTTGTGTATTGCACTCCCTTCTGTGTTATCCTGAAGTTTTATATTTGCTTTGTTACATGGACCTTTATTATTTAATAAAATCCAGGTCCTGCACATGGGTCCTCGTCCGCTCCTTGCCCTGTGCCCATTACCATCTCTGGTGTCAGGGCCTGCCACAAATATTAGTTAGTCCAACTTCTCAGACTTGAAGTTCAGCAAACTTAGCTGGTTGCCTTACTTTATTGAGTTTAGCCAACTTCGCATTTTTTACAGGGCATATGTAGGCTAGTTTTTTCTATTCAGAGTTAAATAGTAATTAAGCAAACTAAATTTAAGAGAACTTACCGGGCCCTGTATACAACCACTGTTGGCGTATGTTTAACCTTTCAGGACAACCAAACCTATTAAAATAGCCGATTATTGATGCCAAAAAAATGTCCATGACCACTCAGAGGTCTCCATATTGGTTGTGAATGAGCGAAAAGGTTTTTCCAAAGACCTCAGCAAATCTGCACTAAAAATCTCCGTAAATCAGGACCACTGCATTCAATTTTTGCAGCAGGTCTGATTTTCATTCACTTTCAGTAATTCTAGTTTACTGATGCATGTACTGTATACTAAAAATCTGCATATTTCTGTGGAATGTTGGTTCCCATAAATCTCTAATTTCCATAAAAGTGGGTGTGTTTACACCCGGAAAACCATCGAGCCAGAAAAAAAAGGCGCATAGAGCCCCCTATCCAGGTATGTGATTGGTGCAGCTCAGACACCACTGATGAAGGCCAATCAGAAACAGTATTTACAAAACAAAGCAGGCAGGATCTGTCAAACCCTTTATACCTAGTGTCAGAGAGTGAACAAAAAAAAAAAAAAAAAAACACGTTGGGGGTGACAGCTGATTTGCAGTAGTGAGAGCTACCGACGGATAAGAGCTCTCCCATGCAAATGTGGGCCACCATCCGCGGGGCCTAGGGCAGAGTCACATGACCATCATTCCCTCTTTTCGCTTCCGAAGCACGCGGCACGCTTTGAAGATGGCTGCAGAAGCGCTTATCGAGCCGCCGAGCACGTTTACCTGGGCCAGTGCGGAAAAAAAAGGAAATAAAGGAGCCCTGTGGCAGAGAGAGGCTGAGAAGTTGAAGAGCGGAAGACGGATGAAACGTTCGTTCCGCCCACGAACAGCCGGATGAGTTCGCTGATTAGTTCTGTCTGCTGACTGCAGAGTCCTGCTAATGAGCCAGACCCTGGCAGCTGGAGGGAAGTACTGGTGAGGACTTTTACTTTTTGAGTCTGGATACACCTCTGATGTTCCTAATTCCTAGATAGAGTTGCGACATGAAGATTCCAGAAAATCTGATCTTGTAGCCATTTTGATTCCATCGCGTTAAGGGGCGCCATCCCAAAGTACATTAGTTTTTTTAAATTTTTTTTACCCCTTTCTTTTTTTCTCACATCCAGACATTTTCCCCCCTTACGCTTGCCCATACCATTGCGAGCTGGTTTATTGTTTAATTCCAAAATTAATACTTTACCCTTTTGAAAAAGAACACAAAATCCAACCATTTCCAATGTGCGAAACACAGTTTTGTGTGATGGAAAAAATATGGCTCCTATTTTTGAGTTGTTGCGACTCGCTTTAACTAGGGAATCTAATTGCTGCCGGTGTGTCGACCTCGATTCTGCAGGCCTCACCTTGCGAGAGGGTCCACTGGTTGAGCTTGACGTGGTACAAAACGGACCTCAGCCTCCACTGCTGGACCAGGGGGTACCCGGTGACCTCGCTGTAGTTCACCATCCCTGCAGAAGGAAAGAGGGAGGGACGGAGTGTGACGAAAGGAGGAGGAGGAAGGAGGAAAGGCGTCAGCCGCCCAGCACAACATTACAGCAGAATCATGGGAGTCTGATTAAATTTAATCCGGCTGAATTCAGTTTGCTTCATTTCAATTAAATTTGATACTTCATTTCCATAGAATGCCGTATTCAGATGCCTTAAATTGAATCACTTGTAAGCTTCTGAGTTAGATTGTATATTGAGGCAAATATGGGCCCCCTTTTCAGCCAAAGCGCCACACAAAAAAGGGCCATCTGTGTGTCCAGGCCCCCTACAATGAAGCTCAAAATCCTATCAGAGCCATCATGGATGTGTCAAAGGACCGACAGAAAACCATACAGGCCTTGATCGTTATCCCTTATGTTGAGTTTCCTGAATATAAAATAAAACTCCGCAGATAAATGTCCCATTCTACTACATTTGATGTGCAAATCATACCACCATGCAGACATTGTATCCCTACAGGTTTTGTCATTATTGAACTTTACTACCATCTATTGCAGTGGTTCCCAACCCAGTCCTGAAGGACCCCCTGTCTGGCAGGTTTTTGTTGCTGCTCTACTTCTGCACACATCATCCATTTAAGGCCCAAAGCATCTTCATGCACACCCTGTTCAGGTAGATCTTTTTCAACCAATCAGCATGAAGCCCTTAAATGGATCAGGTATGAAAGAGTAGAGCTGGACCTAAAGCCTGCAGGGCAGGAGGGTCTTTGAGGACTGGGTCAGGAACTACAGCTCTATTGGATTTTAAGATTTTAAAACCTCTTTTGCAGAGGTAATGAGTTAACCCTTAGAGCGCCAAAATACATTTAAAAAAAATACTAATTTAATAAGCTTGGGCTGTTGAAAACTTATCACGTGGCAACTTGTTTAAAAGAGCTCCCGCAGGGAGCATGATAGGCTTTCAACAGCTGTGATTTTGATAACTTACATCATTAGGCAACAATGGCGGCATTTAGTTCTCTAAGGGTTAAACAACAGTAGGGACCTCTTTCAGCATGTTCCGGTTCAAACTGAATAAGTTCCCCCTATGATGAGCTTCTGATCTTAAATAATGTGAAAATTCATAACAGGATTCTGATCTGTGAAATATGGACATGCTTAACCACATAGAGCCTACGGACCTGTATCTGAGTCCGTGAGATGCAGCTGCTGTATTCAAACCTGTCAAACTTCAGGTCTGTTTTAAATTCCAGTAAAGACCCGTAAGTTTATAATAATCCTAAATACTGTATGTGCCGCTGAATAAGAGGGAAATGTGTATAAAATGATGTACAATATCTAGATATTTTCCATTTGAAGTAATGCTGTGGCCATAAAAACATGGTGTCCTGGTGTTTGAATATTTCTGTCAATACAAGTGTAATGCAGCTTCAGTGAAGCGCTGCAACCAGCAGATACAGAATATGTGTGTTATATTGACGGACAAAATTAAAAAAATGCTTCGACTGACTTGAACCTACTTCAGCAAAAACTGAGGTGAAAAGTTTAAGTTTAAAGCGTGAAGCACTTTGGCATTTTGACAAATTACAAGTTTGGTGAGGAAGTCATTTCCTTGGAAGAAGACTGTTAGTGCAAAGGCACTGATTGTGTGCAAGGGCTGACGTCACACTGTCACATTGAGAATGGCGTCGACCTGGCGTATCTTCCCAAGGCTGCGGCGAACTGGGATGTGTGTTGCGGAGCCCTCAGAGATCACCGATGACGGATACCTCGTTACGAAGGCGCGTTTAAGAGAAATACGGTGCTGCTACACATTGCACCTGCGCAAATTGAACACATTCATCATCCGTCGGGCGACATCAGTCTTAGCGCCCGCGGTCGCTTCGCGCATTCCGACTCTTCCGCGTCGCCTTACGCAAGGCGCGGCGATTAATCATCGCGTCTCCCATGGCAACTGTCAGCCACGCGTGGCCCGTGACGGCAATGGCGCCACTCCATCAACTCTCCCGCCGCGTAAACAAACAGACCCAGGGCTGATGGGAGCTCATGGCCCGTATCGCCACCATAACGTCCCCTTAACGTTCCCTTTACGCTCGGCGCATTTGTGAGGCGCCCTTCGCGGTTATTCCGTTCACTTGGGGCTCTGCTTAAGGACTGAGAAGATGTTGAAAAAGAAGAAAAAGGCGAGCTCTGGGGAACAGGGTCAGTGATTGGCTGATGTGTTTATGTAGCAGGGGCGGTTGATTGAGACGTAGGGAGGGACTGTGGAATAAAACTGGCTCAAGACTTTCTCAACGTACGCACATCCAAAACGATCGGATTCCGCTTACTTCTGACCAAACCCGACAAAGATGGAGTCAGTGTGGGAGGGAAATTACTCTGATGGACTGCGTCTGTGCGCCATGTATTTTAGCCATTAGCTGTGCTCAGTTAGCAGTTGTTTTCTCTCCGATTGCCTCCTTTCTGTTTCAATTCTTTCTTATATTTTTTCATACCCCCTTTTCCTTTCTTGGGGAAGAGACTATCACTTCACATTGGTCTTGACATCTGAATGTGTTGAGCGACACTTTTCTTCAGGTGGGCACCCCTCAATCAATCCTTACATGGATTACTCTGCTGAAGTCGGAGGAGAAAGACAGCCAATTGACGGCAGTTACAGCTATTCAATTACATTTCACAAGCAGCCTCTCCTGTGTCTTCTGCAGATCAGAAAAAAAGGGTGCCACTGCTATTTAAACAAACCCAGAAAGCTACATTCAAGCAAAACCACAAAGCTATTTACTGACATCCCCATGCAGAGGAGAAAACTGCTTCAGAATCATTACTAAGTTAGATGTATTTATAATAATGTCACATGACCCAAAGGTTATTTCCAAAGAGTCTGTATTCAGAATCACTGACTGTTTTCATGACCCCTAATTTTACCTCATTTAAACAGCGTGCCAGAAGTACCCGCAAGATCTTTTAAAACACTGCGCGAACACCACCCGAGTCATGCTTAATATATTCCCTCGGAGAGTACGTGGAGTAATTTAATAAATTGGCTCTCGAACTGCATTGAAATGAATGTTACTTGTCACTTTTTTATTTCTCATCTCAGGAGGCGTTCTGATCTAACGCTAACTAGGCCCCCATTTGTAAGAGGCAGCCATTTCTATAGCTTGTTATTTAGTGTCGGTGCCCATGTTGTTAGGGGGGTATGGTCCATTTGGTTAGGCACGACCCAGCATTTCACCAGGGCTTTGAAAAGACTGGCATTATTCTCATGTTTAAAGTGTGCTTGTTTACCTACTGCAGCCAAATGAGGCAGTGCAGATGAGCAGCAGCCGAGCTGTAGGCTGCTTGACTGGTAATGGAGTTGTTGTTTGGAGCCAATGTTCGGGATTCAGATTCTGAGGGGATAGTGTCAAATAAAACTCTGCCATTGGGACTTTGAACAAGGCCCTTAAACCAATTAAAACTCAAAGGGCTTTATGCCTGTGAGGCTTTCTCTCCCCATTGAGTACGATCCATTCTGGCTTTTCCCCTGGGTTTCAATGAAAAAAAGGAACATTTTCTCATTATCTTACGAGGTTAAAAAAGTGCAAAGTGACCGTGCCACCCAGAAGCTTCCGAGCAATTCAGGCATCTGACTCCTGACTCAATCCACAACCTCTGAACCCGACTCGGTCCACTCTCTGATTCAGCAGATACAGAATGAATGCTTAATCGGGAAGATTGTTCAATATGTAAGTTCATCACGATGCTAAGTAATGTGAGGGAAAGGCAAATGAACAAAGCAAGGGCAAAATGTTCCACCCCACTACCTTAAAATACCATAAAAGAACACGACACCAAGAAGTCAACGCACTCCACTTTCTTCCAACAGCATAGAATAACAAAGCAGAGGATAAATTACATGGATTTCAAAGATTTGCTCCCTTGTTCATTGGTACGAGTGAAACTGGCATATCACTGTGGCCCATTAACAGCCAGTGTCACAGCATTTTAATGGGCTGTTAAGAGAAACCAAAACACAGTGCTGTCACTCACTGGAAAGGAACGAAAATGTGCAGTGGTGACAGCTGTTGCTCCAAGCAGCCGGGCTAATGTTAGCATGAAGCTACGTAAGGAATGATAATTTCCTGTGTCCCTGTTCACATGTGCAATGTGCTTGAGAGATAACCTTATGTGTTATGGCAGTATGTAAATACTGCTATCAGCTAACAGTCGCTGTAAAATGTCTGTCTTGACAAATACGAATATATTGTGTCTACATGCTGACCTGGAGGCCTGGCAAGGCACTGTCTTATTGTAGGCTTAAAGCAGAGCTATTATGGGCTGATCAACCTCTTCATCTCCAAACACTTGAAGGTCATCTTCATCTCAATTGGTAATAGTGTACTGCTTGTGTGACAGAATTCAACTGCAAGACATGAATATTATTGGCTGTTATCCACTGCATTCCATACAAATGAGTAGGATTACAAACTATATGCATGTGATACCTCATCCAGGGCCAATATCAGCCAGGAGCAATTATCTGCACTGAGTGAGGGGAATACTGTACCTTATTACACCCCTTATTAAACCCCATGGGGACATTTGTCCTCTGAATTTAACCTTCCCTAGTTACTGCAGAACAGTGAGCAGCCACAGTGCAAAACCCAGGAACCAAACCCATTCTAAAGCCAGAGCCTTGGTCAGGGACACTGGTAGGAGTGTTCCTATGGAGCATATCTTTCTAAAGCCAGAGCCTTGGTCAGGGACACTGGTAGGAGTGTCCCTATAGAGCATATCTTTCTAAAGCCAGAGCCTTGGTCAGGGACACTGGTAGGAGTGTTCCTATAGAGCATATCTTTCTAAAGCCAGAGCCTTGGTCAGGGACACTGGTAGGAGTGTCCCTATAGAGCATATCTTTCTAAAGCCAGAGCCTTGGTCAGGGACACTGGTAGGAGTGTTCCTATAGAGCATATCTTTCTAAAGCCACAGCCTTGGTCAGGGACACTGGTAGGAGTGTTCCTATAGAGCATATCTTTCTAAAGCCAGAGCCTTGGTCAGGGACACTGGTAGGAGTGTCCCTATAGAGCATATCTTTCTAAAGCCAGAGCCTTGGTCAGGGACACTGGTAGGAGTGTTCCTATAGAGCATATCTTTCTAAAGCCACAGCCTTGGTCAGGGACACTGGTAGGAGTGTTCCTATAGAGCATATCTTTCTAAAGCCAGACCCTTAGTCAGGGACACTGGTTGGAGTGTTCCTATAGAGCATGTCTTTCTAAAGCCAGAGCCTTGGTCAGGGACACTGGTAGGAGTGCTCCTATAGAGCATGTCTTTCTAAAGCCAGAGCCTTGGTCAGGGACACTGGTAGGCGTGTTCCTATAGAGCATGTCTTTCTAAAGCCAGAGCCTTGGTCAGGGACACTGGTCGGAGTGTTCCTATAGAGCATGTCTTTCTAAAGCCAGAGCCTTGGTCAGGGACACTGGTAGGCGTGTTCCTATAGAGCATGTCTTTCTAAAGCCAGAGCCTTGGTCAGGGACACTGGTCGGAGTGTTCCTATAGAGCATGTCTTTCTAAAGCCAGAGCCTTGGTCAGAACCACTGGTAGGCGTGTTCCTATAGAGCATGTCTTTCTAAAGCCAGAGCCTTGGTCAGGGACACTGATAGGAGTGTTACGATAGAGCATGTCTTTCTAAAGCCAGAGCCTTGGTCAGAGACACTGGTAGGAGTGTTACTATAGAGCATGTCTTTCTAAAGCCAGAGCCTTGGTCAGGGACACTGGTAGGAGTGTTACTATAGAGCATGTCTTTCTAAAGCCAGAGCCTTGGTCAGGGACACTGGTAGGAGTGTTCCTATAGAGCATGTCTTTCTAAAGCCAGAGCCTTGGTCAGGGACACTGGTAGGAGTGTTACTATAGAGCATGTCTTTCTAAAGCCAGAGCCTTGGTCAGGGACACTGGTAGGAGTGTTACTATAGACCATGTCTTTCTAAAACCAGAGCCTTGGTCAGGGACACTGGTAGGAGTGTTACTATAGAGCATGTCTTTCTAAAACCAGAGCCTTGGTCAGGGACACTGGTAGGAGTGTTACAATAGAGCATGTCTTTCTAAAGCCAGAGCCTTGGTCAGGGACACTGTTAGGAATGTTCCTATAGAGAATGTCTTTCTAAAGCCAGAGTCTTAGTCAGGGACACTGGTTGGAGTGTTACTTTTGAGCATGTCTTTCTAAATCCAGAGCCTTGGTCGGGGACATTGGTAGGAGTGTTACTATAGAGCATGTCTTTCTAAAGCCAGAGCCTTGGTCAGGGACACTGTTAGGAGTGTTCCTATAGAGAATGTCTTTCTAAAGCCAGAGTCTTAGTCAGGGACACTGGTTGGAGTGTTACTTTTGAGCATGTCTTTCTAAATCCAGAGCCTTGGTCGGGGACACTGGTAGGAGTGTTACTATAGAGCATGTCTTTCTAAAGCCAGAGCCTTAGTCAGGGACACTGGTCGGAGTGTTACTATAGAGCATGTCTTTCTAAAGCCAGAGCTTTAGTCAGGGACACTGGTCGGAGTGTTCCTATAGAGCATGTCTTCCTAGTGCCAGAGCCTTGGTCAGGGACACTGGTAGGAGTGTTACTATAGAGCATGTCTTTCTAAAGCCAGAGCCTTGGTCAGGGACCCTGGTAGGAGTGTTACTATAGAGCATGTCTTTCTAAAGCCAGAGCCTTGGTCAGGGACACTGGTAGGAGTGTTACTATAGAGCATGTCTTTCTAAAGCCAGAGCCTTAGTCAGGGACACTGGTCGGAGTGTTACTATAGAGCATGTCTTTCTAAAGCCAGAGCTTTAGTCAGGGACACTGGTCGGAGTGTTCCTATAGAGCATGTCTTCCTAGTGCCAGAGCCTTGGTCAGGGACACTGGTAGGAGTGTTACTATAGAGCATATCTTTCTAAAGCCAGAGCCTTGGTCAGGGACACTGGTAGGCGTGTTCCTATAGAGCATGTCTTTCTAAAGCCAGAGCCTTGGTCAGGGACACTGGTAGGAGTGTTACCATAGAGCATATCTTTCTAAAGCCAGAGCCTTGGTCAGGGACACTGGTCGGAGTGTTCCTATAGAGCATGTCTTTCTAAAGCCAGAGCCTTGGTCAGGGACACTGGTCGGAGTGTTCCTATAGAGCATGTCTTCCTAGTGCCAGAGCCTTGGTCAGGGACACTGGTAGGAGTGTTCCTATAGAGCATGTCTTTCTAAAGCCAGAGCCTTGGTCAGGGACACTGGTAGGAGTGTTACTATAGAGCATGTCTTTCTAAAGCCAGAGCCTTGGTCAGGGACACTGGTAGGAGTGTTACTATAGAGCATGTCTTTCTAAAGCCAGAGCTCAATCGGGAGGCGACGGTGCTTCTCACTGCCCCACTACACTACCAAATGGGACAGCCCACTTCCATAAAACGCCCCACCGGCACCAGGTGCACGACTTAGAATGAACGAGGACCTGAGGACTTTGAGAGCACTGTCTCTTAGGAGAGAGAAAATTGTCGGAGGTGAAGGGGCCCCATCTGTCCTGGTAACCCCCCCACCCCCAACCTCATGCTCTCACTGTCTGGCAGAATGATTAACCCCTATGGCACTGGAATAAGTTTTCAAACACTTAAAAATGTGACATCTTGAGCTTTTGAAAATCTATCATGTGGCTACTTTTTGAACAGAGCTCCTGGCAGGGGAGCTCTTTTCAACAAGTCGCCACATGATAGATTTTCAAAAGCTTTGATTTAATTTAATGATATCGGCGAGCAGCAAATGATGCATTTCATACTTTAAGGGTTAATGCGACAACACTTCAAATTGCAAACACAAGCTCAGAGCTTCCAGCCGGATTATTCATCTGAGCACCACACACTCGCTCTTGATGATGCTGCCGATTTTAGTCTGTCTGACTCTTTAGTTCTCCGGCCATTTCATTTATTTACATTTGTCTCTGCAACGTAGCCGCCTCCTTGATTTTCATTGGTCCCACTCTGGTTCCCTCGTCGACAAACCCCATAACAAAATCCAAAAATCACAATCCAAAGCCTTTGACCAAAACTAATCATTAAAAGCTTTCTTGAATCAGTGTGACTGAATGCATCTGATCACTTAGAAACACTGGGGGAGCCATATTGTCCCAAATACAACTGTCCTGAAAATTTGCACTTTAACTCCCAATGTCTGTTTAGAAATGTAAAATCGTAGAGCATAAAGTCAACTCGACGAATATTTCTCTCAGTCCCAAACATGATGAAGCAGAGAGTAGCATAATCTCAACCGCATCAACAATAAAAAGCAACATCAAAAGGTACTGAAGATGTTCCTCTGAGACTGAGCAGAACAAGGCAGCATGAGCAGATGGCAGAACACTGGTCTCTCCATAAATCCAGGGGGATAAGCAGGAACGTCAGAAGCGAAGTTAATGAAGGACCCCAGAAAAGAGGAAGGGTTTGATTTTAATTTCTCTCCCAGGGCCTGGTCTATATTTACCACTCGCAACACTGCCATATCAGATTAACGAACATGTCGCGGATAAAGACAAGCTTGCGGTCACTGGAGGTCGAGGCCCTTTTCATACCCATGTGTCCACTCATCTCTTGGCTTTGAGGTCGCCGATATCCGCTGCACATGCCAATAAAATTTACCAGAGTGCAATTTAAATTGGCACGTCGTACAAGAAGCAGACATGAAAAGGGAATTTAATTGCATGAAATAGGACTCAAAAAATGAATGTTTAATTGCGCGAGACTTCTTTCCATTTGACTTAGCACTTTATTCCCTTTGATTAAACATACTATTATTCAGAAGAACTATTTTAATTGGAATCAATGCAGGAAAAAAAAAGAATTT
Organism: Gymnothorax reevesii; assembly: GCA_029721435.1. Classification (NCBI taxonomy): domain Eukaryota; kingdom Metazoa; phylum Chordata; class Actinopteri; order Anguilliformes; family Muraenidae; genus Gymnothorax; species Gymnothorax reevesii. The sequence continues at coordinate 10,268,282 of CM056576.1, forward strand.
TTTTGATATTCTTTGTTCAAAGAGGACTTAACTTTCCAGTAGTGTATTTCACATTGGTTCTGTGACAGTCACTTATCACTAAATGCACAGTCGAGGCTTGTCTCCGGTTAACTGATGACTCAAACACCACAGAGTCATGGCCAAATACCAAGATCTCCCTGTCTGGGTGAAGCATTGCATAATATCATATTCGTTCAGCCATCGCTTATATACAGTGCCACCTGATGGATACTGTAGCTGCATATACTTTGAGGTACTATCTTTATCTAAGGGTATCTTTTCATCCAAGCTTATCCAAAAATGACTGGGAGGGGGCAGGTGTATAGTTTAGCTAAGCGCTAACGCCGTTGATTATACCCTTTAAATTCATGACTGAAGACTGTTGTGATTAGCAGCATCTCATAGAATCCGGTGTCTTTGTGCTGGTTTAAAACAAGAAACTGCACTTTTACTTTCTGTGCAAAGTTAAACACACCACATTTATGGTGACAGCATGGTCCAATCACGAGACACACCATACTAAGCCATAATAAAACCTCCACATGCAAAATAAAATGTTTTGATTTTTGTACAGAAGCCGTCAAAGAGCATTTTATCATAAGTTAATACACAGTGAAACAGGACAGCCCCTTTAAGTTATGTGAACTTATTTCTTTCCTTGAACTCCACTTGTCATGAAAAGTTTTAGATCCTAAACTCAAGTTTCTAAGTTTCCAAAAGGTAAATTTATGATTATGGTCTTTTCTAACTGTGAGTTGAAACAAAGCTTATCTACCTTTTGAGTTTACTCACGTTTTTGAGGTAGCCTGTGAGCTTTCGTTTCTAATTTTAAACATCCTGAAATGTACTATAGTATCTGTATGCGCGGTGACAAGATCATGCCATTCTGCCCATCCATTCAAACTTGTGTTTCCCTTCTGCCTGCTCATCAACCTGCTCCGTATCAAGCCTCTCACTAACACACAAAGTGTCCCTGTATTTGGGAAATCAAACACAACAGCGAAAAGCAGATGCAGCAGCTGTTATTCAAGGCAAACGATGCGCACTGATAAATAATGCACGACAACAGCATCTTTCCTGCTGAATCCGCCTAATTCCTAAGTGTTGCTAAAAAGAGTCCGGACCCCAAACTTGGATGTTTAGATTACAGCTGAGTCTCAATGCTGGGATGCATTTGGACGATTTCCATATAAATTAAGCCTTTGGAGGGCCACGCTCAGGTGAGAAATATGAATTCCAGGCATGGTCTGAACGCCCAACCCCACATGTTAATGAAACACGCTCTCCGTCCTGCTCACACCCCAGTAAGACCCCAAACCCACTGTCGTCCATAAGGCTTCAGATTGAGTTGGGCCTCATAGCGTCTTGAATCAACACCGTGTCCATCCTGGACAAACCAGCTCACGCAGAGTTCTTCTTACGCCTCATTAGAGGTGCATGCCAATGCACTTTCAGATGATTTCACAAGGTACCACTACCTTTTGATAATTGAAGAGCCAAGAGATAAAAGTACTTCAGTCTTGTTTTCACACACCGTGAGGTAAGCGCGGGATAACGTCTCTTCTAGTCACCTGGGCCAATTTCCCAGATTTTCAAAAAGTGGAAATTATGTGACTAAAGAACTTTTCGCACTGGGGTCAGCGAGTGCATGCGGCATGAGGAAGTGATATCAAAGGGGTTTTAATGCCATTTCCTGTACTCCAGGCGAGGTGAAGACTCTTGAGCGGTAAGGAGCGTTTGAGAGCTGGATTTATCGAGTGTGATTCCGGTGAAGTACGGCGAGCTTTTCGAGGGAAGAAAATAGCACTCAGCCTTGGCGATAATGCCAGGGACAGACGAGTGTAATGTCGCTGCTCAGAAGCTGCCTGAACCAGAGTGTGATGTTTTACAGAGATGGAGGGAGAAGAGGATAACTCACTAGCAAAGGATGTGTCGAGCAGTCGGAATGAAGGGACTGCCGTCCATTTGAAAGACTGAAATCGTGTCACTACCGCTGGTGTCATCAGTGTCCCTCGCCACTGTGGAATCCCATTCTCAAACCCAATGACTAGCAACGCACGCAGGTGAAATTTAATTCATGTAGGTAAAGGAGTTTCCGCAAAAACTTGTCCCTGCTGATCTGGATGGACAGACAGACAGACGGGGGGTCAGATAAGCTCCACTGCAATATCCCCACCCCAATTTCTGGTGAGTGATTCATTGGGGGGGGGGGGCTATTGCAAGCGGGCATCATGTTAACCCTTAGAGTCATAAATGCAGCTATCGTTGCTCAACGAGGTAAGATATCAAATATCAAAATTGATGCTTCTTTAAACTTATCATCTGGCAACTTGCTTAAAGGAGCTAGCTCCTTGAAACAAGTCGCCGCATTATAGCTTTTCAACAGTACAAGATAATTAAATTTATATATATATTTTTATTTATTTCAGTGTTCTAAGGGTTAGGATCATGATAAGATCATCTCTAACGCTGAAGGACAAGCCTCCCACCCTCCCCCATGTAAATTCTGCTTATTGCCACCACAAATCTTAAGAAAAATAAAAACCAAGAGGTTTAGCCATAAAAGCCAACTCTGCATGTTTTGTGATCCGCAAATGTAAACTGTGAAAAAGCGGACTACTTGCTGCGCGGAACGATGTGTCCACTCGTGGCATTATCACTGCTGAGAGGGCACCCATAAAATCTAAGTAACATGCACTCATATTACAAGCTAACCCTGAGGAAAAAGTGGATTACAGTGGTTTTTACTGCTTTGTGTGGTGGGATTTTACCCTTGCTTTGGTATTTTTGCTTATCCAGAACATTAAGACGTACAGTAGTGTACTTAAACAATATTGAAAATGACCTCATTAAAAATGTATACTGCGGCAGTTAAATCAGTGAAGAGAAAAGGTTGACAGTGCAGTTCAGAGGTCGGGCCTGTGAATTCCTGAGAGGACCATGTGACACGATGACTGAACCCTTGTGCACCTCCTCTGATGGATTATGTAGACAAGGAAGTTTAAAATGTAGGAATTATACAAGCACCCACAGAGTCACTCGTGCAGTTGAGTGAGTGAGTGAATGAATGAATGAATAAAAAGTGAGTGGGTGAGAGAGAGCAAGAGCAATTGAGCGAATGAGTGGGCAAGAGAGATAGAGAGAAAGATAAGAGCGAATGAGTAGTCTCAGGCTGTGGTGGGCATCTAAAAAACTATTTGCATCCTTGAGGTTCATGAATGAGGCCCAATGTGCGAACTCTTCCATTATAAACACAGCAAGGCATCCCTTTCTTCCTTTGCAAATACGTTTAGCTCAATAATTTCTTCTTACTGCTGGGGTAAACACTAAACAATAAAATATTCCCACGAACAACGACCAAAACAAATGAACAATGTGCCTCTCTATAAACAGGTCTAACTCTGTACTGTCCAATATGGTGTTTTCGACTCAGGCAAACGATATAGCTCTGGATAGAAAATGCGCCATTTTTACACTGGCGGTAATCTGCTGTGAATCTCAGCGAAGGAACGGCTTGATATTCTGCTGCGGGGGACTGAGATGGAAGCCACATGGCAATGGACACAACAGAGTAAAACCATCCAACTCTGGATTAGTTCTCTAAATCGAAAGAGGCCCCTAAAAAAAATCACTGCAATATGTGGCTTCGGCTTAACTGAACACGATGCAGTAAACAAACACTTGTCTTTGGTAAAGCACTTATAAAGTATTTGCACTTTTGTGCAAAGCCATGCACATTACATTTATTCGGCTACAACTTCTTATCCAGTGTGACTTATAGTTAAACAGTATAAGCCAAGGCCTGCAGGTTAGAGGCCTGCCTCTAGGGCCCAGAAGTTGCATTGATCTTACAAAAGCTTCAACTGCCAAACTTATGTGTACGAGCCTCTAGACCTTTGGCTGCCCTGCCTTACTCAGTACAAACATACATCAGGAGGAGGCCATTTGGCTCATAATTCCGTAACGCGCCTGAAAACTGCTGAGCACTGTGTAGAAAGTGGTCATGACCTCCTCTAGGATCTCCACATCATTGCAACTGCAGTGGCTCGTTTTGCTTCACGGAGGAGTGTTAAGAGTTTTCCGGCACAGAGACGAGACGTGGATGAGATAAAGCACGAGAGAGGAAAATCAAGCAGCTTAATGTCCGCAAAGTACAACAACTGCCAGTGAGGTGAACTGCTGGTTATTTAGGCAATTCCGCATTACCAAGCCTAAGGTAGCGGCGGCCATCTTGTTTTCTTCTCATAGTTGTTCGTTCAGTTCAATGTGAACATTGACCTTGAGAGCAAACTTTCTCCATAATGACTAATTTCAGATATTCACGCACCCTTTATCTAAGCTGCGTATTCCTGGTCAGGGTTGTGGGAGGGATGGGGCCTATCCCAGCATGCAATGGGTGAGAGGCAGGAATGCACCTACTGGATAGTTATCCAATCCATTGCCAGGCACTCATACTCACGTACTCCGACTAAATGACAATTGGGATCTCCAATAAGCCTGACATGCAAGTCTTTGGATGTCGAAAGACTTAAAACTGGAATACCTACTTAAAACAGACTTAAACCCGGGGAAAACAAGTAAATTCCTTGCAGAAAAGCCAAGGCTCGATTCAATCTGAAGACCTTCTCGCCTATGCGGATTGCGGAGACAGTGCCAACCCACACAGTCATTCAATAAGTTTAAGTTCAACCATGGCCATTTGAACATAGTTTCTCATTTTAAACTGAGGGTCTGAGGTAATATTTTATCAGAATACTAGGGGCACACAGTTATCCAAGCCATGGTGAGGTGCAGTAGATTTTCCTACAAGGTAATAAAATTTTATCAACATGATGAAGTGTCATTTTGACACCCACATGGACCACAGAAAACTTGTCATGCATGTTTTGCCATTTTTAGCCCTTTTACTGAGCATATAAATATATACCTAAAGAAATGTAGCCAGCAGACAGTACGTGGAATGTGACCCAGAAAGCTGATGCTCGGAGTATACATTTGTATACTCCCAGAAAGGGTGACAGCACTTCCTGTTCAGACCAGGAAGGCAAAGGAAAGGACGTGCAGAGGTCTACATCATCTCGGCAGCGTAAAACACCACTGTGGCTCGGCGGTCGCAAGGCCATATGCTAGGAGCTTAATTAAGAGGGAATTGGGGGTAAAGTTTCGGTGTGGCGCCATGAATCATCGTCGGGTAGCCTGTGTCAACAGACAGCGAATGCCCAGCCCGATGTTGGGCGAGGAGTCCCTGGATAGTATTGCCGAGGCATCCTTTCGATAGCAATACAGCGATGGAGACGTCTTCGGTGCTCCCTGGATTCAATATTTCATCTATTTCTTCTCACAATCCTGATCAGAAACTCCTTCTCTCCCTTGATATGTTTTACACCCCGCGGACGAGTGAAGTCATAGCAAAAGATATCCGTACGGAATAAGCGACAGGTCGGTCCCGGAAGCAGAGAGCGCTGGCCGACTGGCGAGACCTCCGCAAGTATTAATTATCACAGCTGATGTCGTCTGTTAATTAATTGACGATTAATGCAAGGAATAAGGCTGCCGAATATTCCATGCAATTAATCAGCGTCAGTGAACAAATCAAAGCCGCAAAGGTGATTACCTTTGAGGACTGATCACAAACTTGAATTTTAATGGCGCTGGCTGTCGTCTTTGTGTGCCAGAGACTGTGGTCTGTGCCAGTGCCAGGCCTGTATCAATTATTTATGCACTGCTTCTGTCCAGAGACTATGCTGTTGTTTTATATTGCTTCTTATTTTACACTTCTTACACTTAGTGAAAAAAGTAAAGCATTGTCTCCGTCTCTATCCTCTCAATTTTGGTTTCCTAAAGCGTAAATACAGGACACAGACGGAGAAGCAGTCATTGAGGTAATCGCAAAATGAATCCAATAAATGCAGACATTTCCACTGTTTGCATTCGCCAGTTTTCACCTGCTAAATACAAGCCGGAGCTCCCAGCTGCGTTCGTAAGCCTCGTTTATACCGAAAAGTAAAATCTTAATTATCCACGCTGTCTAGAACTGAGGCAAGTTCACGCTAATCAGAAGACCTGTAAATTCACATCGCCTTGGTAACCAAACAATTAATTGTCAGCGCATTACCAGGCAGAAATATGTACACTTGTGTTAATGGATTTCTTCTTTTTTCCCCCATGTTCGTGCTGTTACGCTAATTAAGAGCAGATATAGAAGAGCTCGAGAGGGAGGGATGGCGGTATCCGGATCAGCCAGCACGTTTTAGTCCACCGGGCAACGGTAACATTTACGAAGGAATAGCATCTTACAACAAGGCCTTCACAACATTATAATGATACCAAAAATAAGAAGTAAATAAATAAAAAATAAAACCCCAGGTGGAAGTCAAGATCTATTTCATCATTTTGTCTCGAAGAAATCCACATTTGAAAAAAAAAGAGTCCTATTTTGATTTTGTAACACGCTGCATCATGAGTGCAATTTTCTGTTTTAAACCTTACGGTATGCAGTTATTTAACTGTGATCTAATTGCTTGTACAGCTCATGAGCCCGGGTCACATGGCAGTGATACGTCCTGTGCAGTCATGTGTTAATAATCCGTACAATACACCACATTACCAGCTCTTTTCTGGCAAATGTATAATATAGGAGTAACAGAAATACCGCTTCACTCGGTCGGCAAATTACACCTAAATAGGAAAACATGAATATTTGACTAATATTTCAATTCTAAAGTTAACCAAAATGATGTGCAATAATTAGTGGAGATGACTTAAAGGTCCTTCAATACATCTGCATATCATAAACACAACAACCACGTGTTATGTGAACAAGCGTGTGGTGACTAAAATAAAAAAAATAAAAATAAAGCATTAGCCTATTGTTCAATTGAAGTGATTAATTGTTGAGGAATGAATTAGTTGGTAGGCCTATCATGCATTAACATCTTTTCTGAATCTTCAACTTCTTTCAAAAGCTTCAGCACTTTCTATTATTTATTCCTGGCCAAGAATATTCCTTTCCAAACCATAATCAGGTCATTAAAATAAATTGCTGAAGATTCGAGTCGCAGGTGCAGGAAGGGTGTCGCGCATTGCAAGCATTGTTGAAAGCCTTCAAAATCTCTCGCTCTTTTGACTCAGCCAACCGAGTAATCCTCGCACTCCAAACAAAGCAGAAATGCATTCCCCTCAAAAAAAAAAAGAAAAGAAAAAAAAGGCTGGAAGCCGTGTTTCTAATAAAATGTGAAGGCGTGTTTAAAATGCGCTGTGCAGCCATCTCGCGCGCCATAAATTATTCCCCCCAAAAGGTCTGACATTCTCTCATGCCACCAATTACAGTGTGACCTAATAAAATATAGATTTTCTGCTGTCTCATCTTCGCCGCATTTAAAGTCAGCAGGTGTCAGGAGACACGGGGACGGGAGGAGACCACCCGCAGCGCATCGTATCCACACACGAGCGAGGGGGAGTCGTGTATCTGGCGATACTATATCTGCCTGACCTAACGTTTCAGATACATTTCTGTGATATAGCTGAAACATTCATTGGAAAGGACTTACATTAGATTAGACTGAGCCGGGGACAAATGTCCTCAGGAGAAAAAGGTGCACTTATTTCTGCCGCAGAACCGCCGCCCGTCGGAGTGACGGTGAAATAGGCTACACGAGGCCCCAGGGTGCTGAACACAGTCCACGCCACATGCCTCGCTAAAAACCAAAACCGCTCGGCGTATCATTTTCAATGGTCATGACAAGTGATACCATTATCGTAAAAATAAATAAATAAATAAATAAAATTGGTGAGCGAATAAGATTTCATGACTTTTTTTTTTTTTTTTGCAGGAGAGAGGCGACTGGGCCAGGCATGTTCATAAGTTTTAAAATTGAGAATCCTGCTAACCACCATCCCACATTACAGGCATTACGTACTTAGTAATAACATGCTAACACGATTTACACAATTATAACACGATTTGATCGCTAGTAACTTGGGGGGGGGACAGGTACAGCCGCGACGTCATGTAAAAAGCTACTGCGCTGTGCTTAGGTGGTCTTCAAACCTCAAGTTTAACTCGGAAAACCACAAAATGAATTACAACTGGAACAGGTAACCAAGGCTGCGGAATAGGGATATACTCTTTCTAGTTATAATGCAGATTACAGTGCAGGATCTGATAATTGCCCTAAAATCCAATTACCGCTCTGGATTTCTTTCTGTACAGGCAATTATATTAACAATTCTTGAAAATTGGCCAGACTGTCATTGCACCTGACTGCCAGGTAAACGGTAGATGGAGAACCAGCAGTTTTCAGCCCTGGAGGACTGTGATTTGGAGAACAGGGGTCTAGAGGTATGGTCAGCGGGTTACAGCTCAGCTAAACACATTGAAATGGGCTCGCAGAGTATAATTGTTTTTGGTGGCATTGTGTTTTTTTTTTTTAAACAAAGAAGAATGTTATGTCTGCTGCTATTCCCAGCGAAGCAAGACGTCCTCTTCGATTTCACGACTTAATGCGATGTTACGCAGCTCCCAATCCCAGAGATCCACAGCAAATATTAGTTTTCAGCGCGATGATCATTTGCGTTAATTACACTTTCTTGTTATTCCAGCTGAGTAATGATTTAGATTTTGTGTGTCTTGGCTGACGCCCTCAAAATGCCCTCAGAGAAATACAGTGTTTATTGGATGAAAAGAGGCATAAAAGTGGTTCTTAAATTATAAATGTTCATATTTAATAAAGATGGTACAGAGAGTCCTCGAAACCAGCATACAAACGGAGTCAAAAATATCTGTTGAACCCCAAGTGAAAACATTGCTCATGTTCAGGTCCCCCTCTCAAAGAAAAAAAAAATGCTGACATTTAAATAATTGAGATGTATATTTTTTTCGACATGTGTCCTTAGTGTGTTTATTATTTCCGCAGAGAGCAAAGTAAAACGAGTCCTGAAAAGCGCAGCTCCTAATTCACCTGTGAAATGGCAGCTTTTTCTGAGTTAAATTGAAGTTTTAGATCCGTCTGCTTGCTCTGTGGTTTCAATAAGCCCCCAGGAATTGTATTGACCTGAACTTATAGATTAATGCAGCTCTTCTTTCGCTCTTTTTGGTCCAGTATCTGCCAATTTCCAGCTCAGAAGGTAATTACAGCAGGAAGGCCCTGTCTGGGAGAGACTGATAAAATTCCTGACAGATATTTGCAGAGATTTTTTTTTCCATTCTTTTTTGACTTCTATCGACAAATTTGCTGTTTGTTGCGGGTTTTGCACATGGAAGCTAAACAACAAAAGACCATTGACAGAGTGAACATGGATCAACACACACACACACACACACACATATATATGCACCCACATGCGCGCACGCGCACACACACACACACACACACACACACACGCGCCCGCGCGTGCACATGCACCAGCAAACCTCAACCAGGCAAGTATGCACACGCACGTGCACAAACAGGAGTGGACACCAAGCATTACAGAATTAACTTGGGCCACGACACCTACAACGACAGCCATTTTCTGAAAGTTCATAGAGAATAACATATTATCTTCGAGACAGCTGGACTGAGAGGTCTCATCAGATTCAGTGGCAAAGCTCTTATTCTCACCACCAACTGAGCTCCATCAACCTGCTCCTGCGAGCCATAGGTGGTCTCAGATAAATACTGGCCTTCAAAGATTCCGCACGCCAGTCTTGATTGGATAGGAGATCCCCAAGCCTAGCAGCCCAATCACAGCATGATCCATCAGACATCTACATTCAAAAGGCCCCGGAATTATGATGGAGGAGGCCAGTTCCCTAACATCAGCCACTTTTCAATCCTGCTGTCAGTGCAAACCACACAGCTTCACATGTCATCTACGTTCCCCGGCCGGCCCAAGAGACTCGCTGAGGCGTCACAGAGAGCCGTTTGAGAAACGTAATTTCAACATTTGGCATTTGGGGTCACGCTTGAATCCTCACCTTCACACCTGGGATTTGTTTTTCTTCTTTTAATAGAAAGCACCAAGAACAACAGCTCCCAAGCTCAACACCGTATAGCAGAGCGTCACTCAATTGCGCTTCCTCCCAAGAGTGAGGAAAACAATTGTTTCAGTTCCCGGGCGGGAAAAGACGAGGTTGAACGCTCTCTAAGTCCATCTGCACTGAGGGCCCGCCCTCAGCCCCGTCGCCCTGGCTACAGCTTACCTGCGTCCAATTAAATCAAGATGTATTTGCCTTTCAAAGCTTCCTCTCCCCTTTCCGTCCCTGTTGGAATAATTGATGGGGCCCTCTGGTCGATGATGAATGGCTCTCCTGTAGGAAGATGAATAGGTAGATGAATGTCTTGCCCTGAGAGGGTTAGAACGGGGACCGAGCAGAGTGCTGACACGGTGACAAAATAGCCTGACCGCGCCGCCAACCCGCCAAAACCGACAAGGGAAGGCGGGGTAGGAGAGGCTCAAGAGGACCCACTATGTCACTGTGTTTCCGGAGCCTTCCGTCAAGGCCACAACAGGGGCATCTCAGCCACTCAAATTTCCGTCGTGGGTCACTCCGCCTGGGAGGACGACGGCCCGAGGGGTCTCTCTACATCACTGTGTTTCGGGAACCTTCCGTCAAGCCCACAATAAGGGCATCGCAGCCGCTCAAATTTCCATCGCGGGCAACTCCGCCTAGAAGGACGACAGCCTGAGAGGTCCCTCTATGTCATTGCATTTCTGGAACCTTCTGTCAAGTCCACAACAAGGGCATCTCACCCGCACGAATTTCCGTCGCGGGCCACTCCGCCTAGAAGTACGACGGCCTGAGAGGTCCCTCCAAGTCACTGAGTTTCCGGAACCTTCCGTTAAGTCCACAACAGGGACACCTCAGCCGCTCGAATTTCTGCCACGGGCAACTCCATTTAGAAGGACGACTGCCGGAGAGGACCCTCTGTGTCACTTTGTTTCCGGAACCTTCCTTCAACCCCATATATCAGGGCCGTCTCATTGGCTCAAATTTCCACTGCGGGCTACTCCGCCGGGGAGGACAGCTGCAGGAACAGAGGTGGTTGGATGGCGGTTTTTAGAACAGAGCAACGTCCACATAGCACTGGTAAGGCTGGACTGTGAGCCGTTGCCGAGCAGCAGGGGAGAGGTAAATGGAGCGAGACACGCATGGACAGGAACAGTTTGCGGTTTGGGGCAGAAGCTTGAGCCTGGCTAATCGCTGGGCTGAGCAAATGGGCGTTTGATTCGCGCAGCTGAGACCGCACTGCCCCAGATGCAGCTGTGCGTCTCCACAAATCCCTGCACCCCCTGGGGCCAAACACAGACATGGTGAGGATCGAAAGCATTCGGCTAGTGACGGAACTCCAAAGAGCGGCGATTCCCTCACGCCTCGCTCGATAGGGATGTGGATAACACCCTCAAATTAAATGTGTTAATCATATCGAGCAAAACATCCAGAGAACTAGTTGTGTGTTTTTACTCGTGGAAACTTGTGTCTCCCCCACCCAAACCCAACATCCCCCCAGAAACCCCAAAATAATGAAGAGCACCAGTGCAAAGACCCACGCAGATGGAAACCGAGCAAAAAGCAATATGTTCTCCCAATTTGGGTGGGGGTGGGGGGGGGGGCATAATTACAGTTATTTGATATTTCACTACAATCCTAATATTTTTGTACCTCACTGTCAGTGAAGCAGGACTTAGAGAATCAGCTGGGGCAGTGATGCAACACAGGAAGTGAGGGAATGAGCGATTAATGTTATTCTCGATCCCGGAATAATGAATTCACTGGACATTACTTATTCTCCGTTCACCTGAGCCTGCTGACAGCCCCAGGCCCATCGTCCCCCGTCTTGACCACCCGTGTCTGAGGCCTCCTCTTTAGCCCATAGGCAAAATAACCCACTTAAAGGGTTGTGCTTCCAAAACAGGGGAATAGAGACCGAGGTTAATTACAGGTCAGCTCGATGAGCTACATCCAGGCCAGGGGCTAATAATCATTTCCCGCCGTGCCCTACTGTGAAGAGTCGGCTCCTGAACTCGCACGCGCAGTTTTCCGCTCGCTGAGGCTAATCGCAGGCAGCTGTGACCGGGGCGATTGGATAATGGTAACAGCTGCGCGGAGACGCTAACCCGTTTTGGAGGCGGGAATCTCGCCCAAGCGGCGAAAACCGCTGTCACGCTCAAGGGCGGTGATGCCACTGTCCCAGAGGGGGATTTGAAACCTGCAGGCGAGGTCCAGCACACGGCAGCGATCCGTTACCAGAGCACTGCTGGCGTGCGGCAACTTATGCCCGGCTAATCGCAGGCCGTTGCCCTTGGCGGCGGCGATGGGGAGGCATTCGGGGCAATATGACCCAAAATTTATATCACAATATATTTTGATGTTTGGTTGACACCAGTATGAATCGGGATTCACACTTCTCCTAATTTTATAATACGCATACAAAAGAGCGCAAACATCCAGTAATACTCGGGGTATCACTTAGGGAACTAGTGTGGTTGGGCAAAACTGATCTGGGCTGATCTGAACCAATTTTGAAGACAGCCCTGGACCAGTGCTCCTGCCTTAATGTCCAGACATCTTAACAATAAATTTGGCTCAGTTGTTCAAATTTAAAGATTTTTTTTAATTTATTGCCCACTCAGGAGCACTGACTCATTACAAGTGGACGGGACTGTTGCTTATGGCAACCATGTATGCAATATGGCAGATCTATCCAACTGACAATGCTCTGTTCATTTACTTATTATTGTATTTTGTGTAAAACTACCAGCTTTAACCCCCAAAAAATGAGGCGTCTAATGAGCCCCCATCTTAACTGATGCAATAGAAGGTCCATATTCAGGAGTCTATTTGATTCAAAATGACCAAAACAGTCGAACCCCCTGTTTAACCAGCTTCTGTTGTGGCTAACGCGTTACCCCAAACACTGAAGCACACTTCCAGTACAATAAATAAACCCCACTGCGCACCCCCATTGCTTCTTTAAGGCTGGCCAGACTGCGAACATTACTTTAATTATTCTTAGCAGGCGTTTGATTTCCAGAGAGACTGATGAAATCGCTGGCACAAGGGAAAATCCCATTTTGATTTTGATTCTGCTATTTTATGATTCTGCTTTTTTTCCTCAGAGCCTTCAAATCCAGAAATGAGAAGAAGAATCCACAGAGCTGTGTGTGTGTGTGTGTGTGTGTGTGTGTGTGTGTGCGCGCGCGCGTGTGTGTGTGTGTGTGTGTGTGTGTGTGTCTGTATGCAGAAAATGAGCCTCCGGGTGTTAGAATTACGAATATCCTCCCTCAAACAGAGCACCTGTCAAAGTACAAAAATAACCCAAAGAATGATGCAGATATAAAAATAAATATATATTTCAGAGTTTTGTCACATCACAAGGGTTACTTTGAAGGCAAAGGGGGAGGAAGTTGTATTGATGTCAGCAGTGACTGACAAAAAATAAAAAATATGACGTGTTAGCGGAAACCAACGCTCCTTGTCTGGTACCTCATGAAGTTTTATGTGCGTAAATCAATTAAAAAAAATTTCCATTTTTTCCCTACACTGCTCTGTGGCCAAAATCGCCCGTGCTCAGTTCTTTTTTGCAATAATTTTCTCTGTGGCAACAGAGATTAATTCTCCACTTAACTCACTGAATTGTACATTCGAGAGGAAAATCCATCAGTATGTTGATTACAGGCAATAGCCCAATACTGGCCAGTATCTGTAATGGGACGTGCTGATGTGTTCAGCAGAAGTAATAAGGAAATTGCAGAGGTTACATTATTACACACCGTCCATTACAAAAGCCAGACTTTTACTGAAGCGGTTCAGGTTAAGCACCTCGCCCCAGGGTGCACAGAGGCAATGAGCCCAGAACCAACAAAGTCCGGTCCCTGAGCAGTATACAAGAGTATTGCAAAAAGGGTAAAATCTGGAGCGCGCAGACGCAGAACAAGCCGCTTAATGGCTCAAAAAACTAGCACAGCAGCTCCTCGTGCATCGCATTCTTGTAGAAGAAAGTGAAACAGTGTAAATATAGGCCAGAGACCAGGTTAGCAATGCTAGCGCAGTGGTTAGCAGGAGCTAGCAAAAAGGTTCTGCGTTTAAGGCCTTCCAAAACATTTCATGTTCCTCGTGTGTTGATATGGGTCTCCTCTGAGCACTCTGGTTACCTCTAACAGCAAAAACATGTAGCAGGCGAGATCAAAAACAATTACAGTCCCTAACAATTCCCTACTCTAGCACAATTGTAGATATTGATTAACGTGCTTTGGCCTTGTCAAATAAACTCATAAATAAAATTAAGCCAGCTCCTTTCCTCTCTCCGACTGTATCCGCAAGTTTACAGGAGAAACCTACTCCTTAGAACCCAATCCCAACAGGAACTCCCTTGAAGCCAGCGGAGATCATTTGGAGCAGGGAGTGAGCACGACAGGCTGACTCGACTGTCAAACAGGAACCCAGACGCATGAAAGGAAATGATAAAAGCCCTGCATGACAAGTAAATATCTCTCTCGGAGGGGGGAAAAAGTAGAAATAAAGAAATAAAGAAGATGATTTATTCAGTGTTAGAGCCTTCCTGCTGTTAATTTAGCATTGGGCCTTGGGAGCCCCATTCTTCACTGGCGGACAGCCGAGAATCTGCAGCATGTGTAACTTGAGCTGGAGATGACAAACGATGCGGCGCTTTGAAGGCTGACTTACTCCGCGGGTACGGGGGAGTCTCTCTTCCCTTCGCCGTAATGAGGCCGCTTCGCTCCTGACCCCCGGTTCTCACCTCGACTGCCAACGAGCGTCGAGTCTGCTCACTGGCGAGTAACGGACAGGATTCAAAACTTGCCCGTCTGATGAATTTGGAAAAAAAATAAATAAATTGCCCAATCCTAACACCGCCCCCATCCCCCCCCCCACACGCAGACGTCCTCGTCTCCATCCTCTGCACCACTCCTCGATTTGTGAAAAATAAATGAACTGGCTAAAGCCCCGATGTCTTCGCGCAGTCGCTCGTTTGTGAGGAAGATCTGGACGTCAGCTCAAAGTGGAGACGAGGCTTTTGTGTACGAAAAGGCTTTTGTTCATGAAAAAAGCGGGGCATCGGATCCCGCCTTATATTTCGAATCTTACTCCTCATCACAGCGACCGATGTGGTTTCTGCAAATGTGAGATTCGTGTAAGAGAAGCCAGAGGGAGTCGTTGGCAGACCCACGTTATGCCTAAAGAATGAAACCCTAACTGAGGCCGAAGATGACACTGGCTGTGGTGTCCTCCTTCAGAAGCAATCTCCGAAGTGCACGTGTCATGTCTGTTTCAGTGGATGGAGGCTCAATTCTTTCTCTGCACAGACTACATTCAAGCACAATCTCTCACTTAAGAGCGATAATCGCACAAGCACTGCCTGTTCAGGGGCAATAACTGTGTCACAAAGGCCCAACAACAAGAGCTTCTCTGACAGGCATTAGTCAAGGCATGAGAAACGCCACTGGAAAGAGGCTCAATATTCTTAGACACCTAGCAGACATTTCTGCACACCTTAATGTGCTGACCTAAATAAGAATGGAATGCGATTTATCCAATCGTTTTCTTCTGTTCCACTTACCGGCCAATCAGGATTCGGGATCTTGAGCCTGGCTAATTTACCGCAGGAGACAGAGAGACAACGATGAAGTCATTGTTACCCCCGCTAAGGAGGCTATGTTTACCCTTCAGTTTGTGGGAAAGTATGTTTATTTGTTTGCTAGCAACATTGCGGAAAAAAGTACGGATGGATTTTTAGGAAATTTTACCAAAGGCTTGTCTTGGCCCGCAATTTAATGATGATTTCATTTTTGGGATTGATCTGGATAAAATTCTTGATCCGTGAATTTTATTATTTACCAGTGTAGAGGTGAATAATAACTATGCGCGCCGTTCCATCAGACATGTGGGGGACTGTTGGGCCTAGATGGCGGTGTGCGCTCTCTGGGTGCTCTTGTTTACTCGCTGTGGCACAACAAAATAACCTTTAACGGAGTGAAGGCCCTGTATTCCTAATGATCCATCAAGGTGAGTTTTGATTTGCCACATCGCCCGTTCCCCTCTCACATAAACCCCCCGCTCATCTGACTGTGGCACAATGAGTCCTGCAGGGTGGAAAATTGATTTGTCAATTTTAATACAAGTTAGGTCTCACCGACACACAATTCTGATGTCGAGGGGGAACATTAAAGAGAAGCTTACTTAACGATAAGTGTTTGCAATAAGTCACGCACCACAAGCTGCCCTGGGTAAATTCGTCCATCAACAAAGATGACAATTTTGTTTGCCGGGTCCTGCTCACATGTCGAATGAAAGCGCGAACCAGCAGAGCGTCTTTGTTGGTCATTATCTACCTTCACCTTCTGCTGAGCGGCTAATTCCGTCGTGTTTATATTGCACATTAGCGGGTAATTCATTAAGAGCCTGAGTGTTAATGACGCGCGCGAAAAGTGTCCACGTAATTGTAAATGGAATATTGTCTGCCTTAATAATCGAGAGGCCGGTAATTCGGTGCGTTAACTACAAACATAAATACGTCTGAGAGCAGGCGTGTGTGTGGGGTGGGGTGGGGGGGGTCTGGGTTGGGGGTGACTTGAATGCATTTATGAGCATGACAACCTGATGCATTATGGGAAGGTGGTTTGAAATGAATTGATTTCTCTACAGTTTGTTTAAAAGCTTAAAAAGCTTTTTAAATCCCTCATACATATAAAGTGGTTTTAATTTCATTTTGAATTTAGTTTTGATCACTACACAACTGGGCTCAGACCACATTAGCTTTTTTTAAAGGTGTGATTTCTCAAAAAAAAAAAAAGTAAAATTATGTGTATTAAATTTTAGGGCTCAGTCATGCATTTTTCTCTACGCATACTGATTGGCTCGCCATCTGAAATTCCCTGGAAGAGGCCCCCACACGTGCCCTTGGCAGTTGAGACAAGTGCATGTATCAGAACCTACAGGGAGAGAAGAGCATAATGTGATTCAGCTATTCATGAACCCAATGTTACTGTATTCTGAGTTCGCAGTACTTTCCTGTTAAGTACAACTTGCTCGAGTGGGAAGGTCAGGTTTGGCCTTTTGGGGTCATTCCTCTCAGAAATGAATGTACAATGTGAGCAACTCACGAAGTAGACATTTTGAAAGTCGCTTTGACTAAAAGCACCTCAAGCTTTAACCAAAAGTTTTTGCTACCTGCCAACTAGCTTACCATGAAACACCCCACTAATTCTGGCAAAGTTAGCCACAGATAACCGTTATAGCACTAGAACTTACCTTCAGGAAATGTAGAGCTACAAGCTTTTTACGCATTTGAGAAGGAAACCATGAGCGTCAGTCATTCACCACATTTTCCCTGACTCAATAAACCCCCAAACATGTACTAGGTGTACCATTATTATTATTATTATTATTATTATTATTATTATTATTATTATTACCTCTGCCCAACAAAGTTGGCAGGAGGTTATGTGATCGGTGCCGTTTGCGTTTGTTTGCGAATAATAAACTCAAAAAGTAATGAACAAATATCTATGAAATTTTGTGGGCGGGTCGCCATTACATCAAAGATTCACCCTATTTATTTTCACCGTGATCAGTGAAACAATATGGCTGCCAAGGCAGCCATCTTGAAATCCTATGACACGTGATAACTGAACTTTGCTCCCACTCACCAAGATTTGGACTGTGCTTCCTTGGCGGAGGTTTGTGCTGTAAGCGTGCCTCTACTTGTGGTAGTTGTTGTTCTTTTTAGCGGTAGGTCATGCGAGGTGGAAATTGCATACCTGTGAGATACTCGGGGTCGGGCACAGGATCGGAGAGCTCTTCCTGGCACTGCACCTCGGCGGGCACCGTTGCCACCACCATGCCATCTGGCAGCTGCTGATCGATTCCTCGGGCGTAATTCTTCTGCCTGTATTGTGGGGGTGAGGGGGAGGGGATAAGAAAAGCACAGACACAATCAGCCCCTCCACTTCTCCCTCTCTCACACGCTCAGTCATGCACTTGTACGGACAGACGACAGTCTACTCTTATTTATGCTGCATCATTTTTAAATCCCTGGTACTCTGCCGTTCCTATGGAGCACAAACTCCACATCGAGTTGGTGTCAAGTCTGCGTGTTAATCTTCTAGACTCTTCTGGTGATGATCGGTAATCGGCTGTTACCGCAAACTCATTTCTGACGAGCATGAAATGCTCAGATGTCCTTCCGCGGGATGGCTGATATCTGGCCTGGAAACAAAAAGCGGTGGACGGATGGACAGACAGACAGAAAGACAGACAGAAGTATGAAGGTATAGCTATGCAATAGGATGCAGTCAAATATTAAATTTTGTTGAGAAATATTGAACGGTTCTGGAACTCTGGATCGAAAAAAAGAGGTGCAGCAATGAACAGACGGACCTCATCACTTAGTGGCGGAGAATAAACAATTTCATCAAATTTGCTCAGATGTGTCCTGCCGCAGAACTCAATGTGCTGGGAATCGATAGCCTTTTTTTTTTAAATGGAGTTATTGTCCTACTGAGATGCCCATTAGCATGTGCGTACTGCTCTTTATGATGCAGTGCTTGGGCAGGAATAAAAGACGTAGCGCCAGGACTTTCAGTTACGACCGTTTATTCATATCTGTCACTAATTTATACTCGAAAACCTGGTATCACTAAGGTCAATTCAGTTTAGGGCGATGCGCTATAACTGGCTAAAGCTCTAGGTCGAGCCCTGAGCTTTTAACCCCCAGCCAAATACACAGGATATAACACGAATTGTGTCTTGCTGATACGAATATATAAGATTAACCTCGTTCTGCCAACCTCCATTTCAATTCTGCTGTTGGACAACCACAGACATGAACTTCTAAGTTGGAATAGTACCATTCTGCTGTTGATTACTTCTGGGCTTTGTAAAACTGCTATTCCTTAGAACAACTGAAGAAGACAGTGGCCTTAAATTGGTTATTTGGCTGACTTTGTCAAAATAACGAACAGTTCATTGGACTTAGCATGGGCCAATCCTCCCTTGAGAAACAGGGGGTTAACATGGGGTTAGGAAGTATCGTTCAAGGAACCAAGTGCAGCCATATTGCAGCTTTACTGGAGTTTAATTCGCCAACCTTCTGAGCTCCTGTCAGAGTGCTAACCACTCGGCGACAGACAACTCATCAACAGGCTGTGCACAAACGGTAAACGATTCACCTAAACATTAACCGGCTCAAAGGAATTCAAACTGCACCAGCGGCAACCCCGAACGACATCGAAGAAACAGGATAAGTTTCCCGCCTCAACAGTACAGCAAAAGATGGAATTAAAAGTCGACGGCGGCGTGGACCTCTCTCTGCGCGAGCGCTAAGCTAATTTTAACATCAATCTGTCACCAGACGTCTGATTAGCTCTAGTCCTCAGCCCCCCGACCGAAGAAATATTGTCCAATTTCTTCCGGGAGAAGTGTGCCACGAGAGCCTTTCCTAAAGAGACGCTGTCGCCCACAATTCATAGCGGCTGGCTGGGAGGCAGGACACTTACACGGGACAAATACCATTTTAATGAGGAAGGAAATATGTGATCATTCAGCCGGGCCGCGCTATTTTCTGCTCGTCTTTGCGGGGCAGCTGGCAAAGAAAATGTACTAACGGAGACTTCGCTCGAGGAGCAGAGCCCTGAAAATATGACAGGGCCTCCCCCACATTCAGTACCCTGTCCATGACGCAAATAACAGGCCGCGAGCAGGGAATCTCCGAAGATGACAACTCCAAAGTGATTTTTCCTTCTTTGAGAATTTTAAAGGTGCACTGACTGGCCCAGCCTGCGTAATCAAACTGAAAAAAGAAAAATTGTTAAGTTCCAGATGGAAATTGTGAGTTTTATGCTATATCCAGGCTAATCGTAGCTGTTATTCAAAACTGTCCTTTCTGAAAATGAATTATTTGCTTAGAGCAGGATCAAGGATGTTATTTCAGTTTTTTTTTTGTTTTTTTTTTCCATTATTTTTTTATATTATTTTTTTTTAGTTATTTTAGTTATTTTTTTTTTAACATACATTTAATTTGCGGGAAATTCAGGACTTTTTGGTGCTGCTGTGTGTGGCCGTTGTTGCGGACAGTTGAAGGATCACTCATCACCTCTGAGCATCGACTTCACATGCCTGGCTGTGACAGCGGTCCTTTAACCTTCCTATTATGTTCCAGGTAAATTTGACCTGACTAAGTGTTCAATGTCTCTAAAATCATGGTTAACATCCGTTTTTCAGCTAGATTTTTTTTCCCTAACTTCATGGGTAAAACATGAATTTCACTCACAAATTAAAAGTTATTTGATGTTGAGCACACATGTTGTAAGCACTGGTGTTGTTTGGGTCATTTTGACCCCAGGATCAATTATTACACAGTAAAACCATCATCTTGATCTTGTTTTTGTTGTGTTGCCTAATACTGAGGGCGTGTTCAAATGAATTTCTCCCTCATTTAACATTTAGTCTCATCCATTTTACTATAATCATGTAAACTCGATGTTTGATGTATAAGATGAGGATGCGGGACTCGTGTTTTATTTACTTAGCGATTGAAATGGTCAGTAGAAAGGCATAAATGCGCTGACAGGAGATTGGGTCACACTTTCAGTTACAAACATCTTCAGTAGTTTTTCACTGCAGGGATCAAACTAATTTCAAACCAAAAGTGCTATATTAATTTGAACATAACAGGAGGGTTAAAACAGCAAGTGTTTCATGAGCTGAAGCACCCGTGGATGTGGAGAATGGTCGTCGGCGATCGCTCGCGAACGAGTAAGATTGTTCTCTTCATTTTTTTGAACTCGTAGATGGCTGACGAGGCCAATCCTAGACTTGCAATCGTGGTGGCGATGGGGACATCGAGTAGTGGGGAGACTGCTGCACATGATTTGAAAAAGGGTGGCTCATATCCAATGGCAAAGAGAACCTAGACGATTGGGAGTCGCTATCTGCTGCAGCCCTCATGCGCCATCGCAGCCAGCAGAGTTGCTGCCATTGACTGCCTGCTCCTCCGTTGGGGTCTTGAGCCAGAACTGCTGCTGGGTTGACTCACAGGACTGCCGGATAGGGTGCAGCGACCCAGACCGAATCCCTGGCCGAGATAGGCCAGAGGTGTGCTTATACTTGCCCAAGGTGTACACCCAGGCTAGCGGGGGAAAGATTCTAGACCGGCTCCTAGCAAAGTCTCGTCACCGCCCAGTGGAACACCGTATAGTAACAAGACCAACTGCCCGTTTTATTGGGGGAACACGACATTTGCAGTTTGACAGTGTTTAAAATCTATACTTACGCCCACAATGGTAAAACCTGCAATTCTGCACGTGGAAATCCATATGTAATTATAAGCTGTAAGGTCTCCATAGTCTATTCAAAAGAACAAATGAAAACAGAGTTCAGACCAAATGCTCATTTCTTTGCTGAATCACATCTTCAGGAGTGAATTATTAATGAGTATTGCAACTGAGATGGTGGCGTGACATGTTTACACTCCAAGCGCGATCGGTCGAAGCAAACTAACGAAGCAATTATTTAATAATACGCATAAGTCCATGGCTTTGTGAAAATGTGATGAAAATATTCAGTAAACACTGTTATATTGTAATAAATCTATCATTTATATACGTTCTGCCTTGTGTACACATTTGTCAATACAGTACATAATACAAAAAGGGTCCTTTTTTGTGAACTTTAAGGTAACTTCATAAACCAGTTCCATCTTCAACCCACTCTCAGTACACTGATAAGCAGCAGAAAGGTCTAATAATAATTTTATAAATAATAAACCTACTGCGAGCGCTCTGAGCGGACCATTGATTAGTAGTTTTCCTGTCGTTTTTAAATGTCTGTTTCAACTGCAATGAATGTAGCAGAGCAGAAAAATGCCAGATTTAAATGCCCAAGTCAATCATGCTGCAGAAATTGGTCGGAGATGCTGATTAAGTAATTCGACTGTGATCTTCAGATGAGAAAATGCCCTTCTGATATGACAGATTTTCTATCAAGTTCCTGTGTTTTTTCATTCAAAAGCAGATTAATTGGGTCTGTGCTGTTCTGACAGCTTCTCAAAACTGAAAATTGATATAGTGAGCACCATAATTCATTAGACAGCGACACGTTTTGTTTCAGTTCCGTAGTCCGGCTCTTTGAGTCTGAGAAAAAGCAATGAGGTCGAATAGCGGACTGTCAGCTTTAATTTGTGGATGTTTTCATACATAGTCCCCCAATGTGGGATAACGTAATCATTTATAATATTTCACTGCATATCCTGTGTATTTAATGACTGCGCGAAGTCTGTGACTCATAGACATCAACAGACACTGGTTATCTCCCCTGATGCTCTGCCAGGCCTGTACAGCAGCATCTTCAGTTCCTGCTTGTTCCAGTGACTTTTGGCCTTAAGACTCCTTCAGCATGTAAATTCATGTTCAGTTAGATTCTGGTGAATGGCTCAGCAAACACTAAAATAATAAAATAATGTGTCACTGTTCAATGAATTATGGCGCTTGATTGGAGAAAAGATGACATATAAAGATAGGAACTACACTCAAAAGCTTGAGAAAGCAAAGGTTGGATTGTAGCTCTGGGCAGGATATCCACAATATGCTGCAGACATCCAAAACAAGCGAGAGCAAACTGTCCTGCAGTGACTGAAATTGCACGTGAAATTCAGAGAAAATGCGGTTTGAACTTCAGACGAATAACTAGGAACAAACAAAGCCGCTCTGCCAATCTAGTCAAAAGTGAGCAGGATTGTCTGCCTGAGGTCTTTGTCATTGTATTGCGGCTACTGCTCAAAAAAGCAAAATAAAGTACATCATCCTTACAATGAGCCCATGCAAAGAATCGATTCGACGGGTAAACATTTTCAAGAGAGAGCGCACTGTAAAGTCGGGGGGAGGGAGTTTTCGCAACAGACGCGGCGCACGTTCGTGCAAATGGGGACAATTTCGAGCTAGTGCTAATTTCTCTCACATTATTGCAGCGTTTTTCCGGAGGAGTAATTATGAAAATTAAGCCTGGCCACTGCACTGCCTCAGCAGGCCCCAGCTCAGCTGTTGCTCCTGGGAAGAAGGTCAGTTGTGCAAAGCACTCAGGCTTCCATTAGCGGACTTTACCTGCGCCGCGATCGCGGGAAGATCAGCAGATGTGTGTGAACGCTCTTCCTCTCTGTAAGTGTGGGGTTCTGCTTCAGCAAAAATGGCCCTCCTGTCGAACGAGCTTTTAACACTGAAGCTGAAATGGAGGTAACATGACCTTTACCCCAACACGCCCACCTCCTCACGCCCACCGTCCATTATTCAGCTAACGATGGTTATGGGCCAGTAATGCCTGCGTGTGAGAGTGTTAAAATATGCGCCATATTAAAGTTTCATTTTAAAAATGTGTACACACAAAACACTTACACATACAGAGGTGAAAAATTAATAAAAAAATCACCATGAACTGTCTTAGCAAGGTGTTGGGCCTCGATAAGCTGCCAGATCAGCTTCAACACATCTTGGCACAGAGTCTACATGTGTGAAACTTTACTGAACGGATGGAGCACCTTTCTCTAGAGATATTCTCTCACTTGGTGTTTCGACGATGGTGACAGACGGCACTGGTTAGCTGGTTTGAAATCTGATGACTGTGATGGCAGAGCTGTAAGCTTTGGATCATTTTCATGCTCATAAAACCACTCAGTGACCCCTTGTGCCCTGTGGCGTTGTCTTCCCGGAAGAGACCCCTCCCATCATGATATTAATGCATCATCATAGGATACAAAAGTGAACCCATTACTCCGCACGGATTTCTGCCTTTAAGAATACAAATGGACACAAACTAAAGCAGGAAAATGAACGGAAGCGCCTGCATTTGCTGTGTTCACGTCCAAGAATTTATTACGCCTTTTCTTTCCCTTTAATTTCATAAACCAGTTTTATCTTCAACTCACTCTCAGGACACTGATAAGCAGCAGAAAGGACTGAATGCCTGGGTCAGCACATACCAAGCCACTGTATTAGTCCTGTGTTATTTTATGTACAACCTCAATTCCAAAATAGTTGGGACAAAGTGAAAATTGTGAATAAAATCATAATGCAATTACTTACAGATCACATGAGCCAATATGTTATTTACAATTGAACATAGATAACATTTCAAATATTGAAACTGAGACATTTTACATTTTTATCAACAAAATGAACTTATTTCAAATTTTCTGGCCGTGACAAGTCTCAAAAAAAGTTGGGACAAAGGCCAAAATAGGCATGCAATGCACAGAATACCCCTCAGCCCGATGTCGAAGTTTTTGGAGACGCCCGCCCACCCGCCGCCCGCCCGCCCGCCTGCCCAACCGCACAAAGGATAGCAATACCCCGTCAGCCTTGAGGGCTGAGGGGTAAAAAAGGGCTGAAAAAGCAATTCATATATAAGAGAATCAGCGGAAAGAACATTTAGCAAGTAATTAAGTTAACTGGCATCAAGTCTGTAACATGATTGACTGTAAAAGGGATGTCTTAGAGAGGCTGAGTCTCTCAGAAGTAAAGATGGCCAGAGGCTCTCCAACCTGTGAAGGCTTGCGTAAAAAAATTGCAATGTCAAATTGCAAAGGCTTTGAAGGTCTCATCATCGACAGTGCATAACATCATTAACAGATTCAGAGAAACTGGAAAAATCTCTGTGCGTAAGGGACAAGGCCGAAGACCTTTACTGGATGCCCGTGATCTTCGGGCCCTCAGATGCCACTGCATCACACACCAGCATGATTCTGTCATTGACATTACTAAATGGGCCCAGGAATACTTCAAGAAATCACTGTCTGTAAACACTGTCCACCATGCCATCTAAAACTCTATCATGCAAAAAGGAAGCCATTGTTGAGCATGATCCAGAAGTGCCGTCGTGTTCTGTGGGCCAAGGCTCATTTAAAATGGACTGTAGCAAAGTGGCAAAGTGCCCTGTGGTCAGACGAGTCCAAATTTGACATTCTTGCTGGAAATCATGGGCATCGTCTCCTCCGTGCTAAAGAGGTGAAAGACCACCCCTCCTGTTATCAGCGTTCAGTTCAAAAGCCAGCATCTGTGATGGTATGGGGATCAATTGGCGCATATGGTGTGGGACACTTGCATGTTTTAAAAAGCACCATGAATGTTGAAAGGTATATAAAGGTTTTAGAGCAACATATGCTCCCCTCCGGAAGACATCTATTCCAGGGAAGGCCTTGTGTATTTCAGCAGGACAATGCAAAACCACATACTGCAGCTATTACAACAGCATGGCTTCGTAGAAGAAAAGTCCATGTGCTGAACTGGCTTGCCTGCATCCTGATCTTTCACCGATTGAGAACATTTGGCGCATCATTAAATGAAAAGTCAGTCAAAGGAGACCCAAAACTCTCCAGCAGCTGGTCGCCTGTATTAAGGAAGAGTGGGATCAAATTCCAATGGCTAAACTGAAGAAACTTGTCTCCTCAATGCCCAGACACCTCCACTCTGTGTTAAAAAGAAGAGGGGATGCTACACCATGGTAAACAGGCCCCTGTCCCAACTTTTTTGAAACCTGCAGCAACCATCAAATTTGAAATGAGCTCATTTTGTGGATAAAATTGTCTTAATTTTCTTAGTTTTCTCAGTTCTTAACTCATTTCTTAGTTTCAACACTTTCTATGTTATCTCTATTCTGTTGTGAATAAAATCCTGGCTGGTGTGATTTGAAAGTCATTGCGTTTTGATTTTATTCACAATTTACACTTTTTCCCATTTCGGAATTGGGGTTGTATGTATTCTGCTGCATTCTGCTATTGAGGAGGTTTTAAATAGATCAATAAATTAATAACATTTTGTCATCCAAGCTCAGTAACAACCATTAAAAACAAAATGAATGACTACACATTAATAAGACTTTCATTTGAACATTAAGGCAATATGAGCAGACCTGCACATACTCATTATCCAGGGGTGGGTGGATTTGGTTTCCTCTGATCTACCGTAATCTATTCAAACAATAAGAGGCGACTGAGGAATAGTGTGGCACATACAGATATAAAGAAACAAATTGAACTGAGCTGCCGGTCCTTGTTTACATCTAATACTGAACTCAGGAAAGAGTTGTTGCGCATTGTTCCAGGATTATAATAAGACCATACTTTTCAACTTCTGCAGCAAACAAACAAACAAAAAAAAAAAAAACCTGGAAGCCAAACAATACCCCCGAAAAAAAAAAAGAATCATCTTTCAAAAGTGCCCTTCTCCTCTGGAAAAGTTACAGCCTCAGTTCACACGGTACCGTACCTCTATCTTCAGTTGTCAATTTGTCGAAGGAAAGGCGAGGCCCGGGATTTGAGCAGTGAATGTTACAGGCCTGTGAGTGTCAGGCTCCCTGCCTTACAGAAAGGGCAGGTCTAGCTTTGTCGAACGCAACCAAGGCAACAGAGCTGGGTATGTTTGAAGCTCGTACATAGAAATGGCAGCAGTATTTTTAGTTTATGTTTTTGTAGTTCTTGGCTGAAACTAATAAAAAAGTTCCGGAGAGTTCATGAAACAGCCAGACTTTTCGGACTCAGACTCTCTAAATATGGCTGCCGAAGGCGGCAGACAGGCGCAAGCAGGGGCACGGCGGCCATTTTGTTTTCCCGCACTTATCCCAGTGTCTGAGCAAACTTTAATAGCTTTCAAGCTGGTTAAACTTAGAAACACAAGTTCTGCGGCTGCCATATAAATGCGAGTTAACTCCACGTAACGTGAGTTAACTCACCTTGAAGATACGTTCAGTTTCAACTCGCAAAACAACCGATAGCTTTTAGTTCAACTTTTGAAAATTTATGAATTGGAGTTCAATATCTAAAACTTGTCATGATAAGCGGCATTAGGGAGAGGAAATAAGTTCACATATTTTAATGGGGCTGGCATCTGTAACAGTGCAAGGACAGTTATTTAGACAGGCGCATATGTCATCTTCAAAATACAACACGGAGGCAAAGGGGAACTGGGAACCGGAATGGCCCAGCCCAATTAAAATGGCCGTCATTTTCCTTTATTTTGGTTAATTAAAAATACAACAGCAAATGAAATAGTACAGTCAAAAAATCCTCTAAGATTTCCTTTTAAAAAAATCAGTTCGGTTAAAAAAAAAAAAAAAAATTAACAGCAGATCCACATGCCTTCATTTTTCCTATTATGGGAACAAACATAACAAAATCTTGCATATTCAAATATTAATGCCAATATCAAAGAGAGAGAGAGAGAGAGCGTATTTCGCAGTCTGCTTTGTAGTGGCTATATTTGAATGAACACGTTAAGTATCTCGGCCAATCCTCCTCATTACAACTGATCACATATAAACTTAAGCTGACACAAGAGTCTGTGCTTTTGCAGCTACATCGCCTGGGCTGATGGAGATTCATGTACCCATAATGCAACGTTTACGTCTGGAGAGGGCCACAGTGGGACTGCAGCATATCCCTGTAACACACACACACTGCGGCCAGTTGGCTTATCTATATAGCAGGTCACAAACGCACAGACCATTCTCTCACACTCATAATAGTCTCCGATGTGTCTGCTGCGTAAATAATTGGACTGTGGGGAAAATAAAAAGAACCAAAGCGCAACTCACGCAGGGCAACCTCACTGTTAGAGACAATTAACATAAAAAAGAACTTCATGCACAATGCAAATAACTATATAATAATTCATATGTTTGAGTTGGATCTCCGGGCTCATTTTGAAGTGTAACAGAACAAGTACACAGAGACTACATTCGTCCCATGCGTGTCCAACCACGCAGCTGTGATGTCATAGACTCGGTTGCCTGGAGACAGCTCGGCAGACGTTACACATAGCAGGAAGCGCAGTGTAAATCGCATTCCCGCGAAAACTCTGAAGAAGCTGTTCTTTACCAAAAATATAAACCCAAGAAAAAAGTGACTCATGAATATAAAAATAAAAGGCTTTAGAGGACGAGCTCCTGGGGGGGAGCTGGCGGAGCCTCCACCAGCTGCCTGACGGAAAATAATAAAACCTTGTTTCCCCTCGCCAAAATGCGACCACATGCAGCGCTAGATAGTCTCATGCTGAAATATTAATTGGCGCTCTCTCTTGCTGTTTGCAAACATCCACACAGGAATCATTTGCGACTAAATAAGGGGGAGGTGGGGGGCTTTGAAACAGAATATTATAATGATCTTGAAAAGCCTGTGATTTCATTTATTCGGTTAAAAAAAAAAAAAAAACCCTGAACTGAGTCACTGGTTTGACAAATGAGTTACAGGGGCGAGAAAAAGTTTCTTTTGTGAGGCACTGCTGTCACAGAGAATATTCATGAAATCTTGACAGTGTGAATTAGGTCCCCACTCCAAGTGCCAAATCTCAGCACTGACAACTGTTGAGTAATTGCAATACCGCCAGCCCCCAAGGGGAAAAACGCCGAAGAAGAACTGAAGGACTGTTTTTAAAATGATTGAAGACTTTGTTCTGTTTCTTGAATACATCTAAAGCAAAAACCGAATTCTCATCCTTAGTACTGGGGTGAAGTACGATGCACAAGACCAGTCTGTTCCTTCATTAAACTTTCCGCCAATCTGAAAACCACAAGAAACTGAAAATATGTAAATTGGACAATTATAATGAGATGACAAGAACATGCCGATTCCAACAGAAGCACTCAGTGATCCCTCCATCCAGTCTAATCAAATATCATGTCTGGATATCTGTGAGCGAATCTGCAAGGGGGAACAGATCCCATTTCATTTCTATTTATGATTCAGATTTAATTGGAAAATATAAAAACTGTGAATTTGCGGATCGGCACAGAGTAGAACACTTTCATCTCTTCATTTCAAAGTGCTTTCTCAGTAAAAATGAAAAATATACATGACATTTTGTTGAATTATCTTAGAATGTCGATACTGGAATCCTAATGAAAAAAAAAAAAAACACCATTCGGCAGTTGTTATAGGGAAAGCATACTGGTTAAAGCTCCAAGGAAAACAAATAACTCACCTGCTCTGCTATCACATCCAAACTTACAGTACATAATCAATTAATCAATTATCAATTTTGAAGATGTATTTATGAAAAAAAAAAATGCAAAAAATTGAATACAGTCATGGGCTGGATTTCATGTGTCTGTCCAATGACTTACAAATGTTGTGCATCCAAAAACAAATAAAAACAAATAAAAAAAAACGAAAACTTAACAAATTTGCCCCGGATCCTCACCACCAACATCGGATGATCCAATGGAATAAATCTGTTGAATCATTGGCTATTTTACATGATGCATCCATTATCTATCCATAGCATAACTGGTCAGTGTCACAACATGGTGGAAGCCTAACTCATACAAAAGGCAAGAGAGAGGAATGTTCTCAGTACAGTTCAAAAATACACCGCCAAGCTCCATTCATTAACCCCATGGGGAATTCCGAGTCACCCATTAGCCTAACGTGCATGACCGTGGACTGAGCTAGGAAACTGGATTACCTGAAGTAAACCTAAGCGAACATGATGAGAACATGCGAACTCTGCAGAGTAAAGGCCCCAGGCTGGCTTCAAACTCACAACCACCTTGCTGTGAGAGGAACAGAATGCCCCCATAGCCATGTACTGCTACGATTGAACGTACTTGCTTCGATTTGCATCACTCCCGCACTCAAAACAGACTCAAAATAATTGAGCTTGGTTCATTCAACATTTAAACACAACAGCTTGCAACCAGCCAAACTTTATCAGACATAGTTATTCATGCTGGGCCCACAGTGTCACATTATGTAAGTGTAGACTTCACTTTATACAAGCTGATATACAGCACAAATTCAAAGTATGAATTCCCAGAGTACGAATTCTTTTGAGAATGACTCCCTTTCCCTTCGCATTGTTAGCATGACGTGCTACAGACCCAGCCATGAGATGCCTGTAAAATTTAGCCTAGCAGGCTAATGCTGGATTTGACTCTCTCAGAAGTTCAGTAGGAGCCTTCAAAGCAGCACAGGCTCGTCATGGCCTGAGCAGACAGTTCTTCAGCTCGCAGAGCCGCTAAAATCGCGCCGGGGGCACAGATATGGATCTGCGGAGAATGCCTGATCAGCTCTTCCACAGAGAACAACTTCTGTGCTTCTATCGATGGAGAGAGGCGTTACCGCGATCATATTCTTCAATGCATCACAGCCAGGGACAAAGACACGGGGAACGTTTCTGCCTGTTCATCTTATTTTTCAGCTTCCTTCATTCTCCCTCTAACTCTTCCTCTCCCTCTGTTCCTCCCTCTCTCTCTCTCTCTCTCTCCCATTTCACTGGAGACATCATCTGAACACGCTTTACGATGGATTAATAAAGGTTTCATTTCGGCAATATACGCAGAACATGCACAAGCCTTCCATTTAACCCTTAAACCCCAATTTTCCCTTGAGTTTCCCCTTATGGAAGATCAAAGTGAAATTAAAAAAAAAAAAAAATATATATATATATATATATCATATTGTGGGAAAATGCCACATAATTACGTATCTGTTGGTTGCAGCGCTTCACTGAAACTACATCACACTTATATGTGAGAAATATTCAAACCCAGGACAAACGTATGTTCTTATGGTTGCAGCGTATCCAGATCTCGTGCATCTTTTCATACACTACAGGCCAACAGTTTGGGGCCACCCTCAGATTTTAAAAAAACATCACATATCAACTGTTCTTTCCTTAATTTTTACAAATGAAATGACTTCAGTGTGTAAAATATGGGAAGCCGATAGGTTTTGGGTGAATTCCAGACCTCAGACCACATTTTAAAGCTGTCTTGACTGATTGATTACTGACCAAAATGTTTTATAATTGAGTTCCAATGTCTTTGTATTACGTGATTTTATGTCTCTAGGACGTGAACAATTTTATGTAACAAGAAAGCATGCTGTATAAATGCCTTCCCCAAAACCAAGGAGTCACAAGGTGCACCATTAAAAATCTGAGGTTGGCCCGAAACTTTTGGCCTGTAGTGTACACATTTCCCCATAATTCAGCAGATCATATTTTCAGAAATGTAAACCATAGGATTGCCACGAAAATTTAAAAATGTTTGTCAGGTTTGAATGAAGCAGCTGGATTTGACAAACCCACCGATGAGATCGCAGACCGGAAGAGGTTTTTAAAATAGCAAGTGGTTCCAAAAATATCCATCATCCAATAGTGTAATGTCTCCATTATTTTTACATTTCCCGTAATGGGCAGCCAGAATAATCTTCTACTTGGCTACATTTGAGGGACGCACAACGTGAGAGGGGCAAAGCAATAGACATCTCAATCAGATCCGCGGTTAGATTAGCTCAGGTGTGCTAAGCGCTACAGGAATAGGACCAGCTGGCACAAGAGCTAACAGCACTCGGCGCTGACGCCAGAACAGAGTGCCTCTATTTCTGTTCCCCTGACATATGACGCACTCAGTCCAACCAAAGGTGACTTACAGAAAAGAGAGAAACAGAGAGAGAGAGAGAGAGAGGGGGGGGAGAGAAAGAGGCCAAATCCATATGGTCCGCAGTACGAGATGTCAGAAATGTCTGCGGAAGCCAGGTGCTGTCGGGATTCGGACTTCCTGTGGTGGACTACCTGGGAAAAACACCTGTCTGAGTTTTCATCTCCGTCAAATCCTCTGAGCAGCCATATTACTCTCATTCGTGAGCCGGCTACACAGCTTCATAAACTGTCAGTAATATCACAAAGATCTATATACTTGTATCTACTGCATATATCGTATCTATGACTTCAATTCACAAACCAACTAGCTGTTCCGAAAAAAAAAAAAAAGTATAAAATATCCCTCCGGCGAAACCTCACACTCATCCTAGCAACTACAAGCTTATGAAAAATTATACGGCAATGATTGCATTTCCAGGTCACCACAATGTGAAAAAACAGTGAGCACTTGACAATTACACATATTTGTAGTTTGGGAGAAAAATATTGAAACAATGCCTCATGTAAGCAACTGCAGGTCAGCAGACCAGGTGAAATAACATCACGAGAGCCGAGTCGAAGGCTTACATTCGAGTGCGATGTGCAATAACAGCCAATATACAAAGTAGTTACTACAGAGGAAGGGAAGCGAGAATGAACTGTTGAATTAATGAATGCCTAAATGAGATTACACACCCGAGGAGCAGCTGGTTTGGCACACAATGTCATCAGCCGCTCAATTTCAAATACGTTCAACTGCATGAGCATCGTTCTCTCGTGCAAAATTGCACAATGGGCCATTGAACCGCACATCCCAGAATTCCTTGCTGATGGATGTGCAGTGTCGGACAAAATGAATGGCTGCAGTCGACTCAGCACGGTTAATGTAGGTGAATCGTTCATTTGGAGTTCATTCCGTACATTTAAAGGGCATCTAAAGTCGATTCTCAGGCGGGACGTTGAAAGTCCAGTGTTCACAAACAAATCACGTACTTTTTTTGACATCTTGCATTGTCACATGACCAATTTCATTCATCAACCAATGTTTTGTGTGCATGCGTATATCCTTCCATTTTGGCTCGTTTACGCAGGTGCGGCTCGCTGATTGGCCGATAAGCAAAAACAATGGGAATCGACTTTAGATGCCCTTAAAGGTCCGCACTCAAACCGCAACTCAGTTTTACATAACTGTCGCGGTGCTAGGGGTTGAAGAGAGAAATAGCAAAGCACTGTAAAGTAATAAGAAAGCAAACAGGGGACAGAGCCTGCAAGTTTCATGAGCTGGACGGGGCACTGCACATTATTGTGCCATATTTACCTGCAGGAGAAAGCACTGCGGTCAGAGGAAAACATGAATAATGCACTGCGAGCCGCAGACAACTTCGGTGTGATTAATTGATTCTGTCATAGAGATATAAAGCCTTTATGAAACATGACAATGTCTAACCAGCTGGACAAAATCAGCAAATTAGCTATAGGGATTGTTCACAAGCTAAAAAAACTGCTAATGACCCTTTTCTTCTTCATCCAATAATAATAAAAATATATCTTAAAAATATATTTAAAAAAAAAAATGTTGTAATAATAAGCACTAGTGACAGCAGCAGCAGTAGTAATATGGTGGCAGTTGTAGTATTAATAGTACTAGCATTAGCAGCATTAACGATATTATGCAGGGTTACTTGGAGTATTAGTACTCCTAGTAGATGAACAGACGCATTGCATTATTAGTCTGGTAGTATTCTGTTGTGAAGTATATTTTCATTCTGTATGTTTAACATTTTTTCCCTTTTGTGATTACATTAAAAACGGAACACGACCAGTGAATTATTATTATTAAGGAACTGCAACAATAAGAGATAAAAAGAGCACATCAATTATGCAGCAGATTAGCTGCAGATTTCTTGCCTATTTTTACTGCTTAGTTACGAGCCCAGAACTATTTTAGCACAGAAAAACAGAAGGGCAAGGACTAATCTTCTGTATTTCAGCCTGTCAGCGCCTGTATGTGCACATATGCCAGAGCGAGTGTGCGTGTGTGTGTGTGTGCGTGCATATTTGTGAGTGTATGCATGTACACAAAAGTGAGAGCACTTGAGTGTGTGTGCTATAGAGTACTACACTATACACTATGAAATAAAAGCTTGAAAGCATAGTAGTGGATGATCTGCTCTGGTGATCTGCTCTGCTCTGGACACAATGACTCCACGGTGTTGATCTGATCGCTGATGGAGTATCTGAGAGTTGAATCGCGCATCAGTCAGCTGAATAAAAATGATGACCGCGGGAAAAATGGAAGTTCAGTCTCAGCCTGACTGCAACTTATCTGGGACTTTTCCGAGCCTTTATTCACTCTGGTCTATCAGTGTAACAGTTAATCTCTCTCTGACTGAAGCGAAAGCACCGTCTCTATTCACCGATTGAACTTGACTGGGAGAACATTTCAATGTGAAATGATGATATATACTGAGTGGCATTAAAAACGCAAAGTAGTTTTTATCGTCTAATTTGAAAACTGAAAAGGATTTCTTTTTGCTGACTGACATGAGGACCATCGGGTGTGATAAGCATTGCAAAATGTCAAGTGTCTGAGTTCGAATCCTTTCTTGGTTTAACACCTCATTATAATAATCTAAATGCAGCACAGTTCCTTGGATCATGGTCGTGAATCACATCGGGAGAGTCATTTTGCACATGAAACGTTGAAGATCAGGGCCAATAAAAACACACATAAACAAAGTCACAACATTCCCACTTCAAAAACCACAAACAAATTAATCTTGGAAGAATCAGACATTTTGAATGTTGAATGAAGGCCAGTCCCAAATAAAAGATTCTGGACGCATTAATGTCCATTTAGTGACTGTATCCAGACTGCAGGGATGGCGCAGAATGACCAGATGTGTCAGCTGTCGTCCCTGACAAAGTGCATCATCTGTGACGCCACAAAAACCCATACCATAAAACATCTTTTGCCATGTCAGATAATTCATAAGAACTGCTGAATTGACAGCCAATGTAACGATAACAGTGAGGGCAAGTCTCACAACCAAAAGCACAGTTTCACAAGGCCGTGTTTTGCGACTACAAAAGAAACCATTTACCACTACTTAAGACAGTATATTTTATTATTTGTTTTTAATGCCTCTCAGTATAAAAATATGAATGACTCCCTTCGCAGTTGAGTTGGTGTTTTCAGTTATTACAATATTATAAGCAAGCGATAACAGCAGGTTTATGATTAGGAGGGCAGAACACCTGAAACGCTCACGTCCACGAGACTTCGCTTCTTGTCCTCTGAACGAGGGACCAAAAACTCGCTCAGTTTCTGCCCCTTCCTCCAGTTCTTCTTCCTGTCCTTCCTGGTGTGGACTGTAACTGAAGCACCACTCCCGCGTTATTATAGGACCGTTATGAAACTTCACAAACGTGTTCTATCTGTACGGAGGCATTAACTGAGCCCGATTCTACAAAGGCACAGAGGGATGCGCACATCCGCCCTATAACAGCACTCACTAATTAAACGCCATCGTCCCGAGGACATAGTTCATTTGAGGTTATTTTCCCATTGATGTTACGACGTAAATATATTGCGTCACTTTATTGGTGGGGGGTGCCTAGCCCCCCTTAGATCACGGTCTTGATTAAGAGCCACTAATGCAGCATTATACTGTAATACCTCAGACCACTGTATGTTAAATGGATAGGCAAAAACACATAAAGACACATTAGCGACGAGTAAAACATTAATAAAACGTAAAACATTCTTAGTCATTCTCCATTGAGCCAGTCCATGAGTTCATAACCGCTGGCAAATGACCCATGACAGTAAACTATGATGAGCTGAATTCCCCGGTAAATCAACATGAAACACAGTTCCTCCAGTTCCAACCAGCCCAGTAATTTCTGATTTCAAAGGGGTCTGACTGTTTGAATTCACAAGCAAACTGCATTTACTGTAGCTGTTCGGCGATTTCAACTACTTTTGTTGATCAAACGAGTCCAGAGCTGCAAAAAAAAAAAAAAAAAAGACTTCTCTTCTCCTCATTCATATCCCACATACTGCAACACTACAGCAGTGTTTGTACACTTTAGTCATATTTTGTTTGTGTTTTCAGTGAAATATATAGAAACTAGTTTTAACTTGTTAAAGTGACCTTACATGGCACAGTCCACGATGAAAAGTTGAACACCATCCAATTCTTAGTGAGTTCTACTTCACCTGAAGGCTAAATTGATAACGAGCTCTGCACGATTTTCGCACATACGGCTTGGACATACCTCTCCTGGCATACCAAATCAGTTTGAAAAGAATTTGATCTTTACTTCACACTTTATTAGCTTCCAAAGAGAGGGAATGTTTTCAACACATTTAATGCTGTTGACATTTTGAGCCGACGGCACTTTTAAGATGGTGAGGAAACTTGAATTTTAAAAAAATACCATGGACTCAGCACTTTAAGGGTCTTTACACACCCGATGCGGACGCGGTAGCGCAGTGGTCAAGTAGGCTTGACCTGAGATTGTAAGGTCCTGAGTTCAAGCCCCGGCCATGGCCTTCGCGATGTGTTCTTGGGCAGAACACTTTACTCCCACACTCCACGCCTCACTCTGCCCAGGTGTATAAATGGGTACCAGCAAATAAGCGGGGAAACCTGCGATGGACTGGCATCCCATCCAGGGGGAGTAGCAATACTCCTAGTCGCTTCATGCCATGGAAACTGGGGTTAAGCACTGGCCCGATGGGCCACTAGGCTCGTACAGGCTTACTTACTTACACACCCGATGCAGTTTTTTCATGCAAATATATATATATCTCAGACTGCAGATTGGGTTTTACACACAGAATGCGATTATCATGCTGTGTAAAAGCAAAATCGAGGTCGATTTTTGTGAACATTTGCACTGCGAGCAAACGCATTGACCAATCATATTTTAACAACTTGCCTACCTCAGACAGACTGCAAGACGTTCCTCCGGCTCAACAGCCTCTCAGTCAGCGGTGTGACATCAGGTGTTCAGAGGGCCTTTAGTAGCCCCACAGTTTACCACTCGATTGCTCTAAGGCTGTTCGCGTTTAAGTTCATCTGATTAACAATCAAATAATTTATCGACTGAATAACCAAGACATTACAAGACCTATAATAAGTAATGACAATGAAAAATTGAATGCCTATTGCCTATATTTATATAATTGATATGGCATTGTAAGCATGGCAATATAGATGCAAAAAATCCCAAACTATCGCTGACTTCGCAGCATTTATTTTTGCCATCCTTACCATTGTCACTCAGCTGTGCATCATGCCTAACACACCTGTCAGCCGTGACTACATTCAGGATAGTATAGAACAGATTCTCATGGCTTATTGCTTAACCGATTTCTCCAAATCTGTGCAGTTTCACAAGCTCAATGAGCGCAGAAATTATAAAGATATATTGATATTTTATGTCATCATTTATGTGCGGAAGAAACGGCTCCATGAGGAGGTGAAACATGCCCTCTCTATCCCCACTTTGTAACAGAGGGTGAACCCAGAGCCTCCTACTTTTTCTTAGAAAGAACGATGGGGAAAAGATCTTCATCACTGGAGGACGAGTCCATTATTCTCCTCTTTCCTGTCCTTCTTCAGTCCTCTTCTTCCTCTTCGGAGTGAGCTGTCAAAACTTCATAAATTCGTTTTCCCGTGTGTCTGACGCAAATTTATGTCAGAGCTGGTGCAAAGAGTTTTGACCCGAACATTTCGTTTTTCGAGTCGTTTCTTCGTTACGCATCCGGTGTGTAAGGGCCTTAACTCGAAAAAACAGATTCAATTTGACAAAAATGAAATTTAAGTTTTCAAAAGTGCCAACTAACAGCCCATATTCATCACGTGCATTTAAGCACGGCTCAAAAGAAAAAAAAAAAAGCCTTTAGTGTGAAATAGACATGAAATGCAAACTTAAACCTTCAGGACTCGGCAATTTTCTGAAAATTTTATTCTAAATTTTGCAGTGCTTTACTTTTGCCCAGATGTATACAAGTGTAGCACATCAGTGGGAACGTCCGCCGTATAACTGTCCTTGTAGAGGGGGAAGAAATTAAAATAACATGCTCAGCAGTTATGACAAAAATTGATTAAATTTACCATCTTGATATTTTCTTTTCAATAAAAAGAACTGTTTCTTTTTTCCCCATCTGTAACTGCATGTAACGTGAGTGGGTGCTGAAAACCTTTTGACTGGTCGTGAGGCTCTGTGGTTCGACTCTGTAGGTCATAAAGAGGGTTGAATTTTATTACAGTTTTAATGGAGAGGATGTAGATGAAAACAGTAGGAAACAATGCGCCCACCATTTAAAAATGACTGTAGAGGTTAATGCACACTGAGTATTACCATGCAGAGCGAAGGTTTGCGGCCATAGTAACTGCATCGGAGAATGAATGCATATATGCACATCAACAAGCAACAAATTCAGATTTTCCGAAATGTCAAGAAGCCAGGTAGCTATGCTTTTAACTGTGTGTGCGTATTTATGTGTGTGTGTATGTATGTACTTATTTTATGCTTGTGTGTGTCTGTGTGTGCTTGTGCATGGGCGTGAGTGTGTGTGTGTGTGTGTGTGTGTGCCTGTTTGTGTGAGTGTGTGTGCATGTTGTGTGTGTGAGAGTGAGTGTGTGTGTGCGTATGAGTGCGAGAGTATGCATGCCTTATAAAAGAATGGCAAGACAAATGATGCACAAAATTTCCAAAAGCAGATACACAATTTCAGTAGATTATGAAATATCATAAATGCACAAATGCACATGATAATGGACTATATTGAGGGTTCAGTACAAAATTGGTTTAAGTGC
The DNA here is from genome assembly GCA_029721435.1 of Gymnothorax reevesii. NCBI lineage: Eukaryota > Metazoa > Chordata > Actinopteri > Anguilliformes > Muraenidae > Gymnothorax > Gymnothorax reevesii. Next base: position 10,306,519 of record CM056576.1, read on the forward strand.
TATTTTCAGGGATTTTTTCTGAGAACCAAAACAAAAGCTTCCATCGTAGTACAAACTGACATTTTTATTATTGTTTGGTCAAACATTTTTGGTTAAGTGCTCCTGTGCAGCTCAACCCATAATGCATTGCACTGCTCAAAAAGCTGAAGTGATTAGAATACTTTTTTTCCACATCAAACCAGGTGGTCAGGGCTTTATGGTGCATAGGCCTCTTACGTAACATCACACAATGGATCATTGAACCCCAAGTCCCAGCATTCTCCGTTCTTGAACTAGCTGCACAGGGAAAGCTTAATGGCAGCAGCCCACTAAGCACCGCTAATGTAGAGGCCTTGTACTTAAGCATTACTCTAAATGCATTATAAATCCCCCTCACTCATAATTCCACTCTCTCTTAACCATGACATAGCCAGGGGTTTAAGATGAACATAGCAAAGCACTGAGCTAATAATTTAACAAAGCGGGGACTAGAGCATGCAAGTTTCATGCTCTGCTGCAGGGATTGTGTATTACTGCGCTATATTTATCTACGGGAAGAACAACCTCGGACCGAGAAAAATGGACATGAATTATGCACCTGGAGAGAGAGGAACTGAGATTGTCACATTCACAGAATGAATGTCAAAAACATTTTGTGATGGAATTTACAGCACCAGTCAAAAGTTTGGACGCACCCACATTTTTCTTACCATACATGTTAAATAAAGATGGAAGCACCCTTTATTTAGTGAAAAAAGAGGGTCTAATTCTAAAATCCCTCAAACTAACCAGCGTTTCTTGTCATATTTGCTGAGCATATTCACACCCCCCCTGTTTTTTGCTGTTTACAAAAAACATATTCAGAATACAATTATATGATTAATATGGGCTTAAAGTGCACACTCTCAGCTGCGATTTGAGAGTGTCCACATCCAAATCGGACACAGGGTTTAGGAATTATGGCTCTTTAAAACATAGCCACCTCCTTTTCAAGAGACCAAAAGTAATTGGACAATTGACTCAGAAGGTTGCACTGGCTTCTCCCTCATTAACCTGTCATCAATTAAGAAGTGAAACTAATTGACTTGACTTGAAAAGGTCTGGGGTTGTTTCCAGGTGTGTGGTTTTGCATTTGGAAGCTGTTGCTGTGACCAGACAACATGCGGTCAAAGGAGCTCTCAATGGAGATGAAACAGATGATCCTGAGGCTGAAAAAAAAGAAAAAGTCAATCAGAGAAATGGCAGAACTGCTTGGAGAAGCCAAATCGACAGTTTGGTACATTCTAAGAAAAAAAGAGTGCACTGGTGAGCTTGGGAACTCAAAAAGGCCTGGACGTCCACGGAAGACAACAGTGGTGGATGATCGAAGAATTACTGTCCATGGTGAAGAAAAACCCATTCACAACATCCACTGAAGTGAAGAACACTCTCCAAGAAGTAGGTGTAGCTGTCTCCAGCTCTACTATAAAGAGAAGACTTCATGAGTATAAATACAGAGGATTCACCACAAGGTGCAAACCAAACCAAGTACAAAAAAATAGAAAGGCCAGAATTGACTTTGCCAAAACACACCTCGAGGAGCCAGCCCAGTTCTGGAACAGTGTTCTATGGACAGATGAGACAAAGATAAACCTGTACCAGAATGATGGGAAGAAGAAGGCTTGGAGAAGAAAGGGAACAGCGCATGATCCAAAGCACACCACATCTTCTGTAAAACATGGTGGAGGCAGTGTTATGGTATGGGCATGCATGGCTTCCAGTGGCACTAGGTCACTTGTGTTTATTGATGATGTGACAACAGACAAAAGTAGTGGGATGAATTCTGAAGTGTACAGGGATATACTTTCTGCCCAGATTCAACCAAATTCAGCAAAGTTGATTGGACGGCGCTTCACAATACAGATGGACAATGTTCCAAAACACACAGCAAAAGCAACCCAGGCGTTTATTAAAGCAAAGAAGTGGAATGTTCTGCGATGGCCAAGTCAGTCACCGGATGTCAACCCAATTGAGCATGCATTTCACTTGCTCAAGACAAGACTTAAGGCAGAAAGACCCACAAACAAACAAGAACTGAAGGCTGCTGCTGTAAAGGCCTGGCAAAGCATCAAGAGGGAGGAAACCCAGCGTTTGGTGATGTCCATGGGTCCCAGACTTCAGGCAGTGATGGCCTCCAAAGGATTCACAACAAAATATTGGAAAAAAAACAAACATTTTGTGTAGGTTATGCTTATGTGTCCAATTACTTTTGAGTCCCTAAAATGTGGAGAGTCTGAATAAAAATGTGTACAATTCCTTCATTTTCAATCAAATATTTTTGTTCAACCCCTTGAATTAAATGTTAGAGTCTGCAGTTCAATTCTGTTGTGGATATTTCATTTCAAATCCAATGTGGTGGCATGTAGAGCCCAACTCATGAAAATTGTGTCACTGTCCAATTATTTCCGGACCTAACTGTATATCTCTTATCTAAGACACCTGCAATGCATTGTGGGAAGAAGATAAGCTGATAGAGGGAGTGGGGTGCTCCGTGATAGAGGGAGGACCCTCAGTCTGGGCTATCATGTGGACGTCAATTGAAGACCCTGGCGTTAAAAATAGTCAGAACAAGTCTATCTAGAGAAAAAAAGGGTCTGGATACATAATAAATTCGTACAATTTATGCCACTTTAATACAATTTATGACAATTTATGGCTAAACATACTTTTGTCATCAAATGTCCATTCCGAGAAAACAGGAAATTCACTCAGGTAACTATAGGAGATATTTTCTCATCCGTGTGTCACAATGTGTGACTTATGAACTTTTAGCATGAGCAAAATTTAGCAGAATTCTTTTAGTGGCATGCGGACGACCAACACGACATCGGGCAGATTCTCATAACGCTTAGGCTCATCAGTTTAAATGACCAGTAGCTCACCCTCAACAAAATTTACGCAAATATCAAGTAGCTTTACTTACATCCTTTATTTATTTGCTCAAAATTCTGCTGGTTTCACCGCGCTGGCTATTTTTGCCGTCGTGTGGGAGAGGAGTGCGCACCTGTTAATTAGGGAGCCGCTGCCCTCCAGCTCTTCACATCATCTTCCTAACTCGAGTTCAATTTTTACATTTTAATTAAGAGTGCAGATAAAGGTATACCTCTCTGCCGCGCGCGGGAAAGACACCCCGCTGAGCGGGTCGCGACGCAAAGGGGGGAGTGTAGGTGTGCTGGGAGGAGGGGGTGAGGTGTGGCGAGGGGCTTAATCATGGTTCCAAGCAGACGTAATAAGAACAAAGAGTAGTAAAATATTCATTAAATCCTGCTTCAGGCTCCGAGAGAGAGTCTGAGAGCGGGGACCGAGGAGACAGTGAGAGAAAGTAATTAGGCTGAACTGAGCGAAGGAGCGTTCGCGATCCCATCGCTATTTTTTTTCTTCTCTTCTCCTTCGTCTATTTATTATTTATTTTTAGAATCTCTTAAAGTTCTGCTTAACTTTACGGCCGCCCGCCAGTTCCGCGATAGGCTGACAGTCAGCTACGTAAATCGCCCAATCGCTGCGGAGTTCACTGCCCTTAAGCTGTCACAGTCCTGTAACTTTTTCGAAGGGTCCTATTACGAGTCTATGAAATTCTGCCTACACTGCAACGGCCAAATCAATGCAGCTCAGGTATTACTGGGTATTGTGGACGGCAAAAATAAAAATGCACTCGCCCCACCTTGCTCTCTCACCCCTTGAGCTGACAGGGTGAACCAGTTACCGGACTTTGGAGTTGTGAACCGGTATCCGATTAGTATTCTCAGGAATATAAAAACAGTGGAAACTTCAGAGGTCGGAGGTCAGAGGTCAGAGGTTCTGTCATGTGTTTCTTCTTCACCCAGAAAAAATTCAGCCAGCAGAGCAGATTTCACTAATTATGTTCAACCTCTTGCCTGACGAACGGTGCTTGTTAGCGAATCCAGGAATGAAGTGCTGTTAAAACCTCACTCTCTTAGCCTGTAACAAGCTAAATGCGCCACTCAGGAAACCTTTTTTTTGTTTTTTCCCCCCGCCAGCAGGGTTATTCCCAAACTCTTACCACAACTACACCTCTCCTACTACAATACCAGATTTGATTCGTTACAAAAATGATTCCATCGATCCTCATTGATGCTATCTACTAAATTCAACCTTTGCATCCCTATGACCAATGATAGGGCCCCGGGAGCCTGAAGGATTGTGACGGAGCGGAGGAGAATAAAAAAGAAAGAGAAAACCGGTTCATTCTGGTTCTGTTTCAGCCGAGATGCCAGAACTCACACGAGACTCAATTTTCTCGACATAAAACGTAACCATCCAGTCTTTGTAGATGAATGAATCCATTTTGCACAATTCCATCGTTGCGCAAGCTAGTAAATCAGCTCAGTGTGGCGTGTTTGTACATAATAACCCCTGCCAGGGTGGAAATTAACTGTAATATACTGGTGTGTGCTGTGGTAGGGTGTGTGTACACTTCGTCCTGACTATGATATCAGAACTGTGACAATGACCAAAGACTCTCTCTCTTTCCTGGAGATTCACTTCTCGTTGCTTCTGTCTCAAAATTCTGAACAGAAGATGCTAGTCTGAAGCAGCCTATAAATTTAAAGAAAAAGAAAAGCCAAAAAAAGTCCACTGATATTTGTTTTATAAGGATAAACTTTATTCATCTCTCTCTTACTCCCTGTCTCTCTCATGCTCACACAGATAGACACACACACACACACATAACGAGAGAACGATAATTCAGCATATCAATTCTTTATGATACTCTGTATGAACATTCAGCATATCTGCCGGTCTATTCTGTCTCTCCATACAGTTTCTGTGAGATGATACTGCAGTGGCATGAATCACCCCTTTGACTGCCGGGCTAAAAGCTATTCTTACCTTTCTGGCATTTTTAAACTTTTCTTTTGTAATCTTAAAATGCTCCTAATAAACGTATGGCACACTAAAATGTAAAAGAAATCCACCAGGTGTTGAAGCTCAATCAATCAATATTCAATTCTCATGTATTTCTGATAAAAGTCTGACCAATCATCATCTTCGGTCCGAATAAAATGATTTGCTGAGCTTCCTGTCTGTCATCCGTCGCCGCATCCCTTCCAGTTGCCAACCGCTGTCACTGCTTACAAGTCACGTGCCTCTCTGGCAGAGCAGCAGAGACAAAACAGGTAGGCTACACAACAAGTTAGCCTGCAAATAAAAAAGCTGCAACTGCTCCTAATTTAATGACTAACGTTACAGGGAAAATTCTGGTGAGGTAAGACATTATGACAGCAGTTTGCAAGAGAATATATACTAATTCTGCCGAAAAACGACGCATCAGACTGCAAAGAAACAGACGCTGAAATGCTATAATTATTATAATAACGTTAATGGTAGTTCGTCAGACGTTACAAGGGCATTTTATTTTGTACCACATATAGAATTGAATATTACTGTTGGTTAGTTTTCACTTACCGGTGCCACTGCCCCCTTACAAGATGCTTTCACACCGGATGCGAAACAAATTTTTTGTACGACAGATTACATTCAAAGTCAACGCAAAGACACGAATCTCGCGCGTATTTGTGTCTTTTCATTGACTTTGAATGTAATCTGTCGTGCGTAAAAAATTCGTTTTTGCGTCCGGTGTGAAAGCAGCTTCATTTGCACTGCTCACTTTCTCACTGCACGCGTCAGGGGAGGAGGGGAGCCTCAGAGGTCAGGCAGGGGGAAGAAGGTGGGACTTTGGAGGGAGGCGGAGTTGTTCATGTTCAAATTTTCACAAAGTGCTGTGCCGCATGCCAGAAAGGTAAGAATTGCTTTAAATGGGAAGAGGCTACTCTGCTCTGTAGCTCTTAAGGATGTTTAATAGATGGCGGCACGCAAGTGTTCATTAGGTTATCGCTGTAGCAACTACTGTTCTTCAGACAACCTTCACTTTACTGGATCTGTGTTCTATTGGGATGGATTTTTACTTAAGTGGAATTGCGATTGCTGCTATATGGATAAGTATGCGTTTTTGCGTGTTTGCATGTGTGTGTGTTTGCGTGTGAGCATGCATTTGTGAGCATATGCGTGTGTGTTTGCATGTGTGTGTGCGTGTGTGAGCGTGTGCATGAGCATGTGTGTGTGTATGTTTGCGTGTGAGAGTGTGTATGTGTGTTTGTGAGCATGGCGGTGTGTGTGTTTACGTGTGAGAATGTGTATGTGCGTGTATGCATGTTTGTGTCTGAGCGTGTGTGTGTGCGTGCGTAAGCATGTGTGAGCGCATGTGCGTGAGAGTTTGTTTGTGTGTGCGTGTAAGCGTGAGTGTGTTTGTGTGCGTAAGCGGGCGTCTCTGTGCGTGTGTGTAAGTCCTGGGAGATTTTCTTGAATGTCGGCTCTCTCGCCTGTTATCTCTGTGAGGCCACATGGTGTTATGTTGATTTCTTTATACTGTACTGCTTCTCAAAATTAGGCTGCAACAAAATCACTGTATTCAGCCGCTCAGCGGGTATTTAAGCTAATGATAAGGTGGCGTCAAAATCATTTCTGCGCGCCAGTTGAAATGACAGAATCAGAGATTCAAACAGACGTCTTGTGTCACTCCAGAACCGCAGGGAGGAACTTCAGAAGCTTCGCGATTCGGAGCCTCACACCGCTAACCGTGGGCAGGAATAAAAAAGCGGCGAACTTCCATGGCGCCTGGCTCTGTGTTTGTTCTGGGCGCTACAAAGAACCTGAGGCATCTTCGGGGAGGAAAGGCGGCAGAAGTTGCCGGAAAAAAGCGTGAGGATCAGATCCAGAGAAATTCTTTTTGTCCGGGTGAGCCCCATCTGCTTCAGATGAGCTCGCGTTAATTGGTTTCTTGTAAAAATCTTTCTTGGAGCCGTCCACACCAGCGGCCTTAGGAGACCAGGGTCGACAGAACAGAAAATCCCTTCTTGACAGGGGTTCACTAAAAATATTGAAATAGAAAATTAAAAAAACAAACATACCAAGGCACAGTGGAGACCTGCCTCACCTTAATAGTGAATTTAATATTTTCGCAGTCACTGAAATGTTTATTCTCAGCAACCGTTCCGAAGGTATCGGGTGCTTTAATTATTCGTTTATTAATTATTCATTAATTCCCAAAGTTGTGTCTTTTTTTTTTCCCAGCTACTCCATGTTTAACCAAGCTGAGCACCGTTTCCATCTTCACACCGGATCATATTTCCACCACGTATACATGCAAATAAATTAACACATTCCTTTATACAGCAGTACTGCCGACAGCACAGGAGAGAAGTGTGATGTTTTCATTAAGGCAGCTGCGTCAATGAACTAATACTGCTCCAGTCTTTAACCCCATAAACCAGCAAATGCAGCCGCTTTACTCAAAGCTTACGGCCTATTTCAGATTCTAGTGGTGATTCCTTAGTTTCCAACCATCCCAAATATGTCCTCCTGAACTGCAGTGAAATGTGTATAAAATGATGTTCAAGATTGAAATATTTCCCATTTGATGTAATGCTGTGGCCATAAAAAGGATTGTGTCCTGGGTTTGAATATTTCTCTCTATACAAGTGTAGTGTTGCTTCAGTGAAGAGCTGCAACCAGCAGAATATGTATCAGACGTTATCCTACAATACGAAAAGCATGCCTTTTCTGACTTTTTACCTACTTAAGGGATAACTGAACTGAAAACTTAACACTTAAGGGGTAAAAAGGAAAACTTAAGTGGGGAAAAAAAGGAAGCGTTTAAGGAGTTAAACCCAAAGTGACTGACGAGGGGCAACATTTTGTTTCAAATCATATCCAACTCCTCCAGAAACATGACACCGTGGATCCCGTCAAATGGGTGCCAGGCCCTGACCGCAGGGAGCCAATCAGAACTGTGGAATCCTCCCAGAATATGGCATCACACATTCCTTTTCCTGTAAGCAGTACTTAGGCGGGTCTGTTAATAGAGCGGCATGACGTTGGCTCTGCCAAACGAGATTCAGCACATCGCATTTCGCCAGGATGGAGAAGACTGCGCCATGGCTAAATGGTGACTGTGTTTTTATTAAGGTTTTTGCATGTTACTGGTGCATATGCATGCACATGCGTGTGTTTGTGTGTGAGTGAGTCATTTGTCAGGCGTGTTGGTCAAAACACCGCACGCACACTTGCTCTACACAAAGAAATAAAATGCCAAGAAAAGGAAGGTTATTGAATTGATAAAACAGCTGCATTGCTTTTCTTGGCATCATGCTAAGTTAATTGTGGTGCACCACTCTAGAGCCGCGCTGAAATGTCAAATCTCATGGCAAATCCATCAGGCAAGAAATTCATAAAGTTGCTGATCGAGAATCAGACTCTCTTTTTATTTGCTTTTTTTTTTTAAACAGCAGTTATAAAAAGAAGCTGTATCAAAGAGCAATTCTGCATTATCTTCTCCTTATTTCTTTCCTGGATAAATTTCGCCAGCCGTGGTATTAATCCAGTTAAGTTCGTTGTGTTGTTGGGTACAGGAAGTCATACACATAAAATATTGATGTCAGACAGTGCTGCGGTCTTGCTGATCTGGGATTGATTACTTTGCCTGGCTGCAGGTCGTGACTTCAGCAGGGAGGCCGTAACACCGAATCGATCTGGCTCTGCGTGCTTCGCTACAGTATTGTGATCACAAGGCCACATTAGATGCACCTGAGCGACAGATACCAGAGCCCAGAGGAAAGAGGAATTAATTACCTGGAGTTGAAGACACACCAGATGTTTGGTGATAAATTATTAATCTTTATGTGCCGTCGGTTCGCTCGATTTTTAATCATTTGTTTACTGATGCATGGAATATCAACAATTCAATTTCAAATATTTTATTTAGACTAACAGGCAAACAAACATTATGAAGACTGGAGCATTATTTATTTATATAGGACTGCTGTTTATGTTATATCACCAAATCATAATTGCTGAGACCGTTCCAATGACATTCTTCCCCATTAAAGTAATATTCAAAATAATACTACAGCCAAGGTAAACAAACACACACACACGCACGCACGCACGCATACACACACACACACACACGTATGCAAAAGCACACGCGCACACACACCCAGTCAAAATACTTTTTGTATTTCAAGCAATTCAGCACATCTAGCTGTTCATTCCTTCAGTTTCTGTCAGCTTTTAGCAGAGCGAAATTAATCACCCGGTTGGCTGCTACGCTAAACTACAGAGAGGTCACCGAGCTCGGTCACTCCCATAAGGCCTCTGATCAATGGAACCTCACATGATGCCCATAGCACTATGACTGTTAAACCGAGGCTGTTGCACCCCAGAGTACAGGGTCATTTCATGTCAACTCGCCAAGTGGTCCCATGGTTTTACGTCACTTTCCGAATACCGGGTTATTCGTCATGGAATCACCTGACATTAAATTTTATTACACAGAGATTTGGACGAATCGATGCGCTGGGTTCCAACTTGAAGAGGTTTGTTAAAAAAATTTAGGGGAGAGTTCGCCCAATGTGATGTAAGCCTTGAATGGTGTCATCATAATACTGCTATAGTCACATCCAACTGTTTTCAACTTGTCAAATGGCTCACCGGAAAACACACTCAGTTTATCACTTTAAAAGCCCAAAGGTCAGGCATTCGGCAAGCACGTGTAAATGGAAATGATTTTCATTCATTCAGTTGAGTAATGTGCTTTTCACAGAAGGACTGTCATTGGCAACACATTGATCTGCTAATTCGACAAGGATACATCTAATCACTGGATCAAGCCTCTCAGGGGTCATTAGGCAATGCCAAAGTTCGCTGGCGTGGCATAATAAATATAAAAAGGACATTTGAGTGCTTTTTTTTTTTACAATGCTCCCTGTAGTCACTGGCTATAATTCTAGAGTATTCTCTTTCGTCAGTCTTCACTCTGAAAAATTTGGTCATCGCAGCACACTGTTCATCATAGGACCTTTATGGGTTTGTCCTTTTTCGTTCTTTCAGAACAAACTTCTTTTGCAAGGGGACGCAATTAAAGTTCGGGTGGTGCCTCGACTACCAAGTCTCCCGCTAATTTCTCATTCACCAAAGAACTGCTCTAATCAGCGAGGAAGAGGACCTTTGACTCCAAAACCAGGCAATTCTAAAGTGGAAATTGGATTCTACGACTTTATGATTTAGTGAGGTGCCAAATCACACTATGTCTCATATAAATATAACCTGCAATAACGCCATAAAGGTAATGAACTGAAATAATGTCATGCCAAAGACTGAACTCAATCCTTATATCTACATGAGTCCGTTTGTTCATTTTGTTCCACCCGAAGATTCCAGCGCCTCTGACCACTGCATCAGAAGCGATATTCAATTTCCAGGTTTTGGCTTTCAGGGCTAACCGCTTTGATCTTCTCCTTCGTTTTTAGATAAATCATTACATCGCTGCGGCATTCCATCAAGTCAGAACGAGCCTGTGGTGTGCAACTGAGAGGCATACTAATACTTATTCCCTATGATATTTTTAAACTTTCATCAGACCATATTACCTTGCGTTTGCCGAGCCTGACTCACCGCCAACCAGCACTGACACTCCACCATTGCGTGTCATGGGGGCATTTTCTCCGCATAACATTGAGAATGGATTCCAAAGGCCATTTTGATGATGACCGCACAATGTACTTCAGTTCACCTCAAATGGTCCTGCCCCCCCCCCGACATTTCTGTAGATGAGATCAGCGAGTTACAATTGAGATCCACTTCCTCGACGACATTAACTTTACTCGTCCGCATGCCGCGGGCAATCATTTGACCCACGCCCGGTTGTAAGTGGATGAAATGCCCCGGGTAACAGGATGTGCCGAGGCCCAAATTAAATTTCCAGGCCGCAGATGATTTCGGCAACCTTGTGACTCCGCTTCATCGTGAGCCAAACCAGAACAGCACAGGCCTATGTCATCAGGTCATTAATAACCATTCAAAAACAATTACCTAATTCAAACCAAGATAGTACATGCCAAAATTGACAAACTATGACTGCTGGGGACTTTATCAGTCCATTGTAGTTAAATCACAGTTAATCTTATTATTAGAGACATACAAAAGAGGATATTGCATGGTTACGACAGTCACAATTGGACTTGTTGATGAAATATACCCTCGCTTTTGGGGGAACAGGAAGGACATGCCTTTAATACTCAATGACCTCTGCCATTTTATATTTGATAATACTATTCATAAGAAACAATTAAAAACAATGCCATGGGAAGGGTTTACTGAAATGGCCTATTTCATGTAATGCTGAATGCATCCAAGTCATGTGACTTATTAATTAATAATCAACAGCCACTTCTGCCTTCAGTCAATGCCATAAGCCACCTTACAATATCAAATCCCCATGCAATCTTGCACACTAATCAATAAATTATCCAAGCACGGGTCCTTTCCAGCACATCGGTGACACGTTGACTATCAATAATTCACCAGAGCGACGAGAAAGTACACAAGGTAGAATAACATTAAAATGATTCCTCAGGTGCGAGCGAGGCGAGATATGAAAAGGCTGGCGTTAAATAATGCATGCCGCTCGGATTACGTGATGCCCCAGGCCCGAATTCAATCAACATCTCTCCTTAATATTGACTTACAAATGCATCTTTTCCTCTCTTCTAAATGCAAAATGGATTTCTTTTTTGCTTTTTTCAGAGATCATTGGACTCTTTAATTTGCATCAGTGAGGGAAAAATAATTAGTGACTGTACCTAAATGGAAATAAATCTGCACGTGACTGTAACCAAAAAAGTTACCGAAAGGCTAGAACCTCTTACTTCCTCTTTTTATTTGTTCTTATATCGTACCACTCGACCTATCCATGCTATAGCCATTTACATAATCAATCACAGTGCCATAACCATGCTTTCCTGTGGTTACTGATTCTAACGGAAGGATGAATAATGAAATAAAGAGCCCTCTCTAAGAGGATGTATACTGTAATTATTAAAAGGATCAAAGAAAAAAAATGTAATGGCATCCATTCAGGCGGCCGCTGTAAACAACCATGTGATCTGGTTGTTGCTAGGCAATATCATTTAGATCCCAACTAAATTCTACAATATCAAAAAAAAACCTTAAAGGAGACGGGTACTCAAAAATAATAACACAGTCAGGTGGAATGCATTACAAAAAAGCTAGAAATTAGGAAATGGTGAAAGCGTAGGCCTGAATCACTATGAATACTCATTGTACTGGCCCCTTTGTGTGATTCAGTTATCCAATCCAATAATAGATCTTCAATTCTGAAGTGGTGGCAAAACAATTCCTGAGCCAGCCAATCCCTGGGCCAGCAACTGATGCAATTCAACCCCGATTTCATTTCAATGCAAATACGCGCTACTTGAATAAATATCATCCTTGACACATGGCCTTCCTCCATGTTGGTCTAGGCTCCATATCAATGTACTTTTCTATCGTCTTTGAGCACAAAGAGTCCTCCAACTACTTATTTCTGACAGTACCTGCACTATTGTCTCTGGCCGAATGCTAGTTCCCCTTCCGTCGAAAGGCTACCAGCTTCGTCGCGTTATTACTGCCGTAGTGTGCATATGGAAAGGCAAAAATAGCATTCTGCTTAATAGAATGCTTCAGTTCACTTCAAGGGATAAGAGGTAAAACTCAGCACCTACGGCATCTGCTTCAATACATTTATATGAGCAGCCTTTCATATGAGCCCTGGCATGTCAACTTAGAACTCGACTCGTGTTAACACTGAAGATCTGGGGAAGGCAAAAGGTGTCAGAGTCGGTGGAGCTGATAAAGCACGACAAGTTAGCGAAATGCACGTGGTCAGATTTGACTCACATGCTCGGCCTCGTATCCTTACGATTAAAAGGACACAGAACTGGGATGCTTGGTTTACTCGATGAAGCAAGAACAAAATCTTACTGAGCATTTTAATTTTCTATTTAAACTTAACCCTTACGGCGCTGAAATCAATTTTCAAACGCTTAAATAGCCTGCGTTGCCGGCGGTCAGCGGCTGGCGGGAGAAAGGAGAGCAAAGACTGCCTGCACGATAACATAGGGATTTTGAGTAGCCGCCCACTCCCATGCGCAACGAGCCGCGACGGACCACCCCTTTTTTAAACCAATAAAATTGGAGTGTAATTTGAGAGCACAGGTGATGCGAGGAGATCAAATCATCTAGTAAATGATTGATCGCCTGTAGTTGTTTGTTCTTTAGAGTAATCTTTCGGTCGTGAATTTCAGGATATTCAAGCGATTTCTTTATCAAAGCGTCGTTCTCTACATTCGCCATCTTTGTTCTGGCAGTTTACGGCGTAACCATGGGTTGCGTTACATTCGATGACAGTTCAATTTTGATTGACACTTCTTAAGCCAATCAGTAATTCCCGTTCACTGGTGAACTGACAGCTCAAAATCCCTACGTTATCTGGCAGGCGGTCTTTCCTCTCCTCTCTCCCGCCAGCCGCTGACCGCCGGCAACGCAGGCTAACGCTTAAAAAATTTAAATATCTTGATTTAAATATCGTGGCGACTTGTTGAAAAGAGCTCCACATGATTGGTTTTCAAAAGCTTTGATTTTATTTTCATTGTATCAGCGAGTGGCAAATGCTGCCTTTGGCGCTTTAAGGGTTAAGGGTTCTATTACCTTTTTTCTGAGAGAAAGTGATTTCCTTGTTCTGAGCGTGTCGTGGCTGTGCCCATGGCTGGATAAGAAGTGACTGCTGACAGATGTGTGTTTCGGAAGAGAGCTACAACCTGTGCCCTCCCCAGCACACAGGACAATTCACATATGAGCACCCCCGTACATAGCAGGCTAATTTAACAATCTTGGGAGGGATCAGAAACGCTGAGTTAAAAAAAAAAAAACAGGCAGGTCATTGATGACAGAAATCAGCTCTGTCAAACCGTAATGGTCGGCCATTTTATGACCACAGCAAGTCAGGACCCTAATTTTAAGTCGAAGGATTGTTTCTTGTACAGGACAGTGTCCCAAGTGGTGCTGAAAAGCACTGCACCCGCAACAGAACAATACCGGACCTGGGCAGCGGAAATTTAATTAGCACTGAAAGTGAGAAAGTTAATTCTGCCACTGGACCACAGGGACTATCTTGAAAAACTATCAGGATAGATTAAGGTTTCGCACATTTTTTTAAATGACCATTTCCCAAAGCAAATTGGTTTTCCCTGGAGTTCATCTGGGTACTTTTTGATCAAAGCCACCTGCAATCATCTTCAAAGACTGGATGGGGGAGGGGGAGAAGGTGACCAGGTGAACTCTCTACAGGGTGGGCTGTGCCCCAAAATCCCTGATACCCTTATCCCACACCCCCACCCCCAGTTTACACGCATGTATGTACACACTCACACGCCTGCACACACACACGGACATACATTTCAAACCTTTTACTTCTATCCTTATGAGGACATTACCATTCTCTGATCTGAACCATAACCATTTCCAACCCAAATCATGACCCTAACCTTGACCTGTCCCTAATTCTAACCTCAACCCCAAACTTAATCAATGAGTCACAATTAACTTTTGTACTTATGAGGACAGGACAAACTGTTCTCATTTCCTGAAAATGTCCCCACTCTGTTGGTTAAAAATGAGCTCTGGCCTCAATATGTAGCAGATGCAAGAACATGGACAAACACACACACACACACACACACACACACACGCGCGCATACAAACATATGTACACACAAACACGCGTGCACACAGACCCACTCATGCACACAAGCATACATGTATAAAAACGCACAAACAAGGGCGCACGCACATAGGCACACACAAACACACACGCACACACACACGCATGCACATACACACACAGACACACACACAATTGACTTCCTACCTGAAGGTGGCTTTCAGGATCTGCCCTGCGGTGATCTCCCTGGTGTGGTTGTTGTAGCCGTAGAAAAGGTCTCCGAACGCGGTCTGGTTGGCGGGAATGTCGGCCGTATCTCCGCAGTCCAGGCCTTCAGTGCAGGCCTCGGAGAGAGGCTGACAGGACCGCCCATCCGGTCCTCGCTTATAATCCTCAATGCAGCTGCAGCAACACAACCAAAGCAGAGCAAAGGCCACCATTAGAGTCACAGCACTGCTGTATTCTGCAGTGACCACTGTTACCTTCACAGTATTGCTGTACTGTGGAGAAGCTGCTATAATCGTCACAACACTGCTGTATTCTGTAATGACCGCCATCAGAGTCACAGCACCGCGGTATTCTGTGAAGGTCGCTATTAGTATCACAGTCCTGCTGTGTAATTCTGCCACCATTTCCAGGTTTCTGCATAGAAAGAAATTCTGGAAACAGGAAGTAGTTCCAGTCAACTAGATTTGCTTTATATGTCAAATAAAGTCTAGACACCTAGACTTTCCATGTCTGGATCCATAGCACAAATGTAGCACTTCATAGGTATATCGGTGCTGCCAGGCTTCGCCAACTTTAGCAACAAGAGATTATAACTGAATAACAACGAGTAACACAAAGCTTTTCTTTCTGAGATGTGAATATGTTCACCCTAGAATGCATCGGTGTTTTGCCAAAGGTTCCTTTTGAAACTTGGGTCTTTAGGGACAATTACTTACCAGACACAGATTGAGTTACCCGTTAAAATAATTTTTTACCACAAATTTTTCTGAACATAGTATCAACAATAATAAACCTACAAAGCCAATGGGGAAAAAATTAAAGGCAATGGCTCTAAACAATATTTTTTAAAAATGACACAGGAATTTTGACATGAATACATAGTTTAAGGAACAGCTGACAGTTAAGAGATGACTTAAAGACATAAGTAATTTGAGTGCTTATCTGCATTCTATTAAGGGTTAAATTACAGCATTTACAGTTATAGGCCTTGTGTTTTTCATATACTGTGCACCAACTAACCTTTCCATGCATGCAAGAGTTATTTAATTTCGGGGGGAAAAAAAACTGTTACAGTGCTGGCATTTTTTCTGCATGTATAATATACAAAATGGACGCTCATGCCCTTTAATCAAAGTATGGAACGTCAGGTTCAATTTCCATTTAAACAGAGAACCATGAGAGAATCATTGCCCTTTATAATAAAGTCAATGTCCATATACTAACGTACTGCGTGAGCAGAAACTTAAAAAGTTAAAGAAAAAAAGACAATAGAAAACAGAGGAACCTTTGGCTCATTTGAACAGCACCCCCAGGTCATGCATTTTTAAGAGGCACGTTATGTATCGGAAACAGTGAAATATGTTACAAGCCCGTGGGGACAAATTCCTGGCAGCTCCTCGAGCCTTTCGCCTCATTAATATGCATGAGCAGGTCGTTTCTGTAGTAATGTAACGATAACCTGTATGTTTTTTTTTCTTCTTCTTTGGTGAACAGCAGGCGGTAAAGGCCAGGGTGATAGATCAGGGAAGTCTTGTACAACAGATCGAACATAACTTCCACAGGAGCTGATTGCCATTGATCAAGAGAGGGCGAGACAGAAGATAAATGAATCCAACTCCGCCACTGGGTAAGGCCGTGCGTTGGACGGAAGCGCAGGGATTGTTATTCATCCATTCAGAATACATGCTAGATATATATTTCTGTCTTGGGTTGATGAAAGTTCGAAAACTGAGGAACCGTGACCCGTGATTGTATTTTTAAGCCAGGATTATTAGCTTAGCATCGCCTCAATAGGCCAGTGATGTGGTAGTTCAAATGGTCATGAGGTTTTGAGAATATTAGCCATTTGCATCAGCAGGGGGTATTTCACAAAGCAGGATCCTTGTATCAGCTGTATAACAGAGCGGCGTAAAGCCCACAACAGTTATTGTTATTCCAGTCCGAGGGCCAGCTTTGGACGAGCTTTACTTCACTTTTTACTTGATGCAGGGGTCCAGCTGACTCGGCAATCTTGTTCTGTGAAACAAGGTGCAACAGTCCGCAGCTCGGCCAATCAACCGCCACCAATATCAATCAACGAACGCTCGTCAATTTAGCGGGAGGCAGAGGTCTGATTGACAGCTTCCGCGAGAACGCGAGACAAAGTCCTCTTCGGTAAGAGGATCGATGATTCACATTGACCACCCTTCATGAACCTTGGTCAGAAGGTCTGAGGACACCGAGGTGCAAGGATTTAATCGATGCTCACCGTTAACGACAACAATCAAGCAAATATTCACCAAATTGCATTTCATTATAGTGCAGAAGAGGAAATGTGTCACCAGACTCCAGGAAGTAGGACTACAGTCCTTTCAATCCACAAAACAACAGAGGCTCTGCAAGGGAGGATCTCAGCGAGAGTCAAACGGGCATCTGACACAATAAAGATGGCCGAACTTGGCTGTGCATTGACCCGCCCTTCACCATGTGACACGTGCTTCCTTCCTGAGACCACTCCATATCTTTAAATGTACTACTGTCTGTCAATGTGTTGACAGTTTTAAAAACAATAACATTACGAGTCTGAAATTAGAGATTGTAAAATGCAGCGTATTATTATTTTATATATATATATATATATATATATATATATATATATAAAATGTTTTTGGTCCGACCGCCGCCGCCTCGCTGCCCTACATGTTAACTTGAAAAAATTGAAAAATAATTTCAATTCGAATTTCATGTTTTGCATATAAGTAAGTATCAGAAAGAGAAAGAACTGATTCGATTTTGGGCAATTTACAATTTCTAGATTGGCCACCAGGGGCCAAAAACTGAAAAATCACTGTTTTTATCACATCTCAGGAAATATTTGTCCCATTGACCTCAAAATCAAATAAAAGGTTATGACCTGAGAATGTGTGCCAGGATGACATTATGCCAGTTTGGTTCAAAATTTTGACACAAGGTGGAGCTTTGTCACATAAATTTCACTTTTTTTGCCATATCTTTGGAACCATTTGTCCAATTGACATGAAACTATGTGCAACTGCAAGTTCATGACCTCAAGACGTGTCACATGATGACATCATACCTGTATGGTTCAATATTTTGTTATATCTTATATATACCAGTGGCGCTTTGTGATGGAATATTACCATTTTGGCCATATCTTCTGAACCATTTGTCCGACTGACCTGAAATTAAGTTCAAATGAAAGTCTATTCAAGGTCTATTCAAGGATTAGGGAATTAGACGATTGGGGGCGTTTGTGGATATTCCCCCAGCTGTCGCCTCCGACGGCATTTGCCTAGTAATTATTATTATTATTATTACTACCGTTGGACAAAAAACTGAAAGAGAATTATTCAGATAAAAGGTGACTTAATGCAAACAAGCACATCAGCATGTAAGTACATACCCCGTCGCTTAAGTGAGATCAATGATTCAGTGACTGTGCTCTGTACACAGAAATTGACGGTGATTAAACTGGGTATTTTTTGGAGCGTTGTATCAGCTAACAATTAATTACAGTTGATGAGTTCTCTGATTAGAGAGAGCCACAGGCCGTGAAGCGTTCTCCCCCAGCTCTTCTGCTTTGCATTCCTCGCCCGCTATTGTTTAGGGCAGAACGGGGGAGTCGGGTTCAGCATGTCCTGCGATAAAACGTGGCCTCTCCTTCGGTCGGGCCTGCCTGCGAGGTCCGGAACTGCCCCGGGTTTCGCACTATTGATCTTTCAAATTACCTGCCAGGGTGCATTTCTGCCGGCTACACCATGGGCGAGGGGAAAAATCAAAGTTTAGTCAGCAGGGTTACCGAGGGAACCGTGCGTAAGACTAGCCGTCGCGTGCCTGGGCGTGTCGACGCCCTCGGAACGCAAATGGAGCTACATCACCACGTAACTTCTGTTTTGTCACAGATGGCAGGACCTGGGCGTGTCCCGCATTCCGGCTGCACTTAGCCGCAGCTGTCTGGCGATACAGAATTAACTGCGATTGGAGAAGAGGAAAACTATTATTTACAGATGTTATGCACTGGCCTCCGTAAGAGAACAGTGTTATTTAATATTTATATTCCTATGATCAAATCATCCCCCACAATTATTACTTGCTGGATACTGGCCGAGATTTCCCTAAAGATAAAAAATAAAAACACCAGCCACAGATCAGCTCAACACATTCAGCCAGTTCCTGGACTGAATTCAATTTTGATTGGACACTCTCCATAAACAGTAAATAAACACATAAATAAATAAAACTCAATTTACCCTCTCTGCAAAACTGGACCTTTGCCTTTATAAAAAAAAAGTAGGCATATTTACAGTGTGTTTCTGTCTTTCCTATAAAGAAAATGTGTAACTACTGTGTGCATACAACCTGAGTCATGCACAGGCGCAGGACGAGACGGATAAACCACACGGAAAGAGATAGATGCCCACTCACTGGTTTTATTCTTCCAGAATTTTTTTTTTGAAGATTAAAGTTTGTTCTCCTTGATTGGACAGTACAGTAGCGAGAGACATTCTGCACAGGCCCCAGGCAGGATTCGACCCCAGGCTGCTGAGGGAGGAAGTCAGGCTTGCGTATGGCGCACATGCTTATCCGATGGACCAGCTGGGTGCCCCATCCTTCCAGGATCATCATGAACAACGTTTAAACCACTCTGGGGCGAGTTTCCCAAAATCGCAGATGCCAACTTATATAGTTGGACCCACTGACTGTGAATGGACAAACTATGGAAGTTGCTAACTTAGTTAGCAACCACGCTTTTGGGAAACACACCCCAGGTTTTCATCAGCCAGTGATAACACTTTGGTTAATGCAGACTTGAGTGGTCAAAACATTACAAATTAATGCTCTGCAGGAATAAGGCAGAATCAATGCAAAGCCTTGTTTGCTATGCCTCTGTCAGCCATAGCTTCATACAACCTAAACGTTTATCTTCAGTCCCAGTATTACAGCTAACTGTATGTGACCTTCACCTTTGACCCAGTGATCTCCAAAACTTAATCAGTCCAGCTATGCTCTGTGTGAGTTACTATGTCTGATCTAGTCACAGTCTGTTCACTTCATTAGTACATATTGCACCCACAAGGCATGTGAGTGGATATCAATCTTTTCCCTGGAGCTCCAGTGTATTCCACATCTGTAAGTGTCTACTGTGCCAACCCCATTGTTTCATTAATCTCGTAGGCAGACTGGAGCTTATACGTAATTGAAATTACAGCTTTACTGGTAAACCCATCACTAACAATTCCTGCTCATGCTGGACCCTGGCCTGCAAACATACTGATCATGTTCTTTCATTTTCTTTGAAAAATAGGATTATTAATTATTAACCGTCACAGACAATAGCTCCAAGGTGATCTCCACCTGAGCCCCGTGTTCACAGAGTCCGTCCGTCGTTTTCAATCAACGGGACGCCTCAACGGTTTCAGGCAGCTACACTCTGAAAAAGCCAGGCTTGGAAAATGGGAGTCCTTTAGCTTGCTTTCTTTTTCAGATGGAAAAAAAGAACCCATTATTTCCATCGTGTTCTTTTTGTAACTCAAAAAGCCACTGTAATTCAGTTTCACAGAAGCATGAATAATTTCTCTTTTATCGGAGACACATAAAAAAAAAAAACAACTAGGCATCTGTCTGAAAAAAGGACAGAGATAACCATACCAAGCAAGGGATGTGTAAACTTGAAATTTAGGCATTCATACTGCAACAATAAACTGATGCACTTGCGTTATCCACATAGAGCTGTTGACACACGCTCAACAAAAGGCAAATATTATGTCTGTATTGCAAGAACTATTACCATGAAAAGGACTCTGTTTTCCTTTAGATTATGTGCAAAAATGACTGAGTCATTTCAAATAACATCTATTATTTCTCTGTGCCATCTGCTATGAAGTTAAAACACTCCTACCCACCGCTTCACCTCCTTTTCTAAAAGAAAAGTGTACATATGGTGCTAATATATCACGTAACAAGAGTGAGTTACGGGCACGTGGCAGTCTCCTGTTCTGAGTTCGGTCACGGGAGGAACTACCAGAGCACTTGCATCCTGTTCACCAATACATACATTTGTATATTTTGTAAGGTCTGAGTACAGGCAGTTAAGGATAGAAGTTTGGATTAACATATCTATGTTATTAATTTCTGAATTCATTTGATTTTCCTAAGATGGAAGGACCATATTTGATATCTCTACAAAAAGATATTTGATGCTGAGGGCATACCCTCTGGTGCTTACTGTAAGCTACTGGCCACATTATGGTTCCAAGAAATTTAATATAATTCTCTCCGATAAGTACCAACAGTATTTGCTTACCCCATTAAAAGAATATACTTTTATACCTTCAAGTTGGGAAGAAATGACAATGCTTTTTAGCTATGTGAAATGCAATGTGAAATACCCTCGCTTAAATCATTTTCATTTCATTCTGCAATGAGCTAGGTCTTATGGCTGGGCTACATTACCATAGAAAGCGATGTCATTGGAAAAAAGCTTGGTAAAAGTGGATTTTGAGATTATTATTTATATTACGTGTGTAAAGGATTGTAAGTTGTTTCGTGATGACAGTGGTTATCGATAGTCTGTAAAACAGACATTCCCCTTGCAAATAAAGTAAGAGACAGTCTTTTTGGTTTGTTTGGTTGCAATATTAAAGCAAACTACTTCACTTTTCATGAGGTACTCTACAGACTGCGGGAATTGAAACCGACCAATCAAAGGCGGGGAGACATCATCCACTGTTCTCGCCTCCAAAGTCTCATGCTATGTCCTTGCAAATACTATTTCATTTTAAAACACAAAACTGCTACGTTTTTGCCAAGCTTCCACACTAGTCCGGCATTTTCAAACCTCGAAAAAAAACCCCTGTGACAAATTTGTCACACAATTTTGGGGGCTGTCAAAACCACTGACCCCACATAAATTTTGAAACCTAATGCCCATAGTGACATATTTAGACCATCAGTGCTGCCATCTGCCATCATAAAAGGGAACTGACACTACACTGGCTGCACCAGGTAACCTTTCTAATATGGCCGCCCCCATGGTGGAATCCACACGATAGATCAGCACCCATTCATCACTGGATAAAGTAGAGAAACAGGTAAGCTAATGAAAAATAAGCTAGGACTGATACTTCAGCTACATGTCAGCTGCTTAATCATTCAAGTAATTTTAGCAATAAGGTCCCTGAAATGCCCATTGTGACGTGTGTCAAAAAACTAAAATGAGGTCAAAGGTCACCAAAAATTGAAAATTGTTATTGGGTTGTTATTAGCCCCTCCCAAGGACATATTAACAGAATACATAGATTTTTCTTTCAACTTTTACTATAGTTGGGCATTTAAGTGTTAATTATATCCAAATGGCGTTCCAGGGATATTATGATTTTGGTCCAACCGCTGCCATCGCCACACTATGTGTCAACGCGATAACTTCAGTAATATTTCAATCACAAATTTCAAGTTTTGCACATAAGTAAGTATCATATAGAGGAAGAACTGATTCGATTTTGGACAATTTACAATCTCTAGATTGGCCACCAGGGGCCAAAAACTGATTTGCGTGTTAACGCGACAACTGCAGTAATATTACAATTAGAAATTCCAAGTTTTAAATATAAGTAAGTATCATATGGAGGAAGAACTCATTCGATTTTGGACGATTTATAATTTCTAAAAAAACTGGCCAAAAAATGAAAAAAATCACTGTTCCGCGATAACTTCAGTAATATTTCAATTACAAATTTCAAGTCTTGCACATAAGTAAGTATCATAAAGAGGAAGAACGGATTCGATTTTGAACAATTTACAATTTCTAGATTGGCCACCACTGGCCAAAAAATGATTTACGTGTTAGCGCGATAACTGCAGAAATATTTCAATTAGAAATTCCATGTTTTGCACATGAGTAAGTATCATAAAGAGGAAGAACTGATTCGATTTTGGACAATTGACAGTTTCTAGATTGGCCACCAGGGGCCAAAAACTGAAAAAAATCACTGTTTTTATCATATCTCTGGAAATATTTCTCCGATTGACCTCAAATCAAGTGCAAATGAAAGGTCATGACCTGAGGATGTGTCCCACGATGACATTATACCTTTTTGGCTCAAAATTTTGACACAAGGTGGAGCTTTGTCACATGAAATTCACCATTTTTGCAATATCTTTGGAACCATTTGTCCAATTGACATGAAACTATGCGCAACTGCAGGGCCATGACCTCACAACGTATCACATGATGACATCATACCTGTATGGTTCAATATTTTGCCACCAGGTGGCGCTTTGTGATGGAAAAATTACCATTTTGGCCATATCTTCAGAAACATTTGTCCGATTGACCTGAAATTAAGTTCAAATGAAAGGTCAGGACCTGAGGGGCTTTATATTGTATTGGGTCTATTCAAGGATTGGGGAATTGTAGGATCGGGGGCGTTCGGGGATATATCCCAAGCCGTCGCCTCCGACAGCATAAGCCTAGTTTAAAAAATAGTTTTAGTGTGGATGGCGAGGACGGATTCTAGTCCTATGAGGCCCCTGGCCCAGAGCGCTTTTGAAGGCCCCCCACATGCACAGACTGATCTTTATTTGTGCTTTCCAGATGGGTGTGCACACCGAATTTCAGGACTCCAGCGATTGTATTTTTGGAGATATTGAGCCTTAGAAATGGCTTCTCGGCGCTTTTTTCCAGGGCGAAAATTCCAAATTTACTACGGATGAAAACATACTACATTTTCAAAATTCAGCCAAAATATTTTCGTAAAGCAATTTTTTTTTTTGTTCCAAATAACTTGTACACAAAGTTTGAACGAAATCAGAGTCGGTGAGCAAAACCCCTATTTGAATTGACATGGAAAAACCCTGAAGGCTTTCTACAGAAGAAGAACAACAAAGTTCACAGATGATGAGAGTTTCCCAGTTTATATGTGTTTAGTAGGAGAGAAAATATCCTAAAATAATATCCAAAAATATCCTGGACTCTAACCAGGCCAAAAATGTGCTGTTCTCAGTTGGTCTTCACTGCGCGGGCAGGAGCTTTTTCTTCTTGAAAAAAAAAAAAAAAAAAAAAATCACTCCTAGTCCTAGAGCATATTTCTGGAAAATTTTGTACACCCAGACATGTTAGTTGGAAAATTTAAAAATTTTGAT
The DNA here is from genome assembly GCA_029721435.1 of Gymnothorax reevesii. Lineage (NCBI taxonomy): Eukaryota > Metazoa > Chordata > Actinopteri > Anguilliformes > Muraenidae > Gymnothorax > Gymnothorax reevesii. The sequence goes on from CM056576.1 coordinate 10,330,484, forward strand.
AATATATTTTTTCCTTTGCATACTGGAAGACGATGAAGATGAACTTCTCAGTTTCAAGCTTTTACCCAAACAGTTCACTGCAGCAAAATTTAAAAAGCAAATGGTGGACCGCATTTTTTTAAACTCTTGATAATTTTCTGACCAACTGTTTGTTGTTACGACCATTAAACATTAAATATGTTTTTTCCCTGCCACAAAATGGAAGGGGGTATGGGAATGAGTGTCATCCTTCAGTGTGTCTGTCTGCACGTCTGTTCTTTCACCACACATCTTTTTAATTCAGTCTCAACTGTTCAACATTTTTTTTTCCAAGAAATATAAAACACAGATACATCATACAGTGCAAATGTGCCAATTCAAACGTCCACCCATCCTCCCTCTCTCCTTTCCAGGCCAGACCGTAAAAACAGTTCCATATTGTCCCGCAGAATTTATATGTCTTATTGTGTATATGAGCCTTTTCATAATTCAGTCCATCCTCCATTTTTAGAAAATTCTTTCTGCTGTTTCTGGAATTTTAGTTTTGGAATATCAGCCATCCCATGGCAGGGGATCTGAGTGTTTTATCCTAACCTATTTTGGGCTTAGCTCATGAGTGTAGAGTAACTAATATTGCGCTCTAATGGACTTTGTCACATGACAGAAGATGCTGAATACCTACGTTGGAGGGCAATCAGTGAACCTACATGAGACATCAAAGCTGCAGTGACCCAATGAGAGGCTTACCGCAAAGATGGCGGGAAAAACAGAAGCTGAAATTCTTTATTGGCAATGTGCACACATTTCAGGTATAAACAATCGCGACCGAAAACATAGGCTTTCGAAAACGTTCTGTCGACCGGCACAATGTAACAGGCTTTTATAATGCAATTTCCTTCCAGATTTGTGATTATGTGAATTTTAAGAGCTTCAGCATCGGATCTCAGCGAGCACAGAACACCGCGGTGCCATACCTAGCGAGATGACAAGGCTACATTCATATTTATGTTCCCTCGAAGTGCTACTCTCCATCTCCCGTCCCACGTTTAACAATGACAAAATGGAAGGCACATCCTCTTATCAAAGTGCCGGAATCACGGCTGAAAAGGTTTCTGTACCCAGGATATATTTTATTATTTACAGTATTTAATGTACTGAAGACAAATATTTCACATTTTTAAAACCGTAAAATAATCCCTTATTCGAATCCTCGGCGGACGCAGTGCTCTGTCATATTTATGAGACCTTGAGGGCTTTCTTTTCTGTTCTGGCTGTGTTTTTTCTTAGGGACGTATCAAAGCAAGAGAAGCAGCATCTACGCCGTCGGAGCACGATCTAGTAATTCGCTCTTCTCTGATGCTTGCGCTCTGTTGCACAGAAGCCTGACACTAAAGACAGCCAGCCACAGGCTCTGATAAACTGTCACATTAGTGCCATTTTCCCCTACTTTAAACTGAACACTTGGGTTTTTAGCTGTATGGAATCTAAGGACCCCAGCTTACCGAGAATTGTGTTGGTATGACGCACATGACATGCTAGTGTTTCCATATAAAAACAGACACCTCCCCACAGCCCCTGGAGAAATTGTTATTTCTGTTTATTCTACATCCGGGAAAACCGGGTGAAAAACAGTAAAAAGCGAACGGAATTTTCCTCGCAGTGCGTCATTCATTACAAATGGGTGTTACCGCACATTCTAAACGAAAAAAGTCAGTTTTTAATGCGTTCGTTTATTAGCTAATGTGCGCTAACACTGTGGAATTAAAAACAAATGTTGATTCATGTTCTCTTTAACACAAAGGGTAGACATTAACTTTGTCATTTAAAAAACAAAAAATTGCTAATTATATCAGAAACAAAAGAGGGTAATCAATTAATCATCAATCAATTGAGAAGTGTGATGCAGGAAATGAGTTCTATCCCTCATTTCCAAGCCCAGTGGATGAGGCAGAACTAAGTCTAATTCATTAACTGTTCATTTTAAAATAATTACAGTCGTTTTGCATTTTAGGAAAAAAAAAAAAACAATTTTGGCTGGATGAGAAAAACAAACCTTATTTGTGAAATATGAACATGTGACAGGCAAATAATGGTGTTATTTACAAGACTAATAGTTTTTAGCAATAATATGAACATAATATGCCACTGGCCTAGAATAGAACTCTTACATTCACATCAACACTTGCCCAAAACTGCGACTTACAAATAATTCCAAGTGTGAATATGTCTTCATAAACACAGTTTGGCAAGTCAACTTTGTCGAATTCTATGAGTTTCAAACTGTGGTTGTAACGCTAATTAAAATTTATTTTCAAGTCAAACTTGAGAAGAATTATCAGTTGAGTGTGCTGGGTGATGCGACATGCTAAAATGTTTTTTTTTTTTTTTTTAACAGCTAAACTACGTCCTTTAGAGTTCGTATGAATGCATCTTCATTTGGGAGGGTATATATAGATGTACTCCAAGAGTGCGAATAGAACACTGAAAAATAATGCTGATTATGGGGCATACTGTAAGTATTACGACACGATCTAAGCTTCCAGCAAACTGGATCTGAACATGAAGAAAAAAAAATGAAGCGGAGAGTGTCAAATTTTATGTCGAGGTGCGAGCAGCCATATTGTGTCAAGCATGTAAACCGGCTGTCCGGATACGACTGAAAGTAGAGTAGCAGAAGAACTGAAGAAGAACTCACCCGCAGAACATCTGGATGTTGTAAAGGGTGGGGTCCTCGTCTAAGGGCACCAGCTGCTGGAGGCACAGCTGTTCGCAGCCGCCGTTGAAGCCGTCCGAGCAGTCGATGCCGATGTGGTGGTCGTAGCACCCCGTGCCATCCTTCATTGGGCTCAACCCTGGAGGACACTGCGGGGTAGAGACACACAGACACACGATGAGCTTTGAACAGAAACCTACAGTTGATTGGACTAAATGGGGTGAAATCAGGTTGGGAGTAATGTGGGGTAAGGGCCGTACACAATGGACTGACAGCTAAAATGTCTGTGATGACACTGCAGTAGGGCGTGTGCTACAAACCTGCTAAGTTCCAGTCAAACACCATAGCACAATGGCCTCTAACCCTGTTCCTGTAGAGCCACCATTCTGTAGATTTACTCCAACCGCAATTCAGCACAACTTATTCAGCTAATTTAACAGCTCATCAAGATCTCTAACTGAGAAATGAGGTGTGCTTTGCTTTGGTCGGCGTGAAAACCCTCAGGACAGTGGATCTCCAGGAGTAGGGTCAGAGACCCTGGAAGTAGGTTTTTGCACCACCCTTAGAAAAGCCCTCCTTGTTCCCCTGCTTGAGGTCATCCTGAGATGCTCTGGTGTGTTTCCCAAAAGCTTAGTTGCTAACTTTGTTAGCAGCTTACACAGTACGAGCCATATTCAGTTAATGGCTCCAACAATGTAAGACAGTTTTTGGGAAATGAAACCCTGGTTTGTTGGTGTGCCTTGCTTTGGTTGGAATAAAAACCTTCAGGATGGTGGCTCTTCAGGGACAAGTTTGGAGACCACTGCCGTCGCCACTAGGCAGAACCATATAAGCACAGAGTTGCAGGAATGTCGGAGAATACAAGTTAATGCGTGACACAAAATCAGAGACCAGAGTCCTGTTCCACAAAGCAGGATTTCCTCTGAGTTAGCCTTTTCTTACTTGTACCCGTGTACCATGTTTGAAGTCAGGGGTTGACTCTGGGCAGTTATCCAGCTAATTCAGCAAACCTGCTTTGTGGAACAAACGGCAGGAATCTGTGACTTATTGATGTACAATCCAATACTATACTGCCCCCGGAATTAACCGCGTATGACTCAATGTACTGCTGAGCGGACCGAATCAATTCACCTCTGCCTTGGTAATGACTGCTGGATGGATGACCGTATCAGAGTGGAAAAAGAAAGTTTACTCTCGGAAACGCTCAAATTTTTAGAGGATGCACCTCCATCATCCAACCCTCCTGTAATAATGAAAATATCAGTTATTTAGTTGACACTTTCCTCTATAGCTCCTAACCTTCAACGAACCAGGGATCAACTCACCGTGACAGCGTGGCGTAAAGCGCCATACTCAAGAGCCAAACCGCTGCAGTTATCCAATTGTGGCTACAATGGAGCTCTAACTGCCAAACTTCCAGATCCCAGTAAAGCACCTTAACTACAAGGCTACAAACTGCCATGGAGATAAATCTGAGTTCTCTCTTGCCTTAAACTACCTTTGCAACTGTTACAGGTTTTATAGGCAAACAGGCTGCAAAATAAAGTGTGTTGATAGCCGAATTTGTCAGCCTGCGAATGTTATGAAAACAAAGGGCTAAAAATTGATTCTACCTGTCAAAGTTAAAAACGAGTTTAGATTTATAGTGGCAGAGTGATTTAATCACCGCTTATGTCACGAGTTACAGAGTTTGGCTCGGCTTCAGGTCCAATGACAAAAGGCTTTCTCTGGTCGCAGACAGTTTGAGTGCATTTTGTTTGCATCAGATGTTCCCGTTATGCAGGTGAGTATAAACTTTTCGGAAAAGAGCAAATGTGGGAGCTGCTTTTTGTGTTAACTCTTAGAGCGCTGAATTATGTACTCTTTAAATATAAATGTCATTGTCTTGTGCTGCTGAAAACCCACCATGTGGCGACTTGTTTAAAAGAGCTCCCGCAAGGGAGTTCTTTTAAGCAAGTCGCCAAATGGTAGGTTTTCAACTACTTCGATTTTGATACCATACATCATTGCCCAACAATTGCTACATTTAGCACTCTAAGGGTTAATCTGGTGCTACAACATCGGATTCCACTGATCAGTGTCTTGAATGAAAGCCTTGTCTTATTAGCTGAATCGAGAGTAGAAGCGCTGGGCTACAGCAGTTACAAATGACCACATCTGTCTTTTTCAAGTGAGACTGGAGCTGCTTCGATTACACCGTTCAAATTCACCAAAACTCAAAACAATCGCGTGTTTAAATCGTAAAGTCTTATTGTGGGGTGAAGCTGAGAGCTATCAGATGCTATTCAGCAAATACAGGTAGGCAGTGGCACAAATATCTGTCCCATGAAACTCCTGACATACAGGTTCTGTTCAGTCAGGTTCAGACAAGGACTTACTACATGCTGCAGCTAATTTTAGAGCTGTGTTTATTATCCAAATCCCGCCAAGTTTTTGTCCATCCCCGTCGGAGAGCTTTGATGTGCAGCCGCAGTCATATTTTGCTTTTGCTATGTTTTGCTGTTTGGAATATGCTGTCATAATTTTTGACACAGTTTCCCCAACAACCCTACATAATGTTGCTGTTTTTGTGACGCATACACCTGGAATTCAGGCACTAACTATTCAGCCACTTCAGAACCACGTTAGCTTGTGCTTTGCAGAACTACCTAGCGATTAGCCTCTTGTTACACCTCTTTCATCCAGATAAATCTGCCAATTAGCATTCAAATAAATAAGAATGAACGGTGTATATCCTTCTGCGATTGTTGTTTAGAACCGTCAATGTTAAAGCGGCCACAGTTTCCCTCGCCATTTTACATAATTTTACAGTTTTTGTGATGGATACCCCAGAAATTCAGGCACTAACAATTCGACCATAACAGAACCATGAAAGCTAGTGCTTTGCAGAACTACCTAGCGATTAGCCTCTGGTTACACCTGTTTCGTCCAGACAAATCTGCCAATTAGCATTCAAATACGTAAATAAGAATGACCGGTGTAAATCCTTCTGTGATTGTTCTTTAGAACCTTCAAGGTTGAAGCCATTTTCGAGGGGTGCCTCGGACATCTTGTCCACCCGCAGTGGAATATGCTTATAGTGCAGTTAGTGTGCTGCAGGAGGATGTTCCTCAGGGGCGCCTTGAAAATGCAACAGAATCAGCGCTGCACTTCAGTAAGTACATGCGGGGAGAAAAATATCGCCCACTGCGGAAACAGTAAGTGTGCAGATCTTAGGTCAGAAAACTTTAAAAACTTCTCGCTGGCCCTGCTGAGTTTCCGCAAGTCTCCCTCCGCCGCCCGCTTCTCCCACAGCAATCTTTCAAGGCTCCCGCAGCTTCGCCGAACTGCGTTTCCAATCTGCAGTCGAACCCGAGGTGGTGTCTTTTAATGGCACGGTTCTGTAACTAGACACCGCTGTTTAGATAAAAGCAAAACTTTCCCTCTCTTATTCCCTCACCTCTGGGCGCAGGCAGAAGTTATTAGCATCATTTCCCGCTAGCACTCCCGGTTCATCCATCTTGCTTTTCCCCAACGCAATTACGTCCGAGCACTATTTAATACCCACGGCCTTGCCGTAGCCTACAGGAGTGTAAACCTCGGTGTCAGTGATTAGGGCATCTCAGCATGTAGTGCGCTCCAGTGCTCAAAAGACTGTCTCCAGTCATCCATCTTACAGCCGGCGAGACGGGCCGCAGTGCTCCCCTTTCATTTTTCTCACCCTTAACTTTTGTCCACAGAAACATGAAATGAAAAGGCACGCGGCCCATCGCGAAGGGATCGAGAATCACAGTCGTCGGCCTGCCACGGGAAACCTTGATGGCAGGTCAGGAACACAAAGAGGACACGCTTTTCCCCAATTGAAAACTCGTGCTGTCAGAACTTTCTAGAACAGAAACATCAGCCAGACAGGTCATGCCCACTAGACTTCAGATGAATGGCTGTTTCAGCACAGGTCTGAGAGAAGCTACGTCTCCCGAGAGCAGGCTTTTACTGCGAGTGTTTGGATGAAAACCTGTTCCTGAGATCTGTCTCCACTTCATACAACCAGGTTTATATGGTCTTTTGTGCAGTATCACAGCTCTGTTGAAAACATGCTTCTGATTGGCTGACGGAAGTTCTAAGGGCATGCATTATTTCCCTATAACTGCACACGTACGGCACTTTGCGTCAATTTGCCATCTTTGGATTCCAGGCTAAATTTAACTGACGCTTTGTATTATGAAGCACCAGAAGTGAAGGGTAAAAACAGACACAGATAACATGTTTGAGTTCCGACATGACCATTCCCGTCCTTGGCGAGTGGTAATTATGACAACTCATAGAATGTGTAATATGACCACAGTTGTCCAACCAGAACTATGACGCTGGAGAACTAGGAACTGCAGCTCTTGATTAGCAACAAACCAAAATAGAATGAACGACTGCTCCGCAAGATGTAGTAATGGTCCCTTCGGCTGTATCCAAAAGCCTATTTCCAAAAAAGTTGGGATGCAGAGGAAAATGTCAATAAAAACAGAGTGCTATGACTTAAAAATCATATAAACATTAAAGCATATGTGTGTAATAACTATGGTATAAGCAAAATCTACAACTCCATGGCACGGTGACTGTATGCACGTATGCAGCAAGGAAGGAGCGTATGTAGCGTAACACAGACCATATCTGATCTGAATGGAGTGAATGTAACTGGAAACTGTGTTATGATCACAGCATTTTTCCAGTTATTTATGCCCTTCCAACCCTCTTCAGATCCTCCCACAGCCCGACTGTGAGAGAACAGCGTAACACACGTCCTTCAGGGCCGTAACTGTGAATAACGGGAACTGGTAAAGCCTCAGTAAAGCGCGTTCTGCAGGAGCCCAGGATAAAGTCGCAGATTTACGTCTGCATGTTCTTCCTTGTTCGGATCCGTCCTGCTGCAGTGATGACTGGCATCTCTAACTTTGCGTTTGTTGAATATTTGCATAACTAACAAAAACAAAAAGACGCGGCCAATAGCAGAAACTACATGTGGTATCAATGGTTCGCCAGCTAACAACTGCCTTCATGCCCACTGTTGCGTGACAAATTGGGCAATATTACATAAACTCCAGAACCTAAAATAACAACTAAATAAATAAATAAATAAGGACTCGGTTAGCAACTCAGAAATTTCCTCCAGCATGTGACCCAACATACATGATATCCCATCTAATCCTGAAAATAACTATAAACAAATCAAAATAATGCTGAGGGACCAAATCAATACAGGTTAATCAAGGATACAATGAACTCGTACGCCCCTCTCTCTCCCTGACCGTCCGTATCTCTGAACACATCTGTGTGTGTGTGTGTGTGTGTCTGTGTGTGTGCGCGCGCAAGTCCGTGTGCACATCAGCAATAGCGCGTCAGTTAGTGTCTGCGCGTACGCGTATGAGAGTGTGTGTTCATATGCATGTTAACAACAGTGTGTGAGTGTGTGCGAGAGTGATTGAGTGCCTGTGTACGTGTTCATTTAGTGATAGTCGGTGTGTGTTTTGAGTATCCGCACTAGTTTGTGTGTGTTTATTCATATTTACGCGTGTTACATTCAGACTATAAAACCAGTCATATCAATAAAATGACTGGTTTCACAATCTGACGGTAACATGTGTGTCTGTTTGAGTGAGTGAGCCCAAGTCAGCCACAGTGTGCGTGAGTGAGTGTCTGTGTGTGCGTGCATGTGTGTGTGTGTGTGTGTGTGTGTGTGCATGTGTAGGTCAACGTATTGGTGAGAGTGTGTGTCAATGAGAGCTAATCCAAGAGTCTGTATGAGTACAGGTGAATGTGTCTGGCTCTGCACGTGTGTGTGTATGTGAACCTGCGCGTGTGTTAGTGTGTCAGTGTGTGTGTTGTGCGTGTGTGCATGCATACGTCCACAGGTCTATGTCCCAGTGAGGTCACATGGCTGCACATGCAGGCCCCCCCCTCCTCCCATGTAACATGGGCCAATCCTAATAACAAAAGCACATATCTCCTCCCTTGATACATTCATATTAATTTTGTTGCTCGGCTACAGGCGCCGTGACAACTGATTTATCACCTGTAATGTGAAGCTCATGGTACGATAAGTCTCAGAACGTATCTGAGCGTGGACTCTTTAAATCACTGACCCTCCGTACGATCGATACTAATACAGAGGTATGAGGGGTCCATATACAGACTCGCCACACCGATGAACCCCCCCACTCCATCTTCATTAACTGCTGAAAAAATCACCAACACATGATAAACAAAGAAAGGCCCACTTGGACCTCAGTTCTTCCCACTGTAGCACCGCAGACACTATAATTGGAAACCATCATTTTTGCTCCCATGAATTTGGAATTCTGCCAATATACCACATACTCTCAGATTTTATCCTAGACAAATCCACCTTGAGAACTCATTAATACAGTTTCCGCGGAAACCAATTGTGGACATGAATCTGAAAAGTTTGCGAGGTCATTGCGTCAAGTGCAGCGACAACACAAACCAGCCCAGTACGAACAAAAGGTTTCAGAGTTAAAGCACTCGTAACAGTATGAAAAGAAGTACTTTCCTTGGATATTAGTGCTTCAGCATTTAGGTTTCATTCAAATAAGTGAATCTTTTGACTCCATCTATTCATCTTTTCTGAATCGAGTGCCAGTGCATGTGAAATGTACTGTAGTTACCTTACACTGGACTTAGCGTAAGTATTAAGCTTTAATTAGTATTTATATTGCAGTGCGTTATCTCCTTCAGGCATTCAGAACTCCAGGTTTAATAACTCAGAGGCTTTTTAAGGACTGTATATCTGTGACCTTTAGCGGGGGCAAAATAATTATCAATGGCATTTCAGAAAGCTCACAACTCTGTAAAGCCATTTTACAGGAAGAGAGAAGTGTCCACAAGCGCAGTAGATGACAAAATGCTCTGCAATATAACATTCAATTGGATACGAGAATTTTTTTTATTTTATCCATTTTTTCTTTTTTTTTATTAGTTCTAAATCACTTTAGCATGGATGAAAACTAAAAATACTGAGGCAAAAACTAAAAGGAAACTGACCAGCTAAGTGACAGTGAAAGTAAGGGCAGCTGAATTGGATTAAACAGTATGATGTGTTCCTAAGCAAAGCTAATTTTTGAGGGAAGAGACTGAAGGGTGGGGCTTCACTGTAAGTGGTCAAAGAAGAAGAGGGTGGGACAAGCACCGCTGTCGGGGCTGCACTGGGACAAAATACCACCCCGGCATTTTCGGCCGTGGTGGCCCGCCATGATTGTGTCGTGACGGCCTGCCATACGCGCGAACTACGCTGTTACCAGAAGTTACGATTAAGCTCAGTAGTAGCCTACATGCCCTGAAACTCCACACAGAAAGGCCCCAGGCCTGAGGAGGCTGAGAGGGGTGGGCTCAGAGATTTCATTAGGCCAAGCCCAGAGTCAGTGTAGAAAATGAACCAATGGGCCGCTTTCCGTGTTTTAAAGGCTGGGGCGGTCGTTAAAAATTATTTTCATTATTACAATTTCATTAACTGCAACCACCCAAAATGCGCGTTGGCCCACCGGGCATTGCCCAGTACACCAGATTACGAGTCCAGCCCTGATCACTGCAAGAATGGATATTGATTGGACAGGAATAGGTAAACTGTCAGACATTTGATTAATGGAAACCTGACAACGTACAACACATTCAAATAATCATCATGGAAAAGATGCGGGGAAAAAAAAAAAAAAACTCTGTAATGAACATGAAGAAATGAGAAATGAAGATGAAGTAGCAAATTATGGTAAATTTGAAGGTACCGGGGACAGGTAGCCATTTTGTATTTGAAGTATTTCAGATCCCTCCGTGCTGATGAGCAGTTCCTGCCAGTATGACTCAGGGTTACCCTTTTAAAGACAGATCTGAAGAAGTCTCTGTTCCAGTCAGATTTGTCCCGGCAAATTTTCCGACTGATTAAAGTCAAAATTTTTTTTTACAAGACTGGAGTGTAAGTTCTCTCCTTGAAGATGGCTTTCATTGACGGAATCTCCATTGCATGTGGGCGAGGCTCACTGAGTCAGTTCAGGCGAACGGGAGTCCAGAGTTATCCGCCATCATTTATTTATCCGTCGGTCGATTGTTTCAACAGTTGCAGAAAACTGCCGTTGAATCCCTCAAAAAGAATAATTTACCACATCGCAGAAGATAAAGGGGAAAAAAAACACTGAGATAAAAGGAACCACGCAGTTTGATGCATTTGTTTGGAGGAAAAAGAGTTTTCCGCCTCACGTTTTGAGAAGTGGTAATGTTGTGAGTCACGTGACCTGTTCTCTCTCTGCGTACGGAGTGGCAGCGTTTGGACACTTTCTAAAAAAAAAAAAAAAACAACCTGTAAAGTACCTCTTCTGGAAAAAAAAAAAAACAAGACGCTGAGTTTGCTGGTAAATTTCTGCAGTAAATTTACCATGAAGCAAGTGAAGTATATTCTGTGTGTATGAGAGTAAATCCAACAAGTTATAACTTTAAACGCCACAAGACCAAAAAAAGCAGGAAAAATGCACCATTTCTACAAGCCTGTGCTCCCACTAGACTGTTTTTAAATCTGCAAAAGGTATCCATTTCTTTAGATTGTTCTTTTAATATTTTGTCCTCGTTTTCCTGATGCAGTTTCTCACTACTTTGTCCCTTGACAAATAACACAAATAAAGAGCCGATGAGAGCTTGGATTTTGAGGAGTATGTGCCGAATAATAACAAGACTTCCCTCTTATGTAAATGATATTGGAAAAAAACTCCAGTAAATGTCAAGGCCACACTGTTTACTATGACTGTAAGGAGCTGTAAAAATGCAAAAAAAAAAAAAAAACTCGGGGCACTCAGAGAGCACAAACCTCCTGCCAACCAGTTTTGATCCACTAGCACTCAAAATCAGCACCAGAATATGAATCTGCAACCAGATTAGTCATGAATTCTGATCACCTCTTCCCATTCATACATTCCAACTTCCCATAAACGTTTGTGACGAACAGTTAAATAGCTTTTGAGTACCTTGCTGACACACACACACACAAGCACACACACACACACACACACACACACACACCGACCCTTGTACCCAAGGACAATTATTAGCATCCCATTAGCCCAGCATACATGTTTTTGAGTGACAGTGGCAGAAACCAAACCACTAAGAGAAAATCCACATGGATTAAGAACATGAAAACTCCACCCAGGTCTGATTCAAACCCACAAACTTTTTGCTGCAAAGCACCAGGGCTATCCCCTAAACTATTGGGAAAAAAAATGCAAACACCAAATAATAATAATAATAATAATAATAATAATAATAATAATAATAATAAATTTTATTTATTTTGCACTTTACATTAAAGAAATCTCAAAGTGCTATAATAAAGCATAGTAAAACAATACAAACCAAACAATGAGACATAGATTAAAAAATAAATAATAATAATAATAATTATAATAATAATTATTATTATTATCAAACGCCTAAAAAAAAAGCAGTTGCTCGCCATTATTTCCGTTGTGTTGCAGAATATGCATATCTTGGGGGCAAACTGGTGTGGATAGCTTTGAAATCCTAGTGAAGTGACACTGCTAACTGCTGTGCTATCATACCGCCCACAAAATGTCACAGAGAGTATGTGAAGCAGTTTGAGATAAACAGGAGGTGAAATGGTGACTAAGAGATGACTGAAAGGAAGAACTCCATAACCATTTCAAAGAGGACAGACACCCTGAGTTTCCGATGTGTTTCGTTCCGGTGTTTTTCTTCTTATAAATCTTTTTATTCTCCCTTTGTCTCCACAGTCAGTTAGCAACCATCGCCTCGAACGAGGTGCATTATTTGTTTTACGGCTCGTTTTATCGCTTTATTTCCCTTACGTCTTATCATTCGGCCACGAGATCGTCTTCAGCAGAATTACAGCGCTTCCCCCAAGGTGTCTTTCAAAAAAATATACATTTTAATTATCTATACACTTTCAGCTTGATTAAAGGTTAAACTCAGCGTGATAAATAAATCCGCTGCGCTACTTCCAGGAACAGCCTTCTTCAGCCAGCTATCGGCGGGAAAATGTAATGAGTCATTTTCGGGGACTTGCGGCATAATGGAATCGCTTGTTTTTGGCACGCGACATCACGCATTACCACCGTCCTCTAAGCTTCTGATTATTCATTTTGAGGTTCATATGAATTCATAAAATGCCACTGCTCACCGTTGCCATCAATGGCAATTTGCATCTCCTTTAAGTCCAAGGGTGTCGCATTTTGCCATTTCTTGATGTAATTATGTTTTCTGATTATGCGTCAAATCCATTATTTAGCTTATCCATTCAACTCATTGGAAGTGCTTATGGGAGCTCACAAGTAATATCACTGAAAGCGTCCTGACTTATTGCTTGTGTTTCATGTACAGTTGGCATTATTGACCTATACTGCGTGCTTCCAGAATATAAAATGACTGGGAATAAATATACCTGGAAGAGGCCTCTAATTTCAATGATGGTTATGGGAGAAATGTGTCACAGCACACAGTGCATTGCAAGCTGCTATATATGGGGCTTTGTAGCCTCAAACTAGTTAGACTGTCAATTCTAACCCCCGTCCACCATCGATAGCACCTAAAATGGGCATGCAAGCATTTTTTTTTTTTAAGCAACGGAGGAAGTTAACCTGGTCCAGTGAGTCCAATTTTCTTTAAAATGTGTACAGTGGCCAGGTACGTGTGTGTCGTTTTCCAAAGAAAGAGACAGTCCCAGGATGCATTGTGGGGAAAAAGACAAAGTGGTGAATAGAGTGTGATACTTTGTGGTGCTGGGAAACTCTGCATCCAGGAATTCACAGGGACATCAGTCGGACAGTGCCATTTTTGTGGATCATGAAAGCCCAACAGCATATTAGACAGGCGCTCATAATGTTTTTGTTCAAAGGTGTATATACTTATATGCCTTCATGATGCACTAAAAGGTGTCTTTAATTTTTTTTTTGCAGTATATATAATATCGCAATTCAATCCAATTCAGCAGCCCCCTACTTACCGACCGTCCCCATCACTGACGATTTCTCCATCTTAAAGAAGTGACGGGCTCATCTGATTTAAAATGGCGGGGTGGGTTGGGGTGGGTTCCGGCCTCACTGCTCGCAATCGCTCCACTCCCAGGGATGACACCAGCCGTATCTGCGGCAACCTTGTGAGTGTAAGTGATGGATCGTCTCCTTGGCAGAGCGATACCTCTTCCCGCTGAAACGTGCCGAGGCGAGCACGCAAAAGCTCCATCACTGCGCCCGTCCGTATCTGATGCGCCGCGTCGAGCGACACCCACTTCATCCAGAGTTTTTAAACTTCCTGTCCTCCTCGGCCTCTCTCTGTCGCTCTCCTTCTCTTCACTGAAGAAGATGACTTTGAGGATCACTGGAATCGCGACGCTGAGCACCTACTTTTTTCACGCAGACGTAACGAAGCGAGAAACCATCGCCGGCGAAATCAATGATTAATGCTCGTCTGGGTGGAATGTAAATTCATCGTGCAGCTTTACAATCCGGCGATTTTGCGTTCTTACTTTTCCTTGAGGACGCAATCGAGAGTAAAGCTGGGCTCAAGCGGCAGTATTGCAGTAAGCTTGCGATAAGAGAAGAGATGCCACAGGCGAATCTCAGTCATGCGCAGCAAAATATTTGCTGTCGGTTTAACACTGAATTCATATGATACATCTTAATATACCATATTTGAATTGAACACTGAATATGAGTCTAAGCAAATAAAACAGTAAATTATTTATTTTTCCATTGAGAGGAATCTACTTTGGCACCAGCAGAACTGAATTATGACAACATGTCCCATCTTTCACTTTAGACTTCACTAAAAGAGAGCCCATGCGGACCAATTAAGAACTACAGCTTCAAGCGGACATGAGACTCTCCTGGTCTGCCGCTCTGCCACGCCCGTCTGAGAGTGGTGTACAAGGCAGAAATGAAATCCCAAAGTAGTTTATGTCCTAATGATGTTGCATCCAAAATTTCAAGCGGTTTGCTGAATATATCTGACAGCTATGGGTTACGGATCCTTCGAATAGGTGTCTTTGGGTTGACGGAATGTTGAAGGTCACCAAACGGCCTTTTTCCCTAAATCATGAAAACCCGTCACTTATATGCCCAGACTTGCTGTTTGCCGCTTAAATACAAAGTTTCAACTCTTTATCTACAATGTACAGCTTTAATTTTTCAGTATGAACACTCTGCCACACCCACTGTTGGGGATGTGGGGCTGCACCGCAGTTGCAGTGTAGTTATGTTCGATACAGTTTTGTAAAATTTCATAGATATTTGTGACCACTGCAAGTCAAACTACTGCGTACACGAGATGACAGACAGAGGTGTTCAAATCCAGGGGTCAGAAAGTAAAAGTCCTGCCCAGTTTTTCTCCCTCCCACAGAATGAGCTGATCACTCATATTGGCTCTATCTCCTGTCCAAAGTAAATCCAGGTGGTTGGAATAAAGTTCTGGGGAGGACTTTTACTTTCTGAACCCGGACTTTACACCGCTGATGAGGACAATAGACGACAGAGTTAGCACCATCTTAACTCAGCTGGTCAACGATCTGTTGCGTTAACAATGCCTGGCAATAATAGTTACTCATTATAGATAATTTTTAGACCCTGGCGCTTTGTCATATGGCGGGTAGTTAATGTGTGGATCAGCACTAAACTAATATGAATCAAAAATAGATACGACTGTGTGCAGCTTACTGTGATCTAGATGCACTTTATTCCCAGACGAAACTAATAATGAAAATGTTCATGTTCTGTAAAGTCATAGTGAACAGTTTTGAGTTCTGTGATATAATAAGCTAGTGGCCAGCTCTGCTCCATGAGATCTAACATCATGTTTTATTCACTCCTACCTCAAAATGGCACGCCAACTAACCAGCATCTCACAAGGACCTCTAGCTGTCGACCGAGGGGGTGTTAAAATCCACAGCAGTGGCCTCCAACTCTGTCCCTGAACAGTAAAGCACACCTCATTTTTCAGTGAGAGATCTTGGTGAGCTGCTAATTAGCCTAATCAAGACAGCTGAATTAGGGTTGGGGTAAAAACCTACAGGATGGCAGCTCTCCAGGGACAGGGCTCAAGACCCCCGGCAAAAAACAGGATCAGGAAGCCCTGTGACAGTTCGCTGTAACTGCAGTGAGTTCATTCTATCTCACACAGGGTGGCCACTGAGGTAGCATTAAGGGCTAAGGGTGAGCATTAGCATGCTATCGTATCTGTCCGGCAGAGCAGAACAGAGATGCTCATCGACCTAGAATGTCTTCAACGCCCAGAGAGGGATGAGGGAGGGTCCTTCCGTCCTGTGGGAGGGAGAGTAGGGCGAAGTACCAACTACACCTTCGGGAGTACGAGGCGGCTCGTAGGGGCACTTTGCTCCATTCCGAATCCTGCTTACTACCCCCAAAAATCCGACCCCGGTCAGGGCAGCGTATCAGCTGGAGGCGAAGTGTGCTGACGCAAACGTTAGCCTCGGTGATAAAGCGCGTCAGCCAGAAGCGTTTTGAGGAGCGTTTCCTGCGGTTAGGGCAAGATGAGTCAAGCGCAGGTAAGGGGAACAGTGACGCGGCGAGCACTTTATTTCATTATTTCAGCATTTCCCGTGTGTGCGAAGGACATCGGCAGTCTGCATGCGCATTTTCATTTTAAATTGAACTGCCAGAGCCCAGGTTCTGACAGCAGTGCTGACGATGACCGTCCTCGTCTAACAGGCTATGTTACTTTAACACAAAATAAAAAATGAAAATACATAACTATACAGCTTACACTATATTCCAACAGCAGATTTTCTCAATATCAGCCTAACCTCAGCCCTGGCAGTGGCGTATGTGTCCCAATGAACAGTGAATTGGATTACAATAAGAACATAGGTTGTTTCCTGTTTTCATTCTTTGACTGATTTGATTTAGACTGATAAACTCAGCACTACTTCACCTCATTCTAAAAACAGGCAGCAGGGATTGGAGCAATGCGTTCCTGTTTTTTTAAAGTATGGCAGTGCCTTGCTATTTCTCATTGGTGGATCCTCGAAACCTTGAAAAAAACTTTCAGCAAACAGCTGTGCTTCAGTCCACAGATGAGCATTATGCTCTCAGAGCCATCTAATATGAATGCCTGCTGAATCTATGCTGAATACACAGCACTGATGTTGAAACATTATTTTACTACTGTGGAATAGGGTGATTGTATTATACTGCAACTGTGTTTTGAGGGAGACGTGGCCGTTTAATGGGGAACAATGTTGCCTCCCAGCAAAAACACACGGTTGTGAATCCGTCTTGGAGCCTTCCTGTGTGGAGTCTGTGTGTTCCCATCGCACCTGTGTAGGCTTCTGAAATCCTTAGGTACTCTTGTATCCTCACACAGTCGAAAAACATGCATGTCGGGCTAATCGGAGACTCAGTGACCCCAGCAATAGGGAACTGTCTGAACTGCAAACTTACCTCTTGTCCAGTTGATTTTGCTTTGTAAACCTTTATTATTATTATCTTTCAAAATAAATTTGGCATCTCCAATCCCACCCGAATCTGGAATGCCCAATTAGAGAACTATGTACACAAGCTTGGTTGTACGCAACCCCACGTCGCCATCTTGAGAGCGAAAACAGTTGGCGGCTCTCCTCCAAAGCACGTGCCTGTCAGCCGCTGCTTCCATTTACACTCATAGCTCGAAACTTCGCAAGTTCAGGGCGGAGGATACCCGAACATGAGTAAGCTTAGAATCTCACTGACGAGCGCCCGGCTGGCCAACAAGAGGCGCTGGAGCAACGAACAAAGCAACGTTTCTAATACTCCAACTTGGCAGTTCCTCCCTGCAGCGTAAAGCCAATTGTGCGCTGCTCTGAAAGGGCTGCGGACCACTGCCGGCTGGTACGACTGGGGATCGAACCCGCGTTGTGGTGGTCACTGATGCTTCGCAATGCGGCGCCTTAACCGAGTAAGCCAACCCAGCAGCCCCTTGAAAACCTTTATTTAATCGAGGAAGTTCCACTGATGACGCATGACTCTTTTTCAAGGTGACCGTGGGATAAATGCCAGAACAGTTGCAAGTGAAAAGGGACAGTGAGGAACAGGGGTAACGCCCCAAAGCACAGTTTATGGCTAGGGGCCTTGCTCAAAGGCCCAATGGTAGGGCCCAGTGCCAGACCGAACTTGCAACTCAGTGGTTGCCAGTCTAACAGCCAATGTAACCAATGATTTGGCCATGCTGATGCGGCAAAAAGCTCTGAAATCACCTTCTTTTATTGCCACTTCCTAGACAGCACAGCGCAACTGACTGTGGAATGGACCCATGCTGTAACACTTCAACCAGAAAACAGCATCCACTTCTTAGTGATATCATCACCTTCCATCTCGAGTCAAGGAGCAACATTGGTGTTCAAAGTGGCCAAGAGGCAGTGTGTGCATGTGATGATGTGTATGTGAGTGTGTACATGCGGGCGTGTGCATGTGAGTGTGTGCATGTTAGTGTGTGCACGTGAGTGTGTGTAGGTGAGTGTCTACATGCGGGTGTGTGCGTGTCAGTGTGTGCATGTAAGTGTATGCACGTGAGTGTGTGTAGGTGAGTGTGTACATGCAAGTGTGTGCACGTGAGTGAGTGCATGTGAGTGTGTGTCTGTGGGTCTGTGCACATGAGTGTGTGTATACTTCAGGCCAAAAGTTTGGGACCACCCTCAGACTAAAAAAAAAAAAAACATCATACATTATCTGTGCTTTTCTTTCCTGGTTTTTTGGACATGAAGTGACTTCAGTGTATAAAATATGGAAAGCCAATAGGTTTTGGGTGAATTCCAGACCTCAGACCACATTTTAAAGCTGTCTTGACTGATTGATCACTGACCACAATGTTTTATAATTGAGTTCCAATGCCTTTGTGTTACATGATTTTATGTCACTAGGGCATGAACAACTTTACGTAACAAGAAAGCATGCTATATAAATGCCTTCCCCAAAACAAAGGAGTCACAATGCACTTGTCGCACCATTAAAAATCTGAGGGTGACTCCAAACTTATAGCCTGTAGTGTATGTGAGTGTGAGCACATGAGTGTGCACATGCAGGTGTGTGTACGTGAGTGTGTGCATGTGAGTGTGCGCTTGTAAGTGTCTACAAGCGGGTGAGTGCATGTGAGTGTGTTCACGTGACTGCTTGCAGAGGCCTGCATGTGTGGACTTGACTAGCTATAATTGTGTGAATATACTCTTGAGAAACAACATGTTGTGAGGACATGTGGAGATGTGGATATTTTGGATGGTCCTCAAAGAAGATTCCGGAGGATTAAGGCTTATTGGTTAAAGTTAGGATTAAGGTTGCAGTAAGGCTAAGGTTATGTTTAGAGTTTGGGTTGGGACTAAGCAAAAGTGTGTGTGTGTGTGTGTGTGTGTGTGTGTGTGTGTGTGTGTGTGTGTGTGTGTGTTTGTGCGTGTGTGGGTGTGTGTGTGCGTGTGTGTGTGCCTGCGAGCGCATGTGTGCAATGAGTGTGTCAGATACAACGGACAGGCATCACTCCCACCCCCCCAACCCCTGGCTCAATTTCCACATCAGACAAAAAAAGCACGAGACATAATTAATCACATAATCGTGTGGAGATTATTACACTTTACTTCTAAATGACCGCATCGTCTGGGCTCCCCGGGAGCCCAATTCATCAGACAGACAGAGGAGGTCAGAGCTCACTGCCGCTCGCGATGAGAGATATTAAACACAAGATGGGACTGGCAGAGACGGCCCAGACGAAGTGCTAATTGATTAGCCGAACTGGGCCTGGGTCCCAGTCACTGACGGCTATGATTACACCGACAGGAGTGTAATATATACACCTACTCCAGCGGTAATTACAAAAAATCGCCAAGCGGCATCAGCGCCAGATGGGTGGCAGCCCCCGCTATCTATGAAAGCGCAAACGGACGGCTAACCGGCAAGCTGTCACGCGCATTACGTATTTTACTTCGGCGAGGCGAACTGCGTTCGGCTCACAGCGACTCACGATTAATTAGGAGCTTATTTTTAACACAGAATAACAATGCCGATGAAAATCAAAAACTTAAGCAGAGAAGGAGTAACTTTATACTCTCTTCCATGTTCATATATGATAAGGTCAGCTACACTGGTGCTGTTGTGTTATTGCACATGAGCAAACTGACAGCCTCAAAGTTTCATGGAACTCTGTCACAATGCAAAACAATGAAATAAAAATAGAATAAGCAAAGCTAAAAGTGATCGCTGCTATCGCTCTCGATTTACAGAGAAGCTCATATTACATTTTGCTTTCTGGGGGCATTGGATATAATAAACAAATGCTCAGGAACACAAAACATACCAGCATATCCGCGCACGCATGCACACACACACAAACGTGCGCGCACACAAATACACACACACACACACACACACACACAGACATGCACAAATGCAGACACCCAGATGCACGCACACACACAGACACAAACAAATGCAGACACCCACACACAGAAACACAAACATGCGCGCGCGCACACACAGACACACAGTTAGCGCCTCAATAAATCTGCTAACGTGACAATGGGTAACGATAATGTTTTATATAATCTATAAGCCGAGGAGGAGGGCTTGCTCTAAACGTATGGTCTGTGTACATCCACAGAAGTCCCCGGAGACAAAAACTCATTTAGAAGCTTATTAAAGCATGTACGCGTAATATAACATTTGAATTGCACTGGGAATTCTTTTTACTTCCATGAGTGTAGGAAGGAACTGACCTTGAGTATCAACACTCCTCCAGGTACACATAGAAAAGCAAGCCTTTAATATAAAAAATAAAAAAAATTATAATAATAATGATAATAGCAATGGAAATTTTCCTTCATTTTGTTGATAGCTTTTTGCAGGATAAGCTATAAAGCGACCACTCGGCAGCTGTGGGCACAAATGGCCTGTTCATTATATTAAACCCATAAGCAGGTATAGAGTCTTCAATTAGTAATTCGGGCAGTAAAATGACTGAAAAAAGTCCTACATTCTTCAAAAAATAAGGATACGAATGTTAGCACATTAGCTTCAAGTCCGATATTTAAGGGTTTTAACCCTTTCAGCTCCTATATAGTTGCCCAATGATGTATGATATCTAGAACCAGACGCTGTTGAAAACCTATCATGTGGCACCTTGTTTATAAGAGCTCCCCTGCAGAAGCTCTTTTAAACAAGTTGACGCATGATAGGTTTTCAACAGCGCAGGATGACTTTTAATTTCTTGAGAATGTATTCAGTGCGCAAAGGGTTGAAACATTCATCTGTCTATTATCTAAAACACTTATTCCTCACTAGGGTCGCAGGGGAACTGGAGCCGATCCCAGCTGACTCTGGGCGAAAGTCAGGGACCCACCCTGGACAGCTCACCAATCCATTACAGGACACACACACCATTCACACACCATTCACTCACTCACTCACATCCATGGGCAATTTAGAGACGTCAGTTGGCCTGATATGCGTGTCTTTGGACTCTGAACACATGAAGAACATGCAAACCCCACACAAAAAGGCCCCAGGCTGGATTCAAATTCACGAACTTCCTGCCTTGAGGCGGTAGAAAAAAACAGAATGAGCAAAAAATCAACAAATTCGATGCAAAAGTGATCCATCTCTTCCTTTAACTAAATTTGAAGGATTTTTTTATATTAATAATTTATATATTTATTTATTTTGTTGCATTGCTCATCTGACAATGATCCCATGTTCTCTCGGTCTGGTGACGTTCGCGAATCATGTTAGATCCATTTCTACAAGCTGCTTTGACTAGAAAGCATCTGTGTAGCAACAACATGGTAAATAGTGAGCTCGTATCGTTTAATTGTGTGGATGGCATGACTGGTATTAATTAACAGCACTAATACCAAGCAGGTCTGCCCCTGCAGTAACCCCTTTGCATTTATCTAACCAGGTAGGTCAAATGACAAGTGAACTCTCCTTAGAGTGGCAAGCATTAACGACCGTGGTTGTAGAATTCAAGGGACTGTGCAGTCCATTAGATGTGAGGAACAATTAAAAGGCCAATTAACTAAACTAGAGGGGCACTTGGTGGAGCATATACCTCTGCCACCCCATTTGTCAGTATTATTGGTTCTTTCGGATCTAGAATCTAGAATATGTTCCGGATCACTTCCAAAATTGAATAAATTCATCCTTGGACTACCACCTACCAATTTACAAAATTTCATGCCAATCCGTTCATAAATTTTTGAGTTTTCCCATTAACAGAAGGACAAACAGACAAACACAGGTGGAAACAAAACCTTCTTGGAGGAGGTAATTAACCCGACAAGAGAACATTGCCGACAGACTGCAGTTCTTTATTTCAAATTGACCACAGTAATTGTTCAAACTTTAAATGCCGCATGTAATGCCAAATAGGATTCGGACAAATAAAGAATACGGCTGGCAAAGCACTGACCATTTGGCCCAGCTATGTGCGCTAAGTCCTGAACAGAGGCCCTGGAAAAGCTTGGAAAAGCCTTCAGCAAGTCATGATGCCATAAATATGACTCACATTGTGGGGACCGTAAAATGAATTAACTGGTGACGTCCATCTGGACTGCTAAAGTGCAGCAGCTTGTTTTCACTGGTCTCAGTTCAGCTGTATCTCAATATGTCCTCCTTTCTCCTCAATTTATAATACATTTATATTCCCGCTAGATGCAACCACGCTAAGGCCTCGGCGAGTGAAGCCAAATATGTGGCCAGTGTGACAGAGCAGGAACGGGCTCTGTTCACGGAGACACCATGTCACAGAACCGCGTTAATTATTATATCACAGAACACAAAATTGATTTATAGGACATCACGGAACATTCACATGTTTATTATGAATTAGCCTCCACTTAAATGAAGCGCATCTCGTGTGGATGGATACCCAGGCAGGGAGTAAAATCTGGCTGCAAAAACAGTTGGGGCTGTGGAAGACTAGCTGTAACTCAGCCATAACACAAAAGGGTCGAGTACGATCAGGGGCGGCCAGCCATGGTAAACAGCACGAGAAACAGAAGAATACTAATGGCAGTATTTGTGCTACTGTTAGTTGTAGTAGCAGTGAGAACAGTATTAGTAGCAGTAGTAGTATTAGTAGAGGCCTTTCTGTGTGGAGTTTGCATGTTCTCCCTGTGTTTGCGTGGGTTTCCTCCGAGTACTTCGGTTTCCGCCAACCACAAAAACATGCATTATAGGAACTCTCCTGCCGGTACCCCTGACTAAGGCACTGGCTTTAGCACTGGAGTTGGTCACTGCCAACTGCTTCTAATTATAGGATGGGTTAAATGCAGAGGACAAATTAGCCCATGGGGTTTCATAAAGTGTATCTTATCTTAGTTATAGTAGCAGTATTAGTAAATAGTTAGTATTAGCACTAGTAGCGAAAGCAGGATTAATAGTAGAAGTGGTTTTACTAGTAGAAGTAGAATTAGTATTAATAGTAACAGTAGTAGTAATAGTAGTGGTAGTAATAATAATAGTATGTTGTAGTAGTATCACTATTAGTAACAGTACTAGCGGCTGTATTAGTAATACCAGTTATAGTAGTTGAAGCAGCAGCATCAGTAGTAACAGTAATAGTAGAAGTAATATTAGCAGTAGCAGTATTACTTGTAGAAATGAGAGTAGCAGCAGTATCTGGACGTTTTAGTAATAATAGTAGAAGCAATATTAGCAGCAGTAGTACTTATAGTCATAACAGTAGCAGCAGCAGCCTCAGTATTAGCAGTATTAGCAATAACTGTAGAAGCAATATTAGCAGTATAAGCAGTCGCAGTGCTAGCAGCATCATCGGTAGCAATAATAATGACAGCAGTAGTCGAATCCTTGTGGTCTGAAACACAATGAAGGGAGCAGCAGTTGGACTGAACACACACACACACACACACACATTCGCTGACAGCACTGTTAACCCGCGTCTCTCCCAAACCAGCCCAACCCCACCGGGAACAGTCCTGCCCGGAGTCGTTATGCTGGGAGAGCCACACTTCCCAAGCCGAGCGGCAAATTGTTTATTAAATTTAATAGCTCAGCAGGAAAATATCATTTCCTCCAGCGACATGTTCGCCGTGCTGGCAGCGTGGGGAGAAACAGGCGTTGTGATTTTCTTGGCAGAGGTCAACCGCAAATTAAGACCCGCCTTCCAACAACTGGCTTAGCTAATTCCATTAGCGCGGAAACTGAACGCTTTCTTTTTTTTTTCCTTTTCTAATTTGTGGTGCCCACTGGCCCCCACTCGCCAGGGTACAGATGCTTCATTCAGTCGCAGGTGTCCATTGTAACTAAATCCAACATCCAGCAATGACACCATTAACAGGCAATTGATTTATTTTTCATCAAGGTCCGGGCTGCACTGCGTTGTAATACAATCCATTGAGTGCTGAATGCATGAGTGAGCCAGTCTCAGAGTCTCCCCAGGTCTTTTCTTAAAATCCATTGGAACAGAATGAATTATGTTTACTGTCCAGAAAATTGACGAGAACAAGACGGGGACTTGTTCCAAGTTCACCTGCTGTACGATAAACCATGAATCTTTACCGACCCGTTATCTACAAGGTAAATCAATACCGGTGGACTCTAAATCGCCGAGGCCTAATTCCATCCGCCCAATGTCACTGCTTATCTCACCGGAAAAAAAAGGAATAAACACGACAAGGAAAAAAATGAAGGACATGCGATTGACTTGTTTCTCAAACACTTCCTTCACACTTCTCTCAGGTTATCCGAGGATCGGAAATCTGTTAACATGATGCCTGGTTATTTTTACATCCAACTCCTAAATACAGAAACAAAACAAAACCCCGGTGAGGTAAAAACTTTCCCAGTACACTCGTCATGATTTCGTGAGAGCGGAACAAAAAAAATGCAGATAAGCTGAAACGGAAATGATAATGCAGCTCTGGGCGAGTCATTCAGACTGCCACAGCTGTCCGAAAGGCAGACGTGACTTGAGGTAGGGGACGAAATAAATTCTCGAGCGCCGTGGAAGAGATTGTTTTTGTCCTGAGCAATGCAGTGCGTGTGCATTTAGACAGCTTGGTAATGTTCCCCTGATGCATTATGGGAATTTCGGAAGCGCGCGACTCGACTGACTGACTTATTGGCGGATATCAGATGAATAGTAATGTCTCTTCAGGAATCCACAGTTGTGATTCCGGCGGGTGTGCTCCGGTAGCCGAGCACATGTTTATGCACGGTGATAAATCCCAAAGGCTCTCGGTGCTAAATCTGCGATGAGCATTCATGCTCACACCCTCACTATCGCACTGGGCGCAGGTATCATCGTCCGACGAGAATTCCACAGACACTGCAAAGACACTACGCTCTCAAAAAAGTGTTCAAAATAGCACTGATAAACTCCCAATGTCCTCATCTCCATGTCTGGTTCTGGCCTTGTCATGTCTAGTTCATTTTGTGCACTTTCAGCAAAGTGTGTGCTGAGAATTCACCAAACACAACCCCACATAAATGGCACAGCAGAAATGCCCGCATAAAGACCAACTCAGAGGAAGCTCAAAATCAACCGCTTTTTCTTGGTTTAGAAGATAGCTGCTATTTCATGGTTATTTTCAGAGCAGTATTGCTGTGGTCATTAGCGACCATTTGCCCAAGGGCTGTCTGATACTGTCAGAGGGCTAGGCAGTTATTTTTTACTCTGACTGTTTCTTGTGCTTGTTTCCAGCGTCACCTCCGCTAGTTTTCCCGTTTTTTGCAGCCAACAGGCCAGAAATTCAGTTCAGCATGTGAATTTTGTGCTCCTGCACAGGGAGTTTATGGAAATAAGTAGCTCATTTCTCTTGATGGCTTTTAGTGTTAGCGGGTAATTTCAGGGACATGAAACCAGACAGATGTTCTGGTGCCACACAGTGCGTTTAACGATTTAGAAAGCCAAGGAGTGAAGGACTGTTGTCAGTTAACTGCATGTGTCATCTGCGCGCTTCGTGCTAGTTCATAATGTGCCAACTTCATACCTTACTCTTATCACATCTTATACCTTATTAAATATTTGTGGCTTTTCTATGACTGGGAAATGACTTCTGATCATTAATACACTATTTAATTATGTGAACTACCCCTATATATGAATTTGCTCTAAATGCTTCATCTTTCTGCTCTGATTACGGTCCTTCGACCATAGCATCAGCTCAATCTTCCGTAAAATGGTGGGGCCGGATTCACAGACACAGACTAGAGGCACTCCTAGAGTCACACCTCCGCCAAGTCAGCACAGTCCAAATCTTGCTGAGTGGGAGCAAAATTCAGTTATCCCATGTCATAGCATTTCAAGATGGCCGTTGTGGCGGCCATATTGTTTCACTGATTGCGGTCAAAATCAATAGGGTTCATCTCTAATGTAATAGCGACCCACATACAAAATTTCAGAGATATCCATTCATTACTTTTTGAGTCATCTTGTTCACAATCAAACAGACAAACAAACGGCGCCAATCACATAACCTCCTCCTGCCAACTTCGTAGTTGGCTGACGTTATTAAGACTACTTTTTTTGGACAATCTCCTTTCAAGAATAAACAATAATCTGTATCTGTGAAACTTTAAACTGAGATTAAAACTTTTGAACTTCAGTCAGACTTTTGCTCAGTGCTGTGTGGCACAGGAGTGTCTCTTTAACTGCGCAGGAAACTCTCCGGGTTACAGCTGCAGAGTCACTGAGAGGTGTACAGACACCCAGGCATCTGTGAGTCACGAGTGCTGCCTGCCGCAGGCGGAGAGCACGACACACTCACCACACAGCCGCTGGAGTCCAGCTTTCGGTCAGCAATGCAGCGGAAGTTCCGGCTGCACCCACCGTTGTCTTTGGAGCAGTCACGAACCGGCCCGAAGGAGTCGAGGAGGACCTCCAGGCTGTCGAATGATGAGGATATCATCAGCTCCTCCCTGTAAAGACAAGAAGAAGGAAGAACAAGATATAAGAAGAAGAAGATTATAGAAAAAGAAGAACAAGAAATGCAGAAGAAAAAGAAGACAACGAAGGAGGGGGGGAGTCAATTCTGATTGGTCAAAACAGGCCAACTTTACTACACTCAAAAAATCCGGTGAACACAATATTTTAAATGCCCTTTTGAACCTTTATATTTATTGTTTTGATAAATTCAGCACGGGGATATTGGAAAACGGTGACTGTGGGTGAGGGACAGTTTGCAAATGTGTTTGACATACACTGAAGTAGACAGAGACCGGTCTCCCATCTCTACAAAAGCATCAATCCGTCACAGAGAAACTCTCGATCCAGGGTCTGCCTGTTTGAAAACCCTGGTTCAAAGCATCACAGCCTCACAGAGGCGCGGCAAAGGAACGTTGTTTGTAAAAAAAAATATAGAAAATTGTTCCATTTTTCTTTGATTCCACGTATGTCTGTGTTCTCCCATTCTTTTTTCCCACAAAAACCTTGCCCTGAGACATTTGTTTCTAAAAAAACCCCACTGTGGATACCACACTGACAGGGTTGCAGATTCCACACAGTTAGAAGTTGTCACACGGAAACTGGTCTTCATGACAGGACAACGCGGACGGCTCTTAATTGGATTGCGTTTTTGCCAAACGTTAAATCCAAAAAAAAAAAAAACAGGGCACTATTCATGCAGAATACTTATACTGACAAAAGTGGTTTTATGATAATTCACTGAGTGAATCTGGCCCGGAGTAACAGAGTCTTTAGCTTCCCAAATGTCCCTTTCCTGACACTCTGAATTCATTGAAAGATTGCCTGAAACAAACAATTTTGATATTTCATTAAATTTCCAGGAAAAAAAAGAAAGAAAAAGAAACGATTCTTATCTTGCTAACCAATTTCCATTTTTATAATAGATCAGACTGGCATCTGGGCACATTTGCACAGAGCTAATCCGACAGCCCAGGACAATTACGGAATGCTTCGAGTTTGTCTCTTCTTCCGAAATCACGCAACTCCATTTTTAAACCACTTCGGGTCCTGAGGGTATCTTCAGAGCTTTTTGTGAACCCGCAACCATATGTTCTGCGGCTGCTAACGGAGGCAAAAGAAAAACTGATACAATTTGCTTAGGCCTGAGGGCGTTTCATTGAAACTCGTAAATCCCTTACGTGCACATGTCAAAATTCCGTTCATACGTACATGAAGGCCATCCGAGGGTTATCTCACCGGCGTTTGAACTTGTGGGGCTCAAAGGTTTGCTGTAATGCCAAATTCATGGGCTGCTATAGATTCCACCTGTTGATAAGCTTTATTCTCCTTAGAATGTAAAATCCTAATTCATTTTTTATCTCATCCATCTATCCGTGACTCCTCCGCAAAAGTGCGTCAGATGGTCTTATGAAGATAGACATAGAGCACTTCAGGGATGTGAATTTATGGAAAGGGCTGAACTTATGAAACTTTGAAACAACTTATGGAGTGCAACTGATACAGGTTTTATTTGTACATGTAATCTATTTGTGCAGCAGGTTACTTTACTGATGCAAGACCCAGCAAAACAGCCTTGGCTGAGCCTGGAATTGTGTTCAAACTCTTTGAATTACCTGCCTCGGTCCCCTGTCATAATGCTATGCTTGAATCTGCTTTGTAATCCAAGGTATTCTTACAGATGCACACGCACACACATACACACACGCGCACACGCACGCACACGCACGCACACACATACACACACGCGCACGCACACGCACGCACACACAAACACACGCACACACACACACACATATATTCATACATTCACAGATACAAACAAACACGTGCACACAAAAACATACACGCACGCGCGCACGCACACGCATACACAAATGTTCACACACTCACACATACAAACAGAAACACAGGCAAACACAAGTACACATGCAAAGATACATGCAAACACGCACACGCACGCACACACACGCACACACACACAGCCTTGTCTTTGTGGCATTGTGAGGACACCAGACCAGAACATGCTTTCTGGGAACCACCTTTTCTGTTGGTTGTACAGCACTGAGAAAAATCAGGCAACATCTTGGAGCGAACCTTAACAGGAATATCACTTCAAATTGTCAATCAGAAAAAGTAGAGGTCCCAGACCAGACCAGGAAGTGCTTTCTGGGGACTTGTCTGGTATTTATATACATGTGAGGTCAATACATACACACTTTCTGGTTTTTATGTCTTCCTGAGTACCACGTAACACACTTTCTGGTTTTTATTCCTTCCTGAGTACCACGTAACACACTTTCTGGTTTTTATTTCTTCCTGAGTACCACGTAACACGCTGTCTGGTTTTTATTCCTTCCTGAGTACCACGTCACACTTTCTGGTTTTTATTCCTTCCTGAGTACCACGTAACACACTTTCTGGTTTTCATGTCTTCCTGAGTACCACGTAACACACTTTCTGGTTTTTATTCCTTCCTGAGTACCACGTAACACACTTTCTGGTTTTTATTCCTTCCTGAGTACCACGTAACACACTTTCTGGTTTTTATTCCTTCCTGAGTACCACGTAACACACTTTCTGGTTTTTATGTCTTCCTGAGTACCACGTAACACACTTTCTGGTTTTTATTCCTTCCTGAGTACCACGTAACACACTTTCTAGTTTTTATTCCTTCCTGAGTACCACGTAACACACTTTCTGGTTTTTATGTCTTCCTGAGTACCACGTAACACACTTTCTGGTTTTTATTCCTTCCTGAGTACCACGTAACACACTTTCTGGTTTTTATTCCTTCCTGAGTACCACGTAACACACTTTCTGGTTTTCATGTCTTCCTGAGTACCACGTAACACACTTTCTGGTTTTTATTCCTTCCTGAGTACCACGTAACACACTTTCTGGTTTTTATTCCTTCCTGAGTACCACGTAACACACTTTCTAGTTTTTATTCCTTCCTGAGTACCACATAACACACTTTCTGGTTTTTATGTCTTCCTGAGTACCACGTAACACACTTTCTGGTTTTTATTTCTTCCTGAGTACCATTTAACACTTTCAGGTTTAGCTCACTTTGGGGAAACACTCAACACTTTTTACAGTAAAGATGAGTGCTGTGCAGCTGTACTGCACCATGATACTCACTGGCTGAAGCTTGGCAATACATACCAAAATTTTGTTCTGTAAAAGCTATTAATCTGAGATCATTTGGCAACCAGTTAAAAATGCTTTGGAGCACATTTAAGTAACTGTACAAGCTTAAGAGATTAAATATTGGCTAAACCGATAGGGATTTTATCCACAATTAAAATTTTCTACAATATGACATCTGGTACCAAGCGCACACAATAGCATTATTGCAGGACAGAAGTCAAAGCAATGACTAAACATTTGACTGATAAAAGTATACTCAGCAACAAAAGTTTCAGTGACACCAATATTGTTAATTATTTTTCATAACGCAATTATGAAATCGTCATACATGGTGATATCAGACTGAAACAGTACACGTAAACACAACATTGAAATGGAAATCATGAAAATGCGAGAAAATGACTTTGCACGTGAAAATGTGCGTAAACCATGCTTGTGGATGGCAATAAAAGAGGAGAATTTTTGGAATGTTCACATTGTGCCTGATGAACGACGGAAGCATCACTTATCGAAAACACAGCCATTTCGGATCAGGAACTCTACCCTCTAAATGCCAAGACTGTCTGAAAATGATCGGTGGAGGGCCATTGGGATGATTGAATCCGGAACCTCGCAGAGGGAAGTTGCTCATCGCCTGAATGTCCACCGAAACACCATTTGGACCTTATGGCAGCGTCATCAGCAGACAAGGCATGTCAGAGACCGTCCTCGCAGCGGCCGTCCACGAGTAACCACTCCCAGACAGGACAACTGGATTCGAACAACCCATCTCCGAAATCGATTCCAACCTGCAACCATAACTGCAAGAACGATACCTGGTTTGAGGCGACTGTCTGCACAGACAATCCGTCGCAGTCTCCGTCATTTTGGCATTGTCCCACGTCGGCCAGCAAGACGTCCAATACTCACAGTACAACACCGACGACTGTGTCTACAGTGGGCACAACAACATCGACGGTGGATCCAACGTCAGTGGGATCTTGTACTCTTCACTGATGAATCAAGATTCATGCTTAACCGATGTGATGGTCGTTTACGTGTATACCGTCGACGTGGAGAACGTTATGCCAACAACTGTGTTCAGGAATTTGATCGTTTTGGAGGTGGTAGTGTCATGATTTGGGGAGGGATCACGGCTAGAAACAGAACAGATTTGCTTGTTATTGATGGAAATCTGAAAGGTCAAAGATATCGCGATGAAGTGCTACGGCCATTGGTGGTATCGTTTTTGATGCAACATGGTCCCGGAATAATGCTTTAACATGATAACGCCAGACCACACGTTGCAAGGATTGTACAGCAGTATCTGATGCAACAACATGTCAATGTCCTGCCATGGCCAGCCAGATCCCCAGACATGTCCCCAATCGAGCATCTTTGGGACGAGATGGATCGACGTTTGCGGCGGTTGGATAACCCGCCAGCTACACTCCAGGAATTGCAACAACGTCTACGTCAGATTTGGAATGACATCCCACAGCAATTTCTGGCACATCTGATTCAGTCCATGCGCCGGAGATGCGTTGCTTGCATCATGGCACGAGGAAGTCACACCCGGTATTGAAGTGTGAAGGTCACAATTGGTTAGACGTCAGACAAGTGCTTCATGACGCATGAAAATGACATTTTTCGTTTTGAGTGACGTTGGCACTGAAAAGTCAGTGTTTCCCCTGTTAAATAAACATATTGATTGCATTGAGATCTTTGCGTGTCATTTATAACATACACATAAATGGTGTCACAGAAACTTTTGTTGCTGAGTATATAATGTCTGAAAAATGTCAGATCACCATCACTGAATACAGAAACTGTTTATGATGGAAATGTAAGACAAATTTCAAGCCATCATAATGTAATCTGTACGAACCTTACATGCTTCAGGTTGTCTATACACCCAGTGCTATATTACATTGTAAAAAATATGTTGTTTTTACATTAAAAAAATAAGAATAATTCTGTAAAAATACAGCAAAAATGTAAACCAGGCCTCAAATTAAGTTATTTTTAGAGCAAGGCCACTTGCCCTTTTGAAAGTGGGGTATCACGGCCAAAATGTAGGTCACCATGGCCAAAACCAAATTAATCAATTTTGCAAGAAAAATAAGAGATGATTACAATGTATGTGGATAAGACGGTATGAATCAATAATTAGGAGCCCATTGAAAACCAGTATTTTATCAATTTTTAAAATGGTTAAATTTTTTATTTAACTTGCAGCAATTTATCAAGAGAACAATCAAGACCAATACATGGCCAATAATTAGAAATGATAATGAAAAAGTGAATGTCTATTGCCTACATTTATATAACTGGCATTGAAAGGATAATAATATGTATGCAAAAATCCAAAACTTTCGTTGACTTCGCGGCATCAATTTTCTCCATCCTTACAGTTGTCACTCAGCTGTGCATCATGCCAGACAACGCCCTTTCGCCATGACTACATTCAGAATCTACATTGGATTCTCATGGCTTAGTGCTTAATGAGTATCGGAAACCTACGCAAATCTGTGTTACGCAAGCGCAATAATTATAAGGACATATTAATATTTTACATTGTCATTATGTGCAGAAGAAAACGCTTCAATTTTATGGTGCAATTCCAACGAAAATAAATAAATTAGAATGCAGTCATTCAACAAATTAACTGTAGCTATCCAGGAAAACTGCGAGAGGTTTTGGTAATCAAGCATTGAAAGATGAGGTTTTTTCGATGGCCACACTGCAGAGACGCACTGCACAGGCCTATGTTTATAGCCAATGCCCTCTCCAGCTACCTCTCAAAGTTCAGTTTCTGTTAAGGAAAGTTTAACAACCACCGTTTTCACCCAACCCAAAAAGACATCTATACTTGACACCAACAGTATTTAATTGCTTGCGCTTAAAACATAATGTGAGCTGATTTTTCTCAACTTGGAAGGATGTAAGATATCAACCCATATATATATATATATGAGATAAAGTTCTTATCTCTATGTATCAACCTCTTACAACATGGCCTTATTCATGGGCGTGTGGTCACAGAAGTACTCTGAAGACCAGCGCCGCGTGACGATGGGAGCCGCACATCAAAATCATTCTTTCAGTAAGATTTACATGCTGTTGTTGCTTACTGTACATAAAAAAAATTCCATACCTACATTGAAGACCACTGTCTTAGAGCATTTTATTTAAACTCACTCCCTGCTTATAGATGCTTCACTTTAATCTGAAATGTGAAAAATGTCACCCAGCGTACAAAGGTAAGCATTGAAAAATGGAAAATCAAAGCTAGATGTACCTCAAGATGCATTTATGCGCACCGAAAGATCTCAAGAATCGAATAAGTTGCCTTTCAAATGATCTATTAACCGCAAAGCAGTACAAAAGCATCTTTCATCAAAAAATTTGCATACAAGTAATACGTACTTTACAAACATTACAACACTAAGCATGACAAATTCATAACCTTAAGGTTAATCAGTTCTATTTAACATAAGTTGCTGAAAGAGAGAGAGACCTAGGCAGTTTGATGAATTTTCAAGTTCAAAACTTTAATTTGAACACCAATTGAATTTTCAAATAAACAAAAACATGTCTGCACATGCCTTCAAGTACAAAAAATGTTCTGACAAAAATGTCAGTCATCATTTCCAAAAGTAAGGATTCTCCTTTTTAAATCACTTTTTTTTGCCACCCTATTTCCTAATAACAGATTTGGTGACATCGACAGATTAACCAATAACAAAAGTAAATTGTGAATAAAATTAAAAGGCAAAGACTTTCAGATCACATGAGCCAATATGTTATTTACAATAGAACATAGATAATATTTCAAATGTTGAGACTGAGACATTTTACATTTTTATCCACAAAATGAGCTTATTTCAAATTTACTGGCTGCAACATGTCTCAATTAAGTTGAGACACAGGGAAAAATCGGGCTGAAAAGCTAATAATATATGAGAGAATCAGCTCCAAGAACATTTTGTAAATAATTACATTAAGTGGCATCAGGTGTGTAACACGATTGGTTATAAAAGGGATGTCTTAGAGAGGCTGAGTCTCTCAGAAGTAGAGATGGCCAGAGGCTCTCCAACCTGTGAAGGATTGCTTTAAAAAAAAAAAATAATAATAATAATAATTGTGGAATACTTTAAAAACAATGTTCCTCAACGTCAAATAGCAAAGGTTCTGGAGGTCTCATCATCGACAGTGCATAACATCAAAATTTGCAAAAGTCATCTATAAACACAGTCTGCAGTGCCATCCACAGATGCCACCTAAACTATCACGCAAAAAGGAAGCCATTGTTGAGCATGATCCAGCAGCGCTGCCATGTTCTGTGGGCCAAGTCTCATTTAAAATGGACTGTAGCAAAGTGGCAAAGTGTCCTGTGGTCAGACGAGTCCAAATTTGACATTCTTGTCAGAGTAGAAAGACCACCGCTCCTGTTATCAGCATTCATTTCAAAAGCCAGCATCTCTGATGGCATGGGGATGCATTACTACATATAATATGGGACACTTGCATGTTTTAAAAAGAGCAATGCAAGGCGTGGCATATGCCCCCAACTGAAACAGTTGATGAACATTTACAGAAAGCGAGTGTTAGGCATCACCCGCCATGTGTGACCCTTCAGGTCGCCAAAAAGCAAAAACCTCTGGAGAGTGTGACAAAGGATTTCAAGATGGCTGCCGTGGTGGCTATATTGGTTGGCAGAGCAAGCTCAAAATCGATAGGCATTGTCCACCATGTAGGATCATTCACCCCACCAAACATCATAAACCTCCATCGAGCGGTGTTCAGGTTAGACCGCAACAAATGATTTGAAGATATCTGCCATGGTGGCCATACTGTTAGGCGTACCAAACTGAAAATCAATCAGCATCATCCCCTATGTATGACCATTCACCCCACCAAAAATTACAAACCTCCGTTGAGCGGTATTCAGGTTAGAAGGCAACAAAGGATTTGAAGATGTCTGCCGTGGCGGCCATATTGTTTGATGGAGCAAGCTGAAAATCCATAGGCATCATCCCCTATGTATGACCATTCACCCCTTCAAAAATGATAAACGTCCATCGAGCGGTGTTCAGGTTAGAGTGCAACAAAGGATTTGAAAATATCTGCCGTGGCGGCCATACCATTTAGCGGAGCAAGCTGAAAATCGATAGGCATGATCCCCAATGTATTACCATTCACCCTTTCAAAATGTATAAACCTCCACTGAGTGGTGTTCACGTTAGATCGCAACAAACGATTTGACCATTCACCCCACCAAAGATCATAAACCTCCATCGAGCAGGGTTCAGGTTGGAACACAACAAAGGATTTGAAGATATCTGCCGTGGCGGCCATACTGTTTGGCATAGCAAGCTGAAAATTGATATGCAACATCCCGTATGTATGACCATTCACCCCTCCAAAAATTACAAACCTCCGTCGAGCGGTGTTCAGGTTAGAGGACAACAAAGGATTTGAAGATGCCTGCCGTGGCGGCCATATTGTTTGCAAAGCAAGCTGAAAATCGATAGGCATCATCCCCTATGTATGACCATTCACCCCTTCAAAAATTATAAACCTCCGTTGAGTGGTGTTCACGTTAGATCGCAACACAGGATTTGACCATTGACCCCACCAAAAATCATAAACCTCAGTCGAGCGGTGTTCAGGTTAGAGCACAACAAAGGATTTGAAGATGCCTGCCGTGGCGGCCATATTGTTTGCAAAGCAAGCTGAAAATTGATAGGCATCATCCCCTATGTATGACCATTCACCCCTTCAAAAATTATAAACCTCCGTCGTGCAGCGTTTACATTAGAGCCCGACAAAGGAAAAGTTTATGACAGGACGCTTGGACGGATGAACAGACGGAAGTACCGAAAACATAATGCCCCCGATTAACTCTTTCAAAACGGGGACATAAAAAACACCATGAATGCTAAATGGAATATAAAGGTTTTAGAGCAGCATGTGCTCCCTTCCAGATGACATCTATCCTAGGGAAGGCCTTGTATATTTCAGCAGGACACAGCAAAACTACATACTGCAGCTATTACAACAGCATGGCTTTGAAGTAGAAGAGTCCGTGTGCTGAACTGGCCTGCCTGCAGTCCTGATCTTTCACCAATTGAGAACATTTGGCGCATAATTAAACAAAAATTCCATCAAAGGAGACCCAAAACTTTCCAGCAGCTGGAAGCCTGTACTAAAAAAAGAGTGGGATCAAATTCCAATGGCTAAACTCAAGAAACTTGTCTCCTCAATGCACCACTCTGTGTTAAAAAGAAGAGGGGAAAAAGAAGAGGGGATGCTACACTATGGTAAACAGGCCCCTGTCCCAACTTTTTTGAGACCTGTAGCAGCCATCAAATTTGAAATGAGCTCATTTTGTGGATAAAATTGTGAAATTTAAAAATTGTAAAACTCGGTTTCCACATTTGCTGTTATCTCTGTTCCACTGTGAATAAAATGCTGGCCGGTGTGATTTGAAAGTCATTTTTGTTTTGATTTTATTCACAAAATATCACTTTGTGTCAACTATTTCGGAATACGGGTAGTAAAAAACAAACATCCTATTATTGCACAATATTAACAAACCTTAGAGAAATGCTGAAAAGTAGCTACACTGTTTTGTAGAAATCAATTAAGTTTTTAGTGAATATGATTTTTATTTTGCGACAGTATTATTATTATTTATTATTATGTGCCTGCATGCAATAAGTGGCCCCTTTAAACTTTTCTCTTCAGAGCTGTGATTCGGTTTTTGATGTAAAATTTAATAGCCAACCAGTTCCTGTTTTTGAGTGCTACATTCTCCTGTTCAATGCACTTATCGCAGTCGCGTTTCCCTGGGACACGGCATGTGGTGATGAAGGACATCATGTGTTTCTCAACAGCCAGGATCTCCTCTCTCCCCCAAGGCCTCTTTTTAACAGGCTGCCGAGCTGTAAAAGAACAAACACATAATCAATTCTGTTTCTTAACCAAGGAGTGATTTAGAAGCAATTTAAGTATCATAGGTGAATGAGAACTCAGAAACTTCCCCCACCCCCCAAAAAAATCTTAATCTTGTGTTTCTACTATCCAGATTTCAGCACATGCCAAGAATACACACTTACAACCACACCATAAACTAATCTGATTTCAGACCAGTCTCAGAGAACTTGCCTCTCTCCCTTTTTGGTGACCTTGGTTGTTTGGTGTGTTGAGGTGCGATGGTGCTCTGCTGTGGTGATGCATCATCAAGGTTCACATTAGATGGTGCATCCTCTTCCATCTGACTAGATGTTACCTTACTCCCTACAACAGAGCAGAAGAATATAGACTGTATAACCAAAGAAATCCACCACAGCTCACTAAACATCCTCCATCCTTTGTGCAATAGGTGAAAAACCAGTCGGCTATTGTGACCGTAGTGGTGCTCAAACTGATTGTGAAGCACACGTGACACCAGCTATTCAACCCCTCTATGCTAGTAATTCAAGTTTTTTGATCTAATATTTGTAACCAATAGACTCCAGAAGTTGATCAAGTTTCTCGTGTTAAAAAGGAAAAGTATATTTGTTGATACATTTTAAAATTTGTATACAGGATGATGAAAATGGTTTTCCTTGAATAGTTTGTCAAATTTAGTTAAATATGTTCCTAATTACATGTTAAAATACATTATTTAAATTATTTAGGAGGGTATTTGTCAACTTACCTGCTAAATTGAAAGATTTGGGATTATCTGGTTAACAGGAAATGCTTTTCTTTTGAAGTACTTCTAAACTGAATTCACAGGAAGTAAGGCACTTCCAGTCACTTGATGGTATGAAGTCAAGAATAGTAAAACTGAGTGTTAACATGACTTTTCATCCATTAACATTAAAATGTTAACATAAAGGTTGACTGCATTTTGGTCATAATTTGAAGCTCTTCACTATAAGGCATGGGTAATCAAAACACACAGACATGTTGGAAGTCTACGGACTGCAAACTGCAGCATAAGTGTCTCCTCCACAAAATCACAAGATCTGGGTTCACTGCAGTATGGATTCTCAATGCTGATAAGAAAGGTTAAACTATAAACCAAAATGTCAAATACATGTGCAAAATTACCTACACTTTCTAAGACTTACCTGAAATTAGATCATAAACTATTTTGATTCGCATAAACTGAAAAAATTATTAAAAAACTGAAAAAATTAACTCAATAACTCTTAACTAGCTGTTTGACACAGCTATATAGTGCTTAGAAGTGTTGTAGTTTCAAGCCTGTGACATAAATACAGTTGATGGAGTTGATACATACTTATTACTGTTTTTCTGTGCCATTAAGCACATTCTGAGGTGATATTGCAAACGAGTAAATGACATAACCTAAGTTTTTCCTTTTTGTTGCATGTAAACAAATGCTGTTGTAAGGTGAATCACAGGCTTCCAGAACTTCAATTGACGGAAAACCATTGACAAGCACTGCTCCAAGATGGCGGTGGTCTTGAAGCATCCTGGGCAGGGTCGTGTGGCATCTATATCTATGGATACACTACCCTGGTTATATCCTAACCTAAAAGAGCTGAACCCACCTACCCTATTGCCCCCCCCAACACCTCTAACACCATGCTTGTGCTTGACATGCAGTGCTTACAACAGCAATCTAAAAGCTCAAACTCAACGTTGGTGCAGAGATTAAAATGAAGCTGTCACAGCTGTTACAAAGTGTAGAATGGCTGATAAGCTCAGTGCAGAGCCAGGCCAGATAGTAATAAAACGTTTGTGGACTTTCACTCAGCCTGCATGGGGAAGGTGTTGATGATCTCACCACGGGGAGTTAGGTACAGGGCTCTGGCAGACACAATGCCCCGGTGAGAGTCCTATTACTGTCCCCAGTCTAAGTTATTAATCGGTTTCAAATAATCTAAACCTATGAGAACTTCATAATATGCTTATATGGTCAATATCTTGCAAAGAAATCACTTCTGTACGGATAACCCAGTATACTAATTGAATCTTAGGACTTTTTCATGACAACTGCATCATATTAGTACATATTCCTATCATGTTTGGTCTTGTTATTCTCGGGGAAATCCAGGGAATTGAATGAAGTATGTTTCATTCCCATTGGAATCATGGTTCATTCCCTTTTGGAAACTCCTGAAAATTGGTCAGAACACTTTTTGGTAATCAACCCGTTCTCCTCTCTGTGCTAAAGTGTTTTATTACATCCTCTAAATGGAGGAAACCCAAAAACCAGATTCGACCCCCCTACCGGGTGTTTATGGCCACGCCGCCTGGATCAAAAAAGGATTTTGGCTTAAAAACAAGGAGAGACAGACTGTTCGGGGAATATTCGGGGACGATATCCGGTCTTTCCTTGCGCACATCCATGTGTAAGTAGAGCCTGTAATTATGGAGAATGGTATCCGATCTTTCCCCACTTGAGAAACCTTTTTCGCCATGTATGACTTCATTCTCTTTTTCTAAATTGTTTGTAACTTGTAATTGGTTTAACTTGGATTCGTTTTATTTAAGCTCTTGGTGAATAAAGAGCTTACGTGGTAAATAAACTAAATTCTTGTTATTTCTTTAAACTTGCATGGTCTCTGTGACTCTTAATCCTCTTATTCTTTCTAGCTACGTTAAGACAGATACCTAGGGGTTAAGCTCAACCAAGGACTGACTGATCAGCGGCATTGGGATGAGAATTGGTTTTATTAAGTTGGAGAGACAATCATGATCTACCTATATAAAGGGTTTAAGTATTGCCGGTTCTGGGATTTTAGCCTTAAGGAAACCCATGGACGAAAAGTCGGTTATCTGTTAAAATTCCCTAAAGGAACCCATTGGCGTGCATAGATCTGGGTTCGCTGTATTCACGCCAAAAGATGCTGTTGCAGTGATGGATGACTTCCAACCTGTAATTTAATCGACGAACCTAGAATCCGGTAACAGCACTAGAACCCGAGAGTGCATGTTTAGCAATGTCGGTTGTCCCCAAAGTGGTTGAGGTGTAGTCTCACCTAGATTCACGCATGCTTTCCTGAGATCATGAATTCTAATTCTAATTCTAATTTGGAGTCAGATAATTAAGGAGAGGATGACCAAATTTGGTATTCTAAATTTATTATGGAGTCAGATTAATTGTAACCGTTGTGCTTTTGTGCCCCGTTGTTTGAACGGAGGAAATATATCCATTTTATAGTGATTTGCACCAGCCAGGGGTCACGCATGCAAAAACTAACTCAAAAGAACATGCATAAACCTTCGCCCCCGGTTCCTCCGCCGTTGGTCGAACTGCTATGGGTATTTCAATAGTCACCTCTCTGATGTTGCAAATGAACATGAAGCTTTAAAGTTAACAAAAACATTATATGACCAGTTGTTGACGGGCAAAAGCAGACTCCATATGGATTCTGTAAACTGATAATGCACATGGGTGTCCACAAATATGCAGCAGTGGTTACATATAAAATTGTATGCAAATACCAACCTTCAGAGTCTGACTCGCATGCCTCGTCAGGGTCGCTGTCAGGGTGCACATTCTCTGTATGGGGGTGAGGGGGAATGAATGTTATTCAAGATCATTTGTTTTTGACATGGTGAATAATGCCCATAAAACTTAATTACAAAAAGTACATTAGGAAAGAAAATTTTCTTTTAAAAGGAGACAAGAGAGATAGACAAATAGTACCCTCAGGGTCAATGTTGATTTCATCCAAGGTCTTTCCCTTGAATTCTCCCAGGCGTCCTTTCTCCAGAGCCATCAGAACCTTGCTTATTTTAGCAAGCTGGAGGGTGCCCTCAGGAAGCCTATAGAACTGCCTATGAACTCGTATGTCATGGCCGAGAAAATCAGCCAACTGGTCCAACTCTGTGTTGCTGAGGTTGAGAACTTGCGAAAGAGTGCCTGTTTGTTTGCGAAGCTTTGTGGAGGTGAGACTTTCGGGACTTTTTGCACCACAGATCTTTGCAAAATGTCGAAGGCAGTCGGAACCACGGAGGCATGTAAAGGCAGATGGTCTAGCAAAAAGGTACCTGTTCTCTTGAGGAACCCCACATTCCTGCCGTTTGCTGGTGAGTAAATCCAATGCGTGCTGCATTGCCGGGGTCAGAAGAACAGGAACCTTTCTTCCTCTTTTTCCCCTGATCTCGATCCGTCTGAAGTGTTGGCAGAGTTTCTTCTCAACAGGTGACAGGGCATCAACCACATCATCTTGAGGATCTGATGTACTGTTAGACAAATATGCTGTCATGGGCATCTTTGACACCTCCCCGGCTCTTCGACGATTAAAAAGGATGATTTGAGTCAACGTGACCTTAGTCAGCTGTGACCATGTCTGTGGGGATGTCTCAGTGGATAGTTTTGAGCTGTAATGTTGCTGTTTCTCATCCAAATAGGAGTGGAGAGTTTGAACATCCTTTGTGAAAGGAAGCAGCTGAGGGGTGTTCCACCTGGCTTCCTGCAGTGTCCTCAGCGATGCAGCCGAAACCATTTCATTCCAGCGAGTTTCGTACACTCTGCGAAATGTACGTGCATCTTTGGCAGCACTGTAGTTGTTTCGTAAATTTGCACGACTTTCAACAAGCATTGATACCTTTGTCAGGCTATGTCCAATTTTGAGGGCCAGACTTGGACACTTGTAAGTGTTGGTTGCACTATCAAAACCTGCCACCTCTTTTACAGCCTGAACAACTTGCATGAAGTTGGATGGTCTGATGTGGTCTCGAATGGTCTTCATGGAAGTGGTTTTTCTGGAGCACAGCAGAAGTCTTCCAAGCTCTCTTAACTTCTGCCGGATATATTCATGTTTTCCAGGATCATGTCCCAGTCTGTTGTACAGATGGTCCCCGTACTCCAGGATACAGGCATCAGATTTAACTGCTGAAAAAATTTCATCTTGGACCATGTTGTTTAAGAGTTTCCATAAGTCCTGTTTGACACCAGGTGGAGGAGGTGTAGTAAATGCACAAAGGGCCTGGACACGGGTTTTACCTGGTTTGTGTGGTACACAAGGCCTAAGCTTGCAAATTTGCATGTGCCGCCAAAGGAGCTTTCTGGCAAAAAGGCCTTGACAATATGCACAGTGTAGGAAATCCTGCGCTCTGGAATCCTGCCTTGGCTGCTTGCGGGGAACAAGGTTACCGACCCCAGAGTGGAGTACCTCAACGTTGTGTGAAAAGTTGCCCCTGTTTCTTAAAAGTTCCAGATGCATTTGCCTTTCTTTGGAGCCTTTTTTGAAGGCAAAAGCCTGTGCTACCTCTGCCTCATTCATATGTGCTCGCTCTAAATGTCTTGCAATTTTTAAAACACCCAACTTGCAATACAAACAGTACTGCCTCTTGTTATAAATTCTTGACCCATTCTTGTTTTTGCAAACAGCGGGTATGGAAAGTGGACCACCAGAATCATTATCATTTCTAAGAAGGGAAGAGGTACTGTCAGGAAGACTTCGTTCCTGGTCCTGGTCTAAATCCACCACCGAATTTTGGAAGAGAGCATCAGTGTCTCCGACAGAACTCTGGTTAGTTGAGTCAGCATGGCTGGCTAGTGTTGAATGATGAACCACACTTGTGAAGCGTTGCCTTTTACGCATCAGACCAGAGCTACTTCTCCTCCTAACAGGTGAACACCCTCTTGTAACAACCCGCTGTGAGGAGGCTTCAGATCTTTGGGGTAAGGGAGAAAAATCTGTGTTGACATCATTATTCTTGAAGAGAGGGTCCGCAACTTCCAGGACTTCACTTCCTTCCGAATCATCAGAGTCCTCACTTGTCTTAGGAATGTATTCCTCTTCAGTGTCAGCTGAGGTGGTGTCAAAAAGCTCATCCGAATCAAAGTGAATCTGGTTTTTCATCTAAAGAAAACAATAAAAATATGATGGACAGAGGGCATAAGACCGATGAAATGTCTGCAATTGGATTGTAATACAGCGCCCTCTATAATTATTGGCACCTCTGGTAAAGATATGTTAAAATTACATTTTTATTGCAGAAGCATACTCTCACACTGAAAATCGTAGAAAAATGTAACCTTCAACTCAAGTGAATATTAAGAGGGGAAAAAAAAATCCCTGACTAGGAAATAATTATTTTTCATGAATCACCTGTTCCACAATTATTGGCATCGCCAACAATTTCTAGGAATTAAATGTAATTGAAGTATTTCTGTCATTTCTACAGTAGTTTACAAAGTTGATCAGAGTATCTAGGAACATTTAATTAGTAAATTATCACTTCCCGTTTCCCTGGGGTATAAATATGACGTGACCTTGAGGCCAATTCTCCTATCTACTCTTCAACAAGGGAAAGACAAAGGAACAAACCATTCAGGTAATGCAGATGTGTGTCGACCTTCACAAGCCAGGCAATGGCTACAAGAAAATAGCCACTTGCCTGCACCTGCCCATATCTACTGTCAGAGGAATCATTAACAGGGTTCCTACACTTTTTTACCAGTGATTTTTCAAAACTTTTCCATAATATTTTACCTAGTTTCCATGACTTAGTTTAAAATAGGTAAGGCCTATAATAGCGAAAAAAGTGCACCATAATGTGCTCCTACAGTTTGCTATGACCTAAGCAGTGTGGCACAAATGTAGCACGGAGAATGGAAGGGATATTGTGTCTATCTACCACCTATCCTGTGGCATCGCACAATGGCATAAGAGCCTATGGCACCATTCTTGTATTTTCTCAATTATATTTAACAAATAAACAACAATACTACCCTACAAAGGCTAAGTGCAGTAACTACGCAATAATTTAAACAGTAAAAAATGGCTTCAGAGTTTGTTTGCTGTCCCAGCAAATTCATAGTCAGCACTTCTACAAAACCCAAAACCAGTGAAGTTGGCACGTTATGTAAATCGAAGATAAAAACAGAATACAATGATATGCAAATCCTTTTCAACTTATATTCAAGACAAGATGTTTAATGTTCAAAGTGAGAAACTTTATTTTTTTTGGCAAATAATCATTAACTTAGAATTTAAAGGCAGCAACA
Source organism: Gymnothorax reevesii (assembly GCA_029721435.1). Lineage (NCBI taxonomy): Eukaryota > Metazoa > Chordata > Actinopteri > Anguilliformes > Muraenidae > Gymnothorax > Gymnothorax reevesii. Next base: position 10,374,220 of record CM056576.1, read on the forward strand.
CATTGCAAAAAAGTTGGCACAGGGGCCTTTTTACCACTGTGTTACATCGCCTTTCCTTTTAACGACACTCAGTAAACGTTTGGGAACTAAGGAGACCAATTTTTGAAGCTTTTCAGGTGGAACTCCTTCCCATTCTTGCTTGATGTACAGCTTAAGTTGTTCAACAGTCCGGGGTCTCCGTTGTCGTATTTTACGCTTCATAATGCGCCGCACATTTTCAATGGGAGACAGGTCTGGACTACAGGCAGGCCAGTCTAGTACCCGCACTCTTCTACTACGGAGCAATGCTGTTGTAACACGTGCAGAATGTGGCTTGGCAATGTCTTGCTGAAATAAGCAGGGGCGTCCATGAAAAAGACGTTGCTTGGATGGCAACATATGTTGCTCCAAAACCTGTAAGTGCCTTTCAGCATTAATGGTGCCTTCACATATGTGTAAGTTGCCCATGCCTTGGGCACTAATACACCCCCCCATACCATCACAGATGCTGGCTTTTGAACTTTGCGCCTATAACAGTCCGGATGGTTCTTTTCCTCTTTGGTCTGGAGGACGTGACGTCCACAGTTTCCAAAAACAATTTGAAATGTAGACTCGTCAGACCACAGAACACTTTTCCACTTTGCATCAGTCCATCTTAGATGAGCTTGGGCCCAGCGAAGCTGGCAGCGTTTCTGGGTGCTGTTGATAAACGGTTTTCGCTTTGCATTGTAGAGTTTTAACTTGCACATGCAGATGTAGCGACAAACTGTAGTTACTGACAGTGGTTTTCTGAAGTGTTCCTGAGCCCATGTGGTGATGTCCTTTACACACTGATGTCGGTTTATGATGCAGTACCGCCTGAGGGATCGAAGGTCACGGGCATTCAATGTTGGTTTTCGGCCTTGTCGCTTACGTGCAGTGATTTCTCCAGATTCTCTGAACCTTTTGACAATATTGCGGACCGTAGATGATGAAATCCCTAAATTTCTGGCAATAGCTTGTTGAGCAATGTTGTTTTTAAACTGTTCGACAATCAGCTCACGCATTTGTTCACTGAGTGGTGACCCTCGCCCCATCCTTGTTTGTGAATGACTGAGCATTTCAGGGAAGCTGCTTTTATACCCAATCATGGCACCCACCTGTTCCCAATTAGCCCGTTCACCTGTGGGATGTTCCAAATAAGCGTTTGATGAGCATTCCTCAACTCTGTCTTTTTTGCCAGTTGTGCCAGCTTTTTTTAAACATGTTGCAGGCATCAAATTCCAAATGAGCTAATATCTGCAAAAGATTACAAAGTTTACCTGTTCGAACATTAAGTAACTTGTCTTTGCAGTGTATTCAATTGAATATAGGTTGAAAAGGATTTGCAAATCATTGTATTTTGTTTTTATTTACGATTTACACAACGTGCCAACTTCACTGGTTTTGGGTTTTGTATGACAGATTAAGATTAACTGATTCACCCTGGTATAATTTCTGTCCAAATAAATCCTGACCACAATAGTACTTTTAGGCCCAAAACTGAGTTACTCACACTTTACCCAATATGTAGTTTCTGCACTTAGGCTTTGAAGGGCAGAATAAATAACCTAGTGCTACATTTAAATGCTCAAGAAAGCAAAAACATTGAAGAGGTGACAAACAGATGGCATTTAATATTTTCTGAGACAAATGTTGAACAATTACTAATTATTATTTAGAGCAGTGGTTCTCAACCTTTTTTGAGAAAATGCCCCCGTGACCTTACCATGATCCTCAGATGATGATCTGGCAGATTTATTATAAGCATAGGAAATGTGCTTGATAAGAAACAAAACTAAAATATTAAAATTGGCTGTAATAATTCATGTTCTCCCCGTGTTGCGTGGGTTTTCGCCGGGTACTCCGGTTTCCTCCCACAGTCCAAAGACATGCATATTAGGCTAATTGGAGACACCAAATTGCCCATAGGTATGAGCGTGAGAGTGAATGGTGTGTAAATGGTGTGTGCGCCCTGCGATGGATTGGCAACCTGTTCAGGGTGGGTCCCTGCCTTTGCCCGTAGTCAGCTGGGATAGGCTCCAGCTCCCCCCGTGACCCTAGTGAGGAATAAGCGGGTATAGAAAATGGATGGATGGATGGATGGGCTGTAATAATTAATAGGCATAATCGTAATAATAGTTGGCTAATATATATTTGTAATAATAATAGAAGGCCTATATATTTTATAATAGGCCTCGTAAATTATAATGTTAGTTGTACACCTTTTGCTGTTCAGTACGAGAAAATACGCATTCATTTGTGTGAAATGGTGACCAATTTCACCAAGAAACATTCATCAGCGCCAAAAATCGAACATTTGTGCGTACCGCAAAAAGTCCATGTACAGAAAGTAAAAATCCTCCCCAGAACTTTGTTCCAACCACCTGGATTTACTCTTGACAGGAGATAAAGCTAATATGAGTGATCAGCTCATTCTGTGGGGGGGGGGGGACCGAGCTGGATTTTCACTTTCCGACCCCTGAGTTGTCCACCTCTGCAGCAGATCCTTTTTGGAAAATCTTTAGCGTCATTCGGCACACAATACAGCAAAAGTACTTTCATTTTCGTTAATATGAAAGGCATTAACAGTCTTTAAAGTCATTTGCCACAATCACCGAACACTAAAGTGCATTAAAGCATTTTTATCACACCGTTTGACTATCAATACCATTTCTGGACTGCGTTAGTGCGGATAACACAAATATTCACGCGACTGTATAAACAATTGAATGTTCTCAACATTCAATCCACATGATCTTTTTTTTTTCAATTGAGCACATTTTTCTCATTGTTGCACAGTAATTATCAAATTGAGAGCATACCTAATCTTAAACCACACTGACGGTTGAATGAGCCAGATGTAGGCTGCTGTCAGATTGAAAAGGATTTTTTCAAATTTCATAACTTTTCCAGGAATTTCATGACCGCGGGAACCCTGCATTAAGAAGTTTAAAACAACTGGAACCGTGGTAAACAAGCCTGGATGAGGACGCAAGGTTATTTTGTGAGGAGGATGGTAAGAGAAAAAAAAAAGTTCTCCAAAGCTCACGGTTAAAGAATTGCAATAAATGGTAGCATCTTGGGGTCACAAAGTCTCCAAAACAACCATCAGGCGCTATCTACATGCCAACAAGCTGTTCGGGAGGCATGCACAGAAAAAACCTTTTCTCACTCACAATCATAAACGCAAACATCTGGAGTTTGCTAAGCGGTACTGGGACTTCAACTGGGACCGTGTGCTTTGGTCAGATGAGACCAAGATAGAGCTTTTTGGCAACAAACACTCTAAGTGGGTCTGGTGGAACACAAAAGATGAGTATGCAGAAAAGCACTTCATGCCCACTGTGAAGTATGGGGGAGGATCGGTGATGCTGTGGGCCTGTTTCTCTTCCAGAGGCCCTGGGAACCTTGTTAGGGTGCATGGCATCATGAACGCTTTGAAATACAAGGACATTTTAAATCAAAATTTAGTGGCCTCTGCCCGAAAGCTGAAGATGGGTCGTCACTGGGTCTTTCAGCAAGATAATGACCCTAAACATGTGGCCAAATCTACACAGAAATGGTTCGCCAGACAGAATCAAGCTCCTCCCATGGCCATCTCAGTCCCCAGACCTCAACCCCATTGAAAACCTGTGGAGTGAGCTGAAGAGGAGAGTGCAGAGGAGAGGACCCAGGTCACTGGATGATTTAGCGAGACTGTGCAAAGAGGAATGGTCAAGCTCCCTCTTTCTGTATTCTACCAACTTGTGAAACATTATAGGAGAAGATTTGGCGCTGTTTTGTTGGCAAAAGGGGGTTGTACACAGTATTAACCACATCAAGGGTACTAATAATTGTGGCACACATGATTTGATGTAAAAGAATTATTTGTTAATGTGGGATTTTTTCCCTCTGAATAAATACACTTGAATTAAAGGTTGGATTTTCCTCTTTTTTCATAGTGGTCCTATATTATTTTGAAAAAAACTGAATTTACTAGAAGCAAAAGAACACATCTTAACCAGGGGTGCCAATAATTATTGAGGGTACTGTACATTCACTGCAATGTGTGTGTGTTGTTTACCAGTATACTTTTGGTCCTCCTGAGCCTGGGGATAGTAATATGGTCCTGCTCTGAGAGGCAAAGTTCAGAGTCAGGATTAGAGGACGGACTCTGGGGTTCATCAGTATCTGTGTAGTTTACCAGAGGAAGATTCAGCCCATTTTTTTCCTCTGAGGGAAGAGGATAAGCTGCATCTGAGTCCTAGAGGAAATAAAGACATAATGAAATACTGAAGCATGTCATCGAGGACAGAAAAAAAGGCCTATACTCAAAAATAATTAAAATCAATCAGATGGTAGCACTTTTTTACTGAAATGCATGCATTTGTGAGGAAAAGTTGGATTAAATTTACGGTCACAACAGAGAGAAAGTTTTACCGAAAGTACAACTATCTACAACATCTCATGTAAATATACTACTGAATACTAAATATAATCGACTGATTATTTGTCTTGATTGTGACACTGATCACTCCCTTGTCTGCACAAAGAACCAGTTACACCCAAAGAAGTTCCATCGTGCCAAACAACCTGCTAAACTTCGCATTAATGCTTCTGCCACTGCCATCCCTGAAAATGTCACTGTATTTAACGACATCATGAGCTCGAAACTCGGAGACTGCCTGGAGCTTAATACAGAGGACCACTGGTGCCACATCAAGGACACCACCCATGCTGCAGCATTAAAGGCTTTTGGCAAGAATATACCCAAAAGCCAGGATTGGTTCAATGCAAACATCGCGACTCTTCAGCCGCTCATCGAAGAAAAGAGGAATGCCCTGCAGAACTACCAACATAATCCATCCTATAGCTCTCTGGAAGCACTCCGGGAGGCCAGGCGCCGTGCGAAGAAAGAATGTAAGAACTGTGCTAACATCTTCTAGATGAATCTCTGTGCTGAAATCCAGTCAGCTGCTGACACTGGAAATTCTAGGGGCATGTTTGAGGGCATCAAAAAGGCAATTGGACCCACACAGTCAAAGTCCGCACCACTCAAAACATCAACTGGTGAAACCATTACTGATAAATCAAGACTGATGGAGTGCTGGGTGGAACATTATAGCGAGCTCTATGGTAGAGCTTTGTCTCACCCTCTGTCCTTGACTGCATTGAAAGGCTTTCATCATGATCGAACTAGATGAGCCCCCAACCAAGGAAGAACTCTCAAAGGCAATCAGTGACATATCATCTGGAAAGGCCCCTGGGCTAGATGGTATCCCGGCTGAAGTTTTCAAATGCAGTGGAAACAATTTGCTCGATAATCTCCATCAGTTACTCTGCAAGTGCTGGGAGGAGGGTTACGTTCCCCAGGAGATGAGGGACTCTATTATCTCAACCCTATACAAGAACAAGGGAGACCGCAGTGATCGCAACAACTACCGTGGCATCTCACTTCTGTGCACTGCTGGAAAGCTGTTTGCCCGAGTAGCACTATACCGCCTTCAAAAGATTGCTGAAAGGGTGTACCCTGAATCCCAGTGTGGTTTCCGCTCTAGTTGGTCGACTGTGGACAGGATTTTCTCACCGAGACAACTTCAGGAGAAATGCATAGAGCAACAACAGCCACTCTACATTGCATTCATCGACTTGACAAAGGCGTTTGACCTTGTCAGTAGAGACGGCCTTTTCAAGATCCTGCCCTTAACTGGTTGTCCTCCTAAACTCTTGAGCTTCATCAAATCGTTCCATGATGGGTCACGGGGAACAGTGCAGTACAATGGAAGCAGGTCTGAGGCATTTGATATAAACACCGGCGTAAAACAAGGCTGTGTGCTAGCCCCAACTCTCTTTAACATCTTTTTCTCAGTTCTTCTGAATCATGCTTTCAAGTCTACTGAAGAAGGCATCCTGATACGACCTCGTTCTGATGGGAAACTCTTCAACCCTGCACGCCTTAGAGCAAAGACCAAAGTACGCAAAGTAACCATCCGTGACCACCTCTTTGCTGATGACGTTGCCCTTGTTGCCCACAGCGCTGAAAAACTCCAACTTCTTCTCAATCAGTTCTCTGACGCATGTGAGGCCTTCAGACTTACAATCAGCCTAAAGAAGACAAAAGTCATGTGCCAGGAAAATGAAGCCACGTCTGCCGTAACCATCAAAGATTACACCTTGGAAGCCGTTCCACAGTTAACCTATCTCGGATCCACCACTTCCAACAACAACCGCCTTGAAGTAGAGATTGGAAAGAGAATTGGCAAGGCTGCAACAAACATGGCTAAGCTCTCTGCCCGTGTTTGGGAAAACAAGAAGCTAACTACCCAGACTAAAGTAGCTGTGTATCGTGCCTGCATCGTGAGCACCTTACTGTATGGTAGCGAGTCTTGGACCACCTATGCTCGCCAGGAGAAGCGCTTGAACAACTTCCATATGAGATGCCTTCGTCGCATCCTCTCCATCTCGTGGACAGATAAGGTCTCTAACAATGAGGTACTCGTAAGAGCCAATATTCCATCGATGTTCATCCTGCTAAGACAGCGCAGACTGAGGTGGCTTGGCCACGTGTACCGGATGGAGGATGGGCGAATCCCTAAGGATCTGCTGTATGGCGAGCTGGAATCAGGTTCAAGGCCAATCGGCAGACCCAAGCTGCGTTTTAAGGACGTCTGCAAGAGAGATATGCTCGCCACTGGCCTGTCAACAGATACCTGGGAGTCGCATGCTGCAGATCGGAGTGATTGGAGGTCCTTGTGCAGTCTGGCACTCCAGGCGGGAGAGGAAAGGCTGAAAGCTGAAGCCGATGATAGAAGAGCAAAGAGAAGAGCAGCAATGAGCAAAGCAGCGTGTGTTCCAGCGGCATGTGTCTTTGTCTGCAGCGGATGTGGCTGTGCCTGCCGTTCTAGAATTGGGCTTTTTAGTCATGAGAGAAAGTGCTTGTCGCAACTGCGCTAGTCATGGACATGGTCCGACGACTGCCTACTACTATCATTTGTCTTGATAAACTGGTAAAAGGTTCATTTGAGTTATTCTAGTTTACTATCCTGATAAGTGACCAAATTAGTAAAATGAAAGAATTATCACTTGTTACTAAGTCTTGTTAGTCAATATGAGGAGATTCATTGCAGTCCTGTGTCAGTTTGATCTGTGGCTAATAGGGATGAAAACAAACAAACAATAATATGCAATATATACCACAATGACAATCGAGTCAGAAAAAAGGTTCTGTCGTCCAAACATTTGCAATTTTAATCAACAAAAATAGGTAACAGGAAAGACTGGCAGAGACTTTAGTCTCCCAGTCAAACAGCTGGAATGACTGGTAGGTTCTTAGATCATCACACAGTAAGGTGGACATACACTGCAAATGGTGTTTTTTTCATATGAAAAGGTTTGCTAATGCTGATGACTTTACATGGACCCCACTAACACTGTATACCTGACAAGTGTGTTTGTTAGATAGCCAAAATAACAACCTGACTAGACCCCACAACACAAAATCAACCTGAGGAAGTACTGGCAGAGACTTGAGTCTCCCAGTATCACAGCTGGAATGACTAGTAGGTTCCTAGATCATTACAGTGAGGACATAAACTGCATATGATGTTTTTTTTCATACAACAAGAAAGAAAAGTTTTTTATCTCTCATTAATGTCAACAATGTACCCGACTTTACGTGGACCCCACAAATACTGTAAACCTGTCAACTGTGTTTGTTAGATAGCCAAAATAACCTGACTGGACCCCACAATACAAAATCAACCTGAGGGACCCTTAAAGCAGACAAACAGCTTAACTGACTATCATCCTGAAACATCAGATACATTTTAAGGACCTGACCAATCAGCAGAGTCTTGAAAACTGCAGCTTCGACACCTAAAGACCAGACAGGATGATCAGCTAGGATAAGTACCTCTATCTGTGTGTGTGTAGATCCCTGAGGAGGCTCCTCGGTGCTCGTGGAGATCTCAGCCTCTGAAAATTCAGCCACAGTCGATTGTCCCACGTCCTAAACAACAAGTTTGAGATTAATAATAAATTAACTAACACATTATTGATCTGATTTCTGCACATTTAAAGCTTCTAGCACCTCAAATATACATTACAATTCATAAACCCAATGAATCCACTCACTGTAGCTCATGCTAAATCATGCCAACATGCTGTTTGGGAGGCATGCACAGAGAAAACCTTTTCTCACTCACAATCATAAATGCAAATGTCTGGAGTTCACTAAGCGGTACAGGGACTTCAACTGGGACCATGTGCTTTGGTCAGATGAAACCAAGATTGAGCTTTTTGGCAACAAACACTCTAAGTGGGTCTGGCGGAACTAAAAAGATGAGTATGCAGAAAAACACCTCATGCCCACTGTGAAGTATGGGGGACGATCTGTGATGCTGTGGGCCTGTTTCTCTTCCAGAGGCCCTGGGCAACTTTTTAGGGTGCATGGCACCATGAACGCTTTGAAATACCAGGACATTTTAAATCTAAATCTGGTGGCCTCTGCCCCGAAAGCTGAAGATGGGTCGTCACTGGGTCTTTCAGCAAGATAATGACTGTAAACATGTGGCCAAATCTACATAGAAATGGTTCACCAGACACCGAATCAAGCTCCTCCCATGGCCATCTCAGTCCCCAGACCTCAATCCCATTGAAAACCTGTGGAATGAGCTGAAGAGGAGAGTGCAGAGGAGAGGACCCAGGTCGCTGGATGATTTAGAGAGATTGCGCAAAAAAATGGTCGAAGATCCCTCTTTCTGTATTCTACCATCTTGTGAAACATTATAGGAGAAAATGAGGTGCTGTTTTGTTGGCAAAAGGGGGTTGTACAAAGTATTTACAACAGGGGTGTTAATAAATGTGCCACGCATGATTTGATGTAAAAGAATTATTTCATAATGTGGGCTTAATGTGAGATTTTTTTCCCAACTGAATAAATGCACTTGAATTAAAAGGTTGGATTTTCCTCTTTTTTTCATTTTGGTCCAATATTTAGAAAAAAACTGAATTTATTAGAAGCTAAAGAACACATCTTAACCAGGCGTGCCAATAATTATGGAGGGCGCTGTAACTATATACACCCGGCATTTTGTCGTCGGGGGTATACCAATCGGAAGACAGTACAGGAAATCCAGACAGAAATGCTTACCTGATTCTGGGAGGACGAAGATCTGGGAGGACTCTGATCTCTGGTTCTGGAGCATTCAGCCTCAGGAGACTCTGTGACATTCGACTCTGATCCAACCTGAACAATGAGTTTCACATCATTACTGAGAAGCTGAGTGGCAGTAACACGATTGAGGAATTATCAAAACTTTTCCCCTCTGTTGCTTCATATCATCGATGGCTCTGATTTCTGTTATTAACAGGTGACTGTAACTGTCAGAGTTAGGAACAAACAAAGGTGACGTCTGGCAGGAAAAACTGACCTGAAACCAAAAGATGGTGTCAGTAGAAGAGAGAAAACTGGGCTTGGCTTCACCAACACGTGTCACACAAGCTGTTCGTTTAAGATTATACGCATAAAAATGAACAAAAAAGTAAGTAAAATTGGAGGAAATCATTCAGCTACTGTGGACCCCACAAGAACTTTACACCTGGCCGGTGTGTGTGTGAGACCGGTCTTCTAAAAGCACACTGACTGGACCCCATTAAAGCATAAAAACCAGACCGATGTTGACACAATGCTGATGACTCCAGTCACATTAATTCGAGGTTAAAAGGTAATATACTTACAAGTTGAGACAGACAGGAAAGTCTTGTTAACTCAAGTCTGAACAAATGGAAGACAGGACAAGAAATCCAGACAGAAATGCTTACCTGATTCTGGGAGGACGAAGATCTGGGAGGACTCTGATCTCTGGTTCTGGAGTTTTCAGCCTCAGGAGACTCTGTGACATTCGACTCTGATCCAACCTGAAAAATGAGTTTCACATCATTACTGAGAAGCTGAGTGGCAGTAACACGATTGAGGAATTATCAAAACTTTTCCCCTCTGTTGCTTCATATCATCGATGGCTCTGATTTCTGTTATTAACAGGTGACTGTAACTGTCAGAGTTAGGAACAAGCAAAGGTGACGGAAAAACTGACCTGAAACCAAAAGATGGTGTAAGTAGAAGAGAGAAAACTGAGCTTGGCTTCACCAACGCGTGTCACATAAGCTGTTCGTTTAACCCCATAAGTCCTACGCCCCGTTACGGGGGCTGGTGGTTACGCACAATAAATACAATAAATATATTTCCTAATCGCAACATTGTCATGCGGCATATCCACTTTGCGCAAATAAACTTGGCAAAAAGATCATGTAGACCATTTTTACCACAACTGAACACAATTCTAGCATGAAGCAAGTAAATAAACACGCAGCAAAACATAGGATAAAATCATATCAGCGCAGAGTCACTAGAATTTCTCCTAAATTTGTGCTGTGCATACAAACAATACCTCAAATGAAAGAGGAAAGTCCACAGAATGCATCGATATGAGCCCTGTCATTTTAAACCAACACGACACTCAAAGAACAGCAGGCATACACTTCACAGTATACAGAGATGAGCAAAGAAATTTCTTACCTTTAATATTTTGTAATAAAACAAGTAGATCAGAAGGGTCTAATAGCTGCGACCTCGCCTAGCATCCGTTACATGGCCTAGTGTCCATGACTGGTGGTTTCTTGTACAAGTGTGATCTTGAAATTGGCAAATGACCTTGAAAATCAATAGGGGACCCTTCCTCTGTACCAAGAAGCTTGTTCTAAGGTGTAATTGCCATCCATCAAGTTAAACTGGAGTTACGGTGCGAAAACTGTGAAATCGGGGCAAAATCGATACTTTTTTGACCGGTGTGACCTTGGGATTCGACAGATGACCTTGAAAATCAAAAGGGAACCCCTCCTCTATACCAAGAAGCTTGTTCTAAGATTTCATAGCCATTCATTGAATTAAACTTGAGTTACGTTGCGAAAACCATCAAATCGGGCAAAATTGGCACTTTTTTTGCCTTTGTGACCTTGGGACTTGACGGATGACCTTGGAAAACAATAGGGAACCCCTCCTCTATACCAAGAAGCTTGTTCCAAGATTTCATAGCCATTCATTGAATTAAACTTGAGTTACGTTGCGAAAACCGTCAAATCGGGCAAAATTGACACTTTTTTTGCCTTTGTGACCTTGGGATTTGACGGATGACCTTGAAAAACAATAGGGAACGCCTCCTCTATGCCTAAAAGCTATTTCCAAAATTTCATTTCAATTCCAGGTCGTGACCTCTGTGAACTTCACCTTTGACCTCGACCTTGTGCATGGACATCACTTTGGTGAAGGTCAATAACTCCTGAAAATTTCATGATGATACGACGACAGGAACATGGTCAAAAAGGTGTCACAGACGGACAGACAGACGGACAGACAGACAGACAGAAGCGTTCATAGAGCTGCTTGGTCGCAGCTAAAAACTGTTTGAGGGTAAATCCACGCTTGCTATTTTTAGCTCAATGTATCCGTCTTATAACGAAACTAAATCTGCGAGTCTCAAAGCATGTTTTTCTTCTCCAGCATTACTTCTAAGATCTCAGGTCCTCAGCATTCAACTTGCTTGCAATGCATTTTCCTCTTTGTGATCGGCTTGTGATGCTGTCAGTAAGACTTTGCTAGTAGTCATTTGATTGTCTGGCTTCTGATCTTCACAGCGAGCCCAAAACCATCTTTATCGCACAAAGCAAGCCTGAGCTAGAGCATTGCATTCCCTATGCATCAAACAGAGTCCATGGGCCATTATAAATAGTACAACAATATAAACCCTTAACAGGTTTGTTTGTGGCATTTTCGGTAAAATTGTCCACTAAATATTAAACCGTCGTTGTCTGACAGAAACGCGTGAATGCTGGAATGAAGTGGAGCCAAACTTCATTTTCTTTGTATTTATTATCTTTGAATGGGAAAATGTATAGGCCATAGGACTGGCAGAAATAACAATCTAAAAATATATAAATTCTAAAAATTAAAAACTGGTTGTATTTGCATGGAGTGTATGCCCGTAGTAACATAATTGAAATTGGGTGAGTTTTACAGTTTAACCCCTGAAGCCCTGAGCCTCTTTTTTGAAAATGGCAAGCCCAAAATGAAATGAGTATAAATGAGTATATCTCTGAGACTGCTTGGTCCATTTGAATAATCTTGGTATCGTAGTAAAGGTAAAACCATTTGGGATTTCATACCTGGTGTAAAAATCACTATATATGTCACTGAGTCAGAGTAAATGGAGTTGGAACACAGTGTAAATGAAAGATCTCATTTTGCACCTAACAAATTTTTACTTCGATCCCTTGTAAATTTGTTGAGTTGCAGCCTGAAACCTCTAAAAATTACAGCACAGAACGTCATTATTATCTGTGCAAAAGTTTATTCTGATCAGGTCAATCAGAACAAAATTAGAGAGGCATGTCTATGTGGCTTCTCCATTTTGGAAATTTAGGTACCTTGTGTTCAATTTCAGATTTCTTACATACCAAGCTGTAAAACCCATAAAATTTCACTTATATATCACTACAGGCATCCATTCTAACGAAATACAACATTTTTTAATTTTTAGAATTAAAAAAAATTATTATTTCTGCCAGTTTTGTTGCCTATACAATTTCCCATTCAAAGATAATATATACAATGAAAATTAAGTTTGACTCCACTGGAGCATATTTATTAAAAAAACAAAACAAATAAGTAAAATGATAAATACAAAGGCAATGTGAAAATATGTTAAAGAAAAGTAAGAACAAGTCGACATGGTCTACAACATCCCCCGCCAATCGGGCGCTTCTCATTTTCGAACTCGATCAAGGCCTTTATGGTCTGAAGCTACACACCAAATTTGGTTACTGTATCTGTAGTAGTTTCTGAGTAAAGCTGTCCCCTTTATCTCGGACGGACGGACGCACGGACGGACGCACGGACGGAGGTCAAACCTATATCCCCCTCCCACTCCGTGTTGGCGGGGGATAATAACAAAAACCCCAGCGATTATTTGTAGAGGGCAACTGCGATTATTTCCAAAAAATAAATAAGAAAAAAAAGGTACCCTGATCAGGAATCGTACCTTCACAATTTCCTTTCAGCAGCGCAGCATTTTATCCAATAGGCTGCGCCAATCGACAACAGTCTATGGTGAAATTGCCCATTCAACGAATGGGTAAGGAAAATACGTAGGCTACTGTACTGTTGTAGGCTCAGTATTTGTGCGTAATAGTGCAAAGCTTCTGTCAGAAAACGACTTTGAAAATGAATGTTGAATATTTAGCGGATAATTATTCGGACAATACCTCAAACAAACTAGTTATGCGTTTATATCGTCGCGCTATTCAAGAACATTCATTATGTCCCATGGACTCAGCTTGACGCACTCGGAATGCAAGGCTGTAGCTCAGGCTCGGTCTCTACGATTAAGGTGGTTTAGAGTTCGTTAGAATCACCAGGACTCATACAATCAAATTCCTACAGGCATAGTCTTCCTGACAGCATCGCAAGCTGAAAGCACATTGGAAAGTACATTGTAAGGAGGCGGAATGCTACAGAGCTGAGATATTTGAAGCAACGCCCTGGGAAAGAACATGCTAGGATCCTGGCAGATCTAGTTTCGTTATAACACGAACACATTGGGCTAACAATAGCAAGCGCAGATTTACCCTCAAACAGTTTTTTTATTGCAAAATATCAAAGGTAAGAAATTTTTTCTGCTCATCTCTGTAGACTGTAAAGTGCATGCCTGCTGTTCTTTAAATGTGGTGTCGGTTTAAAATGACAGGGCTCATATCGTTGCATTCTGTGGACTTTCCTCTTTTATTTGAGGTATCGTTTTTATGCATAGCACGAATTCAGCGGAAATGCTGGCGATTCAGCGCTGATATGATTTTATCCTATGTTCTGCTGCATGCTTATTCACTTGCTTGGCACTTGAATTGTGTTCGGTTGAGGTAAAAATGGTTTACATGAGCTTTTGGCCAGGTTTCTTCACGAAATGTGGATATGCCGCTTGACAATGTCGCGATTTGAAAAAATGCTGTATTTATAATGCGTAATAACCGTCCCCGGTACTGGGGTTCTAAAGGATCTCAGTTCTTAAGGGGTTAATATCTGAGATATATGATTTAGCTAAAAGGTACTTGTGTTGCCAATTTTGACAAGCCACCTAGACATTCCTCCCCAATTTTGTCCTGATTTACTTGATTAGAATACATTTTGGCAAAGATAATGGTGAGATTCTCTGAAGGAATTTTTAGAGGTTTCAGACTGCAACTAATTATGTTGACAAGGGATATAAGTAGACCTTGTCTGATGCAAAATGAGATCTGTGATTTATCCTGTGTTCCGTCTTCATTTACTCTGACTCAGTAACATAGACACGGATTTTTACACCATGACAGATATCCAAAATGGTTTTACCTTTATTCTGAGACCAAAAATATTGAAATGGACCAAATTGTTGCAGAGATATACTCATTTCATTTTGGGCTTGCCATTTTCAAAAAAGAGGCTCAGCGCTAATGGGGTTAAGTTTATACGCAGAAAAATGAAGAAAAAAGTAAGTAAAATTGGAGAAAATCATTCAGCTACTGTGGACCCCACAAGAACTTTATACCTGGCCGGTGTGTGTGTGAGACCGGTCTTCTAAAAGCACACTGACTGGACCCCATGAAAGCATAAAAACCAGACCGATGTTGACACAATGCTGATGACTCCAGTCACATTAATTCGAGGTTAAAAGGTAATATACTTACAAGTTGAGACAGACAGGAAAGTCTTGTTAACTCAAGTCTGAACAAATGGAAGACAGGACAAGAAATCCAGACAGAAATGCTTACCTGATTCTGGGAGGACGAAGATCTGGGAGGACTCTGATCTCTGGTTCTGGAGCATTCAGCCTCAGGAGACTCCGTGACATTCGACTCTGATCCAACCTGAACAATGAGTTTCACAGCATTACTCAGAAGCTGAGTGGCAGTAACACGATTGAGGAATTATCAAAACTTTTCCCCTCTGTTGCTTCATATCATCGATGGCTCTGATTTCTGTTATTAACAGGTGACTGTAACTGTCAGAGTTAGGAACAAGCAAAAGTGACGTCTGGCAGGAAAAACTGACCTGAAACCAAAAGATGGTGTAAGTAGAAGAGAGAAAACGGAGCTTGGCTTCACAAACACGTGTCACACAAGCTGTTCGTTTAAGATTATACGCATAAAAATGAACAAAAAAGTAAGTAAAATTGGAGGAAATCATTCAGCTACTGTGGACCCCACAAGAACTTTACACCTGGCCGGTGTGTGTGTGAGACCGGTCTTCTAAAAGCACACTGACTGGACCCCATTAAAGCATAAAAACCAGACCGATGTTGACACAATGCTGATGACTCCAGTCACATTAATTCGAGGTTAAAAGGTAATATACTTACAAGTTGAGACAGACAGGAAAGTCTTGTTAACTCAAGTCTGAACAAATAGAAGACAGGACAAGAAATCCAGACAGAAATGCTTACCTGATTCTGGGAGGACGAAGATCTGGGAGGACTCTGATCTCTGGTTCTGGAGCATTCAGCCTCAGGAGACTCTGTGACATTCGACTCTGATCCAACCTGAACAATGAGTTTCACAGCATTACTCAGAAGCTGAGTGGCAGTAACACGATTGAGGAATTATCAAAACTTTTCCCCTCTGTTGCTTCAAATCATCGATGGCTCTGATTTCTGTTATTAACAGGTGGCCTCTTGTGGCATAACTGTAACTGTCAGAGTTAGGAACAAGTGTTGTCACTAAGGAGACATCATTCCCTGCCGCAAGTTATTGATTAAAAACTAAAGAGGTATGAAGTGATGGTGATAGGTTAAGATGAAGGCTAAACATCAACAGAAACATGATCCAGTGAACATCTGTTGATATTTTTGCGTTTCAACAACCTCAGTGCAAATTATTTTCAAGACATACTGTGACCTTCACATGAAAGTCACAGTGTATGAATAGCAAAAATAGTAATAAGAAAGCTGCTCATCAATAAACATTTAACAGAATTCAGATGAAGCCTGGTGGACCCCACAAGAACTTTACACCTGGCCGGTGTGTGTGTGAGACCGGTCTTCTAAAAGCACACTGACTGGACCCCATTAAAGCATAAAAACCAGACCGATGTTGACACAATGCTGATGACTCCAGTCACATTAATTCGAGGTTAAAAGGTAATATTCTTACAAGTTGAGACAGACAGGAAAGTCTTGTTAACTCAAGTCTGAACAAATGGAAGACAGGACAAGAAATCCAGACAGAAATGCTTACCTGATTCTGGAAGGACGAAGATCTGGGAGGACTCTGATCTCTGGTTCTGGAGTTTTCAGCCTCAGGAGACTCTGTGACATTCGACTCTGATCCAACCTGAACAATGAGTTTCACAGCATTACTCAGAAGCTGAGTGGCAGTAACACGATTGAGGAATTATCAAAACTTTTCCCCTCTGTTGCTTCATATCATCGATGGCTCTGATTTCTGTTATTAACAGGTGACTGTAACTGTCAGAGTTAGGAACAAACAAAGGTGACGTCTGGCAGGAAAAACTGACCTGAAACCAACAGATGGTGTCAGTAGAAGAGAGAAAACTGGGCTTGGCTTCACCAACACGTGTCACACAAGCTGTTCGTTTAAGATTATACGCATAAAAATGAACAAAAAAGTAAGTAAAATTGGAGGAAATCATTCAGCTACTGTGGACCCCACAAGAACTTTACACCTGGCCGGTGTGTGTGTGAGACCGGTCTTCTAAAAGCACACTGACTGGACCCCATTAAAGCATAAAAACCAGACCGATGTTGACACAATGCTGATGACTCCAGTCACATTAATTCGAGGTTAAAAGGTAATATACTTACAAGTTGAGACAGACAGGAAAGTCTTGTTAACTCAAGTCTGAACAAATAGAAGACAGGACAAGAAATCCAGACAGAAATGCTTACCTGATTCTGGAAGGACGAAGATCTGGGAGGACTCTGATCTCTGGTTCTGGAGTTTTCAGCCTCAGGAGACTCTGTGACATTCAACTCTGATCCAACCTGAACAATGAGTTTCACAGCATTACTCAGAAGCTGAGTGGCAGTAACACAATTGAGGAATTATCAAAACTTTTCCCCTCTGTTGCTTCATATCATCGATGGCTCTGATTTCTGTTATTAACAGGTGACTGTAACTGTCAGAGTTAGGAACAAGCAAAGGTGACGTCTGGCAGGAAAAACTGACCTGAAACCAAAAGATGGTGTAAGTAGAAGAGAGAAAACTGAGCTTGGCTTCACAAACACGTGTCACACAAGCTGTTCGTTTAAGATTATACACATAAAAATGAATAAAAAAGTAAGTAAAATTGGAGGAAATCATTCAGCTACTGTGGACCCCACAAGAACTTTACACCTGGCCGGTGTGTGTGTGAGACCGGTCTTCTAAAAGCACACTGACTGGACCCCATTAAAGCATAAAAACCAGACCGATGTTGACACAATGCTGATGACTCCAGTCACATTAATTCGAGGTTAAAAGGTAATATACTTACAAGTTGAGACAGACAGGAAAGTCTTGTTAACTCAAGTCTGAACAAATGGAAGACAGGACAAGAAATCCAGACAGAATTGCTTACCTGATTCTGGGAGGACGAAGATCTGGGAGGACTCTGATCTCTGGTTCTGGAGCATTCAGCCTCAGGAGACTCTGTGACATTCGACTCTGATCCAACCTGAACAATGAGTTTCACAGCATTACTCAGAAGCTGAGTGGCAGTAACACAATTGAGGAATTATCAAAACTTTTCCCCTCTGTTGCTTCAAATCATCGATGGCTCTGATTTCTGTTATTAACAGGTGGCCTCTTGTGGCACAACTGTAACTGTCAGAGTTAGGAACAAGTGTTGTCACTAAGGAGACATCATTCCCTGCCGCAAGTTATTGATTAAAAACTAAAGAGGTATGAAGTGATGGTGATAGGTTAAGATGAAGGCTAAACGTCAACAGAAACATGATCCAGTGAACATCTGTTGATATTTTTGCGTTTCAACAACCTCAGTGCAAATTATTTTCAAGACATACTGTGACCTTCACATGAAAGTCACAGTGTATGAATAGCAAAAATAGTAATAAGAAAGCTGCTCATCAATAAACATTTAACAGAATTCAGATGAAGCCTGGTGGACCCCACAAGAACTTTACACCTGGCCGGTGTGTGTGTGAGACCGGTCTTCTAAAAGCACACTGACTGGACCCCATGAAAGCATAAAAACCAGACCGATGTTGACACAATGCTGATGACTCCAGTCACATTAATTCGAGGTTAAAAGGTAATATACTTACAAGTTGAGACAGACAGGAAAGTCTTGTTAACTCAAGTCTGAACAAATAGAAGACAGGACAAGAAATCCAGACAGAAATGCTTACCTGATTCTGGGAGGACGAAGATCTGGGAGGACTCTGATCTCTGGTTCTGGAGCATTCAGCCTCAGGAGACTCTGTGACATTCAACTCTGATCCAACCTGAACAATGAGTTTCACAGCATTACTCAGAAGCTGAGTGGCAGTAACACGATTGAGGAATTATCAAAACTTTTCCCCTCTGTTGCTTCAAATCATCGATGGCTCTGATTTCTGTTATTAACAGGTGACTGTAACTGTCAGAGTTAGGAACAAGCAAAGGTGACGTCTGGCAGGAAAAACTGACCTGAAACCAAAAGATGGTGTAAGTAGAAGAGAGAAAACTGAGCTTGGCTTCACAAACACGTGTCACACAAGCTGTTCCTTTAAGATTATACACATAAAAATGAACAAAAAAGTAAGTAAAATTGGAGGAAATCATTCAGCTACTGTGGACCCCACAAGAACTTTACACCTGGCCGGTGTGTGTGTGAGACCGGTCTTCTAAAAGCACACTGACTGGACCCCATTAAAGCATAAAAACCAGACCGATGTTGACACAATGCTGATGACTCCAGTCACATTAATTCGAGGTTAAAAGGTAATATACTTACAAGTTGAGACAGACAGGAAAGTCTTGTTAACTCAAGTCTGAACAAATGGAAGACAGGACAAGAAATCCAGACAGAAATGCTTACCTGATTCTGGAAGGACGAAGATCTGGGAGGACTCTGATCTCTGGTTCTGGAGTTTTCAGCCTCAGGAGACTCTGTGACATTCAACTCTGATCCAACCTGAACAATGAGTTTCACAGCATTACTCAGAAGCTGAGTGGCAGTAACACAATTGAGGAATTATCAAAACTTTTCCCCTCTGTTGCTTCAAATCATCGATGGCTCTGATTTCTGTTATTAACAGGTGGCCTCTTGTGGCACAACTGTAACTGTCAGAGTTAGGAACAAGTGTTGTCACTAAGGTGACATCATTCCCTGCCACAAATTATTGATTAAAAACTAAAGAGGTATGAAGTGATGGTGATAGGTTAAGATGAAGGCTAAACGTCAACAGAAACATGATCCAGTGAACATCTGTTGATATTTTTGCGTTTCAACAACCTCAGTGCAAATTATTTTCAAGACATACTGTGACCTTCACATGAAAGTCACAGTGTATGAATAGCAAAAATAGTAATAAGAAAGCTGCTCATCAATAAACATTTAACAGAATTCAGATGAGGCCTGGTGGACCCCACAAGAAATTTACACCTGGCCGGTGTGTGTGTGAGACCGGTCTTCTAAAAGCACACTGACTGGATCCCATTAAAGCATAAAAACCAGACCGATGTTGACACAATGCTGATGACTCCAGTCACATTAATTCGAGGTTAAAAGGTAATATCCTTACAAGTTGAGACAGACAGGAAAGTCTTGTTAACTCAAGTCTGAACAAATGGAAGACAGGACAAGAAATCCAGACAGAAATGCTTACCTGATTCTGGGAGGACGAAGATCTGGGTGGACTCTGATCTCTGGTTCTGGAGTTTTCAGCCTCAGGAGACTCTGTCACATTCGACTCTGATCCAACCTGAACAATGAGTTTCACATGATCATTACTGAGAAGCTGAGTGGCAGCATTATTATCTATAAATTGTTTTTCAGAATGTCCAAAAATATGACCGCTGAGGCAGTGTTAAGTCACTTAAGTATGTGTATATTACACTTGAGCTTGTCTTGCCAGAAGCACTTCAAATGATTGCTGTTTATTTCAGACCGGTTGTATGTTTCAAGAAGAAATGGGACGCAACTGTTTACACACCCCATAGCAGCAAGTTGTGTCATTATGCTTTACGATCATCGCGATTCGATAACGTCACACCCTAGCACCAATCAACCAATCGGCAGATCATATGCGTACCGAACCGTTTAGAGGGATCTGTACGAATCTGCACCACTATTAGGAAATGAAAGGATTCTGTACACTGAAATTCTGCAAGGAGCTTTCAATGTGAAACAGATCCAGGAAGGGTTGGGCTTGTAAATAGCATGATGCAGTAACAAACATTTAAGGATCAGAAAACGAAGGAGGCACACATTGCCTCA
This sequence comes from Gymnothorax reevesii, assembly GCA_029721435.1. Classification (NCBI taxonomy): domain Eukaryota; kingdom Metazoa; phylum Chordata; class Actinopteri; order Anguilliformes; family Muraenidae; genus Gymnothorax; species Gymnothorax reevesii. Next base: position 10,394,720 of record CM056576.1, read on the forward strand.
TGCTCAGTGTAAAATGATTTCACAGAAAATCATTACAAGCACAACACCAGAATTGGGTTAATTCTGAGGAACGAAAAAAATTGCTGATGTTTCAGCCAATATGCACAATCTTTCTTCAACTTTACACTTTCACAATGACATTCAGCAACTGAGTTTTGACAAACCTGTTGCCTCCAAGGCCAGTCACTTCCTCCATAGTTGTATGTTATTTCTTCTCCAATGTCAATGTCCCTCAGAGCAAAGAGAAAAAGGTGTGGCTTTCTCTCTGATATGACCTTCTTCATCCGGCAGTTTGGATGGATGTGATCATCATTCACTAGTCTTCCTAGACTGTCATCCTCTCGAGCTGCATCAATACTTATAGAAGATGACAATGTACTGATTAGGCTTCAGAAAATTAGTTTACTTATTTTGTTTGTCAACAATGTACTATCGGTCCTCATCTGATTTTGAGTAACACAGCTTCCAAAGGTGATATTTCTTAAAGAGGACAGATTTTTTATAAATAAATAACCTGACTTTAAGGCTTTATTCAAGTGAATTTGTGAAAAATAGAATACACAATGGTTTAATGACAAGAACGGTTCAGGAATGTTACTTTCAGTCTAAGCCTTACCACCATTTCCTTTCTTTCCAGAAGAAGTCAAACATGAATGTAGCACACGACTTATTATATATCCTCCTCCTCCTTTCAGATTCTTCAAAATTTATTAAATCCCCTCTGTACTCCACCACAAAGTCTCCTTTTTGGAAAGGGGCCTTGGCAAACACCCCTCGACCTAGTGCACACATACAAATACCATACACTATTGAAAGTTTTACAGTGTTTACATCCCGACAAGCTGCAAAAGTTGGAGCTTTGCCTTTCAAAACATATCAAAAACCATGTAATGGGATAAAGTCACATATGACAGTAATGCATACACAAACTTCAATTACTGACCCGCTCCCCCCCAAAAAATAAATAATTTGACAACTGTTGTTTGTGCATCCTCGGTACTGGGCAAAAAATGAAACAGTGTCATAAAACGGTCCAAGGTAATGGCACATATTCAGGCAGGCCACGACAGCGGAGCTAGCCTGGAAAATAAAATCTGGTGCTTTATTTCGTGCAACTTTCCATCATTTTTCTTAATCAACCCTCTGAGAATTAATAAAAGGTACACTCTGGGTTAAAGGCTGTATCAGCGATCTGACATCACTACTGTTGACTATTGAACGTTCTCAAAACACAACAGAGCCGCTCGCCCCTCCCCTTTGGAAGCTTGGAACATGAACGCACTTTTCTTAAAGTGAAACTTCTGAGTAAAGGTGCTTTCACACCGCGTGTATTTGCATCTTTGCATTGATTTTTCAAGTAATCTGCAGCGCGAAAAACAAATTTCAACTCTGAGTACTGACCAGAGAAAAAATGTTATTACACAAACACAAACTATGGTTTGATCAGAGAGAGGCAAACTCACTAGCTTGCCAACCGAGGGTTAGCAAAGGTTGGCAACTCGCTCTAAAGAGGAAATATCAATCTCTCTACTGTTTGATTCATTCTGACCAGCATGATCTATGCAGGAGAGCCTTATAAAAACAATACACAAGCTTCCCTCAATTTTGCTTGGGATGACAATTTACAATTCACATCCAACAAAGTTAGCACCAGCTCTACTCACCTCAAGTAGAAACAAGGTGACCTAGGCATCAGAATTAAAACCATTCAACTCCCTGAATTCTCTCCAGCGTTGGTATGTTTTCCCTATGTTTATTTGGGACTTTTCCCTCCACATGCACTCTTTCGAGAATCTCTTTTTTTGGTTTAGCTTCCACCATGCTTCAACCTGCCGCATCGCTAGTGCCACTGCCAATTCATTTGTTACTGAGTCCCACCCACTTGTCGTGCATAAGCACAGAACTGGGGCAGAAGACCCAGCCCAGCCCTCCGATTCGTTGGAACACTTCTCTTGATGTTTGGGGACGCGGGTAGGTCCCCACGAGTTTGTGTATCTTTCTCAGTGTCTACCTGGCTGTAGGTGGCCTACAGAGACCAAAGCTTTTCAGAGTTGCTGATACAACCTTTAATGACAAAACCAAGGTAAAAAACGACAGTCAATTCGCCCGCGACCACATGGATGTAGCCCCCGAAAGCCGGCTTCTCCAGCCTGTACTATGTCCACAAGGAAATCTTCATGTTTCAGCACAAATTTGCATATCATTCGGGCAATATTGTTGCCATGACAACCAAAATCGATAGGTCTCATAATTTAAGCGTAACATGTCCAAATCAAACATGAAAGTAATCAGACGAAAATTACAGCCTGTACAGCGTCCACAAGGAAGTTTCTATGGATGTGGACATGGCTGCGGAGCCGACAAGCATGAATCCTTCGTAGCCGCCCGACTTCTGGGGGCTACAATGACAATACATACTGACACACACCCTACCTTTATAAGAATTGATGTACTTAACTTCCAACTTTGCAGTCTTGTCAAGGGCCTTGGCTGCATGTTCTATTGCATCTGTTTGTGGGGGGATCCTGGATCGCCTCATTGTAGAAATCGATAAGTCTGTAATCAAACAAATTGCAATACTGATATACATATTATGAGACCACTAAAATGTATTCACCACATCTAGACCACTGTAGAATAACAGGATGCTGCTGCTGGTTACAATTTAGTACATTTGAGCACTAATGTGGTCTATCGAGCTCAGTTTCAAGCCACAGAAAATTCCTGAATGGATTAGAAACATGCAATGCTCTCCCTATCACCAAAGCTATATTGAGTGAAAAAAGCAAAACATTTTCAAGTCTCATTTAATTAGTGACCAGCCACCATTTACAATCCCAAGCGGAGAAATGATCAACTGGCTTTTGCAAGGTGCTTTAAATCAGCCTAAACCTCTCTACCATATCCCCAGCGGCTCAGCACTGCAGGTCATGTTTACGGGTCATAAATTTGTCAACACCGTTTTGGTTACACAAATTTCAATGATTTAACCACAACTATTTTGTTGATACATTGATGAACCAAGACCTTAAGGATTACCACAGAAAAATTTAGGAGGTGATATGGTCTCCAATACTTTTGACACTTGATTTCTGTAAGACTTGTTTTTTTAAGCGATTGAATGGCAAGCACCTCTGTTCTGGAAACTGCTCAGAAGCTGCTCGCTTGTTGACAGTATATTTTGGAAGGCCATAAACATAGTGAATGCACTTTGTCTCTTGTTTGTGGCTGAAAAGTTTCATGAGCCTGTGATCCTCAGAGAAGTCACAAGTTATTTATACAGTAAGGTTAAGTTTCAAAACATGGTCTCACTACAATGAAACGGCTACTATAGATGCAGTCGGCAACAAAGGGAAGGCCCCCAAACGTCAAATCTGGGGGTGTCCAACGTCAAATCCCCCCCGGTCCGTTATACTGTAAAAACGCGGAAATTATGCTCGTCTTGCTAACGCTAAGAAGTTGTCATGATGTACTTTGAGTCGCTACTGCCTGCTAACAAGGATCGATATATTAAAAAATTAAATATATTGGGGTTGGATTGTTGTCCATATGTTTTAAAAGACTGGGCAAATGATCTGACTCAGTGGCCTGCAGACATACACATTCTGTTGTGGGGTCCCACCATAATCTGCCAAACTCGTCCTCTCTTCTGATAGCTTGAAGCCATTTTGTCCTCTTTTGTGGTTCCATTTTATTAATTGGTAAAATGTTAAACTTTTAATTGGTGATTTTTTTTGTTTATTTGCGGTACAAAAGGGCACACAGCAACTCTTTGGCATTATGACTAATGGCAGAGACTGGTTTGTTTTCCCCCTTGGCTCTACTTTTGTGGGCGTTCCCTATGTTGCTGACTGTATCTATGGACCCTGTTGAGCCCTATGAATCTACAAGTGATCCAGCTTTACAGCCAGATCCAATTTATGCAATTCTGACCGTTTATGACGGCAGCATGCATAAATCCCTTACAGAAAAACCACATGAATTTCCCATGTATTCCACATGTGATCCCATGGGTTTCACATGGGATTTCACGTGATTCACATAAAATTGGGCCAAAACCACATGTTTCCCATGTGCAAATCACATGTTTTTCATGGGTTTCACACAGGTCCCTTACAGAAGAACCACATGAAAAAAATGTGATTTGCACATGGGAAACATGTGGTTTTGGCCCAATTTTATGTGAATCACGTGAATTCCCATGTGAAACCCATGGGATCACATGCGGAATACATGGGAAATCACATGTGATTTTTCATGTGGTTTTTCTGTAAGGGATATTTTATTCTAACACAGCATCTTTGAAAAAGACAGTTATAACAATATGCAAAATGTGATAATTCACATTCACTTGAATTTTCGCATCAGCTAATTTACCAGCCTCATATTCAGCTAGTCAGATTCATGCTTCTAATAGTAAAAGAAAAAAAAAAACGTTTCATGATTCTGAGCACAAGCTGCACTTCACCTAGAAATGGATCAGTTCGCTGAAATAACTCTAAATTTGATGAAAGCAAGTCTTACCTTTTAATGAACACCAACTTCAGTGCCACGTGCCGACAAAAAAACGCCGAAGTCGATCTCTCCTCCGAGACTCCTCCGTGCTGAGTTAACCTGGGCTAGTTTTTTGAGTAGAGCAGGTCCTGTAAGAGTGGTCATGATCTCATGCCAACCTCTCAATATCCGCCCAGAGGCATGTCACTGTACTTCTAACCGAGCAACCCAATCTCTCCATCTTCAAACAAACATGCCTTTTAGTTCGCAAATAAATGCGATTACTGCACAATAAATTTATGAATGTAGGTTAACAGTAGTCTCTTTCAATTGAATTACATCTGTAAGGGAAATAACTCTGTATCCATCCTCAACGTTTTCCGGATTTTTATTTTCCAGAACGATTTTAAAAGGGCGCCTAATTTTTTCGGGGAGTTTATTCGTAAGACCGGGGTTGAATATATTATGACCGAAAATTAATATTGCGAATCCATATGCTGCGGGTGCCCTTGCAACCCGGTGCCAGTGTCATCAGTCGCATGTTATTACCACCTGTAGCAGCTCTGGCAATTAACGTTAAACTCAAAATTTTCTCTTGACTGAATGCACTTTGAAGTCCTTAAACACCCGTTCTTTGGGTGCCCAAACATTAAGGCAAGCCGAAAAATTAAGTTATCGGGGAAAAAAATATCGATTACTTGTTGAGGTTGAACACGTCATTCTTTCCTTTCAAAGTTAGAATGATTAATCACCAGCTGGTCTTGGCCTTACCCATCTTAGCAGCTAAGGTAGCATTATCATGGCGAAGCTTAGCATTAGCATCTCTGTCATAAAGAAGTTTAGGCTCTGAAAAGGACTTTTTTTTATTTGAGTGGATGCAGTTACTTTGCTTCGTATAAACTTAGGTTTTGCCTTTATTCATGACTGATACTATTTCGCCGATCATTTCAATGTACTGTATTTACCTTGAAATCAGGTCATCCATAAATCCATAACTTGGCAGTCGACTGCTCGAGCATGCGCATTTTCACTCATTGTGTATTCCGAATTAAGAAGTGTGTATCGAGGCATTACCGCTCTCGGCCACGTAGGGGCAATACTGAGTTACCTCGACTACGCACACTTAAGCACAAAATATCGGTTTTCGTGCATCGTGGGGAAATGCCGGAAAATCTGACAGGGCATTGTTTTAACCCTTTTTTCGCTGAATCTGAGGTTATTTTCGTGGGGACCGGGTTTTCGGTCCCCACAAAAATTTTGGTCCCCACGCTGTGACTGTGCTGTCAGATGACGGGCCCCACAATGTAATAAAGACAAACACACACACGCACACGCACGCACACACACACGCACACACACACACGCACACGCACACACACAAAAAAAAGAATGTACACACACAGAGACTGCAACTTTTTCATGAAAGCGGATCGCACTTCTCATAATCAAACGTTATATACATATCAGACATAAACATCAACCAAAAATTTTCTCAATATCTATAGGTAAGAAGTTGAGAAAATAATTATGATTTACAACCCCAATTCCAAAATAATTGGGACAAAGTGTAAATTGTGAATAAAATCAAAATGCAATGACTTTCAGATCACACCAGCCAGTATTTTATTCACAATAGACTAAAATAAAAGAGCAAATGTTGAAACTGAAAAATTGTACAATTTTATCCACAAAATGAGCTTATTTCAAATTTGATGGCTGCTACATGTCTCAAAAAAGTTGGGACAGGGGGCCTGCTTACCATGGTCTAGCATCCCCTCTTTAACACAGAGTGGAGGCGTCTGGGCATTGAGGAGACAAGTTTCTTGAGTTGAGCCACTGGAATTGGATCCCACTCTTGTTTAATACCGGCTTCCAGCTGCTGGAGAGTTTTGGGTCTCCGTTGACAGACTTTACATTTAATTATGTACCAAATGTTCTCAGTTGGTGAAAGATCAGGACTGCAGGCAGGCCAGTGCAGCACACGGACTCTTCTACTACGAAGCCATGCAGTTGTAATCGCTGCAGTATGTGGTTTTGCATTGTCCTGCTGAAATTCACAAGGCCTTCCCTGGAATAGATGTCATCTGGAGGGGAGCATATGTTGCTCTAAAACCTTTATATACCTTTCATCATTCATTGTTCTTTTTAAACCATGCAAGTGTCCCACACCATATGCACTAATGCATCCCCATACCATCACAGATGCTGGCTTTTGAACTGAATGCTGATAAGAAGAGGGGTGGTCTTTCTCCTCTTTAGCCCGAAGGACACGATGCCCATGATTTCCAACAATAATGTCAAATTTAGACTTGTCTGACCACAGGACACTTTGCCACTTTGCTAGAGTCCATTTTAAAGGAGCCTTGGCCCACAGAACACGGCGGCGCTTCTGTATCATGCTCAGCAATGGCTTCCTTTTTGCATGATAGAGATTTAGATGGCATCTGTGGATGGCACGGCAGACTGTGTTTACAGACAGTGGTATCGTGACGTATTCCTGGGCCCATTTAGTAATGTCAGTGACAGAATCATGCCGGTGAGTGATGTAGTGGCGTCTGAGGGCCTGAAGATCATGGGCATCCAGTAAAGGTCCTTGGCCTTGTCCCTTACGCTCAGAGATTATTCCAGTTTCTCTGAATTAGCATTCACACTCATCAAAAATAATAATAATAATCATAATAATTTTAATAATGATAAACCAGCACAAAAACAATAGGGTTTCTGCCCTACAGGCTTGAACCTTTAATAAAAAATCAGGGTACAAAAAGTGGTAATCATGCAAGGGTTAAGATGAGGGAAAAAACTTTTTTCACAGTAGCACATAAATTAACACTTACATCTTTATTTATTTAAAGATGTAAACACCAATAATACCTTTAATTACCTATTACCTATTCATTCTCGAGAGACTTCACACTTTACCAAGTGCCCCAACACCCACATATTTCTTGCACAGAGTAAAAAAGAAACAACACTATATAAAGGTAACAAAAGAGAAAAGGTAAGACTAACTTTTCTTTCTTGGAAGGCAGTGCACAGATGGCTGAACTGTTGTTAACTTCGGTTCGCTCTCCTTGATGTTCACTCATAAACACAAATATTCACAAGAAAACATATCAAATATACTGAAGAGGAAAACAAACTAAACTTCAAAGAAAATTCTCTGAGCTCAGAATATGTGTGGAAGACGCTTTTGTCGACAAAGATATGAAAGGTGCCATTAAAGATAGAAGAGGCATAAAAACCTAAGTGACCAAAAGTATTTAATTGCTTATCCTATGAAACATTTTCAAATGAAGGCACTTTTCACAAAATGAAACTCCTAACAGCCTGAGAATGAATAGGCAGCCAGGTGACATCACCTGCAACCAAGATCTTAATCACAGCGAACACTTTGAAGCGGTGTGTCGGGAAGCAGAGGGTGCAAATGCAAAAATGGCTTCAATTGGAGGAAGTCGCAGCTATAATGAGACTCGGGTCCCCGTAATGAAGGGTCTGTTTCAAAGACAGACAAGCGTTCTGCCCGGAAACGAAACCCTGCCTCTGTTGGCGATTCTTAGGAGGCCAAAGCCTGAGAATTCACAGGAATCTTATCCTTCCAGCGCATGCTTATAGCTAAACGTGTGTACCCACATCCGTGGAAAAACACAGTTCGAGACTATACTGCAGTTCTGCATCCAAAAAAATGCACGCACGCACACACACACACACACACACACAACGGCAGTGTAAAAATCCCAGCCCATTGTAGCAGCCGTTGTGAAGAGCCCTAATGATATTATGGGTGATATAAGTCAACCGGCTATTGTGACCTAACAAACAAGGACATCCAGGAAAGGTTCAAACACGCAACAAAGCCCTATTGGTTAAAATACAGAGGAAACTTAACACCTTAACAGGTGCTTTCCAAGTCCATCATTATTTCATTTTTTTTTTGTATTGTATCGCATCACACTCTAGCTCACAAACGGCATTCGATTTTTGTTTCACCATAAAAGTGCAAAGAGTGGAATGTCTGTAAAGCTATGCTGGATTTTTCAATGGCAAAACCCACAATAGCCAGTTCCTATAGTTATAATTTTAAACGTAGTGTTCACCACTGAACAAACAACGTGAATGAGAATAAAGTGTGCTTCCCTGGTCATGTTCGCTTTGCATTACCTTTGTCTGTACAGTATATATTAGGTTATTTTTTCCGAGCAAAACTCGAGAAGTTTGTTCTTCAGATACTCTACAGTACATTATGTATTCATGACACACGCAGCGAACTTCAAGCAGAGATCTTGGCAGAGAGACAGAAGACACATGACTGAGTAGTGGCAGCTTTCACCCACAAACAACCGCAAAATCTTCTCTTTATTTGCATTTTGTTACTGTTTCGCTTGGCTTTTCATCCCATTGCTTTTTTGCAAAAATGCACTCAAACTTTAAATTCTATCACTTCTTGGCCTTATCTCTGGAAGAGGCTTGTAGCCAAATATCTGCTGCTCTTGCAACCCAAGATTGCCTGTTTGTTTCTGCTTTCTTATTCTGTTTCATATTTCATTTTTTCCTCTTCTTATATTTCATGGGCCAGCGAGGACCTAGCGAACGCAAGGTTGCGAAATCAGACCTCCATCACACCTCGGCTTCGCAGGAACTATGGCGTTTCACTGACTAAAGGACGGACCGGCGATGCACATTATGCGGTTCAAAGATTAATTTGCACACAAAGGGCAATCTCCCAGGCGTGTGATGAGTTTCTATGGCGATTCAAATTTGCAATTGCATTATTACATTTTCATCAGGCCGAAAGGGCGAAACGAGAAACGTGCGAAACAAAACAGAGAATGTATTAGCCAGGCTAGCAATGGGCTCATTAATATAGTCAATTACACCGCGCTAATGAATAGAACAAGGCCACTGCACCTGCATGACAAAATTCCTCTGGATTCTTACATACATTTTGGCCATAAACACATAAATGAATATGTGCACAAAAAAAGAATCAAATCCATTCCCTCGCTAACAAACAAACTAACCCAAACCATGAATTAGACTAATATCAGAGGCTGTGGTAACACCCTGGGGTCCAGAAATAAGGCAAGAGAAAAGCAGGAAGTTGATAAATGTGCACGTTAATCTGACTCAACTCTCTCTCTCTGTGCCTTACTGAATGTGATGTGCTTGGCTCACTGGGACGGCAAGGGTAGCATTTCGCATTTGAATGTGTTTTGTCTCTTGACGTTCTTGTCAAATGCTGCCTTTTGTATCAATAAGAAACTCAATTATGGTATTTGGCATCCTGTGTTCTGTTCAAATAATAGCTCAATTCAATTTGTGTTCTGTTGTGTCCCTGTATGTATGTGTTTTTATCTCTTTAGAGTTTTGTATCTTATACAAAAAAGACCCCTCATTTTGCGGCAGACACGACCAATATTTGCTTGTGCATAAATGTATACGGCAATCCCGATAATCCACAGTAGTTCACATCAAATAAAAATTAATTTAATAAACACCCTTATCTAATCAGCAGTATCAACCCTGAACCTGTTCACGCTAAAGCACTCAAGGTATTGAGAATAAAATATGAGTCTAACAACCAAATAATGTCTGTTACTCAAGATGACTGCTGGGAAACGTAGTATTATTTCATATCCAGCTAGAGCGACAGCACTTCAGAGCTCGTGTACACCGCTGCAGTACTGACGGCAGGTGACAGTGATTGTGACATAAATCCACACTGTCCTGCATATATTCATCCAGAAATGAAGTTATTTTTGATCACAAGATTATGTAAAGCCACCAGAATGAAAACGAAAGCAATCTGCTCTCATGCGATTTGATTTTATCTTTCATTTAAACTGTTCAGCAATGCATGGCCAAGAATATATGCATAACTGAATATGTTTCTTCTCCATAGGAAAAAAAAAACTGTATTTGGTGTTTTCAATTTTAATGGTTTTGGGTCATGAATATATTCACTATCGTATGCATTCCCGCTAGAAATTTAGCATAACTGCAAATTGCCGCTGAGCATTCTGTGTAAATGGCAGCGATTTTCCAGAAAATTCATTTACACACAAAAGTACTTGTGTTTTTTACTCACACCCAGGATTACCCTGTAATTTATTTAAAATGTCGCAGATACACTTCTTGAATCGATGCGCTAAAAACTAAAATAGAAAAAACTGTTGTTTCTCAACACATCCGTGAGCTTTGTTAATTGTGCTAAACACGTTTTCTGGTACTTCGAACTCACCGAGTGCGTTTCCCTATTAACCATATTAACACATAACTAAAAAAATGACACACAATCCGGTAAAATAGTGATAACGTAAGAAGGGCGAAGTGTATTAACAAAACTGTCTTTGAGATTGTGTAAAAAAAAAAAAAAAAAAAAAACAGTCATTCTCCAAATAACTCATTATCATTCACACAGTACCGTACGTTCATGTGCCAACGTTCATACTAGAATTGCTTTATATGCGCACAAGTAAATGAGACCGGAGAGAATTTAGTCAATTAAAAGAATAGGAATTACAGCTGTAAATTCAATTTCAATCAGTAATAGGACATGAAATGCAATCAAAAGACCAGGCAATTAACCGACTAAACAGTGTTGATATAAAGGAGAGGCCTGTGTTCTAATGTGTTTTCATGATTGAATTGCACACGTGCGACTGCGAAGGGCCGGGAGCTTCTAAAACAGAAATACATTCGCTTCCTAATGGGGACTCCAATAATTTAGATGTCAAGATGGTCATCCAATGAGAATTAAGCTGGGGAGAAAAAAATAAAAAGATTTCAATAGCCCTGGTAAGCTACCTGGGGTCTAAATTGCCCGTAAAGTATGACGATGCAGGTAAATGATACCCTGCAATATACTGACGACTCGTCTCATGCAGTGAATGCTGGGATTCGCTATCATCACCATAAACCTGTAATTCATCCATTATCTAATATCTAACCTGGGGGGAGGGGCTTAAGTTTAACCCTGCACGCACTGGGCAGGAGGCAGGAAAGCCCTCTGCACAGTCGGCCAATCCAATGCAGGGATCATGCACCACAGTACCCAAACCTATGGGAAATTTGGACACTCTGATTAGCCCAACCTGCATGTCTTTGGACTGCGAGTAGAGAGACCCGAATACTTGGAGGAAAAATTAAGCCACCGCCGGATGGGCCAGTGGTGACTAGATGGAGTTAGAACCATGACACGGCCTTCGATTCTGGCAAGCAATACCCTCACCCTCATTGACAGACACATTTTCATTCTGACATATAGTGAAGCTATCTGACCAAGCGTCCGATACGACAAAAATAGAGCCTTTTAGCATCATTATTTTACATTTAGGGTTAGGATTCTGGTTAAGCGTTAAAAGTCAGGGGGCATGGTCCGTTTTAACACTGACGTCAAATAAGGTCACCTATAGCCTCCTTTTTCTTTCTTTAGCTACGCTTGGACAGATAGCATCACTGAATGATGCGTCAGGATGAGACAGGGCTCCACAGAAGCTAGGAGTGACTTCCTGGAGGCCCTGCGTTACAGGCCCAGGGACCCCAGCAGGATTTTGTGTTCCCTAAATAAGACTGTTGTCGCGGCCTCCGAGTATTATCATTTTAAAAAGACTTGAATTGCGACCCAGGGACATTTACGCCCATAAACCACAGCACTGAGCGTTTTATGCCAACGACCGGCGGTGATAGAGGCTGCGAATAAAAAGGATATGATTGCACTGCAGAGGCGAGGAGGCGGCGCAGAGGCTCGGGTACGCATAGAGACTGAAACGCGGGTGGGTCGGAATAAAAATCTAATAAAACAGGGCTAATACAGTGTGAACACAGCAGAGCGAGGCTGTTTCACCGTCTCTTTTCATACAAATGGGAAATTACGCCACAGCCCAGTGCACTCTTCTTACATCCTGCTGAGAAGTTTAAAGAGAGTGAGAAAAAAAACAGACAAATTATTATCAAAGAGAGACTGTAAAGGCCTAAAGAGGCACCCCAAGGATGAAAGGGTGAAAATTACACGCTCACCCTGAGGGTAATTCGAAAAAAGAGCATCTATCGCCCCATCAATCACGCCGTCGAGGAAGAGCTCAAAACGGAAGGTTGCCTCACTGTCAAAAATCAAGAGGTAGACGTGAAGCATTTCACAACTAAAAGACAAAACTGAAAAAGAGAGATGCAGAATGCAGAGAATGAGACAGGGAGAAATGTGGAGAGAAAGAAAGACAGAGGAGAGAGAGGGGGATAGAGGAGAGAGAGAGAGGGGGAGAGATGCAGGCAGAAAGAGGCAAATCTAAGGTCTTTCATTACACTAAGACAATGCTGTTCACCACAACTGAAAGAGCTAAAGAAAGAGAGAGGGAGGGAGAGACAGGGAGAGAGAGAGAGGAAGACAGAAAGAGGGGTGAGAGAGGGAGAAAAGCACAGAGAGGCAGATTTTAAAGTATTTCATATCTGTGGGACAACACTGTTTGCCACAATGCGTAGAAAGAGGGAGATAGAGAGCAACAGAGAGCAAGAGAAGAGCTATGCCATCTGCAGTAGAGAGAGAGAGAGAGAGAGAGAGAGAGAGAGAGAGAGAGAGAGGGCTCTGTAGTGTCTCCAGCTCCAGAGATCTTGGCTCGTGAGACTATAGCATCAGATCACACTGAGCGGGCGTAGAGCTATCAGGCGATCGCTAAAGACTCTTTTTTCGGGTGGGATCTCAACTGATACCCCTGCAACAGCGCCTATGAATTAACGCCTCCTGAGTACAGCCACAGGGACTCAAAATACCCAGATGCTATCTTTGTAACAGGGCTTTCCTGAAGCAGAGATACTTAATTCAAACTCCCTCTGCCCGGGGGCCATTTAAATCTCATTGTTCAGTGAAATATTCCGGATGTTCATCGGAAAAGCCCCTCAGACGCTTCAGGATTCATCTTCAGCCGGCGCCAAAAATACCTGCATAAGCGGCTAGGGAGCGTCGACGGAAGCAGCAGCGAAAATTTTGTTTGTTAGTAAATTTTTTAAAACATAATGTGCTCCTTGGGCATAATTGGGTTTAAAAATAAAATAATATAAAGAAATAAAAATGGTTTAATGCAGGGAGGAATCTTTGCAAAGCCCACAGAGATTATTCTGTCTATCTGCGGGGCGAAATCCTCTCGAGAAGATATTTATGCTTAAAAGAGCCAAATCAGATGTTTTCACTCTCTAATTAAATACAGGGGGCAAAGCACATTTACCCATGTGCAGGGGGCCGCTATATCTTTCGCGGGGCGGCGAACATGAAAAAGTGCAATCGTCGAGAGAGCCTTCAGCGCGGAGCGACAAAAAGTAGGGCAGGGTTTCACCGTGAGGTGCTTGACCGCATCACTGTTCTTCCCCAGAGGCCATCGATAGCACGATAGCATCTGTTTGGCAGAGTCCTCGAGCTCCGTTTAAAAACAAATATGCGAACTGAGCGGACCTCAACGGGCCCTGAGATAATGCTGCGGAGGCGAGGGTCACAACCTCATCACATGACCCGATATCACCCAACCTGAACTGTCCATTAACCTCCATCCATTAATGCTCCCTCTCCCTCTATGGACTATCATGGATACCCTCTCAACCAGTTCCCAACATTCGCTTCCAACATAGTGGGCCACTAGCCGAGGCTCCTGTTCAGGGATTGACGCGGCCTTTTGCATTTTTCCAAAGCACTATATCCACAGCTTTTTATTTATCGAAGCCATGGTGGTTAGGTACCTCGATCAAGGCCACGATTGCATGGTCTGATCTTGGACTCAAAACAGCTGCTTCTTAGATTACATTATTCAATTTATTTTATCAGTAACCACACATGTTCCATTGAAATTCGTTTCTGTATCTCAGGAACATCCTTGGAGATATAACAGTTGCAAGTAGGCATAGTGCTAGAGAGGACCTGGTGAAGCCCCCAGAGTAGTTTTCAGGGTTAAGGGCCTTGCTGAAGGGCCAATCTGCTGTGTTCCTCCCAACTTCATCTCTCCAGATCAAGTCAGAATCCCAAATCTCACTGGGAGCGTGTATCAGCGACTCCACAGTCACCAGTGAAGTTACGAAACTGGTCGGTCAGCCGAGTGTACTTTCCCCATTGGCTGTTGCTCTTTCAAACTGATATTGTTTGAACTAACCTCATTTTGACTCAAACTAAGCCATGCCAGGTCATGTGACGTGCCACTTCGATACACTTTAACGACAATTCTTCCTAAGACCAATGCAGAGTATTTAACAAACATTAAAAATCCAATAATTATTTTTACAAACCATGCCACTGACTATCCTGGTAACAAATTGCCCACAGTGCCATGCATAAATCATGGTCAAACCAAAAACTAGATTTTGACCTAGTTCTAGGATTTGTTCATTCAGAAATATAAGTGCAAAAAAGTAAAACTGCTCTTAGTAAGACAGCGAAGCTCCGCAGCAAAGTCACAGCCGTCGGTCAGTCAGGTCTGTTATTCAGGAGACATGGCCAGCAGTGAACTCATGCTATCTTTCCTGAAGTCACTCTGAGCTCCAGACCCGACCCTCAGGTATCCCTTCTGAGGCACCATGAACTCAAACATACAGACACAAGAACTCACTCGTTCCATCAGCTATTAGCTTGTCAACCCTTTAACTGCCTGCACAACTTGTTGCTGGAGCATATCGTGAGTCATAGTAGCTACTGGAAACATCTGTTGAACTTAACTGAACTGATCAGATTTTTTCAGCATAACAGACCTCAAATGAGTTTTGGAGATTTAGTAATCAGGTTGAGGTAAGTTCAGCACTTCTATCAATTAGATACAGTGACTCAATGTGCTCTTGCGAAATGTTCACGCAGTTCAAGTGTTAAATAGAAAAGCACTTTCGATAAGTTGTAGTAATATGTGACTGTAATGCACTTCAGTTTACCCTAGACTGCAACCCACAGAACTGTGTTTTTGATTACACTTTTTTCAAATAACATTAGTATTGTTTTGTGTTTTCTCTTGAAGGGTTGCTTTTGACCTGCCAAACAACCGATGAGCAGGATCATTATGCAGCAGAAGTTGAACCACTTAAATAAGCCTGTTATCTACAAATATTCTGCAGATGTAAAACCCAACTTGTTTTGGCTAAAATTTCGAAATAAAATGGCAGCGTTTCATAGAGAAGCTGCATTAGAGACAGATGACAAACTGAAGGAGAAACCTAAACAAACTTGTGGATAAACAAAACCAATTCAAATGCCTTTTTTTTCAATTTTCCTGGCATGGTTTGGGTTCAATCGCCCTCTTAACGGCTGAATTGTCACTGTAAATCAGTGCAGAGTTATTCTGCGTGATCACCTTTATATCCTCTGATGAAACATTCATACCATGATGGGAGGGGTCTCCTCCAGGATGACAATGGCCCAAACGCCACAGGGCACAAGGGGTCACTGAATGGTTTTAGGTGTATGAAAATGATCCTACGCCTGTGTCACTGCCTTTACAGCCACCACAGATCTCCAGGCGACTGAACTTATAAGGGAGATTTTGGAGCAACAAGTTAGACAGCGCTGTCCGTCACCGTTATCAAAACACCGAGAGAGGATATCTTGTGATAAACGTACTCCGTCCATCCAGTAAATTTTCAAACTTGTAGTGCAGACTCTATGCCAAGGTGTACTAAAGCTGTTCTGGCTACTTGTAGAGGCCCAACACCTCGCTACGACTGTTTATTTACATTTTTCCATTAATTTGTCACCAGTCTTTATCTCTATATCATATAAAGTAAATAAATTCTTGCAGTGCATTCCAGTAAATCAGGACAAAGTTATTCAGCCTATAAAAATCAAACTGACTGTTTTATGCACCACTTCACAGTAATATATAACAGTCTCCCAGGCTGGTAAAAAAAAAAGAGCGTATCAGTGTACAATAACGGCTAGAATCTCATTGCATTCTCTCCATGGCAACGTGGATGATGAATTTCAAGACCCCGAACATTATTGATTGGAGGGTTAAGAACTTCAAAAAATGTTGAAGCCAGTCAGCCGAGGGCCACAGTTCTGAGGAAGAAAGTAGCCATGGATCAAAAGAGCACCTTCAACAATAAATGAAGTGAGCTCCGTTTGAATCAGATGATGTCAGGATGAATTATGGAGGATAAAAATAGGTTCGGGGGTAAAAGAACCATTGACAACCAGAACAATAGGCTTGCAGGCCCTTCTGGGTTTGAAGACAAACAGGCATGTTGTGCGCTCCAGACACTAGGTTTATGGTTTATAATTAACTTTTTATTTTTGGAGGAAGTCAAGTTTCTCAATGAGCATTAATCACCCCAGCCTGTATCTGATAGGCCATGTCATTTCCTGAGAGTAGGCAGCACTTCTTTCTGATTGGTTAGCTTGGGTCATAGCAATTGGCTAATCTTGCCTTCGATAGGCCAGAGGCGTCTTCAAGACCAAACAGTCTCGTACTAGGTCTCGCGAGGGAAAGACACCGGAAAAGCTGCCAACAAGGGTTTGCGTCAAAAGTGATGTGAAAATGTGGATACAACTGTTAATGCTGGATGCCATCTTGAAAAGCAGGGCGAGACGCTCTCCCTTGTCTACCCTAAATCAGATGTGGTTTAATTGTTCAAGAGGCTAGAATTCGCAAAAGGCAAGAGCTCTTGAACAGGCCCCAGCTCTAGCTGTGAGATTAGGCTGTGCAATAGGCTGATCTTGCCTCTGATTGGCCAGCTCTAGCTTTAAGTGTAGGCTGCATTTGCTCTGATAGGCCAGGCCTAGTGGTGAGAGCATCTTGTGTGTTTCTGACAAGCCAGCTCAAGCCCTGACAGTAAACTTTGCTTGCCTGTGATTGGCCAGCTATACTGTGACCTCATGCCAAGTCTCCCTGTGCTCTAACCTCTATGATACAGTCGTTATGTTGTGCTCCTCATTGACTGACTGTCGCTATACTAACGCCTGTACGGGACAGCTCTAAAAGTGCTTCGCACGGCCTCGTTATGAGTTGGAGGCTTCTTCTTCTTATTTTTGGTTTTATGGTGTTTACAGACCTGTTGGTGTATTACCGCCAACTACTGGATTCATTCAACATAAATTTCCCTATTCCTCTTATATCGAATTCCCACCAAAGCCTCGCCAAAGTGAAAGGTGCACTGTGTCTAACAATGCGTTTGCACTCTGCATGTGTTCAGTGTGATTACACTTTCGATTCATCTAATCTACGAGCCGAATGTAGACGCAATGCATTGGCTTTTGAAGAAGGAAATGACGTCAACACCAAAGCTGCCTGCTGATTGGTCCAGCCAAAAAATTTCAGGCGAAGCGCCGCGAGGTAGCTTTCCTTTAACGCCCTGATGGGAGCGATCGTCAAAGCCACCTAGCAGACACAGGGCGTTAATCATTAACGTTATCTGTGCTCAAGGTTTGAGAGCAGCCTATCTGAGTTTCAATGAAAGTCAAGCCATCGGCACTGTGCAAGCTGCCCTCTAACACCTACAGGCATTTATCTGTCCTGCCCTACATTGCTTCAGACCTGACTCCGCTGCATAAAAACTACGAGAACATTCTAGGGAAGCAGAGCTCAATTAAGTTAATGACTTACTCTGTACACACCGTAGAAAAGGAAGCATGTTTTTGAATTAAAAAGTCAAGGTTGACAAATATCAGAACCAACAGTGCAGTTCATAAGTACATGTGCTTGGTGCTCCAGAATAAAAGATTTAAAAATGAGTGTGAGGTTATGCTAAGAGTTTACTCACTTTAATTTGCAATTAATTGGACTTTATAAAATGGATTAAGTAAAAATTACTGACAAAACAAGATGAAAAAATAATTTACATGAAGTGCATCACTTCAAGCGACGCGGGTAATTATGGTTGGTGAAGCGTACCTGCTTTTCTTGTTTTCATTTGCCTCTGAATCAAGTTAATTTTGGCAGATTTAGTTCCTTCACACCAATTTTTTCATGAGGTCATCTGATGTCTCAACTTCGCACGCTATTCCACAGGCATCAATCTCTACACAAACTGGGGGCTCATTCCAGCTGCACTGCGATTATGTAACTCAGGAAGACTTCGGCTCTAATGAGACAAAACCTCCATTGGAAAGGTTTTTCATGAAACTCACAAAGGTAAAGGATTATTTTATCATTGAAAAAACTTTACACAGACACACACACACGCGCGCACGCGCGACTGAAGTAGTTCAAAAAGTTTATCTTGTTCAGTAATTATTCTTTAATTGGAAACATTGGTTGGAAAAAGGTGTAAAAGGACAGAGATCCCATCCTTGTTTGGCAGAGAAATGCACGAAAAGTTGGTCAAGAAGAATATGTTTCTCAAGTAATTAGTCTTTGGTTGGGTAATTTGTGATAGTCTTTAGCTTCTGCAGTAGCTTGCTAAACATAAACAGCAGTGGCGCTTGGGTAATTAAGACTAATGCTTATGCAATACCTGCAGCAATTAGGATCCACCATCTTACCCACTGCAAAACTTAAAAATTAAATACCGTCCTTTTAACTTTTTTACTAATAATTGCGGCGTGAGTGCCAGCATATTCACACATTAAGCGTACCATATGCTACTTAAATTTCCGTACTCAAACAGAGGCAAACTGTCTTAATTAATTTCCACTTAAAAAAAAAAAAAAAAAAAAAACTTTCAGAGCAGATAATGCAGCTGCTGATTATTCAAGCCTCTTCTGTCCTCTTAACTGGTAGGAGTGTTCGACACAATTGGGGTTTTTCCATTAGCACGTTAGCTGCTCTGTGTTAAACCGATTCTCCCATATTTGCATTTTTATTTGCACTCTAAGCTTCGCCGAGCTGCAATCAAGACAGACCACCTCCTAAGCACAGACTGTATAAAAAGATGGACGAAGGAAGCGTGACGTCACCCATTGGTTTCAGCATACCACGTAGGAAGCCTCGACTTCGGCAATTTGAACAGCACCATTTTGTCATTTTGAAATGGGATGTGATTCCCATTGGACGAGAGCGTGGGAAGGAGAGAGGGGCAGATCTACTGGTGGATCTGACCGTACCTGACAAGGACCAGAGGATAGCTACGCCCCCAAAGCACATCTGGCTTTATCCTTTATCCAAGTCTATTTGGGACCATAATGTACAAAAATGAACATCATGATGTATCGAAGGAGACTTGTGATAGATACATGAAACAATGTGGAAAATCATTATTGGAATAATAAATCAGCTAGGAAAGTACGGTCATTTCTCATAAACTAATCGGTCACACTTTATTTGAAGTGTTGCTCATAAAGGCTTTATACAGCATGAATAATGCCTTCATAAATGAGACATAATGTCTTCATAAATCATACATAAGCGAACGTCATGCTTTGTAAAGGGGAAAATAACACATCCTTCTTCAGCATGTGATGCCACATGTGATATAACTGACGATGTCACTTGGCTAGTGGCTAGTTGCGATAAAGGGTGACATTGTCAGCTAAGTGACATTGTCATTGCCACATCTGGCATCATATTTTGAATAAGGATGTGTTATTTCACCCTTTACAAAGCATGACATTCGCTTATGAATGATTTATGAAGACATTATGTCTCATTTATGAAGGCATTATACATGCTGTATAAAGCCTTTATGAGCAACACTTCAAATAAAGTGTGACCAACTAATCATTTAAAGACAGACCATCCAGCGAGTGGCCCTCTTGTAATGATAACGCAAATCCCAGCCGCGCTCGGCTGACGTGACGAGTCGAACTGAGCGAAGCCAAGCCACTCCATGTGAATGCAAAAAATTGGTACATGCTGATTGCTCGACCCAAACTGCACTGCAAGAAATTTTCTCTCTTGCCATTATCGAAATGAATAAAACTCTTCAGAGAGGCTTGCGGTTGTTGCACGCGAAGGATTTGAGACCAAATATAAAAGAAAAAAAGATTACAACCCCATTTACACTTAAGTATGGGACACTAACTAAAATGTTAATAAAAACACGCAAATCTATCAGGCATTTCTATTATGGAGTCCATAAAAAAAGGAAACATGTTTCGAATGGAATCTCCCTGGTAAATAAAGGTTAAAAAAAATCATGCCAATGTTTTAGAAAGAGCATATTTTTGCCTGCCTACATTCTATCTCCATCAAAACACACAAACACATGATGCTCACTACAGAGAAAGTTGTCTATCTCACTCAATAAAAGAAAATATTTAGTTGAATATTAATTTTGAATATACTATATATATTTTTTCTAACTTTAAAGAGAAACGAAGCAAAGATGGATTGTCCTTCCTTTGCAATTGAATAATAAATCATACTGGTGTGTCTTCTTCAGTGCAATAAGGCAACAATGCATTCTGAATTCCGCCAGTGTTGAGAGACATTTGAAAATTTCTAAGTACTTTTTCTAATTACATGGGCAAGCAATATTTGCCAGGGCTGCTTTAACATTGATTTTTGCGAGTAATTATATCCCGGCTCGCTCACTTCCTCAGTGCTTTAATCATCGCCGTCAGACGGTCACTTGCACACCCGTCACATGTAAATTAGGACTGAGCAGCAAAAGCAGTACTAAAAGAAGTTTATCTTCCCAGTCTCAGCCGGTATATAGTCAACCCCAATTCCGAAATACTTGGGACAAAGTGTAAATCCTGAATAAAATCAAAATGCAATGACTTTCAAATCACACCAGCCAGTATTTTATTCACAATAAAACAGAGATAACATGGCAAATGTTGAAACTGAGAAATTTTATAATTTTATCCACAAAATGAACTCGTTTCAAGTTTGATGGCTGCCACAAGTCTCAAAAAAGTTGGGACAGGGGCCTCTTTACCGTGGCGTAGCATCCCCTCTTCATTTTAACACAAAGTGGAGGCGTCTGGGCATTGAGGAGACAAGTTTCTTAAGTTTAGCCATTGTAATTTGATCCCACTCTTGTTTAATACAGGCTTCCAGCTGCTGGAGAGTTTTGGGTCTCCTTTGACGGACTTTTTGTTTAATTATGCGCCAAATATTCTCAATTAGTAAAAGATCAGGACTGCAGGCAGACCAGTTCAGCACACGGAGTCTTCTACTATGAAGCCATGCTGTTGTTATAGCTGCAGTATGTGGTTTTGCATTTTCCTGCTGAAATACACAAAGCCTTCCCTGGAATAGATGTCATCTGGAGGGGAGCATATGTTGCTCTTAAACCTTTAAAGACCTTTCAGCATTCATGGTGCTTTTCAAAACATGCGAGTGTCCCACACCATATGCACTAATGCATCCCCATTCCATCAGAGATGCTGGCTTTTGAACTGAACGCTGATAACAGGAGGGGTGGTCTTTCTCCTCTTTAGCCTGGAGGACACGACGCCCATCATTTCCGTTAAATTTGGACTCACTTTGCTACAGTCCATTTTAAATGAGCCTTGGCCCACAGAACACGGCGGCGCTTCTGGATCATGCTCAACAATGGCTTCCTTTTTGCATAAAAGAGTTTTAGGTAGCATCTGTGGATGGCACGGCGGACTGTTGTCTATGTTCTATTGTAAATATTATATTGGCTCATGTGATCTGAAAGTCATTGCATTTTGATTTGATTCACAATTTACACTTTTTCCCAACTATTTATATAGTTGAGACAAAGTGCTATTATTTATACTATAGCAGAGACACACAGTATATCTATGCAATACCATAACCGTTCCAGGCAATCTTAATCATAAGAAGATACTGGGAAAAGCAAAATGGCTGTGGCGTCTTTTTAACTCTCAGAACCCCAAAACCCATCAGTGGCTTTGAAAGACATGTTTAGTTATTTTTTGTTTTTTTTAATCAGTGTAATTATAAAATTTATCATAGCCAGAAACTGTAAAATCAGACAGTGTCATCAGATTTTACATATTTGACAGACTTTGAATGAATAATGCGTGAATCATGCTTCCTTCAGGGAAAATAATTAAATCTAAATACAAGCAAGTAATTACAAATACAGTACTTTATTCTACATGTGTCATTTCAAATTTTGCCAAAAATAAACTGCATGCACTGACCGTATCCTGTACAAAAAAAAAATAGAAATTAAATCAAAAAAATAAATTCTGTGTTTCTAGCACAACTGTGAATCAGCTGAAGAAAACGGTCATAAGACAAAATATTCAGGGAAAATGTGCAGGTGCAAATAATGGCCATTAATCTTGAGGTTAACAGAGGGCATCGGGAAAGTCTGGTCATTTCCAGACTGTTTAGAGGACAAACAAGTGACTAATATGCTTCATCAAATGTTAAAAGGCAGCTTCAACAAGCAAATGGGGAAAATGGCCACTTTTGCAACGCCATTTTAGTCTATCCAACTGTCCACAGCGTAACCCACTGATACCGGGGCAGAGTTATGGAGGATACAGGAAACTCTCTCAGCGCTCAGATTGCAGGCAGTAAAACACGATGGACAGGGTGCCAATCCATCGCAGGGCGAAAACACAATGTTGTCATACACTGCTTAGCAGCAATTTACACTCCCCAGGGGATCCATGACTGAAGAAATGCACTTTACTGACTTCACTTCAGACGGGCCTGTGGCATTACAAACGCCTTCATCGTGCCCATTAAACGGCACACAGTGCCATCACCACTCATCATTAACACTCCTGTATTTGGAAATTAAGTGCCACAGAGCCTTTGAAGTGTATTAAAAACTGCATCTCGAGATGCCGCCTCCTAATGAAATTGCTTTGACCAAACCTTGGCTTTCTGTGTGCGTCTCAATGAGGCAAATAATGTATTTTTAACAAACGCGATTGGTTGGTCCCTGCCAATCAAAGTAAAGAATACATTCATCTGGTGCAGAGGCCCCTAAAATCACATGATTATGCAAAATTTCACAGCCAAAGTGCACACTCTGGTGTGCAACTTCGCGACAGATTTTTCAAGCAAAATAACGAATGCGAAAAGCAGCCAATAAAGCAAAGAAATTACAACACAGTCTGTGTTCTGGCACATTGACGGTACCAACGGTGAAAAACGGTAATCTTCTCTTTTGGGCAAAATTCCAGCTTTTTCTGTGCAACAGAATGTGAGTAAATGATAACAAGAATAAAATTATTAGGGGTAAACAGGCGCTCTCTGGAAGTACAAAAACACACTCTTTCGTTGTCTGGAGGTGCATTTTGGATTCCAATCACCATATGGTTTCACCTGATATCTTTCATTTATTTATGTAATTAATTAATTTTTTTCTTTACATTATTTTTCCACACAGTGTAGAAACTCTTCTATTTTCACTCACCACTAGCAAACATAAGCAACACATTGCTGAGTCTGGAACATTCTAATCGCAGGGCATGTACAACCTGCGGCCTTACAGAGATAAATATAGACTTGCCCTGCAGGAGAACAGGCTGCCCTTCAGAATTTCGCCTCACCTGACGTCCACGGCGTCTTCCATGACGGTCATGTCCGTCTTGCACTTGGCCGAGGGGTTTATGGCGAGTTCGGCGGGCGGGATGACGAAGCTTTTGCTGAGGGGAAGCCACATGCCTTCGCCGAGTGTATATGTGAACCTGGAACACACAAACGCAGACACGACACACACACACAGTGCGCGGCACATAAGCATTCGTTAAAGGAAGGAGGCTGCGGGTTCAAATCCGTGGAGCACAGCACAACATTGGCTTTATTCCCGTGTGGAAATGTACAAATCTGCTGGAGCAAATACAGAAACAAGGCTTTTCCCCACGGGGCACTGCTGGATACGGAAGAGTAAACTGGGAAATTTAGACGTTCACACAGGATCGCGCGCACACACGCTCACAGGAGAAACAAATACACACACACACACACACACACACATGAATGCCAGCACGCGCTTACACACAAACACACCCATTTATGAACACAAGAAGAAATGCATACCAACATGCATACACGCATGTAAACACATTTACACTCACAAACATATGCACACACAAACACACTCACACCATCTGTCAGGCGCACGGACATACACGAACATGCACATACATACACACACGCGCGCGCGCACACCAAAGTGAAAATGCATTCAACACACACACACACACACGCACACACACACACACGTGCGCGCACCAGAATGAAAATGTATTCAACACACACACGCGCGCGCGCACGCACACGCACACGCACACACACACACACACACACACACACCCACCCACGCGCACCACACTGAAAATCTATTCAACACACATAAGCACACACACACGCACACACACACACAAAAGTGAAAATAAATTAAATTTATTTCATATTTCATTATTATTCATTCAAGGACCTGAACTTTCTGATCATGGCAAAAATGCGCATGACCCATCAAGGTTGAACACATGCAAATTCACCTGATGCCCGATTAGATGCACGACATACCCCTCCCGAGGGAGACCTTGACCCAGGTAGGTCCAAAATTTGATTTGGCCATCCCTGGACCACTGCACGCAATAATTTGATCAATCAAATCAATGAATAACAAGGTTTCACATAGTGAGTGAGAATTTCACACAAAACTGGACAGTCTTTTTTTCCATAAAAATTACTTCTGCTGTAAGGACATTTTAAACATGAAAGAATTTGCCGCCTGTAATCAGGAAATTCCCAAAAGAGCCCTTAATTTCCCAAATTAAGAGATCATACTAAATCCAGGTCTCATTGTATTTCACATTTAATGTGACTGGCGCAGCACTGGCTGATTTCTGACTGCATTACCACTACCGTGCATTTAGAGTCCGACCCGGAGCACCTGGCACCTTTAGAGGGTAATGTCCATCCCCAATTCACTCCTGCGCAGCTCAACAGCTGCACCAGGCAAGGCCACTGGAACTAGCGGGTCCAAGGGGCCGTCATCCCACAAACTTTACACCCCAGTCCCATTTTCTTTTTAAGTCACAAAGCACTGTTTCCCAGCGAATGCACCCATATTACAGCATTTAAAGTAAAAAATAACATTCCAATCATCCTCTGCCTCTCTAATAGATCAGTTAAACTATAATAGGAAAACATAAACTGGAAAGAATATTTACATTTTAATCCAATCAAAGAGGACAGTACAGGAAGTGGTTCATTCTTTCTGGAAGTAGTCAATAAGTCCTCTATGAAATACGCAGATCTGCCGCAGTCAAACAGCTAATAACTTTCTCCAAACTTAGAGATGAAGGCTTTGTGAAGTTCGGAATTAATAAGTGGGAAAACAGTCCAAGGCTACACACACACACCTGAACACACAAGCAAGCACGCATGCACACGGACAAAGGCACACGGACACATCTACAAACACACAAATTCACACGCATACACACGCACCCAATTTTTGGCTCCCCCACTAATCACATGATTCAGGCTCCGCTGGCTCCAGGTAAGGATCGGCCGAGGAGCTAAAGTCTACACTTTCGGTACATTTAAGAACCAAACATGTCATCAAAGAATCAATTCTGGTGTCCCTTAAGTCAATAACAAGAGCTTCGCTTACCACTGTGGCAGTACTTAGAGAACAAAAAGCCTTAGAATTTGAGAGAAAGAGCCCCGCTGATAACACATACCGTTTAACTGCACCCGCACCTCGGAAATCCAAACCTGCCTCAACCTGGACCAAATGAAGCTAATTAAGAAGAGGAGAGACAAGATCTCTGACAAGAACAAGTCTGTTATTTTTTTCCCTCCTTGTGAAATCCATCAAAACCGTGCAGTTCTAAAAACTGCCGCTTCAACTGTTTTTTTTTTTTTTTGTCAGACAGCGCTCTTGCACTGGGAAAAAGCGATGTTTATTTGCAGGATATCTTGTGATTCGGACACACGGTCGCTGTCGATGATCGGCGACATTATTTTGCAGGGACAAAACGCAGGCCTAAGCAAATCTGCAGGAATATACCGGAGCCGCGGAAAAGTAACCACCTGCTGCGCACCGCATAAATTCATCATTTAATTATTTAATTACATTTAACGAGGCTCTTCCATGCAGTGGCTCACACTCTTCAGATGAGATCCAAATTATTACAAATTACACACTGTGCAATGCTTTTCAAGCATGTCAGTTACTGGTGATAATTACTCAAGTAGAACTAATATATGATTGAATTGCACTATCACAGGTGGAATGCTGTG
This sequence comes from Gymnothorax reevesii, assembly GCA_029721435.1. NCBI lineage: Eukaryota > Metazoa > Chordata > Actinopteri > Anguilliformes > Muraenidae > Gymnothorax > Gymnothorax reevesii. The sequence goes on from CM056576.1 coordinate 10,421,269, forward strand.
GATTATCTTTTGGCCACAAGAGGTGTTTTATGTTTTTATCTTGATGACAGTGCACTTTAACTGGAAGTTATGTCATATATTAGCAGAAGCGCTGATTGAGAAACGAATGATGGCAGAGGGAACATGGAGTCTCCAGCTTTATGTGCGTGTCAGACCTTTCCAACAGGAGACTGTGGTATTGTTACACATCCGCAAATCCAGGAAAACGTGAGTGTGTGCATGTCTGTGCACGTGTGTGCATGTGTGTGTGTGCGCATGTGTGCGTTTGTGTGTGCCTGTGCATGTGTGTATGCATGTTTGTGTGTGCGTGTATGTGAATAGGCGTGTGCGCGCTTGTGTGCAAGTGTGTATACGTGTGTGCCTGCACATGTGAGCGTGTTTGTGTGTGAGCATGCACAGGTGCAAGCGTGTGTGTGTGTGTGTGTGTGTGTGTGTTCATGTGTGTATGTGTGTGCCTGCATTTGTGTGAATGTGTGTTTGTGCGTTTGTGGGTGTATGCCTCTGTTTGTGTGTGTCTGTATGTGTATAGGCGTGTGAGCACTTGTGTGCAAGTGTGTGTGCGTGCGTGCGTGTGTGTGTGTGCGCGCGCGTGTGCGTGTGTGCGTGTGTGCGTGTGTGTGTGTGTGTGTGTGCGCGCGTACCCATCAGTGGGAGGAGGCGGTGAGAGAAGAGTGTCTTTCTCACAGCGACATGAGATCCCGAGGAACACTGCTGAAAATAGCACAGTGCTTATCGCCAAGTTCCACAGCAAAATGCTACCAAATAAAGAAATAAGTAGACATGTGAAGAAATAAATTAATAAACAGGAAGCAGATGAATTCATTACATGAGCATTTTCTCAGCTGAGCGCAGCGTTCCAGGACCCAGAGGAACGGTCGTGACGCGGGACATCGATATAAGCAGCGTGCGTGGGCCGTTATCTGGCGAGAAACGAGCTGGGTGAGAGAGAGAAAAAAAAAAAAACAAACAAAAAACAAAAACAAGGGCTTGCGCTAACAAAACAGTCACAGGCCGTCTGATTTGCGGGTGCCAATCCGAACCTGTCAATCACAGCACACACCTCACCTTCTTCCTTATCGTTTCACCAGCGCAGCGAATGATTTCACTAACAGCATCACCTGCTACTCAAACATGAATCTCTACAGGTTTGAAAGAAGCTTCCACTGCGACAGACACAAATTACAGCCCAAATCCGCACGGAGAGGGAAACTTAACGAGCCAGAGTTTCCTGGACTCAAAATCGATATATGGGCCTGAAATTTGGGGGCAGAGTGCTCGAGCTGGTCTCAGGCACCACGCAGCTCGACAGCTTTGCACAGGCCCGGAAATTAGGCCTGGTGCCCATGGAATTACCTCATTAAAACTATCCCAGGGCACCTAATGAAGCTGCCTTCATGATGGCAAAAAATCCACACTGCACTTTTTTTTTTGGTAAAAAAAAAAACATCACAGATCTAGGTCATTCTAATACACACGATAGCGGTTTATAGCAGGACTGCAGTGACAGCGACAGCGAACTGGAACGTGATGGTGCGGAGTAAAAAGAGTTAACCCATAGAGCGCTGAAATAATTATATTAAAAAATACAAATTTAATTATCATGTGCTGTTAAAATGTGGCGATTTGTTTGAAAGAGCTCCCGCGCGGGGCTGCTGAAACCCTTTCATGTGGCAACCCCAGCGGGAGCTCTTTTAAACAAGTCGCTACATGATAGTGTTTAAACAGCTTTGATTTTGATATTTTACATCATTGGGCAACTATAGCGGCACTTAGTGCAATAAGGGTTAACTTTTTTGTTTTTCTTTTCTAGTTGTTGTTGGAGGTCTGGAATATTTCACACCTACAGCTGTTCAATTTGCATCTAATGAAATGCTAACTTCGCATGAAGGGGGCATGAGATCGTACTGTACATGCGCTACGCACGTTAGAAGCCACTCTACAAAGAGCATGATTAAACAGCTATAAAAGGAAAGGGCTTAATTACATCCCTCCAATTACTTTGCCAGTTTCCATCCCTACCATGCTATGAATCAAAACCACCCCCACAAGACCACTTAATAATCTGCACAGGATTCAGTGATTACAGGACAGCGAGTCCATTAAAAATGTATTATTGCCTTATTTAACTCTGGGTTAGAGTGACTTAACTAGCTTTTTCAATTAAGCGTCATTAGTCTCCAGCCTATCGGACTGACGAGAACGGAGGCCGGGGCTGAGTCGTGTATCCTGCGTGGCTTAATTAACATTGGCTCTCTTTGAGAGTCGACAACAAACAATTTTGCAGTTAATGCCAGGACGAGCGGAATATCGCCGAGGCCGGCGAGCGTCAGAAGGAGAGCTGATAAGGCTGCTCTTTGTCCAGCGGGAATGGAGAGTTTCAATGAACAGACTGAAAATGAGATTTACAAAACTGGCAGAGCGTCCGCTCCCTCTCGCCAAGTTATGGATCGGCGGGGCATAAGCCGTACCCACACAACACAGAGAGCAGGGCCCTTATCGGAATTTCACACAGATTAGAGAGCCCAGATGGCCCCATCTGGAAATATCTTGAGGCGCCATCTGGAAGCGGAGCGGTTTTAATGATTGGCAGGTCAGAAATGTGGCTGCATTGATGGCGGTCTGGTTCTCAAAAGAAAGACCAATGAAATGTCATGTATTTTGCAAACACAGACAAACACCACGTACTCTCTCCTAACAGCGGGTTGTGACATAGGAGTTTCAGAAAAATCTGTTCACATGACACGCGGAGCCATGTTATTTTCATTGGGGTATTCTGACCTATTGATAATTAGATACATATTTTCTTTTTAGCTCTGTTTACAGTTATATTCCAGCGTTTTAAAAAAATATTTGTGGATCAAACAATATATTCAAGGTTTCAAGGAAGGCAACCAAAGGTAATTGTAAATTTGGTAATGAATGGAGAAGTCCTCTTTGGTAAAACTACGTTGTAATAAAAATGTGGAAAACAGACAATATGGGGAAATGGAAAGCTGCCTATAAGTTGTTAGTGAAATAATTGAGTGAAAGATAAAACATTACCCTAAAACAAACTGAGTAATTGTGAAAGCAGACAAGGGAAACCGTGTACATGAAGGAATCATAGTTCCACTTAAAAAAAAAAAAAAAAGAGGAGTGAAATGCATCACCACTCTGCTGTTTGATTGGTTCTTTTACATTTTTTCTTTGCTCCTGTCCCAACATTTCCTCCCCTTGTGCCTATACTACATGGCCTTCAGTCAAGCGCTTTTGCACAATGGAAACAAAATGGCTTCACATCTTGAGTCGTCCCGACTGTCTCTGTTGAAGGGCTCCTCACTCACACAGTCAGCCCTGGCCCCTGACCCTGTCGCTCATATGTTCACATTGTTGGTGTGTGTCGCTGCTCTCCCCTCCTTGTACACAATAGGTGGCTTGAAGAGTGGGTATTGACGACATTATGCTCTGACCTACCCTGAACTCTGACCCCTTCAACGTTTATGAATGTACTTTTGTAAGAAAATATCAATCATTTTCAGAGCTTACAAAAAATAACTTTCACCACTGGAACCATTCAGGGAAGCAATGTCGAGGGTACTCTGGAGCACGAAAAGTCTGATGCCGTCCTTAATAATTTGCCAAGGAAAGCCAACGCTAGTGCACAAGTCAATAGTTCTATCCGTTAGCCTTTGGGCCGAGAGCACCGCGTTGATTATGTTGCATGGTAGCGTCAAACAGCCAAGGCTGTCGCTCACTTTTTAATGTCATGGAATTGGCAGTTTCACTGGAAACTGCAACAAATTAAACAATAATCAATTTTTAACGAGTTCAATTAAATGTTAATATCTTGCGGCAAGGTGGTCAAGAGGTTAGCTGGAATGAGCTTAGTTCTACTTTCAAATCTCAGCCTTCCGGCCATCAGGGGATCTATCAGGGTCTGACAAAGATGCACAATAAGCTGCTTTCCCTCAGATAAGTGTGTGTGAGTTGACTGTGTCAATGATGATACAGCTAGATATGCCCCGATACCAATGCTGAAATCAGGTATCAGTCTGATACCGATACTGATACTGGATATCGGTTTGATACTATTAGGTATTGGCGACAACAGGCCGACAAGGCGTTTCTATTCAAGAATTTATTTGTTAAGTTTCGTTTTGCAAAGTTAGAAAAAGCCATTTTTTTAGTCGAGCCTTACACATAATTGAATGATCCCAGTCTCTTCCAACTAGGAGGCTTATTAATGAAACACTGGCATGGAATCAGCGCTCGGTATCTGCCGATACTCGAAGCACAGGTATCGGTATTGTATCATAACCAAAAAATCAATGGCCGCATCCTTAGTTAAAGTGTGCGATCCTGGAGGATCAATTGGTGAACTACTTGAGGAGTACTCCTACCTCTCGCCCAATGGATGAAGGGATATTTCGGCCCTATCGGCAACCATGATCAGCATTATGTGGCGTCTTCCCAAATACCACAACCGCACAGCGCGCTCTTAGCCTCACTTACCTAACAGCTGAAGGCCCTTCCCAATCCCTCAGTACCAAATAAATAAATGTATAGCGCTGCACTCAGTTTATTATTAACATATTCCCCACAAACACTAACACAAATCCCCTCCTTTATTCTGAAAACACCATCACGGCGGCAAGTGGATGAAACACCAGGAAGCGATATTTGTGTGCGTGGTTGTTTTCCTGCGCTGGAATGTATTCTGCTAGTGCTCCTGTGAGCTCTCCTGTGCAAGACAAATTCCCTCTCAGAGGACAAGTAAAGTCCGACTCTACAGCGCAGCCAATACCTCTGAGCTGAGATGGGGATTGATCAGATAATAATAGTAACACTTGCGCGTGGACTTACTATTCTCTCCACAGGCTTATACAGAGTTGAGGTGCGCAAGGTGCAAGCACTCTGGGTACTAAAAGACTTTTTGTGCCGCCAAAGTTTTTTCCACTTATTTATTTCATTTCATTTTACATCCGATGTGTTCCCAGAGGTAATGGCATTTTAAAAACGCACCTAAAGGCTCAAGAAGTGCAACTATTGATCACGTTGCTCACAAAACAGACTTCATATTCGCAGTTTTCATTCACGAGCGCCCACGAATGACGCAGAGAGCCAAAGGAATCTCTGAATGCACAGGTGATAAAGTCAAATATGTTGCAGCCCTTTGCTATATATTCTCCTTTTCAATGCGTTATTTAACTACGGGTGGTACACAGAGAGAGAGAGAGAAAGAGAGAGAGAGTGAGTGTGTGTGTGTGTGAGAGAGAGAGAGAGAGTGAGTGTGTGTGTGTGCGCGTGTGCATGTGTGTGTGTGTGAGAGAGAGAGAGAGAGAGAGTGTGTGTGTGTGTGTGTGTGAGAGAGAGAGAGAGAGAGAGAGAGAGAGTGTGTGTGTGTGCGCGTGTGCATGTGTGTGTGTGTGAGTGAGAGAGAGAGAGAGAGTGTGTGTGTGTGTGTGTGTGTGTGTGAGAGAGAGAGAGAGAGAGAGAGAGAGAGAGTTTTCCAACCAGCAAAACCTGGAGTTGCCTGAAGGTTCTTCAGTAATATTAAGTGACTCTTTCATCCTCTTGTTTATGAATGACTGCGTTCATTAAGCCAATAAAAGAGACCTTGTAAACACACAAAGGGGCGAAGCCTCCCCTGCAGGGTTAAAAGCCTTATCTAAAGACTCAACAATAGAACTGTACCCAATCTCATGTCAGAAGATGCAAGTCAGAATCCCAAGTTTAATGCACCATAGTTGCCAGTCCAGCATCCAGCCACAAGCATCCAGAACTTTTTGAGTGGTCAACTGTTGACAAAACCAAAACAAAAAAAAAGAACAAGGAGTACGCTGTGTGTACATAATACAAACTGATATACGCTATATACTGGGCAACAACTGTAACTGTTTGGTATCGTTCCAACGGGGAAAGGGTCTCGTCTGCATTCTGCCATTGAGATACTGAGCCAGTGAAGCCAGCAGGTAAACAAAGGCCCTCAGTAACAGCGAAAAAAAGCAGTAACTCTCGACTTAATATCCAGATACGAACAGTCAGACCTCCATTCCAGCTAAAGCAGCGGTCTTCAGAGATGTAAAGACAAAATGAACATAACTCCTCAAAAAGCTCCATCTGTGAATTATTTATTTATTCATGACTCATCACAAACATTGGAGACAATTCCATAGCTAAGTACTCCTGAATCTGTCGGGCAATACACTGAGGATTACTGCACTGGAAAAAGTGTGTGCCTGTGTGTGCTTATGTATGTGTGTGTGTATGTGTGTGTGTGTGTGTGTGTGTGTGTGTGTGTGTGTAAAAAGGAGAGAAAAACAGAGTGAAAAGAGATACTGTAACACCAGTACCGAAGGGTTTATTCAAGCTCTGAAATGCCCACAGCACTGGGCATGAAAGGCGATTTGAGCGGCTCAGACGGCGAAACACAAACACAGTCACACTTTAATTTCACCTGATATTTGCCTAGTGGGTGTAAAATGGGCTGGCTAGAGTCTCTCAGGCAGTTGTGACGCTTTTAATTGGAAACAAAATGGATTCCCAAACAAAACAAAACCTCTGCAATGGCAACAGATGACACTTTGAAAGGAAATCTAAATCTGTGCTTTTGTTTGTTTGTTTTTTTTCCCCCTGTATCACAGCCTGTCATGGCAGAATTTGATCCCTCAGAGTTTGAAAATTCGCTAAAACAACCGTAGCGGTATCCACACGAGGACGTGAACGAGGCACTTAGAGAAATGAGTGTGAGATATGCTAGATCAGAACAAAAACAAGTGATGTTTTCATTTATATTCACATCATCTGATGCAGTAGCGACATAAACACACGAACATGCAATACCATTTGAAGAGACTAGGTACCATGGCAACTGAATTAGAGCCTTCACAGTTATGAGAATAGCTTTTTTTCCCCTAATTCTAAGCTAATCATGTTCTTTAAGTGTATAAGAGCAGACCAAAGCATGTGCAAGTCTAGCCAATGCGTGAATTGACTGGACCTCCAACAGTAAAAATATCTGATAAATTCTACATATTTAATTATTCCTGTCTGCAGGTGCTTTGGGAAGTGCATGAAAAATAAATACATTTTCAAACTAAATGCAAACCTGGCGCACCCAATTCACCCAATGACCAGATCAGTGAGATGCTCGGTTATTTACTGAGGTGCAAGAAAGAAGATTCCAGAAACACAGTTAGGCAGCTGCGCTGTAATGTGATGGGAAGATTTACATAAAAAATAAGGAAATATTTATTTGCTATCTGTTGATCTCCAGTTTGTATGCAGAATCTTAAAAAGAACAATTCACAGCTATTTGTAAGGCAACTATTACACTGCATTTAGTTTACAACGAATTTATCACAACCAAAAAAATTGTATTTAAATGTCGTCTTGGCTGAGAATCCAATCCACTCACTTTCTCTGTGGGAAATAAGCCTTCTTACGGCAGTAACAATTATTTCGCCGCTCTCTCTCTCTCTCTCTCTCTCTCTCTCTCTCTCTCCTTCCCTTCCTCCAGGTGCAGAGCAATTGATAATTACAATAAAACACACTCGGATGTCGCTAAATGACTAATTCTTTACCTAACTGCGTGAGGTGGAATTACGAGAGTGAGCAGATTTTTCCCACAGTGCCGTTGAGGGGAGTTGAACGCAGATTACGTTACATTTCTCGCGATGCAGAAATGGGACCGAACCAGCCAGGATATACAATAACAAACAGCAGCAATGGCTTCCCGTCGCTGGCTGAAGCAGCTCTGAGGAGGGGGGGTACAGGGACGACATATGAATGGAGGCAGGTGTCTGCGCTTGAGCTTTAAATGGTGTTTTTAATTACACCTGAGTAATGTCCAGGGGCTCCTCGCAGCCGAAGCCCATTCCCTCCCAACATCGCCTCCTGCGGCTCAAAGCACTCCATTGATTCATCTTTAATAGCGGGCTGCACCAGGAGTAAGCGCCGGCACCAAAGCTAATTATTCGCCGAGCGCGAGCTCCTGGCGATTCTCTACACGCGAGCTGTCGAGGCTTATTAAGCAAAACAAAAGAACGCTGAAAACACTCTGTGTGTGTGGGTGTGCATGTTTCACCCCGAATGTGTGTGTGTGTGTGTGTGTGTGTGTGTGTGTGCGCGTCCGCGCGGTGTTGTTCAAGTTTTTACCTATAAGGTGTGTGTCTGCATGTGTTTTCCTGACTGTTGTCCAGAGGTTTGCCTATAAGTGAGTGTGTATGTGTGCGTTCTTGCATGGGTATTCCGAACTGTTGTCCAAGGGGGTGCCAGTGTGTGCGTAGGGTTTGCCAGTGAGTGCGTACGTGTGTATGTGTGCGCGCAGTGTGTGTGTGTGTTTATGTGTGTGAGTGCATGAGTGTCCTTGAATAAGTGTGTGCATGCACGCTGTGTTCCAAGTGTTTGCCTGGGTGTGTGTGTGTGCGTGTGTGTTGTGTGCACGCATGCTTGTGTGTTGGTGTTGGTAAGAGCGTGTGCATGCATATGTTACCCTTGGTGTCTGTGTATGTGCGTGTTTTCTGCATGTGTTTTCCTGAGCATATATATGTGTGTGTGTGTGTGTGCGCGTATTGATGAGTGCACCAGTGTCACTCAATTAAAGAGGATACTAACCTTCCATTTTAAAAACAGGAATAGAAAGTTCTGGAAAGCATTCTGGAAAGGATTCCTCCCAACAATCACTCCCTGGCCTGGCACTAAATAGTGTCTGTAATTGCGTAATGGCACTCAAGGACCTTCATCCTTGTCTCAGTGAACATCGACTAAAGCTAGCATACCTTTAGAGCTAATCAATACGCTGCATTGTCAACTGCAACCCATCTGAGATGAGCTCTCTTCATGATAAAGGGCAAAGCAATGATGCCAAGTACTGAGCATTCAAACAACCCACCCATTCAGCTGAAATTACTGTCGATTCTTTTTATTCTTAAAGCAGTAATCCATTTTATGAAACGTCGTTGAATTTGCATTCCACTGTCATTCAAAAATCTCCAGTTCAAAAAGTCTAATGACAGTGTGTCCTTTAAATTAGGTTGTAGACACAGTAACTGCACATTAAAAAGTAAATTAAGGCAAATGAAAATTTCCGACATGCAATTCTAAATGATACGCTGCACATTTTCATGTTATTGTCTATATTGCTATCCCAAGATGAAAAGCACTATCTCCTAGCCACAGTTGGTAACTTATAGACACAGCAGTCTCTTTGTGTGTCCGCTGTTTATATATGCGCTGTTTATAGCCCATATAGTGGACAGAAAGGCCACTCAATGATTCGCTCTGTGTTGTCTGTATGAACTGCCATGAATGCTGTTTACTGGGAAAACAATTTTACCCAGCATACAGCTCCTAACCCAACACGGCCTTTCACCCAGCTCCCAATTCCCATTACATCCCCAGCATTTTCAGAAACTAAACAAGCAATCTAGTTTGTTTCTATGTGAGTGTGTGTGTGTGCGTGTTTGTGTGTGGGAAGGGGGTCATCCGCAGGATAGCAACAAGCACTTATCTCTTCCGATGAAGCTGTAAAAGGGTTTTTTTTCCCTTTTAAAAAAGAGTGGTAATGGGTTGACACTTCAGGAGTAGAGTCATCAGATGATTTATATCACTTCATGTTTGGACTTGAACATCTCCAGTCACACATAAATAGCCAGGAATAAAACGGCACCGACACGGAAAATAGAGAGAATGGACCGGCTTCTGTCTGAGAATCTTTTCGACTTAGTTCTGTCTGGTTTACTGTTGAAGTATATTGGGTGATACCTACTGCCTGGAAAATAGTCCGAATGAGCTGGTTTCTATCAAAGAGACTATCGAAACAAACTGTGTCCCGCCAAAGTTACCGTCAAAACAAATATGGTTCTGCATGACAGAATGAAGTGGGTTTTGCTTTGGAAATGGATTAAACTTGATTCAGTCAAACTAAACTTGGTGCTGCTGAGGTTACTGTCAAATTAACATCACACCCCCTACTAAATGAATTGACAAGTTATTCCAAACTGTGCTAACATCCCTGTGAAATTTACCCTTGGCTAACTTTTATTTATGACGTCCTAGTACTGGAAACCAAATAATCCTATGTAGTTAACTCTGTTCATCAGTTGCAGAACCCCGAGATCTCCCTTTACCATGGCTTAAGAGATTACTTGTACGTCCTTGAAGCTTTTATCTTTTATACCAGGATTTAATTTGGTGGCCCATTACTGAGCCTTTCCTGGAGTCTCAATGTTTTTCTTGCAGTCCGATCCCCAGAACTGCACACAATGCTCTACCTGTAGTCTGATGAAGGTATTACATATGTTTAAAAAAAAAGTTCCTTCGATTTAAACACAATACTTGTGGCCAGCCTCCTTTTGGCCTTTTTTACAGCTACATCAGAGGCTAGACCCGGAGAGGCTTTAGACAACAATTACTCTCAGGAAATTTTTTTCGAGTACAAATAAACTGAGTTCCATCAGGGAGACTTTCGAAATGAACTGGGTTCTGCTTGAGAAAGTGTCAGAATTTTCTGTGTTCTGCCAGGGAAATAGTCTGAATGAGATGGGCTCCGCATGACAGGGCAGGTTCTCACCTGAAGATTCGATCGGAGGGCTGCTCCCCCATCACCAAATCAAAGCCCCGCTGGAAGATGGTGTAGGGCCAGGGCCTACAGATATGAGAGTGAAAAACAAACACGGGGTGAGACTCACATCACTTCTCATATCTACAATCCCCCCCTCTCCCCGCCGCACTGCAACAACACTGAACACTGATTCTCCCTCTCTGTGCGGAAACGAGGGCTCGAAAGAAACAGCGATGCGTTCGGTAGAGACAAAATTTATTCAACACCTCTGCCTTTCCTTCCCTACTGCGAACATTAATGTGAACAAGTACATTCTCACTGCGGAGAGACTGACTGCTCACTACAAAACTAAACGCTAAAGCTACTTCAGTATCTAATACCACAACATTCCAAATCAACTTCTTATCTCATCAACAAAAAAAAAGCCCCACAAAAAGCACACTTGATTTTCTCTTTTTTTTCATATGTATATGATGATTCGTAGTAGCCACTGATCAAAATAGATGAAACCTTCATTTTCATGTGCATCAATGAGATACAGCAACGATGACAGGATGTTTATATTCATCAATATCACAATTTCACAAGGGTGGAAAAAAATTGCTGTTATTTTGAAGATGGAAAATAACATCAGGCCGAAGTACGGCTTTATGCATCAGTAAAATTTTATTTGGAGGTGGTGAATGACTTATATTTCAAATTATCCTTTTTATTCATCTTTTTTCATTCTCATTTATCAAAAACCTGAGTTTCTTTGCTCCTCAGTAGGTGTCTGCCGAACACAAAAACAGAAATCAAGTCCCTCTGACAGTAAATGGATAAATAAATTAATAAATAAAAAATCTGGCACGTCAAACTCGGCATCGGAACAGATGTGGCCCATAAACGTGCTGACAGGGCGAGAGGCAGGAAACAGCACCTCTGTCGCTGACATGGCACTCGACACACAACGTCACCTCCGCACAGGTGTGTGTGTGTGTGTGGGGGGGGGGGGTGGAATGAACACCCGAGGGAATACTCCTAACCTTTTGATAATAAAGCGCTACGAGATAGTTTGACTCCTTTCCCTGGCAGTAGATTGGCAACATCTCTAGAGAACGACAGACTTGAAATGTGACAATTTGATCGCCGATTGTCTGATAACTGAGGCAGTGCATTGGCCACAACTCTGGATAAAAACAGGCTTGAAATGCGACAATTTTATCTCCAACTGGCCTATAACTTACTGGTTTACGTTCATTTGGGTTCAAGGGCTGGTTGTTAGAGCCTCTGTGAAGCCAGAGATAGAATCAGTGCAGCTGTTGGGCTCTCGAGCGAGTCCCTCAACAAAACACTGCACCAGGGAGGAATGCCCCCTGCCTGGTGTAATTAACTTTATTTTGCCTCGGATAAAACCCATCGCTAAATGCTGGAAATGGAGCACAGTGAAATGTTCCATTTTGTATCCCTAGTAGACTCAAATGTACTCCATGAGAGTTAATTTAACATGGGGCATTTTAGAGCTCAGAGCAGGGGCCCCCGACACTATATTCCTCCCATCCAGCTGATTTTACTCCAACTCCAATGCAGCACACCTGTATCTGCTAATTAGCAGCTCATCAAGATATCTTACTGAGAAATGAGGGGCTTTGCCTTGGTTGGGGTTAAAATTTTCAGGATGGCAATTCTCCAGGAACGAGGTTGGAGACTCCTGACTTAGGAGTCTCTTTAGCGCAGGCATTTGCGTGGACCACTCAGTCAAGCTCTGGTGTGAACATAGACGCAGCAAGGACCCAAAGATTCGCTGCGCAACAACTGTTAGCATATGCTAATATGGTGTCAGTCCAAGACACATTTCTTGATTTGTTTTAACTTCAAATTAACAGCAGCTCTTGGTTTGATGTGAAAAGAAGGATGACTGAGCGAGAGATCGTCACTGAATCCCAATCAAGGCTCAAGAAGTTATGGAACAAGCTTTGAATGTCAAAGCTCTGCGATTATGTCCGCTAATCTGGTCAAGCTTCTTTTGATGTCTTCAAGCGCAAAATCAATCCCGTGTAAATGCTTAATTACCCTCAAATGGCTGTGCTTAATGAGTTGCAGCTTGTACGGAGTCAAACGGCTGACTTTCATTTAATTTTTTCTGCCTTTTTTTTCCCCTGAAAATAGCAGCGCTATTGTGGAAACTCGCCGTCATAAAACTATTCATCAAGCATTGCAAAAATCGAGGAGTCAAACTCGCAACAGTTTGCGTGGCTACCGCAGAACGACGAGAGAATTGAGAACGAAATGATATGTTCTCTGAATCTCAAAATCTCGCTCAAAGTCTTCCAGGCTTCTGTCGCTCCCAGAGGTGTTAAATCCAATTAAAAAATGTTCACAGTTTCGGCGGCGTGGGAAAAAAGTGAACGTGGGCTGCGCAACCAGATCGACTTTGCACCCCAATGATGACTGCGCTCAAGACTAATTATCAAGTCCATCGCACCCTTATCGTAGCCCCTCCCCCACCCCCGTCTACACCCCAATTAAAACACCAAGACTGTTCTCACCTTGCTGTGTTAATCAAAATGTTCACAAGTGGCGTCCCAAAATCCCTGCAATTTAATATAAAACGTACTTCAGGGAGGGTAAAAAACTAATTAACATCAATAGCTTAAGCGCTGCATCTGCCGGCAGTGAAGCATTTTGGTTTCCGCGCATCAGCTGCTCGGTAAAATTCCCGCCCTCCAGAATGTCACGCTGAAGTGTCCCTAGTCTAAATGACACATTAGAATCCCACCATAAAACGAGGAAAACTCCGTCTGCCCGTCTGAATCTATTCTTCTCCTCAATCGCTTGGCCAATCAATCTGAAAATGGAGCTTTGACGTAAAATCTGATGGGTCACGAAGTCAAGCTTGCTTAGCGTAGAGGAAGTGCTACCTGTTGGAGAATCACCTGAGCGCACATGGCTGTCAGCTGACTTTGCTGTCACATGATTGCCTGCCTGGACGTATGTTGGGCTTACTTGAGCTTGTCAACCTGAATAGCTGGCTCCTCGGCGCACTAGCTCAACGACCCATCTCCAACCCAGTTCCACCCATCTATTATAACATTCATTGATCATGTTCTCTTATGACTAAATTACCGTTCGATAACAATGTCTCTTCCTTTTAAGGTCATTGTTGCTGTGGGCTCTGTTCTATGGAGGAGAGGTTAGTAGCAGTTCCCTGCCTTCGGTTCCACGCTTTTACGGAGCCTTGTCGCAGACCCCAATGCATGCTGGTATGCCCGTGTGCCCTTCCCTTTTTGACGAAATGGTCCCATCAGAAATGCATACGGCCATTGGGTTTTGGCACAGGCAGGGACTGTCATAACCGATTCTTCCTTTTTCCCAATTTTATGCCGTTGACCAGCAAATTTCATGCATGAGCGAGCATTTTTGCCAAGTCTGCACGCAGTTGAGGCGCTCTCATCCACCGGGTGTGGACATATGTTCGGGATTCCTTTACCGCAACTGCCAGGGGTCAGAGTTCAAAGCGCAAGCCCCGTAGTGTGAGGCTAATGGCAGGAAACCGACAAAAAGCTGTTAAGGTCATAGAAGTTGTCACTGATTTCCTCGGTTGGGTCTTTGCAGGCCCGGTCATGGTCGGAGCCCTCGACCGCTGTGTGACCGGAGGCACGGAGAACATAATCCCATCCGGGGGCATAAATACTCTCAGTTCACTTTCATATCCCCCGTTTTACCCTCCGGCCTGTGGAATTTAGATATAAGACAGTCTACAGAGGCTCAACAATCATATTACTTCAATTTTATGCACCAGGGGCTACATCAGAAATTGGTCCCTTTTTCTCCGAAAATAAAATGAGGAACAAATTGTGGTGACTTGAGCCCTCCGAAGCGACATAAAATACACTGGATATAAGAGATAATAATAATAAAAAAAAGAACTGCCCGATTTAGCCAAAGAATATCTCCTGCGTTCCTGCACTCTTCTTAGCAGCGCTTCCATTTTATCTATTTATCTGTTTGTATGTTCATAATTTGTTTTGCGGTGACTTTCTGCCATTGGCTAAAGCCAACCTTTGTGGCTTTCTCCGATGTTCCAGCGGTTTAGGATGGTACGAGGTACAGGACAGCAGTCAGAATAATGTTTTTGCTTTTTGTTTTGTAAGACAAAAAAGATGTCAATTTAATTTTAATCATGGAAAGGCATGCGTAATCAGTAACACCTTCTTTGATAGGGCGTGCAACAGACTGAAATGACACGAATGATAAAATGAATTGACATGAATAATAAACACGAAGGAATTTTTATGACTGTTGTCATTTAGTGCCATTCGAATTAGGGTGAGCATTACGGTTAAAGACACTGACAGGTTATGTTGCCTGAGACAATGTGAACTTATCGTTACAAAGACATCCCAAATGGAGTCAGCTTTGCATTGCGAATGACATAATTTACCAAATGACACTTCATGAAAACAATCATTAACAATCATAAAGATTCCTTCGTGTTCATGACAGGTGTCATTTTGCAGTAATGACAGTTTCGTGTTAATCTTGCACTCCCCTTAAAGTGAGCTGTTACCATAATGTAATGATTTACAACCAAGTAAGACACCATAGCATCCAGCTTGCAACATTTTGTTTAAAAAAAATGAAAGAAAAAAAAACTTTTACATACAGTAGCAGGCATATAGCAGCCTTGTTTATTGTTTTGGTCTGGCAATTTTGATTTGCACTGTCCCCAACAACAGTTTTTGTCCCCAACAATCCCTCCGCAATTTTCAGACAAAAAAGCAGGCTATTTTTTCGCCATGATTAACGAAGTGACTGATGAGCCAGCCTTTCAACATATTTCACTCAAATTTCTTCAGTGCAACGACTGCCGACTGATAGTTTAATACATTTACAAACACCAACCACCAGCCATGCACAAATCATTAGCCATCTTGGTTTTGCAAGCAGACAAAGGTATTGCATGCGCAAAAATCATCATAAATCTAACTCTCTGAGACCAATATTTCCTGGGGAAATCACTCAGTCTGACTAAACAACATTTATTTCTTTAAAAACAAAGCATAAAACACAATTAACTACCTCTGCATTTGTAAATTTATTAGGGGTGTCAACATCTACACGTGTAAACAGGTACACGGATAACAAATCATAACCGTTTAGAAAAATCAATAACCGTGTGCACGTCATTTTTTCCTCCTCTTCCTCCACCTCGTTCGAGACGTAAATTAAAATTCATACACAGCTCCATTGCGAGAGAGGGATGCAGTTTGCACTTTAAGTTTAAAAAAATATTGTATCAAAGTGAGCAATAGTTAAAACACTGATTAAAAAAGAAGGTTAAACCTATTTCAGCTTTCACTTGTACGTTTTCTTATCTGTCAAAATGATAGATGATTTTTGTATTTTCAAATCATTTTACTTTCTGTGGTTATATAGCGCAACTGGGATAGAAAAAGGTCATAAATCTCCGACGTGCAACCGGGTACACGTCCGTTAGAAGTCCCGTATACACGTGTAGAAAAGTTGTAAACGTTGACACCCCTAATATCTATTATCTCTTTCTATCTTTGATCCATTCACGTTGCAGATATATGGGATGTGCATAAACTGAAAGCTACATTTTTATAATAATGAAAACCAGCTCAAAGATGCATGCAATACGTTACAGTAAAACCAAAACTGCTGCGTCACACAGCAGCGCTGATCTCCCGGATATAAACACAATCCAGTGAACCACTGCACACAGATTGAGAAATGATTGGGTGGTTGCTGCTTAAAATGTGGTTGCATGAGCCCTGAATGTGACCATCGTACTCTGAGACGCGGATATTTAAATTAATCCATCTGAGACCTATGGGTCATACACAGCTCTGCAATTAGTACGCAGCACTGTGTTAACCCAGGTATTTAAGGTCTGATGAGAACTCAATGCTCCTTGGCACTGAGCATTCTGGGAAATCAAAGTGGGTAGTGTGTAGGCCAAAGATTATGCAGCCAGCCATCTGTACAGGGAGCCGGTGAGGAATCTGCCTTTCTGACTCACAATTTGTTCCAGACTCTTGGGTAACCGCTTCGGGCCCTATTTTAACAATCTAAGTGCACAGTCTGAAGCGTGTGGTGCAAGTCCATTTAGGGTGTTTCCAAAAATCGCTTCTCCTTGTTTAACGGCGGGTACTCAGAGTACAAAGTAAGGCACATGGTTCAAAGAAACTGCACTTGGTCTCTTAATGAATTATGGATGTGTTTCAGGCATATGAAACAAACCAATCATGTGCTATCTCCCATTCCCTTTAATTAGCTCATCAACCTTTTGGTCGGGCACATTTTGAGTCGCGATATGTAACTGAAAGATACGTTGAACGTACCTGATTGGATTTTTTTTCAGCACACCGTACCTCAACTGAGAGTTAGAGATGGCTAAATCAGGTTGCTTTGAGTTCAACACATCTGTCCATTACTGTAAATACATTGACTCAAAATGTTCTCAACCAAACGGCTGAGCAGGCGGTTAAAGGGTTAAAAGCTAGGAGCGTCTGCACCTTGGCAGATTGCTCTTGTAATGGTGGATTTGACAAGTGGTAGCGAAGGGCGCTTCTGTGCAGGGCAACTGATCTGCTCACACGAGTCAAAAGCATAAGAGCAGACCATCGATGGCGACAGCTAGATTCCCCCGAAGTGCCCTGAGGCGACGCAGGCATGAGTGGAGGTAGCAGTGAGTGCGTTGTCATCTTCTGACATCACCACAATGGCCGCACAATGCCAAAAAAGGAACAATGATGTCAGGAGACAGGCAGAACAAAAGCTCACTGCCCACAGAAAACTTACTGTACACAATATTAATATTTTACTTTCATAAACTTGTTATTTTAATCTTTTGCAAGTTTGCACATTGCAGCGCATGTCTGCATGAGTGACAAGCAGAGCTTACGTGCATTTTGCACCTGCCTGTGTGGACGCATAGCACTGTGTGAATAATATTCCCTGATAATAACAGAGAAATTCTGCACCGTTCTGTCCAAACCAGGTTTCGTTGGTCCATCGCGCAATCACTCTCCGCTGCCTTCAGATGAAAATGTACCAGCTATGCACTTGACCACCTCGCATTTGAAGACTGATGTGTCCATGGGTGCTCAGATGGGTGCACGCATATGTGCTTTTTAAGCAACATGGGGGATGAAACAGAATATAACTGTGTTGGCTTGAAACTAGCAAAGCTATCTGCGTTACGATTGGCACCGCTTTGTACTGGGTGTACAATCGAGCCTCTAATATCTCAGGATCTTTCGTGATCTCAGTTTCAGTGAGTAACATTTCATGCAAAGGAAGATAGACAGTAGCCTTTTTTCTGAAGTATTATTTTATATCCATCAAGTATAATTTGGTGATGATTTATCTTCACTGCCACCACATTTACATGAGGCATGTCAAGAGGTGGCCAGAATTGACAAAGAACACCAGGGGTGGTATTTTACATCCTGGGATCTAAAATGATTACACAGAAATAAGACCTCGGAATCACATTTCACACAGAGAATTTTCAGTTTACTCCTTTAAAAATTATATTCAACATTCAAAGTGAATACGCTTAAATTCACGGCTTATCTACAGAATATGAGATCCATGCCAGCATGTGCTCATGACGTATGTGAAGCGGTTGCCAGATGGTGTCAGAATTTGCGTCCTGGGATCTTTAATGATAACAGTGAGAATGCTGACTATCTCATACAGCGAATGCACTGAATTTTGGGGAACCACATCCCATTCTATATTCACAACAAACAAATTCAAATCATGGGCTTCTCCTTGTGTAATTAATAACAGTATAGAAAGAGTGCCAGTGCAGTCATACAAGTTTAATAACAGTATATGAGCAGTGCCACTATAGGTATACACGTTTAATAACAGCGCGCGAACACTGTCAGCGAGGGGATGCACGTTTAATAACAGTATGTGAACAGTGCTGGGATAGGTATACATGTTTAATGACAGTATATGAACAGTGTCAGTGAGGATATACATGTTTAAAAACAGAATATAAAAAGTGCCAGCATAGGTATACTCGTTTCATAACAGTATAAGAACAGTGCCAGCATAGGTATATATGTTTAATAACAGTACGTTTACAGCACCAGAGTAGGTATAGTCAGATACGGATTCAATTGATGGGCAAACCTCTAAAAATATTTTTATGATACGTTCAAAGTGTGAAAATAACAGAGTACAAGTATTTTCTGAGGAAAAATCTCTCAGCGTTTATTCTCTCATTACAGTATTATGAGCTTGTCTGCTCGGCTCAGCAACAACAGAGCTTGCCTTGCTGTTTTTAAAATAATATAAAAAAAGCATATCGTATTCCACATAACTGTCTGCATCTTAGAGAAACCAAACGGTTTAGTGGTTTCCCCGCAAACTTTTTGAGTTATATGTCCATAAAAATGCGCTATTTTCAAATGGCATAAGCACAAAACAACCCCGTGAACTTCACTCCGAGTTAGAAGCTGTTGATTTGAGGACGAGCACAATGGGCGAAAAACATGAAAAATAAATAAAGAACTGCTCCGATAAAAAGGTTTGCCAAAGGGCAGATCATACCGTTTCCATTAATCGAATACTGTACAAAAGGGAAGACCTGTGCCTGTTTTCCTCTCTGCTTCGCACATACAGAGCATCTTCGCTTTTCCTTGCAGCTGTTATTGCATTTGATAGCTTGTAGAAGACTTTCCAATAAATTCTCAAATATGACACATGAATGCTCGCGCACACTGTCAGATGCAGTTTTTCAAAGACAGAGATCGTACTGAGCCAAGACATACAGCTTACAGACACAGAATCAATCACAGTAATCTCTCATTTCAATTATGAAAATCCATCAAATAACTGATATGTGCACTCATGCAAGACAAAATTGCATGAAAGCAATGTAAATATTACAATGAGATATAGCAAAATCTATTAAGCGGACACTCATGCAATTATTTTAAAGATGATATCCACAATCCACATTGTCAAACGATCACAATTGTTCATTGAAAAAAGCTATTGAACATCTTGATCCTGTTTAACTGTCACAAACACACAATTTTTATTTTGAAATGCTGTGGTCATGTGCTCAATAACAGGAGAAGGTAATTGGGCACATCTTAATAGCACACAAAACAGATACATCCAATATTTCTTAAAAATTGATCACTGGTTTAAACTTTATCCCAGTCCAGCTAAAGATCTCATCTTAAACTGTCGCAGTTTAAAAATGTTTGCAATGATGTGTCTCATGTTTAAAAAAAACATTCCTGTCTGCTTAATTTATCATTTATTAAATCCAAAAACAGAAGATGGACAGTGGATTTATGTGAATGCGCTCCTGACAGGCACCGTTTTACCAGAAGATATTGTGCGTCACCCTCGTATGTTTATACGTAAAGAATGTCTCTTTAGGTCTAAAAATACGTACAAACTGTTAGTCATCATTCTTCAAGAAAGTTGAAATGAAACCTACGCCTCTGATTCATGTTCTGACACCAGCAACAGGTGCATCATAATCACCAGCCTGAGTTCTCATAAGGAGTGAGGGTAGCTCATTAGCCAGCACCGATTAACACATTCAGCTCTGGACATCTTATGGGGGTCGCTATCCGCTACCACTTCAAAAATACAACCCTGTGAGCCTGCTAGACGTATAGAAATAATTGCAGATGTATATGAGCTTCTGAACTTCTGCTTATACATCCATTTTGTGGCTGAATGCTAATTATCACAGTGAGTGGAAAGAACAACTGAGTCATCTGATCGCACTCCCATTTCATGGGCTCACAAACATGCACTAATGAGGCATTTACATCTGAACTCCTGTGCTTGGATTTATATTTGAATATAATTCAAAATTCTGGGCCTTCTCACTTCACTGCAAGCGGTTCTCTACCTATAGACTGTTTGGTGGATGAACGCTTTTTCATTTCAACGTTTGCCAGTCTCACAGGCACAAATAAGAGACGCGCTTGAACTTGTATTTACAATACATTTGAAATCGGGTTTGAATTTGGATGTCTGTCTTTCCTAACATTTTGAGTAGCAACATCTCTTCCCTAAGTTGGCTGGTTTGTAAAGGACATGCAATTTACCTAGTCACACACAAACACACACACGCGCATACACACAAAAACATGCATACGCACACAAATCATAAATTTACATTTAAACTTGCAAATGCATTTGAAATCGGATTTGAATTTGTATGTCTACGCTTCCTCACATTTCTACAAGCAAGCTCACTTTCCTTAGTTGGTTGGTATGTAAAGTACACATCATTTTTGCACAAGTCACACACACACACACACACACACACCTACATACACACGCATACACAGACACACAAATCATACATTTACATTTGAGCTTGAATTTGCATTTGGATTTGCATCAGGCCTCAGATCTGGATTTCCCTCACTTTTCTGCAAGCGATTCTCGACCCTAAACTGGTCGGTAGACGAGGGAGAACGCCAACAAGATGCGAACGGTACATTAGCCAAACAACATCGTTCCGCCGCTTGAAAATGGCCAAAAAAATAGACTTGTACAGCATACTGCTATGTACGATTTTATTCTAATGGAGGTCGTATCCGAGCGTTAATGGTTCGCGGGGAGAGAGTTTATCTCAGAGCTGGTGGTGAGAACCAGCTTGTGCGATGAGTAGGCCCTCAGGATAAGAAAGCAGTGTATTACAGCACCATTACCACACTTCCCAGATACACAGTTACTGAACCAAAGTTAGGGTCTTAAAGGAAGGGGCAAGGGAATTATTTCAGAAGCAAATCGCTCAGAAGCACAGGCTGCTCCTGCAAATTCCCCTGCAGTATTTTCTTCAGCCAGGCTGAAGGAGAAAAGCCCTTCAAATCAAGACGGGCTCCAGGCATACATCCCTGTTATTAGACACCAAAATCTACTGCCTGATGTGTGGCCAGTGCCGAGCTATTTATCGCAAGCCGTCGCTAATGTGTCCTAGTTCCTCTCGGGAAGCAGTATGAGGTCACGTGATGACCAAGCCAGACACGCCGATCCCCCAACGATGAGGAAATATAGCAGGGATCACCGAAAGCAGCCCCCGAATCCAAATCCAGACGTAGTTTTCACCGAACTGATTAACCAAACCATTTGTGCTTCTGATTGACAAGACTGTCTTTACATCTGACACTCTGGGAGAGACACGATGGGGAACCAGCAGTTTTTAGCAGAGATTTCTCACACCTCCTGAATCTGTTATGCACCGCACAGGCGATTGGTTTGTTGTTTTCATGTCCCAATTACACAATTTTTCACAATAAGGACACCCTTAACCACTCGTAGCTTGTAAACAACCTTCCATGGATGATCCTTTAATTTCAAAGCAAGATAGTGTCACCAGTTCAACATCTGTATGCTTATTTATTTATTTTTTTCCATTCCAATACTTAACGGGACATATATTGCTCCCATTCCAACTTTTCTGGAGCGTGAGTTGATGACCCCTGACATATCGCCGACTCTCTTCTGTTTGGCTCATCCTGCTGCTTTAGAGCTGGAAAACCCAGGAGACAATAAGTCCTGCCAAAATAGTTAAAAAAAGTCTCAGATTCTGGCTGAGGAACATGCTAATTAGCAGGTAACCGGGAGAAGACACCCGGTAGCACTTTTATTTTCAGAACCAGGATTTAACACATCTGATTTCAAGCTCAAAGAGATTACATTTTCACTTAAAAAACTTTATTTAACCAGGAAAACTTCCATCGAGAACATCTTTCTTTCTTTCAAGGACACACTGGTACCAGGTAGAACAGTTACTAGTGAGGAGGGGGAAAAGAGGAACAGGGGTAACTTCCTGGAGCAATTTTGGGGTTGAAAAATTTTGGGGTTGCTCAAGGGCCAAACAGAAGTTCTTCCCAACTTCCTCTCTCAAGATGAAGTCAGACCCGGCCCCACTGGGGAATTGATCCAACCACTCTTCAATTAGCAGTCAGGCAACCTGACCAAAGCCAGAGGCCATACCACAATTTGATCTGCAGGTGTGGGCTTGGTCAGAACTTGGATGGGAGACCACCTGGGAAAACCAAGTTGCTGCTGGAAGAGGTGTTGGTCGGTCAGTAGTTTGTGATCTTCCCTCTGGCGAATAAATCCCCAATGAAGTGATGGGGACACTGTACTGAAGGAGACACCGGATGAGACCGAGGACCTAACTCACTGTGGTCATTAATGATCCTATGACACTCTTTGATAACAGTAGGGGGTGTCATAGCTAAAGTCCGAAACTGACTCGTTCAACCTGCTACCTGATCATCCCCTGCAATTTGTCCTCTCTCAAACCCCAGGGCTCCCTTGAAAAAGGGATTTCAATCTCAACGGGACTTCCCTGGTTAAATAAATAACACGAGACCAACCCGCCGCCTAAATCTTTCCTGATGTGTCGATCTTCCTCCTCAGTGCCCTAGCTACATCCAAACAACTCAACTCTTCAAAACATGTCATGGCCACGACACAGAATTCTCTCGTAGTGAGCCGGATGGAGCAAAAAAAAAAAAAAAGGCATAATGATTACAAGCTCCATTTTACTCAACTCAGGCAGGGAACAAAGGTTTTGCCTGAAAAGAATTTGGCGGCGTTAATGGTTTCCCGAGCAGAAACGCCTTTGGTGAGTAACAAAAGATTCGTGACTGGTTCCCAGCGGCGCGCGAAGGCAGACTGTGGGTGTTTCTGGAGGCGCCTGGGAGCCGTAACCGAAGCGAGCGGGTCAGGCCGCGCCGTTACCACCTGTCACCGTGACACGGGAATAAAGACATCATTTCTGCATTTCCAAGCCTTTACATTCTGGCATTTCTTTTATTCGTTAACCAGAGAGCAGAGGCAGATCTGTCACCTCCAACTAAGTGTGAAATCCACACCTGTGCCGGTTCTTTCTCTCCTGCACGCACGCTGAGGGAGGTAAGAGGAGTAAAGATGGAAGGCGCATCGTAGGTGTCGCGCAGTTCAACACCACAGCGTAAAAAAAAGATGAGAAATCCTGCTACTGATCTCTTTTTTTTTGACTGAGCTTCTCTGAGCGGACCTTTCCCTGACAATACGATCACATCCCCCGCCCCGCTGCATGCTGTTTGGAGCTAAAGACTCATATTTTACAACAACCTCACACTTAATCGTACCAGCACACGCCTACACTGGTGCACATGCACACGCCTACACATGCACGCACACAGATTGTGTTCTTATGTTTTGCAGGGACAAGCAATGGTAATTCCCTAACCCTTAACCCTGACCTTAACATATATAAGAGATATGCATATACAATCCAAACCTTACCCTTAACCTAACCAGAACGCCTAACCTTAAAATAGCTGAGTTACCATAGAAAAGAGAAGGTTCACCGTGTAGCTTACTGCAAAAACTATCTGAATCACGTGCCGAACAGCTCATGGACAAGAAACTTGCAAAGGGCAAGAGAAGAGAGGAGACAGTCTTTATGGTGCAAACAGACTAACATTTTGACTCCAGTGTGTCTTTATCAGAGTGAAACAGGAGAAGGACATCAGGCAAACAACATATTGCTAGCCTAATAGCATAATTGCCCAAGTCATATTTGACCATTTTTGGAAAACGAGAAAAAGCACAATTTTTAGCAAGTGAAAGTTTTTTTTTAGCAAGTTTTTCTTTTTAATACTGTAACAGAAAGCCAAAAATGACTTAGGCAATTATGCTTTGAGGCCAACGATATCATAAATCTGAAATAAGCCCAAAACTGTCATTGGTTAAACAGGATTTACCCTCTGTTAGCTTGACATGAATAAATCTGGTATTCCATCACTAGTGAGGACATTTTTTAATTTGATCCCCACAAGAGGTTGGAATACCTACCCACACAGACAGAAAGACAGACAGACACACACACACACACACACGCACTTACCCCTGATTGGGTCCCCACTCATTGCGGATACACAGGTGCTTGTGTACAGGATCCCTCATGTACCCATCAAAGCAAAGACATTCACCTGTCGAGAAAAACACAAAAACAGATCAAGCGCATTTAACTGACTCCAAAAGGTCTTACACAGAGATTGTTGTTTTTACAAGTACCTTTACAATCCAGCCCATTTACACTGCTGGCCATATCCTGAAGGAATTTGTGTCCTACATGGTGTCCTACAAGCCCAACCCATTACCATTTCAATCCACATCCTCAAAACATTGTTCTACCCCACGCAGTATCTTCGCTGTTCTTTAATGAGCATCCAGCACCGGGCTTATGCTTAAGTACCCCCCGAGAGCATTTCATTAAGAGAGATTAAACAGGCATATTACAACATTAATGCTTGTGCGTGTGTGCGGGCGCACGTGTGTGCGTTCACGAGTGTGACTAATTCTATATGACTCATTTCCATGATTTCGAAATCTGATCTCATGTAAATGTTGCAAAAAGCGATTGAGTATGACGAAAATACCTTTCATCTCTCTCATATCAAAAAGCAAAAAAAAATTTAATAAATAAAAAATAATACTAATAATAATAATTGGGGGGAAAAATTGACCTCTTTCTGGTACAAAGCAACCCAAAAGCGTGCAATTAGCTTAATCTTGGTGGGATTAATTTATAATCCATCTCCACACAACTGTGTCATGCTATACTTAGCACCTGATGCAACGGCTGAAGAATTAGCTACACAAAAGGCACTATATAAAAACTGTGCAAAGACAATAATCATCACATCTGTCACTGGGCATCTATGATTAAGAGCAGCGATCATGTTTGTACATCAATCCATTCCAATGTTCATTTTTGGTAAACAAAATGCTTCCCTTCATCCATTATCAAAACAAATTGCCTCATCCTATGGGGTATTTGCAGGAACTCACACAGGATAGCGCGCCAATCAATGGCACGGTACACACACCACACACTCACACACTCAAACCTATGGGAATTTAGCGTCTCCAGTTAGCCTGGCTGTTGTGATTCTGCATTTCAGCCATGTCTTTTGTCTAGCCCCATGTTTAAGTTCTGTGCCTGGCTTGCCATGTATGCCTTTTGTGTTTTAGTGACCACTGCCTGCCTCTGACCATCCCTAGGATTATGTATTGTGTTTTGGTTGTTTGATTTCATGTTTTATTATTTTTCTTGTTTTGTTATTATTTACGTCTTTGCCATGTTTCATAGCCTTGCCATGTTTCATAGTCTTGTTTTTGGTTCTAGTCCTGCACTTCGTTTTCCCCTGTCTTGTCTGGTGTAGGTCTTTGCCCACGGTCCCTTGTCTGACGTGCCACTCATTCGGGTGATTTCCTGGTTTCTGGGATTTCAATCTTTCTTCATATCTCGTTTTCTTCCTTCCTCTCTCTTTATGCTATCTACTAACCCTACTAACAGTTTATTGTTTTCGATAATTACTAACCCCGATTAACATTGTATATTCATACTAACTGACTAACTTGCACTCGGGATTGTATAGCTGCACATACTAATAGACTAACGATCTCTCAGCATTCGCCCAATCTGTATCTCCGCCCTCCTTGCCTATCACTAATTATCTCTACTGCAGTTTCCATTTATATCTCAGACTTTCTCTTTTCTTTAGACTATACACTTTAGTACTCCTTAACCGGAGCTGTTAGTCGTTCATAGGAATGTCTCGTTATCCCTGTCTGCGTTTCGGCATTCGCCAAATTCATGTAATTAGTTTTCCTCATGTGTCACTCCCATGTCATTGATTACACCTGTTTACCCTAGTCATGTGTTCACCCCGGATGTGTATATAAGGTGTCTGCACTTTTAGTTCCTTGTCAGATCGTCTTTACTCCTTTGTCTTGTGCTACGTTCCTCGCCTTGCTCACTGTGATATTTTCTTTCTGACTGGATTGCCCGACACTTGTTTTTTGGTTTGCCCTTTTGGATCTGATTGCCTTCGTGAGTTTTGACCTATTTTTGCCCGACCACGTCTATTGTCTTTGCTGCCCTGGTATTTGGATTCGGACTGTTTACGGCTTATGAGTTTGTCTCTCCACCAAACCCACGCCTGTGTACCGAACCATTTTTGCCTGACCTTGAGTTTTGTTATTGGTGCCCTGGTTACAGTTTTGGACTTTGCCCTTTGGATTCTGTTTGTGGATTGTGGACATTGTACTGTTGCCAGCTCTGTTGGGGGGTTTCCCCCTTCAGAAATAAAGCCTCCATTTTGCATTTATCTGGTTTTCGCTCTTGGCTCATTTCGTAAAACCTCACATTACGATCTGACCATGACGGAGCCAGCGTCAGACCAGTCTCTGCAGGAGGCAGTGCACCAGCAGGGCACTCAGTTGGAGTTTCAGGAACGTCAGCTCCGTGCTCTGATGCAGCACATGCAAACCATGAGCCTCCAGATGGCGGACCTCACTCGCTCAGTACAGGAGGCGCAGCAACTACAGTCACCCCAGCCTACCGCCTATACTCCTCCTGCTCCCGCTTCCGCTCCGCCCCTACCCAGCTGCGAGCCACGTCTACCACCGCCGGAGAGGTACGACGGGAACCCGGGAGCATGTCGGGCGTTTCTCACCCAGTGCGAGCTCATCTTCAGCCTGCAGCCTTCGTCCTTCCCCACCGAAAGAGCGCGAGTTGCTTTCATTATCACGCAACTGACGGGAAGAGCTAAGCAGTGGGCTACAGCGGCTTGGGAAGCTGATCTCCCCTGTGTACAGACTTTTCGTCTACTGGGTGAAGAGATGAGGCGGATCTTTGATCGCACCAAGTTGGGTCACGAGGCAGGACGAGAGATCCTGCACATGCGACAAGGTGGGCGTCCCGTAGCCGACTACGCCATTGATTTTCAGACGTTGGCCACCAACAGCAGATGGGGACAGAGAGCTCTGTACGATGCCTTCTTCGACGGATTATCGGAAGCACTTAAGGATGAGCTAGTGTCGCGGGATTTACCGGAGAACTTGGACGACCTTGTCGACCTGGCTATTCGCGTGGATTCGCGATTGGAGGAGCGCCGACGCCTCGCTTCCCGCAGACGACCATATCCAGCTCCCCAGAGTACTCCGCCTCGATCACCCCCTACTGGCAGCCGCTCCCCTGAGCCTGAACCCATGCAATTGGGACGTACGCGCATTCCTGTGGAGGAGAGGGATCGCCGCCGCCGTGATGGGGCCTGCTTTTACTGTGGCAAGGGAGGACACCTTATCGCTCAGTGCCCTAACAGGGAAAAAAAAAAGAAGAGAAGAGGTCCTCCTGGTGCCCGCATAGCGACAGTAATAGGGGTGACGCCGGGACAGGAAACTAACAATCGCACATGTGTTCCTGTAACTTTGGAATGGGGGGGCGAGAGCAGATCCACCGAGGCTCTCGTGGACACCGGAGCGGAGGAAAACTTAATTGATGTGGAGCTGGCCCGGAAATGGGGCGTTCCCACAGAGAAGATCTTCCCCGATCGAGTGGCCAATTCGCTCAGCGGCCAGAGGATCGGCCAAATAACCCATACGACCAGCCCCGTCAAACTCAAGGTGTCAGGAAACCACCACGAAACCATTCAGTTCCTCCTGTTACACTCTCCCCATGCTCCTATCGTCCTGGGCCATCCATGGATGGCCAAACACCTACCAGAGATCGACTGGCGCAAGAATGAAATTAAGGGATGGAGCCCCAACTGCTCCCTGACATGCCTCCGCAACGCCCTCGACCCTCT
Source organism: Gymnothorax reevesii (assembly GCA_029721435.1). Lineage (NCBI taxonomy): Eukaryota > Metazoa > Chordata > Actinopteri > Anguilliformes > Muraenidae > Gymnothorax > Gymnothorax reevesii. The sequence goes on from CM056576.1 coordinate 10,449,469, forward strand.
ACACAACCCATCTCCTCCGGAGATTCCAGACCTGGAAAAGGTTCCTCTTGAATTCCATGACCTCAAGGAGGTTTTCTCAAAGTCTCGGGCCACCAGCTTACCACCTCACCGACCCTATGACTGCACCATAAACCTGAAGCCAGGTACTATGCCCCCTAGAGGCCGACTCTACTCACTCTCCAGACCAGAAAACCAAGCTATGGAGAAGTATCTCTCAGAGTCTCTCGCTGCTGGCCTTATACGCCCGTCATCATCCCCTGCTGGTGCGGGTTTTTTCTTCGTAGCCAAGAAGGATGGATCATTAAGACCCTGTATTGATTACCGGGGCCTCAACGAGATAACGATTAAGAACCGCTACCCACTTCCCCTCATGAACACCGCTTTTGATCTCCTGCAAGGAGCCAAGATCTTCACTAAGCTCGACCTCCGGAATGCATACCACTTAGTGCGAATCAGAGAGGGGGACGAATGGAAGACCGCCTTTAACACTCCCACGGGGTACTGGGAATATTTGGTTCTTCCTTTCGGGCTTACCAACGCTCCAGCAGTGTTTCAAAACCTCGTCAATGACGTCTTAAGAGACATGTTAAACAAGTTTGTTTTTGTCTATCTTGACGATATTCTGATTTTTTCTGAATCCCAGGAGGACCATGTTCAGCATGTTCGTCAAGTGCTCCGTCGCCTCTTGGAGAACCGCCTTTTCGTAAAGGCCGAGAAGTGTGAGTTTTTTGTTGAAACCACCACCTTTTTGGGTTACATTATTTCTCCTGGCACCATTCGCATGGACCCAGTAAAGGTGGAGGCAGTTACCAAGTGGCCCCGACCAGAGGACCGTAAGTCACTCCAACGTTTCCTAGGATTTGCCAACTTCTACCGGCGGTTCATCAGGAACTATAGTTCTGTTGCGGCTCCTCTTACTGCTCTCACCTCCTCCAAATTCAAGTTTCGTTGGTCGGAGAAAGCAGAGGACGCCTTTAAAGAATTAAAGACCAGATTCACATCTGCACCCATCCTCACTATTCCCAACCCAGAGCTCCAGTTCATCGTCGAGGTGGACGCCTCCAATATTGGAGCTGGAGCCATTCTGTCTCAGAGGTCCACGGAGGATGGGAAAATCCATCCATGTGCCTTCTTCTCTCGCCGCCTCAGCTCAGCGGAGAGAAATTACGACATCGGCAACCGGGAGCTGTTGGCGGTGAAGTTGGCCTTGGAAGAATGGAGGCAATGGCTGGAAGGATCCAAGGTTCCCTTTATTGTCTGGACTGACCACAAGAATTTGGAGTACCTGCAGACAGCCAAAAGACTCAATCCGCGGCAAGCCAGGTGGGCGTTATTCTTCTCCCGCTTTAACTTCCACATTGCCTACCGGCCTGGAAGTAAGAATGTGAAGCCTGATGCCCTATCCCGATGTTTTGAGATCCAGGAGGAGGAACTTAACAAGGATACTATCCTCCCTAAGGAAGCGTTTTTCAATGCCATATGTTTTGACATAGAGAGAGAGGTTAAGAATGCCCAGACCAATGCTGCTACCCCTAGTGCGTGTCCCACTAACTGCTTATTTGTTCCAGCTGCCCTGCGCCCCAAGGTCCTGGAATGGGGACACGCATCTAGACTGTCCTGCCACCCTGGGATTCGCCGCACTAAGAGCTTCATCCTCCAGAGGTTTTGGTGGCCAGAACTTAGCCAAGATGTCCAGGGTTTCGTTACAGCTTGCTCGGTCTGTGCCCAGGCTAAGTCCTCTCACCAACCACCACAAGGTTTACTCCAGCCCCTTCCGACACCACATCGTCCCTGGTCCCACATTGCACTAGACTTCATCACAGGTCTTCCCCCATCCAACCACCACACCACCATTCTCACTATTGTTGACAGATTTTCCAAAGCCGTTCACTTAGTTCCCCTCACTAAACTTCCCTCCGCTCAAGACACCACCAATCTGGTCATTCAACATGTCATTAGGCTTCATGGCATACCCACCGACATCACTTCTGATCGTGGTCCCCAGTTCACAGCACTTTTTTGGAAAGCGTTTTTTAAAGCCCTAGGCACGTCAGTCAGTTTATCCTCCCCAGACCAATGGCCAGACCGAGCGAGCTAACCAATGTGTGGAAAGTGTTCTGCGTTGTCTCTGCATTAGGAACCCCTCCTCCTGGAGTTATCAGTTGCCATGGGTAGAGTACGCCTTGAACAGCCACACCTCTGCTGCCTCCGGCGTCTCCCCCTTCAAGGCCTGCCTGGGCTACCAGCCTCCGTTGTTCCCGTCCCAGGAGGAGGAGGTAGCTGTTCCATCTGCCAGCGAGTTCGTCCGTAGGTGCAGACGCACCTGGGTCACCACCCGCCAGGTCCTGCTCAGATCGGTCGCCCGGATGAAGGAACTGGCCGACAAGAAACGCACAGCGGCTCCGGCGTACCGACCTGGGCAACGGGTCTGGCTGTCTTCTAGGGACATCCCCCTCAGAGGTAACGGGGGTAAGCTTTTCCCCAAATACCTGGGCCCTTTCACTATCGAGAGGGTCCTTAGTCCCACTGCCATTCGCCTCCGTCTCCCCCTATCCATGCGACGTATACACCCAACTTTCCATGTGTCACAAGTAAAACCTGCTGTAACCCACCACCTGTCCTCTGGACCTGATCCCCCTCCACCCGCCCGGATCATCGACGGAGGCGAAGCCTACACGGTCCGTGCCCTCCTGGACTCTCGTCGACGAGGCAGAGGTCTACAGTACCTCGTCGACTGGGAGGGTTACGGACCAGAACACCGCAGTTGGGTTCCTGCCCGACACATTCTGGATAAGACTTTAATAAGAGACTATCATGCTGCATCACGCTCTTCGAATTGAACGCCAGGAGGCGTTCGTTGGGGGGGGGGTTCTGTTGTGATTCTGCATTTCAGCCATGTCTTTTGTCTAGCCCCATGTTTAAGTTCTGTGCCTGGCTTGCCATGTATGCCTTTTGTGTTTTAGTGACCACTGCCTGCCTCTGACCATCCCTAGGATTATGTATTGTGTTTTGGTTGTTTGATTTCATGTTTTATTATTTTTCTTGTTTTGTTATTATTTACGTCTTTGCCATGTTTCATAGCCTTGCCATGTTTCATAGTCTTGTTTTTGGTTCTAGTCCTGCACTTCGTTTTCCCCTGTCTTGTCTGGTGTAGGTCTTTGCCCACGGTCCCTTGTCTGACGTGCCACTCATTCGGGTGATTTCCTGGTTTCTGGGATTTCAATCTTTCTTCATATCTCGTTTTCTTCCTTCCTCTCTCTTTATGCTATCTACTAACCCTACTAACAGTTTATTGTTTTCGATAATTACTAACCCCGATTAACATTGTATATTCATACTAACTGACTAACTTGCACTCGGGATTGTATAGCTGCACATACTAATAGACTAACGATCTCTCAGCATTCGCCCAATCTGTATCTCCGCCCTCCTTGCCTATCACTAATTATCTCTACTGCAGTTTCCATTTATATCTCAGACTTTCTCTTTTCTTTAGACTATACACTTTAGTACTCCTTAACCGGAGCTGTTAGTCGTTCATAGGAATGTCTCGTTATCCCTGTCTGCGTTTCGGCATTCGCCAAATTCATGTAATTAGTTTTCCTCATGTGTCACTCCCATGTCATTGATTACACCTGTTTACCCTAGTCACGTGTTCACCCCGGATGTGTATATAAGGTGTCTGCACTTTTAGTTCCTTGTCAGATCGTCTTTACTCCTTTGTCTTGTGCTACGTTCCTCGCCTTGCTCACTGTGATATTTTCTTTCTGACTGGATTGCCCGACACTTGTTTTTTGGTTTGCCCTTTTGGATCTGATTGCCTTCGTGAGTTTTGACCTATTTTTGCCCGACCACGTCTATTGTCTTTGCTGCCCTGGTATTTGGATTCGGACTGTTTACGGCTTATGAGTTTGTCTCTCCACCAAACCCACGCCTGTGTACCGAACCATTTTTGCCTGACCTTGAGTTTTGTTATTGGTGCCCTGGTTACAGTTTTGGACTTTGCCCTTTGGATTCTGTTTGTGGATTGTGGACATTGTACTGTTGCCAGCTCTGTTGGGGGGTTTCCCCCTTCAGAAATAAAGCCTCCATTTTGCATTTATCTGGTTTTCGCTCTTGGCTCATTTCGTAAAACCTCACATTGGCGTGCATGTTTTTGGACATTGGGAGGAAACAGGTCTGTTCTGTTAAATCTACAAGACCACAGATCAAACATGTAAACGCTGAATGGCCATTTCTCATTGCTACGTCATCACAGCCCGCTCCATTGCGAAGGCGCCTTACAATACAACCTAGAAATGCAGCCTTCATCTCGTCTGATATCAGACAGAATTTTCAACACTGAAACGGCCCATAAACGAGTTCAAAATTCTGTCAGATATACGGAAAGATAGAGGCTGCATTTCGCGGCCATGACTCCTGGGCCAGGTCAAGCCTGAAATCTCGCTGCCGGGAAGAAACAACACGACTCACTGAACTACCATGCCACCAATGGAAACAACTAGTTCATGGGACAGGTATGTGGGGTTTGTCTTCTGCGTTCACACCACGCATGGCACAGATTCACTTTCTGCAGTAACATGGCGCTTAAATAGTTGCTGATGATCATTTAAAGCCAGCAGTGCAACTGAACACTTCGCCCCAGCACCTTGCTAACTGTAAATAGCCCTTTGTATCACTCATGTTAAGTATAACTTTAGCACAGCAATCACCAGAGCCCAGCTGTGTATCCCAGTAATACAATGACCACCTACACCCTGCTCAGTATTACAGCAGCAATGCAATCACTAGCACTCTGTTAGGCAGGCTATAACTGCAGTAATCAGCTAAGTACTTGTGTGGCATTGGAATCAATTGCACTCAGCTAAGCATTGCTCAATACTAACACCAGTCTAGAGTTCACAGCAGACTTCAGAAGCTCAAAAGTACCGACAGCGCAAAGAGAAATAGACATAATCTGTGTAAAAAAATAAATAACCAAGTCAGGTCAGTAATTTTCTGCTTTGCTGCTTCGCCAGTGTTTTACATGTTACAACAAACACTACTGAACACGCGGCCGTCCAGGCGGTCAGTGAGAAATCGATGGCTCGTCCACAGCCTCGTGCCCTTTGGTTCATAACCAGTCCCGCCCGCGCGAGTGTGTTAGACGGCGGTCACGGGGGCAAACCTGCTCCGATTCGGCGTCCGAGGGGCCTCGCTCACTCCATCGACCTCGAAGGCGTCAGAAGCGAAGGCCGACTTCCTGTACAGGAAATCAATTCTCCCCCTCAGCCCACCACTGCTGCCCTGTGATTACATTCTGTCGTCCGTCCTCAACATCGGCTTCAACGACGCGATTAATGCCCCCGCCCCCCCCATTCCTAATCAGAGGTGCTGATTCCCCCCGTCAAAAACAGCGCAGCCCGGCTTTTTCCTAACTGGGGCGCCACGTCGGAGAACGCCAATGGAATGGAGGCAGTAATTTAATCGCCCCTGATCGATAGAGCATGCACCTGACTCCTGCTGAGCCGGGGCTAAGGCGTTTTGGGACAAAGAAGGCTGGAGGGGCGATGGAGAACTTTGCTTCGGCTGAGCTACTGTTACGATGCCTCTTAACAGTTTGCAGGCCTTTTTATTATTATTATATTTTTTACTCCCAGTTTCTAAATCTTTCTTCTAAGATCCAACCATTGCAACTGTAGTTACAACAGTGACCGGCACACAAAGGGGGGCCCAGGGCCAATGCTGAGAGCCGCTGTTCAAGAGCCCCATTTGTTTGACTTATATCAGCATTAGAATGTTCACCGACAAGCATTCTAATCGCATTCTAATCTCAATGCGATAGCACACCTTAACCCTTTGAGCGCCGAATACATTTTCAAGGAATTAAAAATGTAGTTATCCTGAGCTGTTGAAAACCTATCATGTGGTAACTTGTTTAAAAGAGCTCCCACAGGGTTTCAACAATGTTTCAATGATAGGTTTTCGACAGCATCTGACTTTGATATCTTGCATCATGCGCAGAAAAGGGTTAAAAGCAAGGTCAAATACCACAATAGAAAGAACGATAGAAATTTTTCACAAAATGCATTTAGTTTCATTCAAAGCAATTAGAAATGTACTGCTAATGAATAAACTTGGTTTTGAAAATAACCGCCTGGACTGAGCTGGTATTTTCAGATACCGGTAATGGTGCGAACCTAACAGGATAATTACTATTAAGTAGGCTGCCCCCTCAGGAGTGCACAGGTATGTCACTGCGTATCGTAACAAGCATTGCAATGTCAGTCCATAAAAAAGCATTGCACAGATCAATACTTGCTGAAATTTGATTAAATCTAATTTGCTTAACTATAAACCATTTGTTTTTCAACTGTATTGCAATCTATACTGACCAACAAGTCAGGCCAACGTGAGAAGCACTGTCTCTTAAGGCTTCAGGTAGAGTGGGTGGTATATTTAGAGGCAAATAAGAAATTATATTGTAGTAAAAATTGCCAGAGCTACCTGCTTCAGTTATATCGCCGGCATGCTGTAATTACAATAGCTATTAACACCACTGATGCTATTGAGAAATATGGAAAGACAAAATACCAGGGATAGCGATGGATTTTAACCAGCAGAGACCGCGGAAAGTAAATCTATGTATGTATATCCTCTTAGATGATCCCATAAATTATACGGAATGCAGGAATTCCCCGAAAGCCCAGTCAAAGGAAGTGATGAATAATATATGGCTTCAAAGGCGAGGAAGTGGTTGGAGAAGGGTCAGGCTTCCTTCATGACATGTTTAAGGAGAGGCGGTGGGTCATAGAACTCGCCGGCGCTGATTCCGCGGCTGAATGAGACAGAATTTGAAAAGAGCAGCTCATGATTGGTTAATGGTTATTTCATCGAACTGTGATTGGCTGAAGACAGGAGGAGCCAGGCTGGCAGAGTTTAAAAGAACAAAGGAGGGACATCTCAAAGCGTAAGCTGCGGCCATCGAAGGCTGCATTTTTTTCAGGTCGTCACTCATTTCCATCGGTCAAACTAACATTTAGGGTTAAAATAAACCCTAACAGGATAAACCCTACCCTACAGGATAAATGTAGGGTAAGGGTAAGGTTTGGGGCTAGGTTTAGGATTAGGGGTCAGAGTTAAGGTTAGAGTTAGGAAAACCAGTGACGACTCGCATAAACCAAAGCTGTTTAACGGGGATGAAATAGCGTCATGTCAGTTTGGCGGATGGAAGCGAGGGAAAACCCCTAAAAATGAAGCCTTAAAAGGATGCAGCCTATGCACCCAAGGAAATCAGCCACAGAAGGAGATTGTCTTCCTGCTTGAATTTTCAATAAATATTATTTATCTGATTTATACTGCCAATGGCAGTATGTCATGTGCAGTTGCACTTAATTGACATATACCTGTTCATCAATGGTATTTATGCCACTACAGATATCTAGAGAAAAGCACAATAACTTCAAAAAGACTTTGTTGTTTTATGCAAAGATAATCATAGAAAGTTGCCATGCAAACAGTATAAAACCCGAGCTCACGAAGACCCCAAAGAGTCCTGATGTTTATTCTAATTCCAGTCACTGCCTCAATAAAAAGCGAAAGGCACCTGTTATGGTTTGTTCTGAGATGGCGCTGTCATCCTAAAATGAATGCTTAAAGCCCGGACCCACGGGGACCGGATTTAAATAAACAACAGTTGCTCGACAATAAAGGGCCTTTGGTGTCAATTCTGACTTCCATTCTCAGCTTCAGATTCGTCTAAGTCTTTGACAAAACTGTCTAACAGACAACTGCGGATTTACATAAGTGATGAGTCATAAGATCACGAGCGGATTTATACTTTGGATGACAGTCGCGGAAAAATAAACAAAACTGACTTGTGGCGCACCTCTGAGAACGGCAGTTGAGAACCATTACATAATTTCCAGACGAACGCAATTAGGCTGGCACTGAAAAGCGTCTTTTCTAAATAATCCTCCGATGCATTCTAGGGGAGAGAAAAAAATGGTCTTTTTTTTGGTAAAAGCGCACACAGCATGCATTAACAGTTTGTCTGCTTTTTTTCGGGAGCATTTCTCAGATATTACCGCAAAGAGACCCATAAAATGCAGTTAAATAAAGGTTGAGCAAACGGCCCGCCCCGAATTGCCAAAGACACGACAACGCGAGGATCCCTGCTTTGAACGACGCACATTGCGCCATCGTGAAAAGATTCCACATGAGCAAATGGCAGCATTTTACTGGAGGTGCCTGCTGCGGTTTGAGCGATTACGGGCAAGGCTTTGGCTGCATTACAGCTAATGGCTTGGAAAGCAAATGAATGTATGAAAAAAGCAATCAGCAAAAACAGCAGTCACAAGAGATAACACATTGCGAAATTCGATTGCGAGCAAAAAGGCTGGGGAAATTCTCATTTTATTAGGATAAAGAAAAGGAATATGCCTACAATAATCACTGGAATAAAGTATGCTGTTCGTAACTCAGTTGAATTACTACTGCGCGACACCTCTAACTCCGTATTAGTCAGATATTATGTGCCTTGCAAAATAATGGATATCTTAAGACTCAAGTGCTCCTTATGTGACTGCACGTCACCCACCGTACTTTGTAATAAAACAATATTATTGAAAATAATCTGTGGAAGATAAGGCAAATATGAGCAAAATACAGCTGAAAATTATTGGCATAATTGTGAGAACAGAGCAATATAGGTATTGAGTTTTCCAAGGTGACCGGACGGAATAAATAATAAATCAACTGCTGCCGAGGTTTCTGAACGGTACCTGTGTCGGAAAAAGAGTAAAATCTGTCCATAAGTTCTTCAGACATGAATAATAAATCAACAGCTGTCGAGGCCTCTCTGAAAGGCATCTGTAGCAAAAGTAAGTAAAATCCAACCGTAAGTTCTCAAGTTACTTTGTCAACAAGACTGTGAAACAGTGGCAGAAGTAGATGGAGTGACGCTATCAACTGGTGTCAAGGTCACTGCGAAAGGTACCAGAACACAAAAAATAAATAGATAAACAAAAGCTGTCTAAAAGCTCTGGAGGCATTTCAATAACAAGGCTGGGATGTTGAAAACGGATGGAGAGACGGATGGAGCTGTGCTGTATGCTATGAGCCTTGTTTTGTGGTGCCCCGGGGGAGGTGGGGGGGGGGGCTTATTTGCATTCACCCACCATACCCATGACTCGCCCTTTATGACCTCACTTGCTCCCCACCCCCAAAAGACCAAAACTGTCTTGAATTCAAACCAACCTCTCGTTGCCTATCATTTCCCTGAATATCGACAGAATGCCACTAGGGGTGGGGGGGAATAAAAATAAAATAAAAAAATCAATGCTGCGTAATATCGCAATATTTTGCCTGGCGATACTGTATCGATTCAGAGATCCCAAGTATTGTGAACTTTTGACATGAATTCTTAATAAATCTAGCAAAAACAAACTCAACTTTTGGGTACCAATATGATAAAAAAAATTAAGCCATTTTTCAGTCCAGATGAGAGCTAAGATGGTGCTAAGTGCTTACAGCCCCCCCACCCCCCCCTTACATTTGACATTGAGTAAATAAATAGATAAAACTTCAACAGGCTTGTGGGTTCAAGTTACGTACAAACAGTCGACGACTCGTGGCCAAAGTTTTGCTCCTGAAAATCCTCGGCAGGGACTCTAAGAGAGACGAGCCACCTGGAGACAGCATTCACGGGGGACCGGGGAGAAAGGCGAGGGACGGGGTAAATATTTCAATATCAAATGTGAGCTGAGACTGGAGCGGTCCCTGCCCCGGGGCTGGGCTTTTCCCCTCAAACTTGTCCCTCACACTGATCCTCGTATCCTCTGAACTGAAAATCTCGCCCTGCAGCCCAGCCGCTCCGACAAACACCCTCAGAGGCGACCTACACTTGCACACCAGAATATCAATGCGATAAGGTGTACTGCTCAGGTCGAGCGATTACCAAAAATAGCGCTAAGTACTGCTTATGATTACCCTTGTTCTGTTCAGCAAATCTTGTAGCATACCTGCAGCACAGTATTGCTTAGATGTTTCTGGTTTTGATCCTTTTTTTTTGTGGATATCTTGCAGTGTTTTCTCGAGCGTCATCAAAACCTTTCCATTTTCTTGGGAGTGAGTGTAGACTATCACACGCCACAGGAAAAGTCACTGCTTTTCCGTTATATCAGTATATGTATTTGAGCTGTACTAACTAAACATTTGTGTTTTCCTTACGCATCTTTTCTTAGGTTTTGCTGTCATTTTAGGATCTTAAAGTTCACTGACAGGGACTCAGGAGAGGAACCAGGCACAGATACCAATAAAAATACTTGAAGGAACTTTTATTAGAAAGAAACAATAAACCAAACCGAGAAAAAACTCGCAGGTGGCAAGAAGACAGGCAAGGAAAACATCAGACAACACTAAAATGAATCACAAGGACGGGACTTAAATAAACAGGAAATATGTGCAACAGGTGAGGAGCGAGAGCAAGTCGTATGAAGGGGGTGCAGCAAAGAACGAGACCGAAATAGAATGACATGGTGAAACGAGGGCACTCGGACATGAATAAACGTCCTCAAAACCTGCATTTCGTCTTGAGATACAAGTCAAAAATTCAATGCTTCGCTTGAAAGCGAAGGGCAAATAACTCGTCGCAGCTCCCGACTGTCAACGAGGAAGCAGGCGAGGGATGAATGATACCACTAGAGATGTTCTCGCAGATAACCCAGAATATGTAACAGATCTTATTGAAAATGGAATCACTTCTTTGTCGGCACAATGTGCACCGACACACAAGGTTGTGCCAAAATCCGCAGCACTTTTTGAGCTAAGCAGCTATCTAGCGAACAGACTAACAAACGAACGTCACCAAAAATACCAGTCAAAAGTTTGGACATAACCACATTTTTCTTACAATACAAGTTGAATAAAGAAATAAGCATCCATGATTTGGCAAAAATAGATCTAATTCTTCAATCCATCAAATCAGTATTTGTTGCAATATTTTCTTTTTTTTTAACAAGGGCAGTTACATGGCTATAATGAGTTTGCAGCTGTGCAGCAGCCTAACTTCTCAATATGTGCCACTCTTGCGGGGTGCTTTTAATTGACCTTTTTGGCCAATAAGTCCCAAAACAGCTTGATTTTATTTTGGCTGTTGGAAAATGAAAGGAGCTTGTTTATCGGTTTACTTTGCAAAATATGGCTTCTTTGAGAATTCCAAAAATTTGGACACTATTCTAGCCAGTAAATTATTTTCTCTTAACTTCTGACTGTTTACCTCTAACAAGATTCCATTTGACATAATGTAGAGAAGTTGAGCCATTTAAACTTCTCCAAAAGCAGAGAGCTGTGACATTGGCAAAGTGTGTCCGAACTTTTGACTGGTGCTGTATATTACCGCCATGTGGAGGTAAAATAAAACAAAGTGGAGACAGGACACGGGGAGAAACAACTCACAGCTGCCACAAGAGAAAACTAGATTTAGTCAGTAAGCATGGCTTACAGGATACCCCTCGCAACAAGTAGTCGGGCAGTACCACAGTACAGTAGTCGGGCAGTACCACAGTACAGTAGTCGGGCAGTACCACAGTCAATAGACCTTCCACCAAGAAAATAAATTTTCAAAATCGGATGAGTAGGTTATGAGATCTAGGTCCGGACACACAGACGCATGCACACACACACACACACACACACGCACAGACGCACAGACACACGCACGCACACTCGGACGAACAAAGCAAATCCAGTATACCCCCCTAAAAAGACACAACTAGAAAAGCACTCAGAGAGCGCAGACCTCCGCCAGGGGGCAGCAAAACCCAAAAGCACTGCGATTGGAACTCAGGCCCATTGGAAAGACTTGAAATCTTGAACTTTGGCGTATATCTCAGCAGTACTTTGGCCTAGACATGCCAAAATTTAATCAGCTGTTCCTTGACTTAATACCCACCTTCTCTGAAAATGTCATCAAAATCGGTTCATTACGTTTTGAGTTATTTTGGAAACCTACAGACAAACAAACAAACAAACAAACCCAGGCAACAACATAACCTCCTTGGCGGAGGTAAAAATTAAATAAGCCAAACGGTAAATAAACTTAAAGTAAAAAAATAAAGACAGAAGGCTGAGAACCCATTACGGGAGGAGTTAACAGGTGAACAGGCAGGCGAAGCAGCAGGGGATGGGCGTGGCTGCAAATAAAGTCATGAGAAGAATCAGGCGCAGGGCTGGGACTGAGAGACAGAGGCTCCTGAGGGGGGAGAAGATAGCAAAAGACCTAACAGAACTAGAAATAATCCTTCAAAATTCATAATTCTAACAGAAACTAGACAGTTGGCCTCCCGCTGACTGACAGGTATCCCCAGACGCCCTAAAGAAATCACTCCCAAAATCGATAGGCTTCGTGAACTCACCGCACAAGGCCCACGGCAAATATGGAACGAATCGGTTGAAATTTGTGGCCTGTAACGCGCCCACATGAAAATCTCTGCGGATGCGGTGGTGGATGCGGCGAGATGATCACTGATCCACAGTATCCCCGACTCCTCGTCCGGAGAGGGGGTACAATGAACGAAAAAGACTAAACAAAATCAGAAAACTGACATTCACTAGTTCCACAGGGACAGCTGCACTGTTTGAGCGATAAGAACTATGTGATGTGGGTTTCAGGAACTCAATATCCTGGTGTCTTCATCTCACAGTTTTTTGGTTTTTCTCTCTTTTATAGGAGACCATGAGCTGGAAGCAAAGCAGTGCCGTGGTGAGTCTGTCACCGACATGAATGACGATGGTGTTTTCTGATGCAGACATCTTCACTGATGAGATAACGCCTGAGGACTTTTTGAGCAGTAACAGCTATGGTTAAACCTTGCGGTGAAACATAACTGAAATATTCTCATAACAAATTTAAAGTTTGCCAATTTATTAAACTTTTAGAAATGTGCTATAATGACTCAGCGCAAATCAATATTTCATGGCAGCCAGGTAACGTATTTCTTTAGGTTTAAGGGGCTTTTTTTTTCTTTTTCTTTCATATTGTAGTGCCATGTCACATACATATATCCTAAATATGCCAGCTACAGCACTTCACTGAAGCTACATCACACTTATATCGAGAGAAAAATTCATACTTAGGATGCCATGTTTTTATGGTCAAAGCATAACATAAAATGGAAAATATCTTGTACATCAAAATATTGTACATCATTTTATACACATTTCCCTGCAATTCAGCAGGACATATTTGGGATCGTTGCAGACCTTGGGATCTCCACCAGAATTTAAAATAGAACTGAAGCTCCTCAGGTTTGAGTGCAGCAACTGCATTTTACGGACCCATATATGGTTCTGTAGGTTTTATGGGGTTTATGCAGACACTCAGTGAGCGCTTCACGTCGTGTAGCCTGGTCGGTTTCCGTGTTCGCTGAGCCTCCTCACCCCCAGACTGAGGAACAGAGATCAGCATGACCTGTACTTCTCCGTAACGGAGCACAGACAAACCGAACTGAAAGTGCTCTTGCTGGTAAGTAAGTGGGTAACCCATCTGACTCGCACCGTAGTTAAAAGCATCCCGGGTACATTCCTCCTAAAAATATGATTTCAGTTTATTTGTTTCACGAAGAAAACGAGTTGAGCTGCAGTAAAATAGAGCAGTAAAGTGAGACGGTACAGTCCCTGCGCGATGCTCTCCTGCAAATGGGTTTTCAAGGACCGTTGAGTGCGGCTGTTAATGCAAGCCTCTTGACATTAAACCTCCCATGTTCCACGTGTCTTCAACACAACATGTGGGATAAAAAGCTTTACTAACTTGACTAAACCAGACGCACAGCGCACTGACTAGATAGCGCTGGAAAGACTACTAATGCAATATTTTTATTTGCTTGTAGCAGCATTGTGTACTTCACTCTCATCACTTCCTGACAATTATTTGTTCATTTTTCTTCACTCAGGAATACAAACTGAGATATATGCACATGGGTCACAAACACGTTTAATATAAGTAAATGAATGTTCAATTAATTAATGTAGATACATATTGTGAGGATGTACTCATATTCCACAGTGATGAGTGCTGTAATGATGTTGAGTCGGAGCATCATTCTACAGTTTTTATCTATTGTCGTTACTGCACTGAAAAAAATATTTGCCTTTAATTTCTCTTTTACTGAGAGTATACGACCCCTGGAGGGCTAGAACATAAAGTTTAAAAAAATGCTGAAAATTTTACCGTCTACGTGCCATATATGCCTCTCCAAAGAAAAGAGAAGTTCTTCTCTTTTTTTTTTTTTACTATCGATAACACAATTCTCTTGTCTCAATCTTACAAATCACATATTCTTTCACTATGAAGCCTATACAACAAAAGACATTCAATATAATAAAATAAATATTTTAAAAATAATTTCACAGCAGCATGTTTTGCATTCAACCAAGACAGCAATATTATGTGAAAAAAATATGAATGCAATCCTTTTTTTCTTGCCAGGTCTTAGATGGAAACACTCATAAATTTTGCTGACCACACAGGTTACTCAGAAAGCTTGTATATAACATTTTAGTCCCCACTCTATGGATTTCTCACTCGCTGTACCACTGATAGCTGTGTGTAATGAAAGCACATTATCACAAGAAGGTAAAGTGACGCAGGTTCTCCACGATCATAAATATGCCAATTACTCCGAGTCTCCAGAGTGATATGTGGAGCCCAGGGCCTCATACATAAGGCATAATGTGTGATATGTCAGGATAAACACAGCACAAGGACACACACATATATTTTATCATGTTAAGTGAGTTCCTGGAACACACAAACTACACATTTAACTGCGTAAAGTGAGGACCTAGAACACAATACAATTTTACAGAGTGAAGAGTAGGCATTGAACACACATACATTTTCTGGAGTGCAGAGTATAAAGTTAGGACCCTAGATCACTGATTTAACAGTGTAAAAAGCGTCAAAATAGGACCTAGAAACAGTGTAAAAAGAAGACCCAGTGCATGCATATATTGTACAGTGTAAAGAGTCTAAAATGATAATCTAGAACGCAAATACATTTTACAGTGTAAAGACTGTAAAGTGACAATCTAGAACGCATACATTTTACAGTGTAAAGACTGTAAAGTGACAATCTAGAACGCATACATTTTACAGTGTAAAGACTGTAAAGTGACGATCTAGAACACACATATATTTGACAGTGTAAAAAGTGTAAAGTGATAATCTTGAACACATACTGTATACATTGTATAATGTAGTGTAGAGTGACAATCTAGAACACACATGCTGTACGTTTTACCATGTAAAGAGTGTAAAGTGACGATCGAGAACACGTACATTTTACAGTTTTAAATGACGATCTAGATCACAAAACATTTGATAGCGCAAAGAGTGTAAAGGGACAATCTAGAACAAACTAATATTGCACGATGCAAACAAGGACCAGTACATTATTATTTCTTTTTTAATCCAAAATAAAGTATTTCTTTTTGGTTCTCTCCTGCATATCCACTAGTATCAAAGACCCAACCTTTTCTTTGACGTTCCGGCATCTTGGCCCAGGTTTGAAATCCCCACAGTGAGGGATTGATCTCGGCAGGATGAAAAGAAAAACAGTGATGTCCAGGACGGCCACAGCACCGCCAGCCTCGTGCAGGGGTCAAGCCCGGCCGACCCCGAGACCCGCGAACATCCCCAGACCCCTGCCTGTTACAAAGACATCCTGACACGCTGCAGGACAGGGTTGACTCCGGTGTAATAAAACAATGACTCCGGGTCCCCGCACCCCACACGCACGTCACTGTGTCCTTTACATCATTCCAACAAGGGGCCTAGGGAAAGTGCACAGCCTGTTCTCCGTCATGGGGAAGTGTCAGAGTGACACAGGGGCACAGACATGTAGGGACAGGCCTACACTTCTCTACTTTCATCTCCGGCGGTGAAAATATACGGTTTATTCAGTGTGCAAGCAGTGACACGCAAGCTTTATGGCTATGCAATACAGCGCATGAAATTCATATACAGTGAATGCGAGGCGAATTTAAGCAATGACTGCATGCAATGAATTCAGTCATTGCTTAATTTAACCCCACATTCACTGTATGGCTGAATTCAATGAATAAATATTTTTGATTGGTGTTCAATAACATACCAAATAAACCAAACAGGAAACACAACCCTTGTACACAGTATCACTGTCCAAGTAGTTATTGACGTCATTGTGTGTCTGAGAGCAATGGAACTGCTTCAAGTTTTCACTGGACGTGACATCACCAATATGAAAGCAAATGTCTACAACCCCAGTTCCGAAATAGTCAGGACAAAGTGTAAATTGTGAGTAAAGTCAAAAACGCAATGACTTTCAAATCACACCAGCCAGTATTCTATTCACAATAGAACAGAGATAACATAGCAATTGTTGAAACTGAAATTTTACAATTTTATCCACAAAATGAGCTCATTTCAAATTTAATGGCTGCTGCAGGTCTCAAAAAAGTTGGGATAGGGGCCTGATTACCTTGGCGTAGCATATCCTCTTCTTTATAACACAGAGTCGAGGCTTCTGGGCATTGAGGAGACAAGTTTCTTGAGTTTAGCAATTGAATTTGATCCCACTCCTGTTTAATACAGGATTCCAGCTGCTGAAGAGGTTTAAGTCTCCTTTGACGGAATTTTTCTTTAATTATGTGCCAAATGTTCTCAATCGGTGAAAGATCAGGACTGCCGGCAGGCCAGTTCAGCACATGGACACTTCTACCATGAAGCCATGCTGTTGTAATCTCTGCAGTACGTGGTTTTGCATTGTCCTGCTGAAATTCACAAGGCTTTCCCTGGAATAAGTGTCGTCTGAAGAGGAGCATATGTTGCTCTAAAACCTTTATACACCTTACAGCGTTCATGGTGCATTTTAAAACATGCAAGTGCCTCACACCATATGCACTAATGCCAGGGTTTCCCGCAGCGCTTTATAGTTAGGGTGGCCGCCTTGACAACAAATGCCCCCCGCCTTGACTACGTCCCGCCGATAACAAAAAAAAATAAAAATCTGCTGCATCCATGCATCAATAGACAGTAAAATAAGGCTGCATCACGGTGAGGCCAAATAGCGCCCGGCATCTGTTGGGTCAATATTTTACAGCGCCATCTATCACCTGTTGCTACGCCAACATTATTTTTTTGTATCGGGAAAAAGCTAATTATCTGGATATGCAATAACCTGTCGTCATCGTGGGAAGGACATGCGGAGGTTAGATAGTTATTAATCTAAAGTAAACATTCGAATAGTGTCTCCGATCAACTGCTTGCCCACATATTCTGTTTCATTAAGACAGGCTATATGCAATTTGTTTAGTTTCTTATCAAGGCTACCGATGTGTTTGCGCGTGGCTTTCTGTTATGTTTGACGATTGCACATGGTTTTCTCTTGTGTACAGTAATGGATGGGAAAAAGCAGTCAAAAATATCAGGGTACTTTATTCAAAGAAGCTTATATGCTACCTCACTGTTCTGCGCTTGCACAAACCTAAAATCTTGGGCTCTATTCCTTTGCTCACATCTCAAGTGTCTTGAAATACCATTAATATACGTCTTTTTTTGTTGTGCTTTTCGATCTGTAAGCACATACATATTTGCATGTACACGCTGGGTTTTCCTTAAAAAGCAGAGATTGGATGATAATGGCATGCAGCATATATCTTTAAACAAAGTTACCCAACTCATTATACCATCTGCTTATGTTATAATACGCCAACAAATAACAAAGTTACTACTGTAAATGGATTCTTATTGCAATATTTAGGTGAAAACAAAGAATTTACTATCGCTTTGCATTATGGTAGCATTTTTTGAAAGGAAGCACAAACTGTCAGAACACGGGCCTACAGCACCAGCGCCGTAATTTGTAAGAGTGACTGCTTCATCGCCATCGTTCGACTTCAGATATATAAGTTCAATTCCTGAAGTAAAAATGGTTGTGTATTTTACATATTTATTTTTTGCATAAATGGAGTAATGGAAGGTATACACTGGTATACGGAGTCTATCCACCGCTTTCTCTGTTAATTTACAGTATAATCACCGATCAGCCAAAAAGCTGTTGAAATACATAGATCCTTTGCGATCTACTTAACAGAGTATACCCACTTCTCCAAAGGACTGCCACCCACAAACACCACCAGCTTCACAGCATAACATTTTATAAAATACAGATGCAAAAATAACCTGTGTTAACCTGGGTATTTGTGAGGCATTCTTTTACCATCTCCACTGCAGAGAAACAGAATAAAATATATTAATTCAGTCAGGGTGAGACCTGGGATCATGTTGCCTGAATTAAGCATTCACACCGCAGTGCTCAGCGATGGAGTGGGCCTGTTATCCCCCGATGCCTGAACATTTCACAGCAAAAATAAGGCTTGAATTGAAAGTCCAGTTATAAAAGAGTTTCTGGCAGAAACAGCTATCTCCTTCATGTCTGGAACTGGCTTATAATAATAAAAAAGTTTTTGTTACCTTGTTAAAAACCTACCAAAAGATTAAACTATTCAAATTGAAGGCCAGTTGGAATCCATTTTTTAGCTTCCAAGTGCCGCGCGAGTTTCAACAGAGAATTAATTCTCACACAAAAAGCACCAAACTTACCTGCACGCTATGCACAAAAAAAGTATTATTATAGCCTCCCATAGCTAATAAGATGGTGAACATTTGATGCTACCGCTAATTAGATTGAATATCGCCTTTTTTGTATTAATTTTTTGTATATTTTTTAAATTGGGCATCCTAATCAGATTTGTAATCCGTCTTCTTCACTCTCAGTAATAAAGTTACAGTCTAAGTACATTTTGCTACTTAAGGAAATCATTACCAAAAATGGACCCTGAGGCTATAAAAACGCTCGACTTCAATAACAGTCACAAAAAAAGGGTAAAAAAAAATTATGAATTGTTGCCATGGGGGACAGACTGTGGGTATACATGGTACCAAGCCAGTCTGTACCTATTTATGAATCCTTTTCTTTTCTGAGGGATCCAAGACGGAGGAGAGCGACACAATGGCTGGGTGACCTACAGCATCGAGGCCCAGATGGCTTGGCTGTGATGTGAAATATTTGTGGCTCCAGCTGTTTTGTGGCCCCAAAACAATCAGCCTTCGGGCCCCTGAGCAGGGCCATTACCCTCAAGCTCTTTAATCCAAGGGCCCCAGCTCAGCCTATTCAACTGTCACCCTGGATAAGTGATCGCTAAATGTTTCACGCAAACAAACACAAATTAACTTTGCCGTTTTGAAAGGGTGAAAGTATAGCATTCGAAAGACTGAGAACCTGGCCATTGGCTGCATCTATTTCCTCACTATTGGAGGTTAATACCAGTAGCTGTCGTTTCATCAGGGACTGGTGAATACAGAGATGACAGCTTTGTTACAGCTATTTCTGTGTGATTCATTTTTTTTCCTTTTGACGCAGTTTGTACACCGTTTCTCTGCATGCATGTCCTGGCCCCCCCGTTACAAATGAGCTCTCATCTGTTCCTCACCTTCCCCCTTTACTATCAGACGAAGCAACCTGAGATAACACTGTGATAAACTACATCAGACAGAAATAGAAGTAGTACAATGTCATGTTTTTTTTTTTTTTTTTTTTTTACAGTAATTCATCGACATGGTATGAAGTCTACTGACATTGCACCTTAATGTATGTAATGAGCATGACCAGTGTGATGTTACCCCTTTACAATGCAAGGCCCCAGATTCATACACCCAAAAGTTACCAACCACCAAACACATTGCATTCCACTTTTAACCTTGCAATGTATTGAAATATCCAGGGTCAATCAGGGGCATCGATCAATGCTCAGGGGCCAAACTTCTGTGCTGACCCTCTTGCAGATACACTGGGGCTAGTCAACCAGCTCCCCAAATAATGACCATTAGAATACAGTAATCTGAATACTTTCAGTAAATGTACACACAGTCATGATAATCTGAGTACAAGTATTTGCATGTGTTATGCAGGCACAAGAGAGAAGTGGAGTTGTAGACAAACTTTTCCAGCATTGACAAAAGGAGACAGTGTCATTTGGAACAGGGGCAGGTCGTTTGAAGGTTAAGTAGAGATGCCTTGACTAGGTGAAAAGGTGTAACCGACCTAATTCAGAGGGGCAGGTTATTCCAGTTAGATGAAGCTTTAAATTAAAATGCACAATAACCATTTTCTTTTAAAATTTTGGGAAATGAAAAAAAAAAAAAAAAAAACTGCTACATATGCCTTAGCTTATATGAGGACCTAAATACGAATTATTTTGCATAGGGAGAATAATTTCAAAAATGACATTTGAAGATAAATTTTAGCCAGTGGTAGTGTCTCCTTGATTTGAATGAAAGCCTATTCAAGGACTTGAACATGAAGCAATGACTTGTACATCAAACAATCTGCCGGAGAGAAATAAAGTTCTGACTTCAGTCAACATTTGCACAACATTTTTAACTGAGAATGAAAGGCAAGCATGACATTTCTGCTCCGTGAGTACAGGCTGTGATTCAGTCAACATTTCCCCATTAATTCTCAAGGACTCGCAAAGTTCAGCAGGTTCAGAGGTCCAAAAAACTCTCTCTCTCTGAACTTTGCAAGAACAAAAGTGTGGAAAAAAAAAACTTACTTTTAAGTTACGTTACTTGCAGCTAAGTTAATGTGTATATTTTATCCTCGGACACCTGTACCGGACATTTTAATTCTTTTTATACAGTCTTTTTTTACACAGATGTCAGTTTTTTATTTATTTGTTTGTTTTTTTCATTTTTTACTGTGATTTTTTTACCATTTTACCTTGCACAGTTTCTAACTTGCACTTCAGACATCTTGAATATGTGGGCTCAGGTATAAAATGCTTGTGTTCCTGTATATAGAGTTTTTTTTTTTGGTCGCGCCTCGAGCCCTGAGAAACGCTCTCTCAATGTGGCAGAGAGTTTAGCGAGTTTGAGGTTGGTGGTCACAGCATAATTTTCATTTATGAGTTTCTTAGTTTTATTATTATTATTCGCCCTGCGATGGATTGGCAACCTGTCCAGGGTGGGTCCCTGCCTTTGCCCGTAGTCAGCTGGGATAGGCTCCAGCTCGCCCCGTGACCAGAGTGAGGAATAAGCGGGTATAGAAGATGAATGGATGGATGGATTATTATTATTGATTTTAATAGGGTCCAATGCACACAGACAGAGCGTTCAAAAAATGCTATTGTTACAATATTTATATCAGACGCAAATTTGCAACGTTTATCGCCAGATGGGCTTTTGCATGATGTTGTGATATATGAACATAGACAAAATTAATATCAGCATGCGACTCTAGCACTCTTGCGAAGTACAAAGAATAGGAAATTTAAATTGTTTAATGTGAGACATACAGATCCTTATTGAGTAATGCCAAGTTCTATTTGATATGAAAATTGCTTTGCTTGTATACGTGACACGTGCTTGATAATAGTGTGTCAAGCTTTCCTGGTAGATAAAGGATTAATATTTAATTTCTGAGTCGTTCACTGAAAATTGGGTGGGAATTATTTGAAGCATAATTCAAACTTTTTCAAGACTTGTTTTTTGCTTTTTGGTTACAGCAAGATACAGAATACAAAAACATATTTATTTGTGCAAATATTCTCAGAGTAAATACAAAAGTATAATTGATCTCCACCAATGGCTTTGAGAGCAGGCAAATTTTATTAGTTGTCATTGTTTATTTTAAATCAAACTGCGAGCTGTTATATGCTGTAAAGAAATTCTATTTTCTCAGTCACAAACTCTGTTACAAAGATTACATCGCTTTTCTGAACTTTCAAAATAGTTATTAATTGGCGATAATGAGGAAATAAGTGTGATAGTGCATGTCTTCATGTGTGTTAATGAGTGTGTGTGTGTGTGCGTGTGCGCGTAAATAATATATTGTAAAAACAAAGCAGAATTAGAATGTAGCTTGTGAAAAAAAAAATTTGCTGAAATATTCACCGAAGCAGCACTGCATTTCCCCGTGTACACTGACTGCTCAGCTTTTATCTAACAACATAATGCTCCCTCTGTCAACCCCATAATTAAGTACCTGCATTTCAAGGACAGTGCACTTGAAAAGCGATGATGTCCTGCAGTGGTTAGCGCTAGCATCATTAGCCATGCCTGAGTGAACATGAAAAGGCATGAGAGCTCCCACCAGATGGGAGCCCATGGAATCCTGACGCTTTCTGCACAAGGGGACTCTGATGCTGTCGCTTGCAGATACGCAAATGCGGAACACGCGCAAGCCCACACATATGAACAAACGCGCGCAAGCACACAAACAGACGAATGCACACATGTAAGCTTCAGCAGACATATGCGCGCACGTACACACACACACACACACACACACACACACACACACAAACACACATAGGCAAAAGCAGAAAAAAACAAAAACAAAATCACACACACAGACAAACACACAAGCAGTTACAGGCATACATACACACTCATGCAAATATACAGACAGAAATTCATTCTGTGCAGTAGGGCACGTGACACACTAAGAACATACAAACTCAAAGCAAAAGTCCGCATAATTTCCAATGTAAAAACATCACTGAGCAGGATTAGTATCAGCTGATATCAAGAAAGACTGGCATCAGTTCCATGTAACAGATTCTCGACACCCAGCCGTTCCCGGCAATTTACTCTGAGAACCAAATGCTATTGGTTGAAGCTAGAGTCACGAGACGAGGCTCGGTTGAGTTTAAATAAGGCCTCCGATGTGATCACAACATCTTTTCAGAGCAGAGCTGGAAATAATATTTCAACGAAGTTGCATATTTTATATCTTTCTAAGAACGAACTGAGAATTAGGCTCATCAAAGGAGTGTGAACAAGCAGCTTGTGATTAAGAAGTATACGGCTGTAACTGCGGTTTATAAAACCAGAAATGAATATTCATGGTCCTATTTTAAGAAAACTACTTTTTTTCCCCCCGCCTAAAACGGCATTAAAACTAGACTGTCGGTCAGCTGCAGGTCGACGTGTATCCCCGGACGCCGGCTTCGTGACCTCACTGTACACCAGGTCCATGCAAAATATGAAATGAATCCATAAAGACCTGTGACCTGTAGAGCGCTCACAAGAAATCTCTACAGACAAAGTAGGGAGGATCGCTTATCCATGGTATCCACGGCTCATCGTCCGGGGATAAAATTAGATATTATCCTGCTGTATCTTAAGGATATATAAATGATGTACAAAGTTTGGCATGGCTTCGCACTACATCTTACAGGGATGCAGTATCGAAAAGATCACTGCCTGTCAACAACTGCTCGTGAGATTAAAAAAAAAAAAAAAAACTGCTTATTGCAGTGTGTCCATTTTGATGTTTTATTAATTCAGTATTCCCATTTTTGCGTGCTTAACAGTTTTGCGAAAAGACAATTCTTTCACGTACGAGACAATCCCCTTGAGAAATGGCCCGAACTCTAAATTGAAGACCTCAGCACTAAAAGTACTTAAGTCACAAAATGTCAACTTTGAGAAAAATCGAGGTACTTGCCTTTGATCATCAAAAAAGATGTTTTTCCCTTCCTAACCTCACAGAGTATGAAAATGTGACTTAAGTACATTTTGCTCTACCAACTCTTCAAATACTCCAGCAGTGATCAGAGGCTGGTCAACAGCAAGTCTCCTTTAGATTAAAGTGTTAGCTAAATAACCATACTGCCGTATAAGAGCTCATAAAATCCAGTGGGTAACTGCAAAGTAGATGATAAAAGCGAAGCAATTATAGACAACAAAAATGGCAGCACTGCTCAAGAGGGTGTACACATCAATTGGCTCAGATAAATAACATTAGCACGGTTACAGTCCTGTGAAGTGATGCTAGCACGCTTTTTCAAGGGAGTTTCAATCAAGGATCGCCGCCATTTCCTTTAAAGAGTGGATTCTGAGGAACAGGATACGTAATTCCGACAGTTGAATGAAATCACTAACAAGCGCGATCGGTGCCGCTATAAAAGGCCCTCTCATTAGCGTATAGGTTTTCGGCATCCATCGCCCCGCGATCGCAGCATGGGGCTCCGCAGTTGCGGAATTTCAGACGATTCGCAGAGACACAGACGGCCTTTCTTCAGTCGGACTGTTCCTGCCTGCTGCCGCACAATGGAAACATTTCAAAACAGAAACGCGAAAGAGAGGAATTCAGCAGGCGGACAATCAGCTAGAATTTGATAAACAGAGAGCAGTTCTCTGGATCAGGTCGTCAAGTCAAAAAAGAATAATAACTTCCAAGGATGTGTATTCAATTCAGTAGCCATACTTCATATGGGTTATAGACCAATTATTGCCTTCAAAGACATTTTTCATGAAAAAGTACACAGTTACTTCCGATGCACTCCTTAAAAAGCCATAGCTATATTGAGACTGTCTGATATAGGCTCACAAATATAAACACAGAAAAACAACTGAGGAAAACAGTTACTAATGTAGCAAACAGCATTATTTTTTACTCCTGCTTTTGCCTTTCTGTACGGAGTTTACGTGTTTTCCCCATGTTAATGTGAGTTTTCTCAAGCTCTCAACCACAGTCGTAAGACACGAACGCTAGGCTAACAGGAATCTTAACGGTCAATAGTGTGTTCTCACCTACTGCCGATCAGATGTTCTGGTCATGGTGGATGGAGAGTGAAAAAGCTGGTAGACTGTGAGTATACAATGTAGAGTGCGGCCATGGTCTGCAGCAATAACACCACAAATAACATTAAATGGCGGCAAGCAAAGCAGGTGGCGGTGCAGAATATTAGCACGGACAGAAGAGCACGTAGAACGGAGGGAGAGAATAACGGCGGAAGGTATAAACATGACTGAACGTGTGAAAGGAGAGGATTGCAGCATGTTAAAAGGAAATGGCATTCTCTAGGTGAAACACATTATTAGTTCATTCCATCAGTAATAACCACTCATTCAGCTATTCATTATATTTGGTAAACTTTTGATTTAATTTAATTCATTTGGCAGAAATATGACATTTAGTACGCTGATGACACACAATACTATACACATACACATACAAGAAGAACTGCATTAACTATCTATTCAAAATGGATGAATATCTATTCAAAAATTTAGTGAATTCACAACCAATTCCTCATCTTTTAAGGTAAATATGCACATACACATTATCCATTTTCTATACCCGCTTATTCCTCACTAGGGTCACGGGGCGAGCTGGAGCCTATCCCAGCTGACTACGGGCAAAGGCACCCCACCCACCCTAAACAGCTTGCCAATCCATCGCAGGGCGCACACACCATTCACTCTCACATTCATACCTATGGGCAATTTAGTGTCTCCAATTAGCCTGATATGTGGGAGGAAACCAGAGTACCCATAGTAAACCCACGCGAACACGGGGAGAACATGCAAACTCCACACAGAAAGGCCCCAGGCCGGATTCAAACCCACAACCTTCTTGCTGTGAGGCAGCAATGCTAACCACTGTGCCACCCATGCCACATTATCAAATTGTTCATTGAAACGGTAATGTATTTGTCCAACTGCTTTTTTCATTAGGATAACTGTGGATTACCCCCCCACCACCCACCACCACACACACACACACACACGTACACGCAAACACAGGATAAATACCCTAGGCAACCTAAAAACCTGCATTAATCTCTTGAAAAACACAAAAACAACAAAGTGAGCATCTGCTGCGACCTTGCTTTCAAAGGACTAACTACCTCGGACAATGTAGAAAGAGTAACTTATTTGTTCAACTACTTGAGTCCTTAACTTTTTAAATTTTAACCCCTATGTATTTTTGGAACTACTTGCTATTCACTCCGGCGAGATTTGCATTCAGGCTTTAAAGTGGAACACTGTACGCTTTTAAAATTCAGAGATAAACTACAACGTGATGACAGACTCGCTAATAAAATCTTGCTTCTAGCATCCTGTCATCAGTTGACAAATAAATTTCCATATTGCGTCTGAAAATAAATGATAAGTGATAAGAATATAAATAAATGGAAAACGATGGGTGAAGGCATTCAGCACACCTACACCAGAGTGAAAACCACAGATTGTGAAATTCGCATTCGCCAAAAGCACATGACAAAACATATAAGAAAAACGGATTAAAATAAATACAAATGAACCAAGTCATAACCCACAGGATTTTTTTAAACCATAACTGCCAAAATTGGCACCAATAGCAGTTTTTTTTTTTTTTTTGTAAATTGTCTCATTGCCAACAATTTAAAAAAGTTAAATTGCTAATTCATTCTACGAAGTTAACTCAGCCTGAAAGAACAATACTGCGCCATTCTACCACTTATGGTTTCACAAGGATATAAAAACAGAGCATTTATGCCGAATCACGAGGTTAGCTCTCTTTCGTAGAAAAGAAGAACATCATTTCACTCAGACAGACAGGTAAACGGCCTTCACCTGGGAGGCAGTTGGGACAAATAATATTCAGGAAACAGCACTTTGCAATGTGACGTCAATAAAGAGTAAATGTAAAAATAGAAAATGGCTTAAAACATGCCAGGAAGAAGATCAGTCCACAGGTTGTCCACATATACGAACAGGAAGTTGGTCAGAGGCAATAAAAAGTTGAGAATCATGGGTGAAGACTTACAGTGTTTGGCCACATCTAAGAATCTCAAAGTCTTTGAAAAAACCAGAATATTCCAATTGTAGGGCAATAATGAGCCCAGTCACATCCCAGGTCATCATATATATCTGATCCAGCGTCGATACACAACTGAAAAGGAGGATTTTGGCGTCCTTAGTTGACGTCAGTGTTAACATGTACCCTTACCCCGAACCCCCAACCCTTAACCTGAGCGCTAATCCTAAACACCAAAGAACACCAAACGCCTCCTTTTTCATCGTATATCAACGTTTGGTGTAGTAGTAGCATCACTATACGAAGAGCCAGGATTAAACTGTGTTGCAATAATCTTTATGCAAGGGTGGCAGGAAATTTAATATTTGGGTGCACAGCTCAAGTCGCCGTTTAATTTCCTTTAGATATTCAATTATGATTGCTCAACAGAGGTCATTGTAAAGGCTATAATCAGAGCCCAATGCTAACTGCTGTAAAGTTAATAGGCAAAAATAAGTGTTTCCATTATAGCTCTGGAGAGAACTAGGTCGGGTGCTTTAACCATAAAGGCATTTTGGGGAGTGCAATAATTTCAAAGCATCCCGTCGAGAACGAAAAAAAAAAAAAAATCACAAGCAATGAAAATGAAATTAAGGCAGATAAAATACATTGAAGAGATTCGGGAGCTAAAAAAGAAACTTCAAGCAACTTCCCCCATATCCAGCAGGGAAATTGATCTTTGGGTTCCCGGCTCAAGCTGCTCTTTAATATCCTTCCAGGAGGGTGATTATTGTACCACTGCGCGACCCGGCTCTATTGATTTCACATTCTCCGCTAACCTAAAGAGACAGGGACATCTCTCGCTTATTCTGTTTTGCTGTGCGACTGCTCCCGGCTCAAAAAAAAAAGAAAAAAATCACTGCTGTGTTTGGGTGAGAGGACATATTGTAGCGCCGCATTAGCGCGCCTGTCAATCCATTCAGCCTGAGGTGAATGCAGCTTTAGCATAGCGGTTAGCGTAGCCACCTCTCACCTGGAAGACCTTAGCTTCTGCCCGGACATAAAATCGCTCAAGACAGCGCATTTTTTTACTCTGCTTGTGTTGATACCAATCAACACAACTTCTAACGAACGAAAATTCAGCCACTTCTCTGCTTGGCATATTAACAACCACATCAGCTCGTTCTCAAAATCAACAAGCGAAAAGGAGAGACAGGAAAAAGACCCTCAATTTAGTTAATTGAACACAATGAATCATTGAGTAAATATCTTTTTAAAAGTCACCATTTTGTTCTAGTCTATTTATCCCAGGGATAAAAATGGCACAACAGATTTACGTATCCACTGAAAAGACGCAGAGTGATTCAATTCACAGAAAGACGAACCGAGAGTTCTGACTAAGTTCCAATCAAAACTACAGCAGGTACTGTAACCTTAACCTTCGCTTGGGGAAAGCAGCCGCAATCCCTGAGTAATCTGCCTCTTAATGTTTGTAGGCTTTATCGCCCTTGTAAGAACGACAGGGATCAATAGTCAGGGGACCGGAGGGAACCAGACTTTATCTCTGAGTGATTGCACGCAGTAAATTATTTATTTACTGTTTCTGGGTGTTTAGGTCTCGGCAGCCCTGCAAGATCAGGGCCTCAGCAAGACGGGTACCTCTGTGGAGCTTGGGGCAGCGCTAGAGTTTTGGAGTCCCCGGTGGGGCATAGGCACAAATACACACACGCGCACGCACACACACACATACACACACACACACGCACACAAATGCACAAACAGTACAGTCACAAACAACCATGAATGGAATCTGCTAAAAATCAACATAATGAAAGCTTGATTCCAATTTCACACATTTTGGGTGGTTATGAACGCACAGCGCGATAAACAGTTGGACCTGATATAAACCATGTGTCTATGCAGATGACAAAGTTTGCGCAGGAATGCAAGTTTTTGTTTTTTTTTTCATACAATTTGTTTTAACTGACAGTTCAGATTGCACTAATGTTGTGCATTTTACACAATCAAAATACAGTTCTTATGTGAAAATGCGTTGCAGTGAGAGAATTTGAGATTGTTTACGTCAGTTTTAACACATTCTGCCAAGGACTTCATACACTCTGTCGCACATACACTACCAGTAAAAAGTTTTAGGACACCCCAGTTTTTCCAGTTTTTTATTGAAAATTATGCAGTTTAATGTCTCATTGCACTCGGGCATAAAAGCACAGACATGATAGAACAAATAAACAATTGAAGTTAAAAAAGAAAACATGGAATCAACTTATAAACCAAAAAGTATTCTAAACTTTTCACTCAAAGCAGCCACCTTTGGCAGATATAACGGTTGAACACACTCGAGGGTGTCATGGTTTGTGAGGTGTGTGCGTTGTTTGGACCTTTCTTTACGGCTCTCGTTCGGGGACGATATCGAATTCCTTGGCCATCAAATTCTTTACCCAGCTGGTTGATTGAGCTGAGGCGGCGCTTCCCTAGAATCTATATTAGCAGGATGTCCGGCACGGTTCCTTCGCTAGAGTGTCTGTTTTTAGATTCGCACTATAGCCGAAGATATCTGTTGTCAGGTTTGGTATGACTTTCTATCTTCTTATTGTTGGAGTTTCTTCTCCCTTTTTCTATCTTTCTTGGTTTGCTTCTGTGGTTCAGACTATTATGTGTCCTTTGGAAGCGCAAGTACTTTCGTTTGGTCTGTATTATTCTCTGTGTTTGTACTGTGTTCGCGCTGCTCTCTTTTTCTCCGTCCTTGTGCTTGGCCTCCATTTACCAACAGACCATTACAGTGGCATTCTTTCTACAATGGAAATCAAATATTCCGCAGAAAGTTCTTCCCAGCTCTGTTGCAGAAGTTCCCATAAATGTGTGGCATTTGTAGGTTACTTTGCTTTCACTCTTCAGTCCGATTCATCCTAAACCATCTCCATGGGGTTTAAGTCTGGAGACTGTGCTCCCACTCGATGTTTTCAGGATTACCATCTTGTTCTTTTTCCTAAGGTAGTTCTGGCAGAGCTTGGACTTATGTTTTGGGTCATTATCTTGCGGTAGGATGAACCCCTGACTGACTAGGCGCAGACCAGAGGGAACTGCATGGCGCTGCAGAATGCTGTGGCAGCCATTTTGGTTCAGGGTGCCTTTTACTCTGTGCAAGTCACCGACCCTGGAGCCAGCAAAACAGCCCCAGACCATCACACTTCCTCCTCCATGTTTGACAGTTGATGTCACACACTGAGGAACCATCCTTTCGCCTCCTCAACAGCGTACCAAAAACCCGGGTAACCTTATCTTTCGTTTAAATAATCTGGCAGTGCACCACTTACCTTTGTACCATTTCAAGCTATTCATTGAACTCGAGCTGCATAATTTTCAATAAAAACTGGAAAAATCAGGGTGTCTTAAAACTTTTGACTGGAAATCCTGAAACATGAAAGCAAAAAGACACACAGATGCGAGGACACACTCATTCTCATTCTCTTTTGCTCGCTCTCTCACGCACACACAAATGCACGCATGCCCACACACAAAACACAAAGTGCAACCCAACTTTAAACAAATTATAAAATCAGTTGGTTTTTCTCCTTCTTTAAATATTCAAATTACTATCCCGCCGCAGAGGTTGTGTGAAAAGGCTATCGATGGAGCAAAATCTCCACTGTAATAAAGCAGGCAGGCAAAAATAAGCATTTTTATTACTCCTCCTGAACTCGAGAGAAGACCGACTCAGCTGCTTTTGAACCGAACGGCATTCTGGGCCGCGCAATCCTTTCAAAGCATCCAATGGAGCATAAAAAACGCATTCATAAATCATGAAAATGCAATAAGACCACGAGCCATCCGCAAAACATCCTGCTACTACAGGCCACTATTTAATTTGCGTTTTACAAAAAGGCTTTGCTATTATTTATTCACTAGGGAAGTAAAATCGACTTTGTTGGCAAAAATTTAATGAATGAAAAAAAGTAGCTTTTCTTTGTAGATTTATTTTACAACATATTTTTAATAAGATAAAGATAAAGATAAGATATGTTGCAAGTCACTACAGCCAATTTTTGAATGGCTAATTAGAAGGGACCAGTAATGAACTAATAAGAAGGAAATAATCTATAATAAATTACAGGGATAGATCATAAGCACTACACATGTGAGTGCACTGAGTATGTGGATTCTGCAAAATTCAACTGACTGAACTATCAAGCAATATGGCATCTCATTTTGAGGGTATTTTAGCGAGGTAGTTATTAGGCCGGCATGTCTGAAGTTTCAATAATGTGAGGAGAATTCAGGCAGTTAGGATCACATGCCTGAGAGAGACGTGAGCCTTTGATAAGTGTCATGGCAGATGGGGGGGGGGGGGGGGGTGTTCTTATATACATATATATATATTATAGTATATTATATACTTATATACATATTTCCCAAATAGAGGAGAGGGAGGTCAGCATGACAGCATGTAATGAAACAAGCAGCAGAAAAGGTTTTGCTTTTGGGATTATAACGTTCGTGTTATTATGATTTCCATCATTTATGAATGTTATCTTACAAAAGGGATGGCCAATTTATTTTTTAAACAGACATTCTTTCAATGTTTGAGTTCCGCATGCATGATCTGCTGTAGATTTTGTGACTTTCCTTGTATTCTTTGGTTTCGTATCCTCATTCCAGTACTTGTGCTTTTTTTCCTGGCAATTTCACTCCTTAATCAGCTCTTATGTGCTTTTGTTCATATCCTCACTCCCGCACTCGCCCTCTCTATTCTGTTCATCAATCGCCTCCAATTAGTTTCCTTGTTGGTAACCACACCCCTCGTCACGTTTCCCAGTCCCAGCACCCCATTCGCTGGCGCATTTCTCTGCTTAATATTGAGTCCCTTTGGCGCGTTTCTTTGGAACTCAGCTTGAGAACATGAGGTGAAGCGAGAGACATAGAGGGTTTTAGAATTTTGGACTATGACTCCAATTTCATGACTCGTGTATATTATTTATAAATGGCATCTGACAATAGTAATGGCTGGTTCATTTTTCAGGCAAGAATTAACTGGAATCTGGACTGTTGACCGACTCCCTCAGTGGCGGTTTGAACATACACTCCACAAAAATATAAACGCAACACTTTTGTTTTTGCTCCCATTTGTCATGAGATGGACTCAAAGATCTAAAATTCATTCCAGATACACAATATTACCATTTCTCTCAAACATTGTTCACAAATCTGTCTAAATGTGTGATAGTGAGCACTTTTGCTTTGCTGAGACAATCCATCCCACCTCACAGGTGTGCCACATCAAGATGCTCATCAGACACCATGATTAGTGCACAGGTGTACCTTATACTGCCCACAATAAAAGGCCACTCTGAAATGTGCAGTTTTGTCTCACAGCAAAATGCCACAGATGGCGCAAGCATTGAGAAAGCGTGCAATTGGCATGCTGACAGCAGGAATGTCAACCAGATCTGTTGCTCGGACATTGAATGTTCATTTCTCCACCATAAGCCGTCTCCAAAGGTGTTTCAGAGAATATGGCAGTACATCCAACCGGCCTCACAACCGCAGACCACGTGTAACCACACCAGCCCAGGACCTCCACATCCAGCAGGTTCACCTCCAAGATCGTCTGAGACCAGCTACTCAGACAGCTGCTGAAACAATTGGTTTGCATAACCAAAGAATTTCTGCATAAACTGTCAGAAACCGTCTCAGGGAAGCTCAACTGCATGCTCGTCGTCCTCATCGGGGTCTTAACGTGACACCAGATCGTCGCCGTAACTCGAGTGGGCAAATGCTCACATTCGATGGCGTCTGGCACGTTGGAGAGGTGTTCTCTTCACGGATGAATCTCGGTTTACATTGTTCAGGGCAGATGGCAGACAGCGTGTGTGGCGTCGTGTGGGTGAGCGCTTTGCTGATGTCAATGTTGTGGATCGAGTGGCCCATGGTGGTGGTGGGGTTATGGTATGGGCAGGCATCTGTTATGGATGAAGAACACAGGTGCATATTATTGATGGCATTTTGAATGCACAGAGATACCGTGATGAGATCCTGAGGCCCATTGTTGTGCCATACATCCATGAACATCATGTTTCTGCAAGATAATGCACGGCCCCATGTTGCAAGGATCTGTGCACAATTCTTGGAAGCAGAAAATGTCCCAGTTCTTGCATGGCCAGCATACTCACCGTACATGTCACCCATTGAGCATGTTTGGGATGTACTTGACCGGCGTATACGACAGCGCATGCCAGTTCCCACTAATATCCAGCAACTTCGCACAGCCATTGAAGAGGAGTGGACCAACATTCCACAGGCCACAATTGAAAATCTGATGAACTCTATGCGAAGAAGATGTGTTGCACTGCATGAGGCAAATGGTGGTCATACCAGATACTGACTGGTTCTGAGTCCCCAGACCCCCAATAAAGCAAAAACTGCACATTTCAGAGTGGCCTTTTATTGTGGACAGTCTAAGGTACACCTGTGCACTAATCATGGTGTCTGATGAGCATCTTGATGTGGCACACCTGTGAGGTGGGATGGATTGTCTCAGCAAAGCAAAAGTGCTCACTATCACACATTTAGACAGATTTGTGAACAATGTTAGAGAGAAATGGTAATATTGTGTATCTGGAATGAATTTTAGATCTTTGAGTCCATCTCATGACAAATGGGAGCAAAAACAAAAGTGTTGCGTTTATATTTTTGTTGAGTGTATTAAACGCATTTAATAAAATATTCCTAGTATCCAATGAGGTCCGCCTGTCTGGATCCATTTTTATCCTCAAGGAGTGGGCCACTCAAACTGAAACTGCTTTTGGGCATTGAATATAGCAAAAGTCAGGGATTTTATGCGGTTGATTTTTCTGTTTTTTTTCCCCCGATTTTAGCTATTTACAAGCAAATTCAAGGTATTGATGAGCATTTTCTCCAAGTCTGCGCAGAGTTACGGTGAGCAAATCCCCGAATGTGAACTAGTTAAGTATTATTCACACAAGTCTGCAGGGAATTCAGAAGAATGATGTGTGTCACAGGCCAGATCCGGCCCAGAGATGAGTCAACAGATCAGTCCTAATTTGTAGAAAGAAAAAATGATAATAATAAGTCAATAAAAAGGACATTACCTTTGAAGAAATCACATGCTGGGAAAAGCATCATTTCTATGTAGAACAATGTTCACTTAAAAATTAAACTTCGAACGTTTTCTAAGTCTAAAAAGTGATTTTATCGACCGAGAATCGGCCAACATGACATGAATGACCATAGATAAGAAATGAACAAGGAAAAGGGCTGAAAAGTGTCTGATGGTAGAGGAGGGACAGAGGGGTGAGTCAGCAGGACCAGTGAAGCTCTGGTATCACAGTCCAGACTTTCCAGTAGAGTCATTTCAGCAGCCCAGGCCCAATATTAGAACTAAGCGAACAAAGTCACCCTTGGGAGGGATCGGGGGTGTCTGGTCGGCTAAGGAATTATCCCTTATCTGTGCGATAATCATGGAAAAGCTGATTAGACTATTCAGGCTTTAATGCGGCTCGTAAATAAACCGGCGTTAAAGGGTTGAGCGGCAATTTTGGCGCCTATTCCAGGCAGAGACATAATCCTCCAATCCGGCTTAGATCGATCATCCTGGCCACCACATCCCCCACTCCCCCCCCCAGCCCATATTTATTTATTTATTTATTTATTGTTTGGCATGAGCACTGCAAAGAAGCTCTTGTTGTGCAAATTGGGGATACTGCGGAGTTAGCGTTTGCAAAAGGTTTGCGGAGGGGGGCTGTGTTTTATTACTCATTAATGAAGTTTTCAACTCCCAGATCATTACACCTTCGAACCCCTGGTTAGCAACACGAACCCCGGGTGCATCCATTATTCAGGCAAATTAATGAAACTGGGAGAAGCCGAAAAACAGGAGTTTTTCTTTTTAAAACGGTAACCAGAGACATAACTAAGTCTGCTGCTGATTATGAAATGCCTGGTGTGGCTTTCAGTCTGGGTTTAGAAATTCATTTTTTACAGCACTCTAAAGACAGTCCCCGCTCTTGAATTATGGATGCAAAAATGGAACCTCTTTATTTATTTATTTATCTATTTATTTTTTCTTCCTGCGGTTGGGTTGATTGTTCCAGCAGATGGATTCCCAGGCATGATCAAATGTGTCTGTGTGTCTCCTGACACCTGGGGATTTGTTTTTATAGTTAATTTCCTTATGCAAATGAGCTGAAATCACAGAGGATATAACGCGGGATTGGTTGGAATGAAAAAAATGCAAAGTTATTGGAACAGAGGCTCCGGGAAGCTCCAGGCTCTGCCTGATACAGCCTGATTCTACGTGGCACACGGACACACACTGAAACACACACACACGCACGCACACATGCTCATACACACGCACACATGAGCACCGAAACACACACATGCGCGCGCACACACACAACCACTGAAACACACACAAGCACACACACATGCGCACACACGTTCTCACACACAAACATACACGGCACTGAAGCACACACATGCGCGCTCACGCACACACACACACACGCACACGCACACACACGGGCAGTGAAATGCAAACATGCACACGCACGCACACACAAGCACTGAAACACACACGTCCATAAGTGTATTGATACACGCAACAACATGCACGCGCTTACACACACACAAGCACTAAAACACACACATACACACACACAGGCATGGAGACACACACCCATACACGCATATACACCAAGACACACAGGCACACAAACACATATGCAGACACACACACACACACATACACAGATACTGTACAAGCAGGCACAGTAATCAACACAACCAATACAGGCATCCTCTTTGTCGAAGCTGGAGGAACTAAGGCTAATTTACAGCATGTGCATTAATATCGCTACAGACGTTAGCCCCAGCGCATCAGCAGTGTGTCTCCAGTGCAGATCAGCACCCCCAACTCCGGAGACAAGTCAGCCGTGAGTGTGTAATCGGCTAACTAAACGGCAGATAAATCGCGCTTAAACCACTCAGCAAGCCTAACAGGATTGGCTAAGAGCTGCGGTATTCTGCATGCAGCGATTCATTACGAGTCCAATTCCTCCCCGCATAATGTAATTTCGAGGCGCTCCCGAGCAGAGACCCTTGGAAAAAAGGCGGTTTACGAAGTCACACGCTGATTCGCTGACAGGGAAGGGGTTTAGAGGTCAACACCTGCTGTTATTGAGATCATATTTTTCAGGGGTGGCTTTAATTATGAGAAAGATGCACACTCATCACATCCGCACCGTAAAAAGGCCAGTTTAATTTACCTTTTAGAAATTAATGACAAGACAAGGAAGAGAATTATTTTCACCAGATGTTTGTCTGTCAAGGTCAGGCTCTTATATAATTAGATTCTTAGGATCAGCCGCTGGGGGCTAAATTGATGACCAAAGAAAAAGAATAATTAAACACTTGATAGATTAGAGAGAGCAAGAGAGATCGCGAAATAGAGAGAAAGAGAGATTATTAGTAGATAGATAGATAGATAGATAGCAGTAATTTCTCCGGGCTGTTGTCTAAACTCTTGCGTTTATACCCGAGATAGTCCTGTGTGTGTATATATGAGGTGATTTGAGACTCTCATATTTGAGGGGTCAAAATCATACCAACAATTACTCACTGCAGTGGCACTTTGACTGCTGCATAAGAACAGCCTCGTGAGAAGCTGAGGACTGCTTGGTCTGAAACTAGCAAAGACACTTCTGTTGCGCTTGGCGACACTCTGCGCCGGCTGTCGGACAGAGTCCTTAGATGTTTTATGTTTTCTGGCAAAAGATTTTTAAAACGTATATAATCGTGATTTTGTTGTTTTGGTGGGGCTATGTACTTTACTGAGCTTCCTTCCAGGTTATTTAGTACCTGTCAGCGAACAAGCCAGCTCCCTGAGTATGTAGAGATTAAACTGGAGATCATCTGAGATCGCACTAACCGCGAAAGCCAAGCGGGCTTTGCAGCATAGCTCAGAACTGGCCCATCTCCGAACTCAGCCTGCCTTTTCATCGTGGCTATTCACCTGTGATGTTTAAAAACTGCATGTTATAAGGTTGTAATGGTCCCGTGTTTCACAAAAATTGTCTACAATCAGAGAGACACACAGGCAAAAATATAAACACCCAAAACAGCTTTCCTGGTTCAATGTAGTTTTATAATGGTTTTCAGAGCAATATCACTGTGGTTTTGCCTGAAGGCACAAGGACACACGGACACACAGATCAACCGAAAGTACCACACTCGCTATTGAAGCTGGTAATGAAGCCAATAAATGAAGTTCTAGCTCGTCAGGGCAGTATGGAGCAGTTCTTAAACCTCGGAGGCATTAAAGACTCAACGTACCGAAGATTTGTACCCCAGAACTGCCACAGTCACCCTGTTAGGCCTCCATATCACAGCATACCGAGACAACCACACTCTTATAACCACGTTTATATCGAGCATTACATTAGTATCATCAATTCCTCTGCAAACCAGGCAGCTTCTCTTTGACACCTGCATTTTTATCATGAGAACAACCTGCTCTCCTTTCCTTCACCTCCCCGTTTCAAATTTCTATTACATTTGCGCTTCGCTATGACTGCTATTTGTATTGGCAATCACAGCTCCTTCAACGCAACCGAGGCCTCCAGCTGGTAAATTGAATACACTTTGATTTCTGAAGGAAATCCTTTAAGATTTAAAATAAATAAAAGGAAACTTCATAAGAGCGGCCCGAGACGGAGAATATGATGGAAATGGGCTCTCGAGAAGTGGGTAATTTCCGGGATCGCATCTGCTCAAGTTACACCGATAGGCTTGCCGTCAATTTAGAGTTCTATTAAAAAAAAAAAAAAAAACATTTGCAGACAAGTGACTTTTCTAGGGGAATCAGTTTTTACAATCAGTTTGTGAGCTAGCATCGCAAAATGAGGTCCTTTTTTTAAAATTTTAATCCATCCATCCATCCATCCATTCTCTAAACCCACTTAGGTCGCAGGGGAGCTGGAGCCTCTCTCAGCTGACTCCGGGCAGAAGGCAGGGACCCGCCCTGAACAGCTCGCCAATCCGTCGCAGGGTGCACACACCATTCACACACCATTGGCTCTCACACTATTAAATTTTAATAATTATTTTAATTATGGGACTACATAATAATGGAGTCAATATAAACGTGAACGCTTTACTCCAGAAATTCCCCTTTGATTAGTTTAGGCTAATATATTCAGCATATTGAATGACATTATGTGTAATGGCTGTAAAGATGTGACCCATCGCATTTGCAAAGACACTTCAGTGTGTGATTGCACATGTGCAGCATAACTAACTGATCT
The DNA here is from genome assembly GCA_029721435.1 of Gymnothorax reevesii. NCBI lineage: Eukaryota > Metazoa > Chordata > Actinopteri > Anguilliformes > Muraenidae > Gymnothorax > Gymnothorax reevesii. The sequence continues at coordinate 10,487,402 of CM056576.1, forward strand.
TACAACGCTAATAACTGACTTTCAATGGTGTGATGTCGGCACACCATATACATTTTGATGTGCTTTCAAAGATACACTGCAAAAAATGAAAAATAAGTCCATGTTATAAAGCATTTTAATGTTGTATTAAGACTTAAAACCAGTCGTTCTATAACCTTTTTCCTGTTAAGTCAAAAATTTGCCAATGAGGTGAGATACTTTTGACTAATTTCCAGATTTACCAGCGGCATAAGAAAGTTTCACTCGTCAAGTGAATGGCAACTTCAAATAACCTAATACCTTGTACTTCATAGTGCAAAATTAGTTAAGTTTTATATGATTAAAAGACTTGTTAAGCCAGACTTGCGCTTCCTTGACACAAATGCACGGTGAGGGGTAGTGTAGTGAACTGAGAAAACACCATGCGACAGCTGAGGTGGAATCTATTGGTTCTTCTGGCTTGTTGCTAGGCAGAAACGCACAGCACATCATGAAGTTAGTAACTGAAGACCTCAGCGCGAAAAGTACTTAAGTCACAAAATGTCCATTTTGAGAACAATCGAGGCAGTTGATTTTGGTAACTAAAAAAGACATTTTACCATCTTTACCTCTTGGAGCGTGAAAATGTGACTAAAGCCCTTTTAGCTCTGGGCTCTTCAGTTGCGGTTTGGTTGTTTGTTAGTGGTGTTTGTCCTCTAGTCAGGAGGACGAGGAGAGAGAGGCTCAGTACCTGTGTCGGGGTCGCACTGGTGCTCGCAGGGGTCCAGGATGCGTCGGCCACACAGCTCGCTGATCCAGGGCCCGCTGGCGTTCTGCTGATAGAAGAGCAGAACCTGTGCCGGGTTCAGCCAATCACTGGCGTCCAGCTGACTCCCCTGCAGGAGGATAAACCTGGACCCTGGGGAGGGAGAGGGAGAGAGAGCGAAAGAGAGAGAGAGATAGAGAGAGAGAGGAAGAGGGAGAGAGAGAGAGACAGTTCACTGGTCAGAACCTCGCTTAGCAGTACAGCACCCCTGTGGACCATCTCTACACAGCAGAGCGCTAACATGGCTCTTTAGATGGTGTGTTTTTGCAGACACGTTTAAAGGGGGGGGGGGGCTTTCCGGATTGGACTTACAGTGCCCTCCATAATTATTGGCACCCCTGATTAAGATCTGTTCTTTAGCTTCAAATAAATTCAGTTTTTTTCTAAATAACATAGGACCACAATGAAAAAAAGAGGAAAATCCAACCTTTAATTCAAGGGCATTTAATCAGTGGGGAAAAAATCCCACTTTGAGAAATAATTATTTTACATCAAATCATGTGTGCTATAATTATTACCACCCCTGATGTTAATACTTTGTACAACCCCCTTTTGCCAACAAAACACCACCTAATCTTCTCCTATAATGTTTCACAATATGGTAGAATACAGAAAGAGGGATCTTTGACCATTCCTCTTTGCACAATCTCTTTAAATCATCCAGTGACCTGGGTCCTCTCCTCTGCATTCTCCTCTTCAGCTCACTCCACAGGTTTTCAATGGGGTTGAGGTCTGGGGACTGAGATGGCCATGGGAGGAGCTTGATTCTGTGTCTGGTGAACCATTTCTGTGTAGATTTGGCCACATGTTTAGGGACAATATCTTGCTGAAGGACCCAGTGACGACCTATCTTCAGCTTTCGGGCAGAGGCCACCAGATTTTGATGTAAAATGTCCTGGTATTTCAAAATGTTCATGATACCATACACCCTAACAAGGTTCCCAGGGCCTCTGGAAGAGTAACAGGCCCAAACAGTGGGCATGAGGTGCTTTTCTGCATACTCATCTTTTGTGTTCTGCCAGACCAACTGAGAGAGTTTGTTGCCAAAAAGCTCTATCTTGGTCTCACCTGACCAAAGCACACGGTCCCAGTACCGCCTAGCGAACTCCAGACGTTTGCGTTTATGATTGTGAATGAGAAAAGGTTTTTTCCGTGCATGCCTCCCAAACAGCTTGTTCGCATGTAGATAGCACCTGATGGTTGTTTTGGAGACTTTGGGACCCCACGATGCTACCATTTGTTGCAATTCTTTAACAGTGAGCTTTGGAGAACTTTTTATTTCTCTTACCATCCTCCTGACTGTGCGTGGTGGCAAAATAAACTTGCGTCCTCATCCAGGCTTGTTTACCACTGTTCCAGTAGTCCCTCTGACAGTAGATATGGGCAGGTGCAGGCGAGTGCCTATTTTCTTGTAGCCATTGCCTGACTTGTGAAGGTCGACACTCATCTGCCTTACTTGAATGGTGTGTTCCTTTGTCTTTCCCATGTTGAAGAGTGGACAAGAGAAATGGCCTCTGTGTCACGTCATATGTATACCCCAGGGAAACAGGAAGTGATGATTTACCAATTAAATGTTCCTAGATACTCTGATCAACTTTTTAAACTAATGTAGGAATGACAGAAATACTTCAATTACATTTAATTCTGAGGAATTGTTAGGGGTGCCAATAATTATTGAACATTCGATTTTATGAAAAATAATTATTTCTTAGTCAGGGATTTTTTTCTTCAATTAAAATCCACATGAGTTGAAGATTACATTTTTCTACAATTTTCAGAGTGAGAATAAAAATTGAATTTATTTTAAGGCTTTTAACACATCTTAACCAGTGGTGCCAATAATTATGGAGGGCGCTGTAAAAACCAGGTAAATTTAACATCCACACACCTCTTATCAAGCCCGTTTATTTCGGATCATGGTCACTGTGGCCTGGAGCCTAATTCTGCAAATGCGGACCAAGAGGACCAGGGGAATTTTGCTAGACCAAATAATAATAATAATAACAAAAAGAAGAAGAAGAATTGGTATTGTCTCTATTATTATTATTATTATTCTAAAAGTGCAGTATAGTGGATGACAAATGTGCAATGAATTCAGCATGAAACACATATACAGTATATACAGTTAATGCTAATGAGGATTTTCACAGGTTAAAGTCACAGATATATTTGCATTCGCACTGCGTGACCCTTTCAGAAAATGCCTGCTATTTAATGCAGTCACACACTCAAAAAGCTAATGCGCTGCACTGCGCAACCTGAGAATTTGAGTGCTGGGCTTTATGTCATCAGGCCTGCAGTGGAATCGACTGTCCTGTAGGTGAGCAAGAGCAATTCTATGAGTCAGGCAATATCGTAAAAACTTCCTGTTCGGAAGGTGGTTTCATGCTCATAATCGGTCTCTCTCATACACCTGATCTCCTTCGCTTCCCCTTTTCAAAGTCAGGGTCTCTCCCCAGGGACGCTACCAGAAATGATCGTCGAACAACCTCCCCAAACCCCCCCACAAATTTTAACTCAGAAGCAGACACAAGGGCACCCCAAATTCTGAGCAGGAAGGGTACACCGGAGACGAGAGAGGAATAAAGCCGGTCTCAATGACCTCCGTTTCCCATCCGATTCACCATAGGCAGAGCCAGCGGTAATAGCTAGCGCTTAGCTAAAGGCTTAAACTCCAATTTATTAACAAGGTCCGAGTCGCAGGGGGAAACAAAATGGTGTGACCAAGTACTTTTTTTTTTTATTGGTCACCATTTTGCTCCAAGCACACCGGGGGGACTAATTGAGATAAAACAGCAGCGATGCTCGCGGGGGCCGCACCAGGCAGGTGGACAACTCAGCTAAAAACTGGCTCAAACCGGTCTGAGCTGGCTAAGCTGCTTTCAGATGTATTTTAATAACTTTTTAGAAGTTTAAAAAAAAAATCATCACAAGCTGACCAGACGACATAGATAACCTCGACTTGCGGAAATGTGACTTAAATCATCCTAGCATATCATCTCGTCCTCACTACAGTTTTCAGTCAGGTGTATTACACTACCATTGTTTAGATGATGATCAATGTCAAAGCAACTTAAGGTGAGCACCATTATTCAATGGAAAGTGACACTTTTTTTTAACGCATTTTGGTTCTGTGCTGTAGCACTTTGATTATGACAGGATACAATGGCAAATAGGCTAATGTGCAGACAGTCAACTTTATTTGATTGGATTTGATTGAATAAACCGTTTAGAAACGAGAGCAGCTTTTGTATATAGTTCCCCATTTTTTGGCCGCATAAAAAAATATTGGGCAGTTCAGCATCATGTAAAATGAAGTCATTATTTTTCATACTTGTTCGCATAGTCTTTGAACGCAATGAATGCTCAAGGTCTGTGGCGCACAGACATCCCCAGACGCTGGGTGTCCTCCCTGGCGATGCCCTGCTGGGCCTGTAATGTGGCCATTTTCAGCAAATGCTTTTTTCCCGGGACTTTTTGCCTTCGGTCTCCTTCGGCAGGGAAGATGCCTGTTCAATTGGATTCAGATCCTGTGATTGACTTGGTCCACAGAACAAGTATAACAGAACATGTGTAAATGTCCAATGAATCATGGTGCTCACTGCATATTAGAAACCACTACGCTGGGGAAAACCTCCCCTGGAGCAATTCTGAGGTGAGGGGCCTTACTTCAGGGCCAAATCACTGCACTGATCTTACAGTGGCGATGCAGGGCCTCGAGCCACCAATCATCTGAGTCTTAGCGATGCACCTTACGGCCGCAGGGGTCTCTAACAATCAGAGGCAGTTACGGGGGTGCCGTGCGGCGTACCGTCGGCGATGAGGTGCTCGGGCACGTGCAGGATGACGCGGACGTTGAGGCCGCAGGACAGGTGCGAGGAGTAGACGAGGCCGATGACGCAGCTGGCCACACTGATCAGGGTCAGGGTGGTCTTGTTGATGGGGCTTCGAGGGGAGCCTGTAGGGGGAGGGGGGGGGGGGGGGGTGACAGAAATGGGGAGAAGAATCTGTGAGCAGCGAAACGAGCAGCAGGGGGGCGTCGCCTGGCTTAGCGACCCACCATGAAAGAGACTCACACATCACATCGGGAGGCCTGGGGGCCCCGGGGACATGCGGCTGGCCCCGACTCAGTGCGGCGGAGCGATAAGGTGCCTTCTTTGAAGGCGGCGGCGGCGTGTGCCAGGAAAGTCAAATATCCAGATAAAACCAGCAGAGTTCAGGGCAGGCTGAGCTGGGCTTTTATCAGGCCAAGGTGTCCACCGCCACTGAGAGTGTGTTACTGTGTGATGGATCTGTGAACCTCCTCCGCCCCTACACACACACATAAACATCAACACGCACGCACGCACACACACACACACGTATACATGTGGCACACACGCACGCACACAGACACACACACGTGCACATACACAGACACACACACATGCATGCATGCACACACCTGAACATCAATAAGGCACACACATGTGGAGACACACATAAACACACACACACAAACATCAACGCTGCACACATATGTGCATATACACACACAGACACAAAAAACACACACATGCGCGCACACACTAACAAACAAAACAAGCACACACTTGCATACACACAAACACACACACACACACACGCAAGAAAGAAGGGACAGGCACGCGAACACATGAACAAGCGCACGCACACAAACATGCTCACATGAGCACACATACAAACGTGCACACAGACATACACATGCACACACACACATGCACACTCACACGCACACACACAGACACATGCATCGCAAATTTATGCATGTTCACGAATACACAGGAAAAACATACACAGCATCAAACAATCCAGAGAGAATACGAAAGAAAGTGAAAGAGGGATGGAAACAGAGATAGTGACAGAGGGAGAGAGGGAGAGAAACAGAGGGAGAGACGTATACAGATGGGGACGGGTAAGCAGACTGTTTCTTCTAAAGTTGGCCTCAGGCACCGACTAACACCTGTTGGGCCCTCAGAACAGTGACACACACTCATGCACGCACGCGCGCGCACACACACACGCAGGCTCGCACGCATACTCATGCACACACACACACACACACACACACACACACACACCTTTGATTTGTATCCTTGTGAGAGCAGTACACTGCATTTCATTCATCCTCTCTGTGTCTCTTCAGTCTTTCACTGATCTTATCAGTAAGTAATGTATCCCTAAACCAAACCCTTACCCTGACCTAAACCTGTCCCTAACCCAAACCCTTACCCTGACCTAAACCTATCCCTAACCCACACCCTTACCCTGACCTAAACCTATCCCTAACCCGAACCCAAACCCTTACCCTGACCTAAACCTATCCCTAACCCAAACCTTTACCCTGACCTAAACCTGTCCCTAACCCAAACCCTTACCCTAACCTAAACCTGTCCCTAACCCAAACCTTTACCCTAACCTAAACCTGTCCCTAACCCAAACCCTTACCCTGACCTAAACCCTGTCCCTAACCCAAACCTTTACCCTGACCTAAACCTGTCCCTAACCCTGACCTAAACCTATCCCTAATTCTGACATTAACCCAAATCCTTATCCTAACCTTAACCTATCACTAACTCTGACATTAACCCAACTCCTTACCCTTACTTAAACCTATCGCTAATTCTGACATCAAGCTAAATACTTATCCTAACGTTGACCAATAAGTCACATTTGCCTTTGTAGTTGAGAGGACAGGTAAAAATGTCCTCACTTCCCAATTGAGTCCCCACTCTGTAGGGAACAAAAACAATTTTTGTTTCTCACTTTGTAGCATGTACAAGAACACAAATACTCTCGCGCACACACTCATTTTGACACACAAACACACACTCACAGTCGTGCACACACACACACACACACACACACACACACACACACACACACACACACACACAGTTTCCAATAATTAGGCTGAAAGAATTCATACACCAGGGCTCCATTCTATTCTGCAGTCGAAATGCTCAATATGTCTGAGAACTAATATCCCACATGAATCATAAAAAACTTACTTTTACAGTCTTCTAATTGCTTTTTATTCCTTTTAATATAACACTTGAATGTTCACAGTTGTAAATAGTCAGTAGACACCATGCACAATTAAATCGGTTAAATATTTCTCTGGGTAAATCAACAAATACAATAATGAAATATATTTTCACAAAAAGCTGCCTAAATTGAAAACATTACATAGAGTAGCCCAACAGTAACAATATTTGAATGAAGTAAGCACACCTATGACTGCACTAGTGATTGTTTTAGCACTGTGACACATTTTTATGTCTTGCCATTTGATTGGCTTGCATCTGCAACATCTTTTTTACATACTGGCCGTTAATTAGTTTGGTTCCATCCTGTCATCTCTGCTGCCATCGACCTCACCACAGGAGGTGGATGATCCCCCTCACCCACATACACAATCACACACAAACCCTGCCATTTATCATCCACACGAGTTTTTCATTTGTTTACGATACCCAATACTGAGAGCACACAGGGAACTGAGCATGTGTAATCAGCAGAGGAACTGTGGGAAATTAATTATTGGTTTCTCCGATCCAATTATGGCAAGCCGGGTGAGATAGGTAAAGCAGACCACGAATCGTCTGCGACTGCATGCAGTCGTCTCTCCTTGGATAGACGCTTCGGCATCGCTCCACGAGACAACAGGCCACAGGCGGAATCGAAGGTGAAGGTACGCCAATAATAAAAGAACACAAGTGCCTGGAAATCTGCTTATGTCTTCACCTCCAGATGACACCTTCAAATATAAGCATGTTGTGACAAACATCTCTCAGAACCTCAGGTTACCTCCTCACCTCCCCACTCAATACGAGAACGAGGCCAAAACTCAAGCACTTCCACACTTTGCAGTTATCTCTCCATCTGTCAACCTTCACGGCGCGAAAAAATTACAGAGCAGTGGTGAAAGGTGACAGCCTGCCGCCGTTAAAAATGCCGAAATACAGCGCACAGACAGAGTGCGGCACGAGATTAGCGATCCGCGTTCTGGGTCAATGAAATCGCGAGAGACGAACCCGCATCCGAGTGTCTGCTGCTTTCAAAGTTCCTCCGCCGTCAAGATGTTATCCTCTAACCGAGTTTGTGGTTCAAAGCACCGGGCTGCGTGTTGCACGGGGTTTTCTAAGCGTACCGCTGTGGCTAATTAAAGGTGTCAGTTAAATCGTTGGCGTGTACGTCCTGCGATATACGTGCACTAAAAAGGATTGTATAATTGGATCAATCCGCAGTCGCGGTGTGTCTCACTGGGTTTAAAGCACCTCTACCTGCCCCCCTTTGGGTCCGAATCCCTCCCCACCCCCAGCCCCCTCTCCTCGACTGCCCCTAAACCAGGACCAGAGCACTTCAGACCGTGGAGTTATAAAGCATAACTGACACAGGGAAAATGGAACAGAAAGTGCCTTCAAGGGTGCAATTTCTGTACATTACTTCACATTACACGCATTTAACGGACAGTCTTATTTAGAGCGACGTTCAACACAGAGTCCATCCAGCAGGACCAAAATGTGCAAGAAAATCCCATAAGGAGTCGCAATTTAAGAGCCAGAGGGGACTACATACAAACTTTCTGATAATTGGTCTCATAATCCCCTAGAAAATAAATAAATACATAAACAAATAAAAACTCTGATGTGAGACCATAAAACAGCCCTGTCCAGATCAAGGGTCCTCTGCCGCACCAGAATTTTTTTTTTTTTTTTGCATCAACAATTTCATAAAAAGGTTTTTTAAAACAACTAAAAAGGTTTCTCTAGGGAGACAAGTCAAAAATTATCCCTAACAGAGACAGTATAAATACATAAATTAAGTCCCAAATCCAGCAATGCAGAATTAATTATTACCCTTTCAGCACATAAAGGTACTTACTATTGTCCAAACAGAGAATTATTATACAGCAGGGAGTACATTAAGAAAATGATCCTTAAATAACAAAAAATGTACCTCCACTGGGCAGTTATTCTGCTTTCGGAGGGTATGACGCCAAATATTGGTATTGGTATGTTTGGGATGCAAAATAATAAATTATATAAAAATATCAATGCAATGGTATAGAGATTTGCTTTGCTAAATACACATTAGAGCCCAAAGTTATTGTATCTACAGGGTATATTCGGGAAATCTGCTCCTTAAGGAGTGAAAATGAGCCTCAACTGTACCCGCGTTTCTGAACGTGAAGGAAACCGCATGATTACAGCTGTCAGTTCCTCAAACTATTCAGCTGAACAGCCTTTTATGATCCCGTTCCATAGCTGCAGGGAGCTTAAGCTATATGCTGTTATAAGATGTTTTTCAAGAGACCCTCTTCTCAAATCAATTTGTCAACTTGGGATTTCAACAAACAAGCTAATAATATACGGCAAAAGCTTAAAAAAATAAAAAAAAGAAGTATTGTTAACGCATTTACACTTGAAAAAGAAAGCGCTATATCACCACACTGTACTTCTGAGGGAAAGTTTGCTTTCCGTCAAGTTTATTCCCAGGATGTGCTTTGAGATTCGAGTGCACAGCATGTGGCGGCTTTCGCAACACACATATTTATATAATCCTGATTCCCTTTTTTAAATTTTTTATTCTTTTTCATGTTGTTCAGTCGCAGCCATGGACCTGATACAGGTACCCACCGGCTTTGCCGTGTGATCAAGCTTCATGTGGCTACATACAGGCATCATATTAGCTGGAGGAATAGGTTTATTGTGATGTCACAAGGGACATCCCGGCAACCAACAGTGTCAATCAGAAGGCAAGGCCACACCCTGCAGTACTGCTAACTGGTAATAGCTGCAGGCCCAGTTGATATTGGACAGTGTTAAGCACCGAAAGACAGGCTTCGACCATGAAGTGCCTTTTTAAATTATTTAGCACTTACACACTACCAAATTTGCCGTGTTAACTTGGTACTTATTCAGCTTAATACTGAACCCCATGTGAATCAAACAGGGTCTATTGTGACACTATTACTGATAAAAGCATTCATTCCGCCGTGTTTTGCCTAGATCATTCCAGACCAAACACAGGATAAACATACAAACTTTTGTACAAATTTCATTCCATGACTTCAGACTGCGAGGTCTCTCACTGAGATACCTCCTAATCACCTCATACTCAGTTTCAGCCATTTTGTGGAAGGCACCACAAACAAAGGATGCATATAAATCTAAATTTGTGGCCCTGAAGTACGATGCGTTCAGAACCTGTACACTCTACAAAGCCCAAATTTGACATCCATCAGGTTCACATAATGATGGTAAGGCACTTTTGTGAATCTCTCTTTACATTCACAGATATAAATGAAGTGGATGAATATGGTAATGACTCTGAAAGCAAAGCTTTGTTACAGCTCACCGTCATGCACATTTCCACCACAAGGCATATTACTCCTGAGCCATTAAACCAGCATGCCATATTGTACGGAGAGCCAAAATTAGAGAATAAAAAATGTCTCCACAATGAACTGTCAAGCATCAACGAGAACTGCTATTCTCGGCTTATAAAAAGTAAGCCTACCGGCTCTCCAAAAAAAAAAAAATTACGGCACACAATTCACAACAACCACAATCACAACTCACAAGCACAGGGACGACAATAATAGAATTACGAGCGATGGGCCCGTAAGCGTGCTTCGATCACGGTTTTCTAGCATCGATTTTCTTTTTTTTCCCATTTGTATATTTTCATGCGAACATCGAGAGCACAAAAACCACAGGAGGCAGAAGGCGGGCTTACCCCCGGAGCCCCAGGCGGGGTTGGCATTGCCATTTCTCATACCGCGGCTGCGCCGGCGGCTTCGATTGGGGTCAGTGTAAAAGGTCAGCTGAGGTTCGCTGTCCGCCTCGGTGCCAGAGTCGCCGTCCGGGTTCAGGAAGGCCGAACCCGCTGCGGAATTCACACACACACCCCCGCTCCCCATCAAAAGCCAGTCTGGGGGAGGAGGGAGCAGGGAGAAATGTGCCTCCTCTTTTGTATCGTCAAAATAACAAAACTTAGAAAAACACTCGACATGCTCAGTCTCTGTCCCTGCAGCTAGCCATAATTATTTATTTTGTACTATTTCTATAGCCAAAATAACACAATACAAGAACTGAGACTGAGAATAAAGAGATATTTTGTTTGTAATACAATTTTTGACAAATTACAGCTACTTTTTCTGGTAAAATAAATAAATGAAATATAAAATATAAATTGAAATATATTAATAAATAATAATAATTATAATTATAATAATAATAATAACAATAAAATCAACAACAAAAACAACAACAATAATAATAATAATAATAAGAATAATAATAAAATCAACAACAAAAACATCAACAATAATAATAATAATAATAAGAATAATAATTGTAAAAACAATTCCTGAATTACTGTGGCTGAATTTATTTACCTATCTTTAGCATAATTAGCAATCATGCTGTTCAGCAAGCTGAAGACCCAACCTACCCACCCACCGAAATGAATGGATGTAACTTACAGCGGCCGACAGCACGGTGTACAGACCCCTGAAATGTACAATTTGGGAACCAGAATGTCCTTTCACTTGAGAAAATATTTTACGCAAAGCAATGCACAGAGGCTACGAGATGCGAGTCGAAGGAAAATGAGATTCCTCATTCTGTTGTGTGAAATGACCCACAAAAATCTTTATAGGAAGCAAATCAGAATAGTTTAAGGTTACAGCTCATTTGCCTGACTGATAAAGAATATTAATGAGGGACAATCATATTATTTTGCTCCAGGGAGGAAAGTGGTCAATAACATGTCAATAACTGACATGTCAACTGCAATTCCACCCCCTCAGATACACTAAACTACTCACTTATCACTGATTGTCCTGGGACAAGATTGTTAATGAGTCCTTGATAAGTCCCAAGACACCATATTTTCAGATTGTGCTAATGTTTATGAAGATACAAGCTCACTTGTGTATGTTACTACGCATACGGGGATATGTAATAACATATTAATATATACACTATAACTAGTTTTTAAGGGAAAAATGTTGAGTTATTCCAAAACGAATGAGAGTTGGTAAAGGAAAAAAGTTTACACCATGCTATATATGTTGAATCAAAATCCATTTTGATATGCACAATGTTTTCCTTTCATCGGAAAAGTCTATCAACATGAAAGATCAATGCTTTTCCATTATTTCCGCGACAAAGAACATATCTGACTAAATGAAAATCACAGCCAGGGTTATGTTCGCAGAACTGTTTTTGAGTGCATACAATGACTGTCCTTCTTTGTCATATTTTAGCTAAGGACTGCCCTCCTCCTTAATACGTGCTATTTTGAAAAGAAGAATGAACAAATAACAACTGAATATTTTATAGCATCATATAACATTTTCATCTATTTACCAAATGAGGGCTACTCCCATAACAAAATAACTAATGATCCTCTTAATCTGAGCATTAGCATTGCATTTGAGCTCAATGTTTCCGCATACATGTAAAAAATATTAATATTGACTAATTACAAAGAGCATAAAGATCTGCGCGCACCACTGACAGACATACCAGACATTTATAATTAGGAGGCAATCAACATAATTCACAAATTATGCATTTAGGCTTGTTTGTGGAAGATAATATAATCATTTCTACAGCAACTTCACACTTCGGGTGTTTAACAAGTACAACACTGAGGGAAGCACAAGAGATAATACCCTGACAGTGGTAAATGTCTATGAAAAAACTTAATGACATGAATTTTACTGCTAATAATGAATGAGAATCTTGGCCAGAAAAATTACTGCTGCTGTAGACTATGAATGTAAATATAAAGTAAATATATATAAATATTACTGATGCATAATGGATGTAAGTCCATGCTTTGTGGGCCAAAGTCTCCTTTTTTCCCCCCTGGATAAAAATATACTTTCAAAGTGCAGCAATGCATTTCAGGTCAAACTTAAGGCTGTAACTGACTGCAAATCTGATGAAATTTAAAGCCAAAGAGTTTTACAGAGGCCATCGTGTTTGTTGGCGAGATAAACATCCGATGGAAACACAACCCGACACAGGAACACGCAAACAAACAGACACGCATAAGCAGTATCCTCTGTACCGCATCAGTAAAACGCTAATTGCGGCTGTGTACTCGACATTTTCAGATTCAGCATCAAGCAAAGCACATACTGTACATATGCATAAGGTGCACATACTTCTTTTTTATCAAAGGGGAAATTTATCCATTTTTAAATTTGGTTTCAACATTATTTTTTATTTATTTATGTATTTTTAAATAATTATAAACCCAACAACAGAAGTCCGTTATGTTTGGGACAAATGGCTTTGCTGTAATTGGTCATTCAGGTTTTGCATCTTGCAGAATAGCCTGTTTCTGATTTGGTTGGTCAGTCCCTGTTGGTCTACAGAGCGAACAGGTTTGACTTTTTTTTTTTCTTCCCTATTTATAACGGCAACCTTGACTTTCATTTCCTCGACTACTTTCATGTTGACAAAGGAAAATAACAGACCTTTTTTTATTTATTTTTTTTTTTCTTAAATCCAAAAACTGGATGAAAAACTTTTATTTGTGCAGAAAAGAACCATGGGAATATTCCAGAACAATCAAAAGAACCTGTACAGCCTTTTGTCCCAGACATTACAGCCCCCTAGAATTGAGGACTCCAAATAACAGGTGTTATCATTTTTACTATGTGAAACCACAATGCACGAAAAGCCCGCACGCATTGTTTCACTGCGAATGAAAAATTGAGGCACACAGCACAGTCAAATTTTGATGTATATAAACCATATAAAAGCATCATGGAGCACACTGTACCATACACATGTATGTGTTAACACACGTGCATAAATGATGAGAATATATACCCTCAATTCCACAAAATCATTACTTTATGTGCCAAGTGAGAGCCAGACAGATCCCTGCGCGATTATCCATCTCAAAGTGACTGTTTACTCAGTAAATCAGAGGACAAATGGATTCATTACCCTCACGCGAAAGAAGGAGATAAATAACTAGGGCGGGTCATGCGGCCTGTTGTCAACAGTGAGGAAGATAATGGCATTTATTTCAGGCGGCGATTCCGCCCAATCACACGCTGGCATTTCCAAAGAGTCCACGGCAACTCATCCGCGAGTTCTGGCGCGACCGCGTACAAAAAAAATAAAATTACAAAACGAGGGCAAACAAATAGTTACCGTCTCCGCAGAGACGCAATAATCTAGGGGCGTAAACGCCTACATAAAAAAGCGTAAATAACATGAAGAATACTTGTTAAGAAATTTAGTCACTCCCACTTCTTTTAACCTTGAAGTGCAGACAGCAATTTTCAGGCCGGAAAACCTGCAGATAGTAGAACAAGGGCTAAACTGAGTCATCGAGAAGCACAAACTAATGCAGCTATGATACAATCCCTTATTTAACCAGAGAACGGCCATTCAGATCTGGCATCTTGTTTTCAAGGACACTTCACTCAAGAAAGTGCCAGATATATTTAACCCCCATTTGCTAATTCCAAATAATGCCAATCCTTGCCTGTCGTGTGTGACCATATTTCAGGCTTTATAACTAAGAGTTTGGTTCACAGAGACTGGAAAAAAATATTTCAATGACGCTTTTCTCATTTAGAAATTCAAGTGTGAAATTATTTAGTACTTATATTTCTGAATTTTGTAGACACCAGCATCTGCTATAGAAATAGGGATTGAAAATGTAAAATGGATCCGCACAATTGTTTTAAGTGACTCCTAATCGAATTCTAAAATCTTGGACAAGAATGAACTTCTCAGTCATGTGGAACCAGCTGACATAACATTATCGAGTAAACCAAGCATTTCACTTTTGAGTGTTAGAGAAATGACAGAGTCAAACAGCCGCAAGTGAGGAGAGTGATGCACTCTATTTAAAAATGGCTGAGCCTTCTCTTATTCCAATAAGTATTTACTGCTGTCGGGAGGCTACTACGGATTCACGCTTGTCATTTCCGCCGCAGGCGTCTGCGTCCGTAGACACTCCATTGTGGATGCTGTGCAGGCTGTAATTTTTGACTGATTGCTTTCATACTTGGTATGGACATGTGTTATACTTCAGTCATGACCCCTATCGATTTTGGTTGCCATGGCAAAAGTATTGGCCAAATAATGCACGACAAAGAGGAGAAGCGGGCTTTCAGGGGCTACACGCATGTGATCGCGGCCGATCGCATTGTCTTGTTAAGTTGGCGATTAAGAATAACATGGTAATTTATTAAAAACAAACTTAACTTTGGTAGACCTTACACCCTCATTCAAATCGAGAAGAAAAAGGATGCGATTGCTCTTTAGCTCAGTGTAGAGTAGGTAGGGGCGAAGCCCGTGGCAGCCTGACCTCCTCCTCCAGTACTCCTCCTTACATTCCAGTGTTCGGGCGAAAGCCCTGGGTATCACTTTAGTGTAACTTCTGGATGCCATTTGTATCCTGATAGACTTCAATACAAGCTCAACAGCGTCTGTATTTGACGACAATGGTTAACATGCTAAATTGACAGCGCGCTTTCATGATATAGGCTACACAGCATTTGTTAGCATCTGCTCTTCATCGCTAACATTAATGTAATCATTTAATGTAATTGTGATTATCCTCATCCCTTATCTAATAAAGAATTGATTTTAAGAATTAAGATTCCCTTTCCCAATCCCCACTTAGTAATACTGTAATCATTTTAGAAAAGTGCACACCGCTCAGTTGACAGCCATTTTACAACGGATTAAAAAGATATAGAACTGCCTTACTCCCTTCCCAGTATCAGGACAAATATATAAATTCATTAAATGAAGATCCCTGACCGCATTCTCATTGAACAATGGCGTGAAATTCTAAGCAGCACCTTCAGCAGGCGTTTGTATTGCCTAAACTGAACAGGGACCAAACCACAGTGATATTCGTATGACAAAGCGAATAAGAACACAGACCGCGAAATAACCTGCTCCTGAGGATGTGACAAAAAAAATCCATTCTTAAAAGGTTTTACCAGATATGGTATAACCAAAGATATCGCATCTTGCATCGTCCCAAACAGAACTGAGAAGCATGAAATATGCTACTATTCATGGCGATGCTCACAGCCACTATTATTTTTTTTCTTTTCAAGCCAAGCAATGTCCTGCAGTTCCTTGAAAGAAACAGTAGCCATGTTTCCTTCCACATGGTCTTATGCGAATTAAGTCATATAAAATTCAAAATGCGTTATGGAAAATGTGAAATTCGACTTGATGTCAAGAACATCAACACAAAGTTTATGCGGTTGATCTGATCGGATTTTCTCTTAATCGGTAAAAGGTTTATGTGATAAATGCTGATGGAAATATTATTTGCAGAGTAAATCTGCGACTGCATTGTGACAGTGTTTTGATGCCGTTGTTACCCTCTGATAATGGTTTGCTATGTTGCTAATAGCTGGCACATAAGCGCGCACAACTTGTGCAATTATCATCATTTGTCGGTAGACGTGACCCATTTTGGCTTACTAGCTAAATTAGTAGGCTAACACCCTACTCTTGCTCACTTGAAGGTTCTGCGATTCAATGCGAAAATCAATGGAACCAGCTTAAAATGTCGGAAATCCAATCGATACACCAATTTGATCGCATAACAGGATGTGACGTCATTACTCTCAATTTTTTGTTCGCTTTAATGCATTGGGGATGGGAATGCATTTTCACCTGCTTTTTTCGCATCAATGTTTTTGGCGAACTTCAGATAGTTCGTTTGACAAGTGGATGGAAACATAGCCACTGAGATCATTTGTTTCATGAAAAGCACAAAATAGTGCTTTATACACTGTAAAACTGTGGAACATGTGACATGTTATAATCTAAACTCTAGTGTGTATAAGCTATATGCCTGGTGATTATTTTTGTAAATGGGCGTTCTCATTCAAAACACTCTCGTTAATTGGATGTTGCAATACAAGTTTTTCAGATTTGTTGAATACACTCTAAAACTGAATCTAGACTGGGACATGTTTAGAAAGTGTTACAAAAGTGTGTTTATAACTTAAACCTTTGGTTTTACAGTGTCAACTACTGTACTCCTTGCCGTGTGTCCTAGAGAACATGCAGCAGCCTATAAAAATCACAGCTAAGATATAATTATATTTAAACACAAATTTGCCAGCAATGACCAATTTTCCACAACAGTGATACATCACACTGAGAAGTCATGACGCAAGCCAGGTTTGGGCTGCCTGAACACGTACAAGAAAGAGCAGAGGGACGGCAATTTCGAACAAAATCTTTCTCCATGAGATCTCATGATGAGTAAATCACTTTGGGCCAAATACTTCCTATCATATGCGAGGCAGGTACGGACGACCGCAACCTCTCCCGAGCTCCGTCAATGGCAGTGGTTCTTCCATATTAATTTAAAAACCTGCACAGGACATGCGATAGCCACAAACTGGAGCGACTGAAAGAGGGGTGAACCACCGTATGAAGCTGAGTAAACCTCAATAACAACACTGCCTCTCTATGATAGGCCTCGGGTAAACATTCAAGAAAAAGGTTCATGTGCAGGATAATTAACTTTTTTTCTTTCCCCCATTAAGACTCTTCCTCTAGTGGACATTAGTCTGAGGAAGCATGTTATGTATTTTGTTATTCACAATATCAAAGCAAGTTACTGGATGTACCTCTGGCATTAAGAAAAGGAATAAAATCACATTCTATGCGGCCCTCCAACTTAAATCAGAAAAGTACCAGTTCGTCTGTGCAGCTGGAGTTAAATAGGTAGAGGTAACAGCGATCGGCCTGTATGCGCCTCATCAAACATACTGCATACACGCAAATCACGGCCAATAGTTTACACCAATCACACTGGTTATAGCATCATGGATCGCAGACTATAGATAGCGAATATCAGTGGCTTATTGATCTGATCTGCTCGCTTCTCTGCTCGGTTTATTAGGACCTATCCAGCACGAGCAACAGGCGTGTGACAAATTGATCATACAATTATAGAAAAAATGAAAAGCTTTGACTCTGCGGAGAATGATTTCTCTGTGAAGACGGAAGCTTCCGGAAATCAGCTCCAAGCACAGAATGCAAAGGAGAGCCAGGTCCTGCTTCAAAGGCGTCAGAGGCATACCTGTCCCGGAGCTCAAACGAGCGTTACTCTTTAAAAAGGGGAAGCCAGAGAAGGCGAATAAAAGGAAAATTCGTTAATTTAGCCCACACGCGACATACCTCCTGGAATAACAAACACCGAAGGTGCAAAAATCAGAAAATCAAAAAATTAATTTACATTTTGGCAGGTCTGAAACAAAATGATTGTGGCAGGGAGAGGGATTTGACATCCGCCACCTTCAGTGAGCCGCGGCTGTGTATTAGCTTAGGGCTCTGGGAGTAACGGAGAGAAAAGGCTTTCTAAATATACGCTAAAACATCTGGAGGCTGCCATGAGTCAATGTGAGTATGTCTGTGTGAGAAAGAGAGAGAGAGAGAGAGAGAGGGGGAGAGAGTGAGAGAGAGAGAATTCATGCTAACAGTAGACACAGTAAAACTGCACTGCATAAATACAGGCGCAGCAGAGAGGAGCCACATGAGTGTAACGGTGCCCAGTCCACAATATAAAATACCGAATTTTACAACGGAACATAAAAACCATCACGCTGCCTATTCCTGGCATCAAAAACAAGAGGCGAGTGATTGATGCTGACCGCAGCAGCCTCTGCTAGCTGCAGGCCTTCCCTTCTCAATGGCTCAATCTGGACTGCAGTTTATTGAGCAACAGGTGCACTTACTGTCCTGCAGTCTGATATATCACTGAGTAAGTATCTTTCCGGGATCAACAAAATAATGCCATTCCAGGGATAATATTACTGTCCGCCAATGAATAGCAACTCCGGTATGATGTCATGAAACCAGGACGGCTTTACAAATGTGCAGCGCCCACAGCTAATGAAGACTTTGAACCCCTAAAATCCCAGAAGGTGGGGAATTCATCAGTGATTGTGATGGTAAAATTGTTAAAAAGGATGAGGCCCCCGGGTGGCTAACAGCTGTGAGCCCTGTGATTGGGACTCGCATCTCAGCCACGCCATTTCCTTTGGAGGTCTGCAAGGGCAAGGAAACTAATGGCGCTGCCTCACTGAGGATAACAGCAAATAAGCCGATTAAAATTCGTTAGTTCATCGCTCTGTCCTGGCCACTTCTGGTCAGCTAGGCACATGTAGCTGTGCAAACTAAACTTATACGCTGAAAACGCGATCCTCCGATAGCATAGGCAGTGCGCAATACGTGGAGCAACTGCATAGTGTAAAAAAGCGAGGGCTGCCTGTCACGTGAGTGTGAATAATCGCCTGCTGCAGCATCTTCTTCCTGAGTTGATAGGAATCAGTCGCCTTCCCATGGGTTTAACAGTTTTGTTATGTTCGGGGTGAGAAAAAAACTGGAAAAATCCTTTATATAGACTGTATATAAAATCACAAGGAAAAAAAAACTATTTCAAATTTACTCGATAACATCCCTCTCTGCAAGTCTTCGCTCGTCTGCATGAAAAGCAGGAAAACTTTAGCACGATAATTTTGGACAAAAGCCTGACATCTAAGCGCAGCATCAGAGCTACTATTTTGGACGAGCATTACATTGTTGATCCCGGAAAACTACTCACACAGAGATATCAGGTTGTGCAGTCAGGAATATAAATGCACGCTGTGGTATACATTTCCCTTCTCCTTCATTTTGGAACATTATTATTCCAGTGTATTCTGGATGAATACGGTTGTAACACGCAAATGTAAAATTAACTGAATTGTAGGGGAGTGAGAAATGTAACTGACATCCGAAGTCTAGAGGAAGCTTGTCGCGGTTAAAAGGAAGGAACACCTCGGTTCCCTCCATTTTCCGCTCCACTGGTCCGATGATCTGATGTGCGCGCAAAACAGCACACAGCGTTCATTTCCAAGGATGCAATACAAGACACAGGGGACAAAAACCGCAAAGTTATATGTCGCAAAAGAAGAAAAAAAATAAATACAATGCATTTCAAAAGAGAATGAAAAAAAAAAAACAATATTTCATACATGACACTGTAGCCTGGCAGTTCAAAATAAACAAGGTGAGCTAAATTACCATGAGAAATGTGCTAATCTCGCACGGTAAAAATCCGATGGCTGTGATTTCCAGTCCGTAGCCCGCGGGGGCTGTTGGCAGCTGCATTTCCACAGCCCAAGAATGCAGTTTGCAGCCAAAAGCTATTTGTAACTGCCGAAGACTGACAATCAGAGGGAGACCGAAGGAGTGATGGATCGCTCGATAGACGGGATCCGCTTTCAATTTCCCATGAATTTAAGATTAAATAGATGGGATCTTGAGCATTTTCCCCTCAAAAGTGATCGACTCATTCATCTTCCGGCTCGCTGATGTTCCATCGGAATAGCAGTGCTGGTTTAAAGAACGAGATACAGGCCACTTCTTCCCCACATTGTGTTACTGATATAAATTCTCATTTGGTACACAGTGGTATTTCTGTAAAGAAGAGAGACAGGCCTTTTCACTGAGGTCAGAGAGGAAAGGAAAACAGAAGAGTTTGGAAAAGGCTAGAAGGAGGAAATAGGAAAATATGGAATTTTGGCCCACTGGAAGACCAGAAATGATGAAATATTAAACATATGATGACATATTATTATTAAATGATGACAGTGTTGTCACACCCTGGCACTCAAGAGATGGTAAGACGGCGCCCGGCCGAGGAGTGGACGAGTACCCATGCGCAGGGACGTGGATTTTATTAAATAATAAAGGTGCATGTGCCAAAACCAATACAAAACTTTGGGACAATGAAAGGGCAGTGCTCTAAACAAAAAGGGGGAAACAGAATGTGGCTACCTGCCCTTGAACAGGGAAATCAAGCTGTAAATAGAAAGGGAGTCTAAATGAACTAAACATGAACAGGAGACCACAAGTAGCACACAAAAGTTATCTGATAAGAACTGAGGATAATTGTATAATTAACTTAGGGCAGGCAGCCAGGCATTGGAATGCCTAAGGGGGGGGGGCATTACAAGTGTTCAACGAAATGTGCTTTGGACGGTTGGACAGTTTTTCCATTTTGACTCTGTACGCCAACCAATGAGTATCTCATGTCCCATGAATCTCTCTCTCAGGAGTGAACTTTCCTCGCTACAGTCTCCAAGAATGTAAAATGGCAGATTATTTTACATCCTAAACCTATTTGACGTACTTGCAAATTTGCAGGGCAGTGATAGTGTATGTAAATTTGAGAGGCGTGTCCAGAGTGTGAGGTGGGAATAGCCGAGACTGATTTTATTGGTTACTGGCTAACACTCCTCTAACTTTTGGAGAGGGGGGTAGGGCAGTCTCACAAAATTCCCGCCCAGTATCATCAAAGCTTAATTTTTAACTGACATCAGATTACATAGACAGGATTTTTACTAGAGGAGAAAATCACAGCTGACTTTGACAACACATTGTCAAAAGACCAGAATTTTTCCAATACAAAGATATCCACAGTTGAAACACACTAGGTATGACCATACACCCATTAAAAGATGGAAAATTCTAGATTTGATTGCATGGTGACATTAACAGAAGAAAATTCTTCTGAATTATACAAAAAGACATTACGCACCACACATAATGACTGTCTGCACACTGAGAGACATTTGTATGACTGCAGCATCTAACGCTGACTCAACGCCGCACCGCAAAGTGACAATGGGTGACAAATAAGTAGCCAATTATGCATTCGCATCATTGACTGGTATCAGAGCGCGAAAAACAATGGCGTAGCGAGATGGGAGAGGACGAGGGAACGGAGGGAGCGCGCTGGGACAGCCCGGCGAAGGCGCTCTCCACTCCAACAACAGCCAGCCTCCTTCACTCGAATTCGCGATGGCTCTTTGTGTCCGAGACTCCGCTATTCCAGGGGAATTCAAGGAGACTTAGGCTGTGAGAGGGTGATTGAACAACGAGAGCTGAGGGAGGAATGCAAAACGGAGAGATGGAGATGGTTTAATCTCCAAACTCTTTCGTGCTCAAGCTGTGAAAGGCAACCGAGCGGCCAAAAACCTCCTCTTCCAAGACTCAGCCCGTAGGAGAAGATGGCCTCTTCGATGGTGTGCAGGCGTGAGATGCGTTGTGTTATGAGGAGGTGGGGAGGGGTGTAAGGTCAGAATGTGGGCGGAGACTCACCACGAGTTTTGCTGGAGAGGCGCTTGCGCTGATTGGTGGAGGTGTTGTGTGGGAGGAGCGTGTTCTGCTGGTGGTTGGCGTCGATGGGGCTGGTGGCGATGATGTTGTCCTTGTATTTGCTCATCAGGCAGAGCTTGGTGCTGTCGTTTCCTGCTGTTAGGGGGGGTTATAGAGTCAATACCCAAGTCTCCACCCTCTAATTACAACACCCCCCACCACCACACCCCAATACCCCACCACATCCCAATACCTCTCCGCACAATATCAGCTGAAAAGCCCATCAGTTGATTTCAAGAATTTTTCCCCAACTTCTAATTTGCATCTAAATACCTGCACCTCTCAGGAGCTTTGTAGTTGAGGCCAGAATTAATAAGATAACACTGCAGATGCGAAAGGACTTTAGACTTCCATTGTGTCAGATTTATTACAGTCTGTCATTGGCTGCCATTGCTTCAGACGGTCGAGGCATTGGCCTCAGGCTCGCAGATGAATACCGCAGCCTCTTTCCACAGCAGGTAAACCGCGCGAACAAAGCAGCGCGATAACCCATTACCGCACATCTCTTTCATCACTTCTATTTATCGCAACGCTCTCCACATGAATCATCCGCAAAACTTTCTCAAAATCAATCCCAAGAGCAATTCAAAAAATGATGTATCCAAAGACCCTGATATCTATAAACTGCATTTCTGTAAAAATCGACACCAGGGCCATCTCCTTCAGTCGCAGAAGTGCTTTAAATAATTGTTTTTACAGTTTGAAACTGAAAATATTTCAATTCTGGCCTTTTAGGTATTCTAGGGCTTGACCATGAAAAATAACATACAGTTCTAACATTTTTTTAACAATATTCACCAGAAATTGCCAAGCATTTCAATTCAAATCCAATTTTGTTCACATACAAATCATTTAAACCTAATGTTATAAAAAACGGAATCCATTTTTAATGAATAATGTATATAAATAGAATTCCAACCATGTGAAGAGCGTTCATTCTATGAAAACTCAACTATTACTCATTGTCACAAGTTCAGTCTTTTCAATGCCATGCAAATAAAAGAACTATTTCTATGTCAGTAAAGGACCAGCCCTTTGCAATTAACGGAACAATTTCCGTGTCAGTAAAAGCGCGAGAAAGTGATTAGTCCTTTTTAAATGGAGATATGGATAAAAGGTTAAAACGGTCTCCCCTTCTGTCTCCATCAGTTAAATTCTGATCTTCCCTATTAGATTTTATAATGAAAAGGTTGGCAGTATTTGCAGTAGCCTTCAATGTGGTTATTAAAACCACAAACGCCTATCTCTCTCATAGCGAGCTATCTAATCATTTTCAGACAGTTCATTTTGAATGAGCAGACAATATTTCCTCAACAATCCTGTTAAAGTGCACATTTAGTTTCATGCTACTACAACATATTTTGAGCACGAAGTGTTATGACGGAAAAAAAGTGTCAAAATTGTTCTGCCGAACAGTTTGGAGCATGCGTGTTTAAGCATTTGGGTGAATGATTGTTGAGTATTTTTTTGCGCAGCTGAATGTCACTGTATGTACAAGTGTACATACTACCAAGCATGAGTACATACGTTCCTATGTTCACTGAGCATGTGCACACGAGTTTGTGGGACATGTTTATGCATAAGGGTTTGTGAACTCAGCTGATTACCGTGTGCAAGCATGAGGCTGTATGATCATATCTGCGGTGTATCTCTGCAGAAGTGTGTCTACACGCGCAAGACCGTGAGCCAATGACAGTGAGTGCATGAGGACACAAGAGTGCAATGTGTACGTGTGAAGCAGTGGCAGCTCGTGAACTGCCAACGGGGGAAGCTCAAACAATCCCTGAAACTAATGATTGGTCATGACCTGTTTTCAGTCATTCATTTAAATTACCATTAAAGAAACTAACTCCGAAAACACTCAACATTATTAGGTGTGGTCAGCTTTCATTAATATTGCATATCAGTCAGCTTTCACGGTTTCAGAGTGTTCAAGTGGCATATTTACAGTCCTCTGATGTAGTCAGCAAGTATTCAATCAATGCGTACGTGAGAGATTCTCGCGCGGAATTGGAGGGGTTGGAAGCAATGGAATTGCATAAATACGTTTCAAATGATCTAATTTCATTTAAACCAGGGGTCCCCAATCTTACCCTGAAAGGACCAGTGTGGGTGCAGCTTTCATTCCAACCAAGCACTAACCCACCTGATACTAATAATCAACCCATGGACTCTTTGCTAATAAGCTTGATTAGTCATTAGTGGCAATGAAAGGCTGCACCCACACTGGACCTTTCTGGGAAAGATTGGTGACGGCTGATTTAAACAATCGAAAAACACATGCATTGCTTCCAACCCCTGAGTAAAGAAAAGCGTGAGAAGGCCGGAGTCGTAATCGGTATGCGTAATAAATGAAAACTGGCCACATCTGAGAATGTTGAGAGTTTTCAAAGTTTCTGAAATTGCAGTTTAAATGAATGACTGAAAACAGGGCATGACCAGTCATTAATTTTAAGGGATTGTTTGAGCTTCCCCTGTTGCCAGTTCACGAGTCGCCACTGGTGTGAAGGCATGGACAGAGGAGTATGTGAGTGTATGCGTTTGAGTGAGCAGGAGTCAGTTTGAGTGAGCATGTCTATGAGTGAGAAAGCGTGAACATATTAGCCCGTTAGCGTGCGTAAGTGTGGGCAGATATGATGTTCACTGCATATCTTGAGAACATGCAAGACACATCAGCAGGTGTAAGTCAGGCAATGTGAGAGTTAGCAAGCACTACGTACGCGTGGAGGGGAGAGTTCAAGTAATCGAGTTACTTGAGTTAGCGCGTGAGCGAATGCAAGTGTGGGCAAGTATCTGAGTGAGTGGATGTGGTCATTTTGGCATGATAGCTCGTGTAAGTGTGGGCAGATATGAAGAGATTGTGGGCTTGCGAGCGCATGATTATGAGTGACTGCACGCGGAGACGTTAGCACATTAGCGCATGTAAGCGCAGACTGATATGAGAGTAAGTGAAAACTTGGGTGCATGTGTATGACTTAACTCATTCCCTTAGGAATACATTTATATAAAATTGTCGCATTTGTGCGGAATACTTTTCCTGAAAATTACACTTTATAAAGAATAGAAGTACAGGTGGCCCATGACCTCTATCGTCAACTGATTTTGTGTTTTCATCGGACGGCGAACTGTCATCCGTGCCACTGGCACCGGCCTACCGAAGGGAATGGTACGTTGTAGAATTCGCCGTTGGAAGCGGCTTGCCGTAGGGAATGAGCTAAGTCAAAGTGGTTTAGTTAGCATGTTAGCAAATGCAAGTATTGGCAGACGTAAGTATAAGTATCTGAGAGAGTACATGTAATCATCTAAGCATGCTAGAACATGTAAGTGTGGGCAGGTATGAAGAGTCTATGCTCGACAGCACATGAAAATGAAATGTTAGCACGTAAGCTAATGCTAGTGAGGGCAAGTATCTGAGTGAATGCATGTGGTCAATTTAGCATGTTAGCTCATGTACACATGGGCAGATATGAAGAGATTTTATGCTTGGTAGCAAATGTAAATGAGTGACTACGCCTGGAGATGTAAGCACATTAGCGAATGTTGTGATTTTTTGATATTAGCGTGTGTGAGAGCACATATGATGAGTTTGTGGGGTTGAGAGCACATGTACTTATATGAGACGTTCGCAAGTTAGCAAGCACAAGCTTGGGCAAGTATCACACAGGCCCTCATTTATCAAACGTGCGTACACCAAAAAATAAGGGCGTACGCCAAAACTCCCGCAAGGTTCGGCATTTATCAATCCGAACGTGAGCGAACAGTCAGCAAAAATCTCACGCCTGGTGTGACCAGGTGTACGCAGATTTGAAACTCGTGAACAACATGCAGGAACGAGTGCAGCTGTCAAGATGAGTAATAAACCATATGCAGCGATGAGGACGTCATGCTGTTGTTGCTCTCATTAGTAAAATGAATAAATAGGCTAAATGAATGAATGAAGAAATAGATTTTAAAATAAATAGGTAAATAAATAAATAGATAAATAAATAAATAAGACACCTGTGTGGAGAAATTAATAAAACGGATATTTTGAGACAACCTGCTTGTCAGGCCAGACCGCTGACAACTACAATCGAGCGCAATGCGAGGCTTGGCAGATATGCAGTGTGGTATGTCAGATGCTAATCCAGTCAGATATATACTGAACAACAAAATAAATGCAAGTTAGCCTAATTACAGGCGGACTGGAAAATAAGTTTGTGCGTAATTATTTTAGAAAATCACATTTTTTACTTGCGCGTGCACATTTACACTCGTTTCATCAAATTTTTATTTATTTTGCGGTCACTTTGACTGAGTAACTATAAGAGTAAATTAACTAACTAGCAAACTTGGCGTTTCTTTTGTTGCTCATTATATATATGCCTACGGACATTTTGACAATGGCAGATCTTCCATTGTAAGAGGAATAAGCTTCTGCCCAAAGTGAGAGGAACTTTCAGCACAGAGAAGATCTCCTCCGGGAAAGTGAGGAGTGGCTGCTCGTTTTGTGTGACACCCAATAAAATATCTTAGAGTAACACTAATAAAAGTACCGCTGAGGAAGTGCTGCTTAAAGTAAGTTTGGCCAAGAAACAATTTTTAGCTTTGGACACACTTAAAATAAGTGTGAGCAATGGAGAAATGTGAATCTTGGCCACACAAATAAGTGCGCCTAACATGAATTTTGGTAGATTTTTGTGCTTGGACACACTTGAATAAGTGCTGATAGTCAGTTCGATTTATTGATGAATTAAATCAAACTTCTGCAGCCCTCCGGTTTTCCACCAGTGTTTACCGCAGCAGCAATAGTTTTCCAAACTGCAGCCTTCTGGGCTCCCTTTATGCCACTCTTAAGACTTCCAAATAAATGTTTTTTTTTTTTTTTTTTCCGCATCATCTCGGACGTGATAATTTATATCTTCGGCCTGCTGATGAAACCTCTTATCTTCAAAATGATAAACTTTACAGGAGAGCAAAAAAAAAAAGTTGTAAGAATGCAGTTGAGCTTTGCTCGGGTAAGATGATTATTTTTCTTCCAAGAATGCATCCAATCAATAAAATTTAGTATTTTGAAATGTTTATGTTAGTATCGTGGACATACGAGTTTTTGTTTCTTATTAAATTGTAGTTACAAGGTTTTATCAGCAGGTCGACGATATTTCCTCCTCGGTGTAGTTCTTTTTTCTTTGCCGTCTTTCGAGAGTCCATGTTGTAAAGTGGGCAGGACTGTGCCTCCCGGAGCATGAATTCATTGGGGCGTCATGTAAATTACGATGGTTTCAGCCGCCAGATTTATCTACGCCACGCCAGTTCTACACCGAAATCTGCAACGTACACACTTTTAGTAAATCAGACGTGACACCTGGAGAATGCTGACATTAACACCAGATCCTACACTGGTTTGATAAATGAGGGCCACTGAGAGCATGTGCCCATTTTGTGACATTAGTACTATTAATGTGGGCAGATATGAAGAGTTTGTGCACTTAGGAAGACATATACAGTGCATAAAAAATCTATTAGACCACCACCCAATGTAAGATTTGTGCCACGGCTGTCCGAAATGAACAGTGTTAGTAATAACCAAAATCATGTTTTTTGTTTCTGTAACGGTTAATCCGCCAGTATGCGCAAGCTCTTTAACTGAAACTATATATCATTGAGAGAAAGCATTTGTAATCTTAGTTGTGTCAAGTTTTGTCAACTGTTGCAAACTGCTGAAAGTTTTAAAATTTTGCCAGTCAACCCAATTTG
Source organism: Gymnothorax reevesii (assembly GCA_029721435.1). NCBI lineage: Eukaryota > Metazoa > Chordata > Actinopteri > Anguilliformes > Muraenidae > Gymnothorax > Gymnothorax reevesii. Next base: position 10,515,179 of record CM056576.1, read on the forward strand.
CAATGGGGGTCGAATAACTCTGATTGCAACTCCGAAATAGTTGGGACAAAGTGTAAATTGTGAATAAAATCAAAACGCAATGACTTTCAAATCACATTAGCCTGTATCTTATTCACAATAGAACAGAGACAACATAGCAAATGTTGAAACTGAGAAATAGTACAATTTTATCCACAAAATGAGCTCATTTCAAATTTGATGGCTGCTACAGGTCTCGAAGAAGTTGGGACAGGGGCCTGTTTACCATGGTGTAGCATCCCCTCTTCATTTTAACACATAGTGGAGACGTCTGGACATTGAGGAGACAAGTTTCTTGAGTTTAGCCATTGGAACTTGATCCCACTCTTGTTTAATACAGGCTTCCAGCTGCTTGAGAGTTTTTGGTCTCCTTTGATGGACTTTTTGTTTAATTATGCACCAAATGTTCTCAATCTGTGAAAGATCAGGACTGCAGGCAGGCCAGTTTAGCACAATGACTCTTCTACTACGAAGCCATGCTGTTGTAATAGCTGCAGTATGTGGTTTTGCATTGTCCTGCAGAAATACACAAGGCCTTCCCTGGAATAAATGTCATCTGGAGGGGAACACATGTTGCTCCAAAACCTTTATATACCTTTCAGCATTCATGATGCTTTTTAAAACATGCAAGTGTCCCACACCTTATGCACTAATGCATTCACATACCATCAGAGAAACTGGCTTTTGAACTGAACACTGATAACAGGAGGGGTGGTCTTTCTCCTCTTTAGCTCAGAGGACACAGCACCCTTGATTTCCAACAAAAATGTCAAACTTGGACTCGTCTGACCACAGGACACTTTGCCACTTTGTTACAGTCCATTTTAAATGAGCCTTGGCTCACAGAACACGACGGCGCTTCTGGATCATGCTCAACAATGGCTTCCTTTTTGCAAAATAGAGTTTTAGGTGGCATCTGTGGATGGCACGGCAGACTGAGCTTACAGACAGTGGTTTCTTGAAGTATTCCTGGGCCCATTCAGTAACGCCAATGACAGAATCATGCCAGTGAGTGATGCAGTGGCATCTGAGGGCCCAAAAATCACAGGCATCCAGTAAAGGTCTTCAGTCTTGTCCCTTACGCATTTTTCCAGTTTCTCTGAATCTTTTGATGATGTTATGCACTGTCGATGATGAGACCTTCGAAACCTTTGCAATTTGACGTTGAGGAACATTGTTTTTAAAGTATTCCACAATTTTTTTAAGCAATCCTTCACAGGTTAGAGAGCCTCTGGCCATCTTTACTTCTGAGGGAATCAGCCTCTCTAAGACATCCCTTTTAGAGCCAATCATTTTACACACCTGATGCAAGTTAGCTAAATTACTTGCTAAATGTTCTTTCAGCTGATTCTCTTACATACTAATCGCTTTTTCAGCCCTTTTTTTGGCTGTGTCTCAACTTTTTAGAGACCTCTGCAGCCAGAAAATTTGAAATAAGCTCATTTTGTGGAAAAATATGTAAAATGTTTCAGTTTCAACATTTGACATGTCATCTGTGTTCTATTGTAAATAACATATTGGCACACTGGCACTGAATTGGTTTGTATATTATTGTTGTTATCCATGAATTTTCAAATTTACTGCTTTACAAAAAAACTGAAAAAAATAGTTAAGCACATAATTATTTTTTGATACAGATGCCAAATAACAGTAATTTATTTGCATTCCTGAACAAAAAATTTCCTTTAGTTGTTGAATACAAGAATGCAAGCTATTATCAAGGCCAAAGGAGGCCATACAAAATATTGTTTTTTTGGTTTTAATGTGTGAATAAGAACTATTTAGTTGTTTCAGTTTGTCTTTTGCCAAAGAAATAACAATATAATTCCTACTTTTAAACAACTTTTCAAGAAATTTCTAAAGTACTTCCATTTTCTAATTTTTATCACAGGTGGTCTAATAAGTTTGTTTAGCACTATATACGAGACATTAGCACGTTAGCGCGTGGGCTCACGCACCGGGCGCCAGGTCCACGCCGGCCTTGTCGTTGCAGCCCTGCAGCGAGTCCAGCGTTCGGGTCACCTGGCCGGTGAAGTCCTCGCCGCCGTTCATGCACTCGCGCTGCAGGTGCTGCCGCAGTTCGGCGATGTCGTACTCGTACCCGTCCAGGATGGGCGTCTCGCGGATGTTGAGTGTCCCGCTCTGGCTGTGGCCCGGCCCGCGGGAGTTCCGCAGGCTCTCCCGTGCCGGCCCGCCCATCAGCACCGACGGGATGTAGTGGATCTCGTTAGCCGCCTCGGCGCTGGCGCTCTTCTGCGGCTGGGGAACGCGGCGACGCTTACACCAACGACGTCTCGTGTAGAGGATCAGAACCAGGCACAGGATGGAGAGGAGCAGGGCTATCATCCCCCCCTGAGAGAGAGAGAGCGAGGGAGGGAGAGAGAGAGGGGGAGCGAGGGAGGGAGGGAGAGGAAGGGAGGGAGTGGGAAAGAGAGCAAGAGAGTGAAGTGAAGGAGGGGAGAGATAGAAGCAGCAAAAGAGAGGGATGGAGAGAGGAATAGGGAGGGAGAGAGGGATGGAGACGGGGGAGAGAGGGAGAGGGAGGGATAGAGAAGGAGAGAGGGAGAGAGAGTGGGAGACAGGGAGGGCAGGGGGGAGAGAGGGAGAGGGATAGAGATAGAGAGGAGGAAAAGAAGAAAGGGTAGGAGACAAGGTGAAAGAGGGAGAGAAGGAGAACAAGTGGGAAAGACGGAGAGAGGAAGAGGGGGAAAGAGAGATAGCGAAAGATGGATTAGTAAGGGCAGAGGAAGAAAGGATGGTAGAGGATGAAGGGAGAGGCAGGGAGAGGGGGATTAGTGAGTGAGTGACAGGGAGAGAGAGAAATGGGGAGGAGAGAAGGAAGGAGGGAGAGATAGAGAGGACAGAGAGGGATGGATGAGAGAGAGGGAGAGACAGAGGGGGACAGAGAGGTAAGATAAACAGCAGGTATAATGAATAGAGAGATGGAGGGAGAGATAAACAGGAGAGAGAAGGGAGAGAGAGATGCAGTCAGGGTAGGTATGGACAAAGGTTTATTTCCTTCCAGCCCGTGTATAATGAGGTGAGAAAAATATTCCTCCCATTAATTACACTGGATTGCCCTGAATTTGAGGCGGTTTCATACGAGGAGACGCTGCAAGGCCTTCTGGGAGAAAAAGTGAGGCACGCGAAATTAGCAGCAGAAAAGGTGACTGTCGGTCATTACCTGAGAAGCTGTGTAACAAGGTAGAAAACCAGGAGAGAATAATCATCACAGATTACTCTCTCGCTCTCCTGAACTATAACGTGAGTGTAACATTCACTAAACAGGCACAGAATAATGTGTTTACAACTCAGTGTTGGACACAACTGTGGCTATTACACGCTGTTTTTAACATGGAGACAACACAGGAAGTGGCCGGGGTTGTTTATATGTGAGCACATGCTGGTACACCTGTTCTGACTCGCACACGGCGACTCCAGCTGTTCTCCTTTTGAACACAGCGGGTGCAGCACGAACGAAATGTCCAACATGCTCGCACACTCCCTGCTGCGTACACGCCGATATGAATATCAATGCACTTGTTCAAACACACAAGCACGCAAAAACACACTCAGGCACATATGTTCATGCACAAAACTACACACACTTGCACATGCAAGCGCACACTCAAGTGCAAATACTCACACATACGCATTAAGACGCACACACCTACAAACACACACACACACACAATAAAATGCGCATACACACAAAAATACACATGGATTCTGCCCACTACCGCTTGCGTACAAACGCACGCATGCACTCGCGCACACACACACACACACATACACACACACGCGCGCGCGCGCGCACACATACACATATGTTGGGTTTTCATGTCTTGTGTGGACATTGCGTAGACTTTAATTCATTCCTTAACCCCTTTCCCTGACCTTAACCCACAACAGCGCATACCTAACCCTAACCTTAACCCTAACCTTAGACCCAAACCATAAATAGCTCAACTTCCTCAGGGCACAAGAAAATGTCCCCATAAAGATGAAGAAATCTGGAATTCCATGTCTTAAGGGGACATTTTGTCTCCACAAGGGCAGGTAAACACGGACCACACACAGACACACACACTGACACACACCCAGAAACACAGCAAACAATATCAGTTCCAGGCCAGAGGCAAAGAGAACTCACTGCCTCTAACATCCAGAGGGGAACCCTCAGGGCCTTCTACGCCTTCAGAGAAGGCCTAAAGAAATCTGGACCAAAAAAGAGGAGTATTAAATAGAAAATAATTATTTTAAAACATAATTATAATTAAAAGATGTTATCCAATCAGAATCGCCCCTCCCTGTCAAGACTCGGTCAGCTGGCTTATTAATTGGTTAGGACTTCATCAATCCGGGAGAAGGCCAAGCTATGCATAAAGCTATGTGTCTTGGTTTGGAGAGTGAGGCGCAAATTAACCAATCACAGTTTGATTTTAAGTGGGCGAGACTAAAACAAAAGATCTTTAGGCCTTTGTGAAGTCCGAACATTATAATCTCGACAGAGTGAAGAGGGCGGGTGAGAGACCAAGTTAAATCGCAGAAGACAGGAGCAACGTTGCAGCTTATTCCGTCGCCTTTTTCAAGGCGGCCTTTCACCGAAAAACTTCCTATAATAGAAAAAACGGAACGCCAACTGAAAATTATCAGCACTATCCGTGGACAACGGGCTGTAAGAAAACACCAGAGGTGCATAAAGTAGGCCTACTCAAAAAAAAAAAAGTAAAAGTAGAAGTACAATAACTGAAAGTTACTTTGGTAAAAGTTTAAGTCACCCATCAGAAAATTACTTGAGTAAAAGTCTTGAAGTAGCTCACATTAAATGCACTTAAGTACCAAAAGTTTCTTGTGAAAAAATATTCTTAAGTATCAAAAGTACAAGTACAAAGCATTTTCCATTGTACGCTTATAAAGAAGCAAAACAACCACACATTGTCCTCTCCTTGTTCTCTTTCATGAACTTTCAGGTGAATGAAAGTATTCAAAAAACATCTTCGTTATACTTCTTCCTCTTCTTCTTTGAGTTTACTGGCGGTTTAAAAAAACCGATATAATTGACTATAATTAATAGTAAAATGACAGGATCAATACCGTGTCAAACCTTTTGCTTGAGAAAACTGATCTTTCTTTACTACCAATTCGGATACCATGGACTCACTGCAGCTGAAGTGGTTGCTACAGAGGACAACAATTGTTTCTCAAACAAGAGATAATTGTTTTGAAACCGCTAGATTGATGATGATATGGGCAAGTATATTGAGCAGTTTGCACATCAGGCTGTCATGGTTTTGCCCCCACCGGCAGAAGACACAAAGCCGGCGGGCACTGGGACCATGTACCCATAAGCAAATGATGGGACCCAAATGCACAGGCTGAGTAAAAACATAAAAGGTCTTTAATTAAATATATAAAAGAACACATTAGGGGAGCAGCAGCATAAATACATGCCAGGGACTTCCTTCACAAAATGCTGCTGCACAGGACTAAGGCACAGCCACCCCTTAAATAACAAACCTTCACCTCCACCTTAACGAGCCACACCTGTTGCCCGTTAAGGTGGAGGCGAAGAATGCAGCAGAGGGAGGGACTGCAAGGACAAACCCTTACAGTGGCATGAAAAACAGGGATTGGAGTGAGCTTGTCCATATTCTAAATCATGTTCAAGCTCGGGCTTGCTTGTGAATATTCACTAACTCATCTTGGTGTTCCATCTAGTGGTGGAATATTGTAACTGCGTGCATAAATTTGCAGCTCCATGTCCGCTGGCGGACACATCTGCACAAAGATACACCGTTGTTCTTCTCGAACAAGCTAAATCCAGATAATCCTTACATGATGAATAACATTCATATTTTTATTTGTAACAAAGTGGCCACTGTAAAAGTAATTAAGTGTACTTTTTTATGTTTTTTTTATGTTTTACATGTAGTAGAGTAAAAGTCCTGGTTTAAAAAAAAAAAAAGTACAAATTCTCAAAATAACTAAACCCTTTCAATTCATCGTAATGTAGCTTTTTTTCCCGTGATGACGTCTTTTCTCAGCGGTGATTGCTGAGGTGAAGGCCCAGCTATAGGGCTCATGGTTCGCCACTGCTAACATCAGTATCTTAACATCAGTGTTATTAGCTAACAATGATCATCAATATTGCAGTGTCGATCTAACACATTGTTCACATTGATATTTCACCCTCAACCAAACTAAAGACTGATTCTTAAGAAAAAAAAATCTAAGTTTAATTAATGTCTCTTTGCTAGCTGGGATGTACTCGAGTGAGTTCAAGACATCAAGCTAATATGTAAGTGTGCACAATTACCTGCAGATGAGAGTTTTTACATCTGTAAGTACACATGTAGGAGTGTGCACACTTAGTCAGATGATTGAAAGAGTATCTTTGCCTTGTGAGTATATACTGGCACTCTAAGACAGCTAAGAGCACTGAGTGCACAAACTGAAAAACTTGTCAATCTCAACACATATTTTAGACGTACAATACTCAAACTGACAAGTACAGTCCGCAAGATTTTTACCAGGAAATTACGTTGCAACATAAAAAAGGAATAAAAATAGAATAAGAAATCCTGAATTGCCTATCTTTGAAATACAGTTTGTGTTACCTTTTTTGCTATACAAGACAAATATTGCCAATGAGATGAGTCAGTTCAGCTCATGTCAATTTGTCAAGCAAATTTCATCTGCCAGGTATGCGCTAACTGCAAACAAACAAGGTAATATTCTCCACTCGAGAGAACAAATATACAATTTAAAATCTCATTCTAGGACTAAAGCACTTATTAAGACACTAGCTTTGCCGTGCGTGTTGGAATTCATCACCGTTAGAGAAATAGTTCATATTTCACAGAAAGCAGGTGAAAAAAAAAACAAAAAACTTCATTATCCCAGTTGATAAAGGGCAATGTTATTTACATTACAAATGACACTGTAGCTGCAAAAAACAAGTTGCTGTTACACCTCTTACACAAGGAACGACTTATTCATCACCAGCGTGTACTACTGAGTGCATTAATGTAATGCACATTACGTCATATTTATCGGTCAACTTTTTTTTCCTTTATAGAGGAAGACTTATTAAAGCACCAACAGTTCACAATGATGACATGCGCAGAAATGAAAAGACATTTAAAATATTTAAAATGTCCAGATCAGTGATAATTCATCTCAAACGGAGCACATAAGAATTCAGTCAGAAACCAAAAGAGGTTGCTCACAAATAATCTGCGCACAGGGTTTTGCAATATGTGTTTAATGAAAAAAACCAGCTTTGTTTTTGCTTTTGCATGACCATCTCATGACCAAACATGCTGACTGCTGAGTACAAACAGTACAATTTTCAAACAGTACAATTTCATTTGGGAGCCCTGCAATCACACGTTCTCTGCTGGTACGGTACCTTCTCTAGCTGTTACGCACTGCTTCTGAAATGCCTTTCTTTTCACATTGTTAAGTAAAGTGAATACCTAATGTAATAAAAAAGCATGGACAGCGATTGCCCCCAGTATCATTAAGTGCATGGAGCTATAACTGATTAAGTACCAGGTACTTAATCAGCTGAGGCCACAATTACTTAATAATAGAGCTTAAAATTATGATCCATATTTCATAAGTAAATCTAATGATTCAATTTTTTCAGTGGACTGGTCTGAAAAAGCTGAAAGTACACCGTAGGTATGGGCAGTCCACATAAAAGCTAACCAAATTATCATTACTCACTTCTGAAGATCACAAAAGAATCCCATTAAAACACGCAAATAAATGAAACATACATTTTTTTACCGTATTATCATGTAACAGCCATATAAACATGAAGATTCTGGGCAAGCTTGACTGAACAGCTGAACAGGAACTGAGGAGGTCTCTGTGATCCCTGTGTCACATATAATACCTGTAAATCTCATCATTTGGGCCACAGTGTGTGTATATCATTTATTCATTCAATTATGCATTTTGTTTTTACGTTGGTGAGTGCTGTATGACCTGTATGATCATCGTTCCTGCATATACATGAGTGCAGTTGGTTCTCGAACCTGATCCAAGGGCACCACTGCATACATTAGCATTCGTTCCAACGGCAATTGAACTCCCAGCATTTTTCTAATTTTTCTTAATTGCACTATTCATGTGTGTAGGGATTATTTACCCTTTTATGCCACATTATATCCGAGATAATGATGCATGACATAATGAGTTCCATACTGATACTGCACTTCATTGCAAATGAATTTTTACTGCACAAAAACAGGGAAAATTGTAAATGATGAAATGAAAGATTCAACTGGCTTCCAACTTGTGAAATAGAGGACACATGGTCACTAAAATTTAATAAAAGCATTTATTAGGAATTCAAAGACAAAGCAAATTACAATAAGTCGGTTTTGTGTTACGTTTGAATCATCTCAGCGGAAAAACAGACACTCAGCAAGCTAATTGGCAACTTATTGATTCACCACAGTCTTGAGTCAGACCAGTGAAAATAAAATGTTTTCATCTTTGTTGTTCTAACTGTGAAAATAGCTAAATGAACAAAATATGACACCTGGGCGATACGGATTATGTAATGCACAGGAATTATTGCCATACCATGGCTTAGAGTGATTTTTCCCTCCAGCCATGAAGAGCGACTTATTAACCCTTTGAGTGCCGAATAAATTCTCAAGGAATTAAATTTATAGTCATCCTGAGCTGTTGAAAACCTTTTTTGAAAAACTTTTGCCACGTGAAAAGTTTTTTTTGCCAGGGTTAAGAAACAGTATGAGCAGCTAAAAATTCTAGGATTGCATTCTTGATTGGAACAAAAGCCAGTAAACACAGTGCCCCCCCCCCAGGCCGAGCTGGAGAACTACAGCGGTAAAGGATAATATGGAAAAATCAAGCTGAAAGAACAGGATCTCATGCAACACATGACAACATGAGATCTATGCTCATACATGTGAAACTTGTACTTCAAGAGAGGTTATCTGCATTTACCGTTTGCTCTACTTCGCCTTGACGAGGGTGATCCCGAGTGACAAGACAGTACAGGTCAACAACACTGTCGATTTGTCTGTGCCACAGTGAGGAACCGCATCAACAGTACTCCACTCGCGTTAATTTCAGTTCTGCAAACGTTTTCAAAGTCATGAGTTCTGTGCCAAAGTAATGGGCTTCCCATAAATAGTGATACTAACAGCCAGGTGCACCGAAATTAGCCAAGGGCAAAACTGCAGATCGTGAAGAGCAGGGCGCAGTATGGGACCAGCGTTCCTGGTGGGCTTGTCCCGTCGGAAGAAGAGAGAGATTCACACCTGCATGAAGGGTTCTCACGAGGTTACCGGGATGTTTCCTCAAGGTCAAAGCATTGCCTCAATAGCTGTAGCAATGATGAATTAATGTTGTTTATTTTACAGTGACGTAAAAGCATATTCCAGAAGCACTGTAAACAGACAATTGACATGACATTGTGAGCATTACACTACAAGAAAACAGTTAGGCTAACTGCAGCAAGAGTAAAATGGGTCTTGCTGAAGCACGCAATACCCCTCAGCCCCGAAGGTTACTGCTGCAAGGTCAAAGGTCACACTGGGACGAAACCTCGAAAAGGCACACCTAACCCCCATGGGGAGTCCACATATGCAGTATGAACTTCCTAACCCAAGTGTTTACAGAGAAATGGCCCGGACAAAATTGGCGCCCGCCCGCCCACCGAAGGGACGACAATACCCCCCATGCCCTTGTCGGGCTGAGGGGGAAAAACTATCGTACATTTCCTTTGCACACTACTCTGTCAAATTAGGACTCTTGTCAGCCAACCCAATGTGAGAATATGAGCACTGTCAAGTGTATCTGTTCTTCAAAACAGAGGTCTATGCAGATCAGAGTTGTCAGAAAGACAACAAAGCACGCCGGGGCAAGGTTAAAGTTTTTCTGCACGCGGACGGACGCGGACACCGGGGGTACGACAATAGCTCTCCGGACATTCATCCCGGCGAGCTAATAAAAGGATGTTTAAGATTTACAGTGCTCCGTGATGGCTCACTCAAGGCAAAATTCCATACACAGTCAAGCAATACAACAGCCAGCAGTTAGCATTTATAGCATGCTAGCAGCAGCAAGAATATTTTTATAGTGGACTCTCTCTCTGCTCTGGCTCCTATAACTAGCAGTTAGCATTTATGCCAGGGAAGGTCAACACGGTGCCCAAAAGCTCCTGGTCGCCCATGGGAAGTTAATGGGTTGCCCATGAGGCATGTTTGATCAGTACAGGCACCAATAGAGCTTGGTCTTAAAATTGCCAAAATTGTTCGTCCCCCCCATAACACTCGGATAAATTTTTAAATAACTAGACTAACATAACATATCACATTTTAAAACTATCAATTTATTAGGTATGCACTATGATTTACGATCATTCACCGGCAGGCAACACGTGCCAAAGTGACAGGCATTGATCGCGAAATTAATCCTGTCGCGAAGCTTATAAACAGCATCCGCTCCGCTGCTGAACAACACAGGTCATTCGAGGTTCTGTTAGAGGAGTTGTCAGCCGAATAGGGTGTGCTGTTAGTACACACAGAAATCCAAGGACTCGGCGGGGGATGGGTTTCACAGCGTTTTTATATCACTTTCGGGCGAAATCAAAGAGTTTAAAGAAGCCAGAGGGGAGGATGCCATGCGGCTACAGGACACTGAGTGGAAGCCAGACCTGGCATTTCTACTCAACATCACCAGTGAAGCTGAACCATTTGAACTGAGAGCTGACTGTCTCTGGCACGATCAGCGCTGTAAGTCCATATAAAAACAAGATGACCGTTTTCTCTGCGCATTTACAGAGAAGGAAATCGCTGCACTTTTCTTCAGTGCAGTCAGTCCTGAATGACACGGGTTCTGCAGCCGAGGCCTCGGACAGGGCGACTGAAAAGTACTCTAAATGCATGTATCGACTTGGGCAAGAGTTCGCGGACAAGTGCTGTGACGGACGTGCTGAAGTCACGCGTGTCATTCGCTTCAAATACTTGCAGGCGGAAATAACACGCACTGCAGAGCAGCATTTTGACTAAAAGTGCTGTATACATCTGTGTGTGAGAGAGTCCACGCGTGCTCTACTGCCATCACTCCTTAGAAAAGCATTACTGACAAGACAACATCATCATCAATATCCCCTACCACCGCAGAATTCAGTTTTCTGTTTTCAAACCCAATCAATGGCATGACCCGCAGCAAAAAAAGTTTCACTCATCTAGGTAATATACTCTGAGTGAACTTGAACCCACTTATCCGGAAGCAGGAATAGATGGACAAAGGAACTGCATTGCAATTACAACCCCCCACCCCCCCAACTTTGTTTCACGGTTGGGAATGATCATTTTGTGAGCGATCATCAACAGTCATCTGTGAACACTGCCAGCCCGTCTCCTACATGCAGCCTATTAAACGTGTAATATCGATAAAAGATAACCAAGCAAATAGGGGGGAGTCAATGGTCCCCCCTCCAATTTTAACCATTATTCATAACTGCAACCCAGAGCACTTTAAAACTAGTACCTCCATCCATCTCCCGTCTGTGTGATTGATTATATTTTAATCGTACTGTTTAATATTGTACCTCCGCTCTGTACTGTATTGTTTACTTTCTATTGTACTGCATTGCATTAATATAGTAGTATGACTGACTTTCTTTTTTAACTGTGGTACCATCAACCTACCCAGGGAGAACAGATGTAAATTAGCTGTCGGCTACAATCTGGCATATTTACATGCAGATGTTCATTAATATGCACTGTCCCTATTTTCTTAAATAAATTAAAAGATAAATATGAACCAAGTAGCCCTGCAAATTACTCTCGACCTTTCAGGTTGCCCTCAGTCTTAGACAGGTTTGTGACCCCTGCTTTATGCTGACAGCATAACATCCTCTCCCATGCGGCAGCTCTGAGCACATCATCACAATGTTCGATTAATAATTAAAACCCGTGAACGATTGAAAGTGCTACCTTGTCCTTTTCGTTATTGTTGAACCCCACTAATGACTGCGGTTTTTTTCAGTACCGCATCGCTACTGTCAATAATACACGCTATCATGATATCACACAGTCAAAAACAAAACTCATCGGACAAAATCACTATAACGGAGGGCAGGATTTCCTTTCAAAAGAGATGCGTAACACCAAGTGCCAAACTAAATTGGATTCAAATACGCCTTAGATGCAACTACGTACATCTTCAAAATAGGTGTATTTGAATAAAGCAAAAAAAACAAAAAACTGAAATTTGTCGTAACTAAAAAGGCCCAAAATCTTCAAGTTCAGCCCTAAGCAGGATATGAGCGACTCTGTAAAATGAGTAGTGAGGACAGAGTAGAACAAAGCATAATATAGAGCATATTTCACACTGTGTCATCCATCAATTAGGATAACCAAAGATCTGAACAGAAACACAACCATAAAAATGGAGTAAAATATGGGATGGACGGGAGCCCAAATTGAGCGAGAGTAGATGTGTTTTGGCTCAGCGATTGTCTTCTTTTATTACCGACTGCTTTAGCACTCATTTGTGAGCCGATAATAACGCTTAACAACTTCGCACATCTTTTATTTATTGCTTTGTTCTTTTGTCATTATCCCACGGTCTACATTAATAAGATGCCTCGCTCCGACGCTGAGGGATTAAAAGAAACTGATTTTATCACGCGCTGGCACCATGACATATGCCACGCAATGGATTCTGACTGAAAACAACCTCTGTGCGATGCTTTCCACCGCAGCAATTAGATAACGCGGTAACCTGCGCTCTGCCCACTTCAGCGTGGACAAAAACCTGACTTGAACCTGCTGACTGAATTGCATGCAAACGGGAAGCAATAACAAAGAGACTTTTGGACAAAACAAGAGGAAATGAGCGCTGCGTAATCAATTACGGCAGGTGGCAGTTCAGCCAGGAGCTAAATGCATGGCGATGTTAGACGGCCTGCCCTACTTGACCACACACAGGCAGTACATGCAGACAAATAGGTTTGTAATCCACTCAGATATGGGAGAGGAGGGGTGTCATTTCGGCATCGACGGAGCACTGTTGAACTTCATAACATGTTTTATGTGAGGCATCGAGACACATAAACAGCTTGACTTTTGTAATTAGAGATGGGGTACTGCTTTTGGGGGGGGGGGGGTTGGTTTGAACAAACTGCCAGAAATGTGAAAAAGGTCCTAAGAAAGTAGACATCTCAGGGTAGAGAATTACTACAGGAAAGAGGAAATTAAACAGGGGGCTTGTATACTGTATACAGCACCAAAAATAAGCCTCATAAGAAAAATAGCGGCGTGATGGCTTTATACCACCGTAACTAACAACGCCTCACCGCATGTTCCCACATTTATTAACGTGTTATGACACTTTAATAAAGGTGAGTTACAACAGATGTGTAAACACAGCTATAAAGCTGGTCAGACTGAAGTGTTGCGGCATTGCGTTTCATATTCACGAGTGGCTATAAAAAAAAAAAAGTTATACGAATAAATCATAAAAAAAACATTAGTTATTTACACTGTTGGAGCAATTATTTATACAAGGGAACAACAGGCGAGCAGAACTCAACGGGGGCCTCGTAACCAGGATTTGAAACCTGAGGGTCGAGCCAAAATCAAAGCTGTGAGCATCAAAATAGCAAAAATGGGGGGAAAACTATTGAAATGACAGTTAGTGTTATTTACTTGGCAAGATTATGCTTTTCTCTCATATCGGATAAAAAACAGAGAGGACTTTAGAGGATTTAGAGGGAGTGAGAGAGTGGGAAAGGAGGTAGAAGAGGGATAGTGGAAGAGAGAAAGAGGGAGGGAGGGAGGGAGGGAGGGATGGGGATAAAAGTGAGAGAGAGAGGGAAAGAAAGGGAGAGGAGGGATTATGACGAGAGGTAGAGGAAAGGGAGGGAGAGAGGGAGGCTGAGGGAAAGCGACAGAGATGAGGGAGGGTGGGAGATAGAGAGAGAAATAGAGGGATGCAGAGGATGAGAAAAAGAGGGTTAGAGAGAGGTATGAAAGAGGGAGGGCAAGAGAGGGGGAGGGAGAAACAGGCTCAAAGAGGTAGAAAGAGAGAAAGAGAGAATAAGAGAAAGAGAGGGGGATAGAGATAGGTATAAGAGAGAGAGAGAGAGAGAGAGATGCAGTGCACTCATAGCTCCGTAGGTGGGACGATCACGTGGGGACATTCGGTTTGTCGCCGTTTCCACCCAGTAATCAGAGCTGTGAGTCAGCGGCCGGAGCGAAGCGCTGCTGACAGCCTCCCGCTGCGTCCTTTAATTAATGATGCAGGCGTTTATAAAATTATAATTGGTATCATTAGGGAACATGTTCTAAAATTTCTAAGGCAGAGGTCAAAATGGTTTTGTTCGTACAGAGAAATTATTCAGAAATAAATCAGAGAGGATGAGTTTAACCGAAGAGTATTTTCTTTTTTTAACCCAAAAGAACGCTGTTTGGTGATGGTTAAGATTGAAATGAACATATTGTTCACATCAGGGCTGCCCAGTACCGTTCCTGAAGATCCACCACGCAGTAAGCGTTCACTTCATTACTACATATCGCCAAAATAAATTCATATTTGATCCTCAAAGTATTACTATGATTATATGAATACAGATGCGGGAAAGCTTCACATCATGCAAAATATTTTAGTTGTAGCATATACTTAGTATTGTAAGAAAGATAAGCTTTCTTTCTCAGCAGTTGCACTGAGTATAAAAGCCAAAGGACATTTAGGGTCAGAGCGACTCTGAATGATGGACCAGCTTATGCCGCTATTCATCAAAAATATTCGCAGCGAGACATTTTTAATCAGGACGACACCACACTACTGACGGCCGCCACAGCCCAGAATCAATATCGGTATGCAGTGCTGGCTTTGACCCAAAGATGGGAGTCTTATCTCCATACTGGGGAAAGCCCTGACAAGCACAAGCTAATGATCCTGTGCCACACGCTAACTGGTTGAGAATGTATCAACATACAGGACACAACGCAATGCGAGTCATTCAAGTCGACCTCAACTGACTTAATGCCCCAAACGCAGCGCGATTTGGGCTGCAGGTCTTTTTCCCAATCCGGCACTCTTCCCGTGGAACTGCTTTTGATTAAGTCTGCAGCCATTTCATTCAGGCACAGACAAGTGTAACCAGATTAAACCAAATGACAAATAATGAATCTGAGGGGAGATTAATCCACTGAGCTGCATTGGCATCGGTACCAGAAGCGTGGGCCGAGCCTCAGAGGCAGCTTCATGGCTTCAGAGAGACACATTTACACTGGAGATGGATCAGAGGGGCACCCGTAATGGTTCATCATTTCATTTTCCAAGCAACAAATCAGCCAATATATGAACAGAGGAAAAAAAAAAAAAAAGAAGTGTCAACGGAATGACCTTTTGACATCATTCTATGTTATAGGACAGGACACAAAAACATGCATCCATAACAACACTGTAGAATACAGTGCACGGCAATTGTCATACGCTCAAAAAAAATTAATCATTGAATTTATTAAATTCAAATTGGAATCTAAGCATGAAGTAGGCACCGTAGCCCACTCATTTCTCACAAGTTTGTAACGAAGGGCACTTTAGAGCTGCTGATTAGCCTTTTAACAGTGGGAGGAAGCTGCAGTACCACAGGAACAAGAGATCTCACGCGCTCGTAGGAAGCGTGAGCGTGCCGTCAGGAATCGAGTTTCGCACTTTCTGGCGGCGGCAGGACAGCGCTGTGTCACTGCTCTACCGCAGCCTACTTCCGTGCGCAGTAAAGGAAAGTGAAGATCAAATACAACTTTTTTTTGGCAGATTTACAATAGCAGACACTGGGGCGTTCTGGTGATCATCCCGACATGCTCCTGGTTCATGCACCGCGATGTCTTACCGTGCATATTTACGGTCCGCGGAGGAGATTATATTCTGCCCTGAAACAGCCGAGTCCTCGAGGCCGCGCGCGCGAGACAATCGATTTAAACTTTGCGAGCGCAGCTCTCGCGCAAGCCGTAAAAAACGGGCTGCGCCCAGCGCGGACCCCGCATGCAAAGGAGACTGATTAAAACCGCTGTCATCGCCAGAAAAATCAATATTCACTGTTTATCCGATAAAACATAAACAAGCAGATGCGATTGAAGAGTGATTAAAAATGTTGGAAAACAATACTGTCTCTGTTCTTCCGTGTTGCCGCTGAGAAAATGACAGGATTTGGGTGTTAATGAATGGCAAAGCACAGGCCTATTACATTTGCAAACCGCGCAAATGTTTTGTTTCGTCGCGAACGCACTGTTTAGAAATATTGCGTTCTTTCAGTGTTTTGAAAGAACAGATTGCTAATACCTCTTTTCTCCAAATAACACAACTGAATG
The DNA here is from genome assembly GCA_029721435.1 of Gymnothorax reevesii. Lineage (NCBI taxonomy): Eukaryota > Metazoa > Chordata > Actinopteri > Anguilliformes > Muraenidae > Gymnothorax > Gymnothorax reevesii. The sequence continues at coordinate 10,531,573 of CM056576.1, forward strand.
AATCACTGATGCCTTCTTCCCCTTTTTTGCATGCTTGACACGGAATTTGAGCCTGATCTGTAAACAACTAAGTTTAAGAGTTTTTTTGAGGTGGCAAATTTGCATGTGTCTGGGTGCAGACTAAATAATTGCTCATTTATAGCACCCTGTCACACGGGTAGTTCGTTGAGTTTGCAGACTGCAGAAAGTGCTTTTTTGCACAGCAGTTGTCCCTAGAACAAGTATACATCTTAATTCATTCCCTCCCCTGACATCCGCAAAGATTTTTTTTTTTTCATTTTTTTAAGTAACAACCTGACTTTTTAGAGGTCTTTTAAATGATTTCATAAGCAATGAGTGCAGATTTTTTGTCAGCATTACGAACATTTCAGAAATTTGCAACTGATATTAGTTGACAGACGTGGCACTCAGGCTGAGACAGAGGCTCAATTTCACAGTCATTACTGAAAGAATGTTCAGGGTTACACTGTGCGGTTCTTTACTGATCGACTGCGACTTGCAGCACAGCAAGGGTATTCCGAATCAGATTCCATAAACAAGCCAGAGGTCGATTGACAAACAAGGAAGAGGCAGAATCATGCGATGGAAACCCAGCCAGAATCATTACCAGACCATCTCAATGCAAAAAGGACTAGTCAAAGTCGTAAACCATGGAAAAAATAAACCAGAACTGGGAAGATAAACACTGATAATTACAAAGGCTACTAAGTGACCCGAAAAGGAAACCGACTCGCACAGATGAAATGGAAACACTGGGCTATATAAAGGGAAGAGATAACAGGAGAACTCAAATCAGGTGTGAGTGAACTGGGAAGCATGACTAGGGGTGTGGCTACAAACAAGGGAATGAAATGAAACAATTATCGAACGGGACTACGTTTCCTGAAAACACAGATGCTAATTTACATAGTAGGAACCACTGGCTGTGCACAATTGAACTATGTAAGTTGCTAACATAGTTAACTGAGCTTTCGGGGAAACGAACCCCAGAATGAGGAGGGCCAGTGTGGAAGTCCAATGAAAACAGAGACATGAGGAACAGAACAGGGGAAGAGAAATCATAACAAGAAAATTGGAGCAATGGATGAAACAATATTGAGAGCTATAAATACAGACAAAAAAACAGAAATGAAGCAAAAATAAAAAAAAAACTGATTCTTAAATACTGAGATTAAGTTTCTTGAAGGATTCACACCATCACAATGGCTGAAAAAAAAACAAACAAAAAAAAAAACGGTGAACTCATTGTGATCGCAAAGGACTTTGTGCAGGGATGTTTTCATTGTACTGATTTTGCCTTGAAATGGACCTTTGTTATTTGGATGAAGCTTGGATTGGCGATGCGGTGCTTATAAACAAGAATGTGAATTGTAAGGGCCTAAGAAGTGAACTCACAGCACCGTGACCAGTTCAATGTGCAAAAGTGAGCATGTAAACTTGAGGCCTAACTTCCATAACATGATAAGTTCCGGAACAGGTTTGTAAATCATAATCTATATTAGCCTATGTGTACCATTTGAAAAAAATTCTGAGGACAGCGCAACAGAAGGGCTGTAAATCACATGATTAGAAATAAATACCTTAGTACCCGATACTTTCCACTAAACGATGGTGCTCCACAGTCATTATGTAAAGTTTTCAGAATTTTCTGCAGTCGCAACCAATGGAAAATTATTCAGCCAGGAATTCTCCAAAGAATAGTCATTTCATGTGTAATTCATTTTATCAAAAATTTAAGGCAATTTTTAGTTTCAGTATGTGGAGAGAAATGAAATTACGAGGTATGCTGCGAGATGGTAATCAATATTTAATATAGGTTTTAATATCACCGCCGATCCATAGGCTTATCTTACACTGCTGGGACGAGTTTTTAAATATTCGCAACCTAAGAGTTTCTCCTCTGATTCCGATCAGCATTTTGTTCTATTTTCTAAATGAGAAACTCCAACAGAAATTGCTCCTGTCCAGGTTCCAAAGGAATGGGAACTATCTCTCATCCTTAGATGTAAAATGCACATTCATTCGGAAAAAACACATTTTCATTTCCACCGTTCACTCTTCTCGCTTCTCGTACTTTCTCAGGATGAACAAAGTACGAAATCTATGCCAAGTTTAACCCTTTCTATTCTAGAGTTTTTGCAGTAGTTTATTCAAGTATCAAGAGTCCATTGTTTTCAATTGCGAGTGGTGATAACTAACTCAAGACCAGAGCATTACGATGATAACATTTTAACCGTTTGAGCGCTGAATACATTCTCAAGGAATTAAAAATGTAGTTATTCAGAGCTGTTGAAAACCTATCATGTGGCAACTTGTTTAAAAGAAACAAGTTGCCACATGATAGGTTTTCAACAGCATCTGACTTTGATATCTTACATCACTGAGCAACTATAGTTGCCCACGGCATTGAAAGGGTTAACCACATACGGGATATCCCACTAACAAGTGTTCGTGGAGTTACAATCAAACTAAACTTTCTTGTTCCTTTGGGTACACTGTAAGGCGACCGTACGACTGCATTCAGTAATAACCACTTTTCTTATTGTCTAGCTAATATTCCCATCAATGATTTTGGGTTTTGATCATAAAACACCCAAAGCAGAGTGTGACCCAATCATATTGGTGGGCTCCACGGCTAGGCTCATCATTAGCTGAAGACTGCCACGCATCATTTTGTTTAAACCCAGAGAATATGACGTGTTTGTTTCCAAAATGTATTAAGTGCCAAAAATTACTAAAACAAAATTGAGATAATACCACAGTGCGATAGCCCTGTGCTTCTTACACATGGTACAAAAATCCATTTTTTGAAATTCATATTATAGGGTGTATTTTTTTCATGGTAAAATTTTGTGTTTTTATATAAAACGCAAATCGGCGCCAACACAGAAAAAGCTGATTTACTCAAAATGACTAAAATGAATATATTGCTTTTTAGAAACAAACTCTTAATATGTTCATTGCCAAACACGACTTGTGGATTAAACCTAAAATACTCACTCACTCAATCAGCGTAGCACACCATCATAGATTCTGCTCAGCTACCCGCCTCTTCAATAGACAAGCAGTATGCCATGAACGTGACTGATTTATACATGAAATAAAATTCAAATGATATATAAGGCGAAGAACCTCATCAAAACTCAAGAGTTACGGCTAATCTGCAGATAGTTCCACGCGCTTTATGAAAAATTACTGTAATCAAATACCTACAGCCACAAAGCCAGACCTGCACTCGAAACGCTGCTAATGAAGGACTGTTTTTCTTTTGTTAAGCAAAGACACTGGATCAGGGACTTCACACTCAAAGACCTCTTATGAAGACTCATCCTACTGAACACAATGCTGCTGAATACTAGAATTATACAAAGGAAAACTATTTACATCTTAAGGATCTACAGATGAGTGACTAATTAAAGGAAAAAAATTAATAATTGTGAGGACAATCATGGCAATTACTTTACTTCGGTTCATTTTCCTGACATGGTTTGGTCCTCATCCTTTTAAAGACAGAGGAGTCACTGTAAATCAGTGCAGAGTTATTCTGCGTGATCACCTTTATATCCTATGATGAAGCTTTCATACCATGATGGGAGGGGTCTCTTCCAGGATTACAATGGCCCAAAACCCACAGGGCACAAGGGGTCACTGAATGGTTTTGAGTATGAAAATAAGCCCGAGCATCGGCCATCAACCTTCACATTCACCAGATCTCAAACCAGCGGAGCTCAGATGGGAGATTTATGAATGATGTGTTAGACAGTGTTCTCCGTCGCGATCATCAGAACACCAAATGAGGTAATATCTCCTGTAAGAAAGGCTCTCCATCCCTCCAGTAAAAGTTTCACACTTGTAGACTCCATTGCATTGAATCTGAGGCCCAACACCATACTAAAACTGTTCATGCCGATTTCTCCATTAATGTCACCCGTCTGTACTTACTACAGCAAAAATGTGTTTAAGAATTCAACACGGTTGGATGAGCATCACACAACACGAACATGAAAAATGGCTCCCGTGTAAAAACACCCACCCCCCTCCAACCCCTAAATCACATCATGTGACATTCCCAGAGCAGGAAGAGAACTATGCCAAACCTGATTAGAACGACTCTTTGATTTGCAGCGAGGGCCTGGAAAACAATTTCCGTAGCGGTTTGTTTGAGAAATACAATGTGATTAGAGGCCCCCGGGGGACCACCCGAGACAGCCATGCCAAGGATGCTCCGGAGCCTATAGGGAATTGTTTTTTTCCAGTAAAGATTTTCGTCAGGGCTTAATCACGACTCGTTCAGCCTTCAAAACCCTCGATTATGTCTCGTTCCATTTCTCTTTCTTGTTTTTCATTTATTTATTTATTCATCATTGTGGTCGGGATTATTATGAATATGATATGAGAGGCTTCCGGTTTTGGCAGCAGATGTTTGAAGGCACGGCTGTTAAACCCGTTTCTCTTTGCGTTTTTGTTCAGTCAGCCAGGAATTTCAAGAGAGACTTCGCCTCGCATTAAACACAAGATGGATGCCTGTGCCCGGAGGGCTTATCTGATCAGGGATACGTTTGTGAAGCGAATGACAAGGGGGCCAGGTACAGACCATCGTTCCGTTTCGAGGCTGTGCTCACTCGTAAAACAAAACATTACCAGGCACTTGAAGCGTAAGACAGGGTCAGCGCCACCAGGGAAGAACAAGAACTTGCGCAGCTCAAATAATGAGCTGAACCAGACCTAAATTAAATCTTCCCCTCCAATGACATTTACAGAGCTGATATAAATTTTAAATGGTGAAAAATAAAACTTAATTTGTTTGTTTAGACCTTTCTTTGAAAGGGTCAGAAACGCTTGGCAGCATAAACTTCACACTCCGAATGCACTGTGGTGACTGTTTAACAGGACAACTTGATGTCAAAAAGCACCAGCAGCATCGGCATCCAAGACTTAAAAAGAAAAAAAAAATATTTAATTTTGCCTCTATGTCAGTCTGCCAATCCTTGACAACTGGGACTTGTTTTTCCGACATGTTTTTTCATACCATTTCATTTTAAAGGAGGTTTGACCGTATTCAACAAGAAATTAACTTTCCACCGTCAAGTTTCTGTTATAACTTAAATTTCTGTTCACCGAAGACCATTTTCAGATCATATAGGTCCATCATCAGTACACTGTCTAGATCAGGGCTGCCCAACCCTGTTCCTGTAGAGCCATCATCCTGAAGGTTATCACTCCAACCAAAGCAAACCACACCTGCTTTCCCAGGTACAGATCTTGACGAGCTGCTAATAAGCTGAATCAGGTGTGTTGAATTAGGGTTGGAACAGAAACATGCAGGATGGCAGCTCTGCAGGAACAGGGTTGGGCAGCCCTGGTCGAGGTGTTGTTGTGGAACTGAATAATTAAAGGGAAAGTCTTATCTAGTTTTAATAGTGAAACTTAGTGGAAATAATTGACCGTCAGTTACAAATAAAATGACGGCTGATGTCTGTGGCTCCCCTGATACCAGAGAAGGGAGCCCCGAATGGGCACTTATGGGCACAATTTAAACCACAACAGAGTGGACTATGCAGTAGAATTCATATTGATTGGGGGGGGAGGGGGCAATGAAAAACCTACATGGGGTTTTGGAGGGAAATTCGAATGATAACAATGGAAGTTTGTCGCGGGGTAAGTAAAGAAAGAAGAGTGAGGGGAGGTAAGGAACACTTCCCTCCTTCTCAATGTGTTGCACCTTATTTCGGCTGGAATTCCAGACCAATTAAGACTTTTACACCCCAGTGTCTGGGTCTGTCTCTTGTGGAGTAGCTAAGTTCCATTAACTGTCTCGCGAGCGGAGGGGAGAGTGTTAATTAACTGCCGGCAGACGATCCCCACGCACGAACTTCTCATGAGAAACGACAACACGTTATAACAACGCCATCAAGGCACATTTATTAAGTCTGAATTTTTCAGTAGACAAATTTTTCTTTTTTTTTTTTTTTACTGACAGCTTTTTGTGGAGGTTTACAGTAGGCGGGGACTCAAATGGCTAACTGTTCCCGGTGGACTCATCGCATTGGAGAGTCATCTGTATTTTCGCGACCGAGCAGCGAGGCGGTCGAGCAGCACAGTGACCCAAATGGCTATCCAGAGAGCTCCGCTTTGCATGAGAGCGGTAACGCTGTGTGGCCGCTAACACCGCGCTCGCCCACACAAACGCTGCTTTATGGGAGAGCGCGAGCCAAGCTCTTTAACCTAACACTGCTGTTCCAAACTTATAATCCGAAACGGCAGCAGTGCCTTCGCCCGCTGCATCAGTTTATCAGTTTTACCACCGGAGTCTGGCTTTAACAAAAGGAAAACAGCCTCTCTCTTGCCACTGGTCGCACTCACAGCTCCCAGCATTCCCCTGGGACAGGAATATAGAAATGCATCATTTCCCGCTTGCAGCAGCTACCATGGTGATATTCTGCAGTATTGATCCAGAAGAACTGGGTAATGAATTAAAAGTTCAGTTAAAGGGTATTTGTTTTTGAGATCATCTGTTCTCCGTTAACCTTCAAGGCACCAAATGGAAAACAAAAGCCAGGCATTAGGGCCGGGGCTCAGTATGAAATCAATACAGAAGGTCAACGTTATTGGAAAAAATAAAAAAATGAAAAATATGGACAGCTGTTCTCTCTCATGTAACGGCAGCACGTAAACCGCGGCGGATACAGGAGGGCGATGAAGAGCGATGCGGAACCGACGGCGCATTACGAACCCCATTTGAATTGCCCCACCGACAAAACGCATCTCTCTCGCCTGTTGCTCTGTGCTTTCACCAACAGGATTTTTTTTCATTTGTTTCTTTTTTTTTAAACTTTTGCTAACAGTCCTTTGTTTGACTGCTCGAGAGCCCTGGCCAAAAGGAATCAATTTCGCCTTTATTACGCCTGCTAACCCGGCTCTATCCGATTTCTTTGAAGCTCCTTGTCACCGTCAGCTTGCCTGGTGACGGTGACCCCTCTGATTCCTGGCACTGAGACGCGGACAGCCCAGGGGCGATGGAAAGAGGACGGAGCCAATGCTAACAAAGCCGCGCTAACAAGAATAGTGAGGACGAAGGCCTGCCGGGAACAGAGAAAGCCTTCAACCGCGCTTTAAGATGCGGCTATAATAGCGGAGTAAAGCGCAATGGGACTGTTCTAGAACATTCCGCAGTGCAGTCTTTGTTAACTGAAGGACCTGCACTCCATCGAATGTCTATCTCACCCTCTTTGCACTTGATAAATATGAATGTCGACTCAGCGACATCTGGAGTCTGGTAGCTCTTTGTCCGACAGAATACACTCAATCCAATGACAAAAAGAAAAAGGTCAAGATGCCGGCCTGAGACGGCCTACATTTCAGGCACTCAAATTGAGATTGAATAAGGGCTTATTTCAAGCCAAGTCACAACCAATGAGGACCACTCTTACACAATGATATTATACTGCTGTGGCGAGGTCATTATAACAAAACGTTAATTGGATATCTGTGACGTAGGTCGTTTGATGAAAGTGGCTGGGTGGAATGAGACTGTTGAGAGCAGGGATGGTTCGATGTGGTCGATAGCAGGGTGAACAGGTGTGGGACCTGGGGCAGCACACCGGAGAACTCTGGTTCGACCTGACAGTCGGCCTGGAACTGCCAGCAACTTCATTATCCTGAAGTCCAGCCTGCTCTTACATGTGCTGATACACACACATGCCCACACATACACTCTCCTACACAGAGACAACCACATACCGAAACACAACATCTCCTACACACTCTCTGCCGTACACACCAGCACCCACACGCTCTCCAACAATCACACGTGTCCTCTAACACACAAACACACACACACACACGCTGAAATCCTCAAGTATTTATTCTCTTCCTCCCACACACACAAACACCCATACATAAACTCTACTACACAAACAGAGACAAGCCCAAGCATTCTCGCTCCCACGCACTTCTCTTGCGCACGCAAGCATACACACTCACTCAAACACTCACAGATATTTTCCGACAAACACTCTCAAAATGGTTTCTCTCACACACAAGCACATATTTTTATCACTCACATACACAAACATACTAAAACCCTCCCATATACCCTAACTAATACGCTCACGGAGATTCAAATATTCTTTTTACAGACACACACACACACACACATGCGCGTACAAACCATAAACTGTACTCCCCCATGAAGAAATGCTGCCGTTACAGACTGTGGAGTCATTGATGGATGACCAATCCCTGCGCATGGATACTGCCAACCAGTTTTGAGCAGCCATAAATACAGGAAAATTACTCAGAAGAGAGGGCTGTTGGGTAATCAACAACATTCGAGGTCGTCACAGGGTCATGAGCTTTACTCCAAAGCCTTCTCCTCCAGCGAGGCAGCCACAACACAGGAGTCCGCCCGTTACGGACGAGAGGACAGGGATGTCTGCCGGCACAGCAGTCACCTCGCGGCTAAACGCGTACGAAGGCAAAATCAGCGCCGTACACTCATCCTGTCTGCTCTCAAAGGCAGATTTATAAACGCTGGTGCTTGCAGAAGCTCACGCCATTAGTCTCGGCGCTTGTCGAGCACATGCTGGGCGGAGTGGCAGGGTGTAACGGTCCGGTCAGACCGCCGCCGGGAAGAGACGAGGACGACAGCCAGCCACGATCGATCTCCGGGTCAGAGTGCGTTCTTCTTGCTTCACCGCCGTCTGCCTGAGCTGCGGACTGCGTAAAAACCATAGAGCAACTTCCTGCCACGTCAGCCATTCAGTTACCCACCGCTTGTGAAGGAAAGGACCTCTGTACAGGGAAGGAAAGTTCAAGGGTGTGATTTTGTATGACTCAGAGTGAGAGTCTGCGTAGTACAGTCTCCAAGCCCGAATCATTCACTTTGTTTGGAATTCTTCAAACTATTTACAAAAAAGGGGTAGGACTCGAAAAGTTTTTCAACCTTGTCCTACATCCTTTCCAATATGAAATGGACATAATGTTTCCACAGAGATTCTACAAAATAATTACGGTTACTTTAATTTATTTTATTTTAACATGTTTGGAATAAAAATAATACATCAAATAAATATCAAATATATCAAATTCACTAAGCATGTTAGATAGACTGATGTGACTATCTCCGGATTTATCCACAACACATTTCCTCATGATCTAAATGCTACAGTAGCTAAACATATAGACATACACATAGGGGTCTGGTGTTTGAGTCCCAGCTATGGCCAGAGGTCCGCATGGGTGAGGCAACAACTGACTCAGCTCTGATGCTCTGTTTGTCTCAGTGCTCTCCAGTGGCCACTCCTGTTTTTGGCTGAGCATATGTAGCTGTACAAGCAAATTGTACGCTGACTGCGTTATCCTGCAGTAGCATCAGCAGTGCATGAATGGAGGTGCGACGGCAGAGAAGAAAAAAGACCAGGGCTAGTGTCACACCAGTCAGGGAATCACGTGCCACGGCACCTTCCTCCTGAGCCAAAGGGAGCAAGTCTCTGTACTGTGCCAATAAAGAGGGGGAGAGGGTGGGACTATAAAAAATAAATAAATAAAAAATAGGCAAGTTTAAATTTCTTGAAAAAAAATTCCAAACAGAGCATAAAAAATATTTTTTCATCACTTTTTGCAAGAAAAAATGAAGAAATTAAAATTTGCCACAATCTCAGAAAAAAGTACCCATTTGTACCTTTAGGGGTAAAGGGATTGTTATTAGGGCGGTACCTTCAAAGGCACTGCTGTTGTACCCTCAGAAGTGGGTACTTATTTGCTTTGGAACATCAAAGTGCCTTTTAGACCTCAAAAGGTTTACAGAGGTACCTTGAGATCCTATGATTAGCCTTCGGGGGGTACATAAGTGCTGAATGTACCTTGGGGAACAGAAATGGACTCCTGCTGTACGCCTATTTCTGACAGTGCACTAACTTAAATGGAGACTAGATTTTTTACCTATGCTGGAGCCAGCCAGGGGGCGCCATACAAAATGTCTCTCATGGAAGCCCAGAAATGTGGCTCAGGAAGAAGAGTGTTATAGCGGCAGCTTCGTCACACAGGTCTCGCAATTGTCCCCGGCGCGGAGAACAGACAGGCTGTCTAACGGCTCGGCGAGCTCGTCGCAGCGGGTGATGGCGGGTGGTTTTGGCGCCTGACCGGCGGCAATTTTGGAGAGTGCCAAAAGGTTAAAGGTCAAGGCTGGGGGTGTGAGGCGCGTGGAGCGCCATGGGGGCAATTTGGAACAGACCCGCCCATCAGACCCAGCGAGCAAGGACACACACACACACACACACACACAGACATGTTGCTGCCAGTCGTGACCAGACTGGAGCGCAGTGTGAGGACCATCTGTCGGCGGGTCTGTCCTATATCTGCATGATAATCCCCACACACCAACAGCACAGCGCTCAGTGTGATGAGCGCTCTTTAGTGAGATAGGAGGAGAGAGGGAAGAGAGAATGCAAAGAGACGGAGGAGAGAAGAAGGAGGGAGCAGAGAGGGGAGGGGTGGAGAAGGGAAGGAGAGAGGAGGCAGAGGAAGAGATGTGAGACAGAGAGACAGCGAGAGGGACACTTGAGGGAAAGAGGGTAGGAGGGAGGGAGAGATTTGGGGAAGTAGAGGCAGCGTGACACAGGAGAGTGGAGGAGAGGTGTGGAGGGAGCAGGAGAGATGGAGGAGAGGAGTGCAGGAGAGAGGATGGAAGAACGGAGGAACAGAAGAAGTGAGGCGGAAAAGAGGTCTCCACTGGATATACACTAGAAAGGGCGCGAAGCTGGATGCAGAAGTAAACCGTAACGGCCCTGGCGTCTGCAGCCAGCCGATATGAGTTACGGGAGCGGCGTCAGGTGCGGAGGAACGACGTTTTATCAATCCTTACCAGAGATAAACTCCCACGGAACACAGCAGTGCGCTGCCATCGCGCCAACGGCTCATTTCACAGGTACAACCGCGCGGACGAAACGGATTTCTAAATAAATAACACGTCCACAAAGGAACGCAGCTTGGCTTTATTTTTATTTATATATATTTTTATTTCAACACATTTTTCTGAGTAGGAAAAGTGAGACGATTACCCACAGCACAGAAAAAATACCAAGATTGTACACACACACAAAACATCCCTCTTTCCTGTCACAGATCCCTCCACCGCCCAAAAACGAGAACTTTCACAGAATTTTACTGTAACAGCTGTAACAGAACTCACATAAATACCGTGTTTAAGGCAGGGGTGTAAAGTCCAGATGTCAGAAAGTAAAAGTCCTTCCATGTTTTTCTTCCAGCCACAAAAACCTCCGCTGACAAGATTTCTCTCTCTGGTTCTGCCTCCTGACTGGAGCATTCGGCCTTGTCCATACGAATACAAATATTTTCCTGAATAGTTACCTTCCCCTTTCATTCGCCACAGGACCTCATTATACAAAGCATCTCTGTACAGATGTAAACAAGAAAACGAGTAATCAAGTATGCCGGTCCAATAGGTGGCGGTTAAGTTTACAAAACAATATGTACATCAACAGAGAACAGGACCCAGAGCAAGGGTTGGGAAGAGCACACTGAGTTATGAGGTCATCGTTTCACAAACACTCAGTCTCACATGTCCACATGGACACATAGAAGCCGGGGTTATTAAAAAAAAATTTTCACTTATATGGCGTTTTTAAAAGTCTCCGTTATAGTGGCCAAAAATGGCGTTTGCGTGTGGACCAGAAACCATAAAGCATAGAAAAAGATGTTCTTCACAGGTTGCAAATCTAGGCAACTGGGACAAAACACCGGTAGGATTTTCACTTTCCAGACCAGGATTTTCCAGGGCTGGTTAAAGTGTCTGGGGTCATGGGCATATTCTTGATATTTTACTGATCTTCTGTGTCGAGCTGACTCTCTGAGGTCGTTTGGCGGATGTTGTCGACGTCAGACAGCTCCGTTTTTCTGTTGAGTTGTGAGTAAATTACAGTGCATGATGGAAAACAGCCGTAAGCCAAATTGTTCGACTGGCTCAGATGTCTGGCTGCATGGTAGTCATGTGATGATCACGTGCTGCTAAACTCTCTCGAGATTGAGTTCGATATGCAGTCAGAAACTGCAGCAGTCTGGCTAACCATGAGAGCTCGCACTTGTTGGTAATGTGCTGCACCCTGAAAAATTGCCTCTCAATCTTCGAAAAGACGTTCCGCATCATGACCATCTTTTGAGTTACATTATTTTTAAATGTATGCTCGATGTTCCTTTCACAGCGGCATTCTATTTTGCTGACTGCACAGTTCGAATTACAAGAAATGAGGCAAATGCTGTGTGGCTTGCCTTGGTGAATGTCATGTGACCTCCAAAGCAACCTGTGACGTTGAAATATTCCGCCCTGACAAATATTGGTTGGACTACGCCCTAGTAGCACATATCAAGTTTCCTACCGGCGCCCGTATAACTAGTTGTTGCAGTGAACAAATCTTTAGCCTCATGACTCTGAGAGTCACTCAGAGCCTTACGATGAGAGGAATCCTAAAATGGAGATTATACAGATTTGAACAACATTTGAACCATATCTAAGCAGTATTATAGCAAAGATATCAATAGAATATCTAGAGAAATCGCTGGCACATCAGCAGACTCCAGAGGGTTAAATACAAGCATAATGCACCATTCTGAAGAAAAAGATAGATAGATATTTTTCTAATGAAAGAGAAAGATAGTTAAAAAATGCATCAAGGGTGTTTTAGTTTCACTTTTTGTGGTTACCTCCGCCAACCAACATTATCTATTATATGCCATGGCCGGAAGTTATGTATTCGCCTACATCTGTTTGTTAGTCTGTTTACTTGATAGTTCAGGCAATGTCTCTCAAATTTCCCCATCAATTTCAATAATGTTTTCTAGAAGTGTTAGCCATGGGCTAAGGAACAATTGAAAATTTTTTGGGATGGATTCAAACTCAATTAAGGTCACCCCAGCCACATTTGTTCAGTTCTTACTAATAAATGCATTGCCAGAGTTATGCCCTATCTGCTCGCAAGTTTCCACAATTTAAGTTGTAAATTCAACTCTAAAAATAGTCGTCTCAATAAAAAGTATTTCAAATTCATTTGACGAGATTTTGTTGTCTTGATACCTGAAAACTCACTGAAATAAGAGACAGTGGATCCATTTTTAGGCTGAACAAAACACTTTCAAAAAAATTTTTTTTTTCTTCTGTTCGTTTCCATAATTTACACTATACGTCGAATGCGCTGTCATAGTCCGTGATTCATGTTCGTTCCAGGCGTTCGTTCGCACATGACGAGTGAGTGAACTCTGCAAGACAAATGTAGCATTTTACGCGGGATGACACACAAATTATGCAAAGCTTCAATTCTCTGCAGTGATGTCATACATAATGCCGTTTGCTTTCGCAATGTAAGTGGCACGGCTGCCAATTCGACGGCGCTCACTTTTTAAAAGGATATTCCACAGCCGCTGTAAGGCATTTAATCGCATTCCTTTAGACAGAATCGCACGTAAAAAAAACCTGTGTTCATTTTCACCTCGCACAAGTGAAATAAAATTGGCACCCGTTTAATTTGCACAGTTTGTCGAGAGTCATAATTCTTTGCTGTTGTTTTCTGAAACGACATCCTGCCTTCTTTGTAAATTGGCCTACTTTACATGCCACATCACCCATAATTAATTAGTTTCATTCGTTAGAAGAGTGCAATGAGGCTTTTTTCCCCCAAACATACTCAGTTTTTTTTTTTAAATCCATGATAAAGATTTTTTTTAGAGTCAGACTGCTTTCAGTTCTATAACTGTTGGTAGGGTCAGCAATAGCACTACATAGCAAGTTTTCCACACAGCAAGATGGTTCAAATTCTGGCCTAGGTCTTTCTGGGTGGACTTTGCAAGATTTCCCTGTGTCTGTGTGGGTTTCCTCCAGGATCTGTCAGGTTCCTTCCAAAGTCGAAGGCTTGCAAATTTCACAGGACGGTGTAAATCGTCCCCAGGTGTATAAGTGTAATGCGTATATATACCCTGTGATGGATTGGTAACCGGTCCATTGTGTCTCTCTCCTGCCCAATGCATGCTGGGAAGGCCTTCAGAACCCTCTGACCAGAATAACAGGTAATTGATGGATGAACGAATAACATCAGTTTCAACACAGTGAGGGCCATTCTGTTCGTAAAAATCTTAAAACACATCAATTCATTTGCTAAAAGGACTGAGCGCTCCGCGTCCTGATATGCATGGCTGACATTATTACTAAAGGCATATCATCAGTCATGCAAATCGCCCCGCAGTTGATTGCCAAGTGCCCATTTGTATTGTTGTTTGACAGGCCACAAAAACTATACAGACTCAACAGCCAAAGTAGATTTTTTTTCTTTCTTGTCTGAAATACAATAACTCCTTGATGAGCACTTAACCCGAGAAGCAACAATACACTCAGTGTTAACGTTAAAGGCTGATGCTGCAGCACGCAAGTCAGGAATTGGGGGAAGATCTCCTGATTGCCATTTGTGCTCTTTTGCTTATCTTCTGAATAGGCAGTAATTTTCTATAAAGCATTCATAACAGCACAGGTCGGTCATGTTAGAGTGCAACACAATACAGTAAGTAGCCCTGAGCAGCAAATGGCTGGATGCAGCTAGATAGTAGTAACAACCACTATACTGCTTCTATTACCATTACTATTGCGTATTAATTGCAACTATTTTTACAATTACTAATCTATGAGTAGTACTACTTCATGAGCAATATTGACAACCACCAAAAGCCCAGCTGAACAGTAAATGACTGGCCATTTTTTAACTCTTGGAAACAATTTTCTTGGACCTGGTTCAAAGCTTCGGTGCAGTCTGTAAAAATTAGGATAGTAACACTTCGTGAAAGGGGCTGTGATATCACTGTAGAGTAAGCCTGTTTCGAGCCTCGTCGCCCATCGGCCCGGTGCTTAACCCTGGTTTCTGTGGCGACTAGGAGTATTACTGCTCCCCCTGGATGGGATGCCAGTCCATCGCAGGTACTCCCCCCAGCTCTTAGTCAGGTTTCCCTGACTATTTGCAAGCACCCATTTATACACCTGGGTGGAGTGAGGCGTGGAGTGTGAGAGTGAAGTGTTTTGTGTGATATCACTACTTTATTCCAATTATTTAGTTGCAAATAGTCACAAATCAAAGCTCACAGTTTCTACTTTCGCCATTGACTGTTTTCAAAAACAGGATGCTGGTGCGCAAAACAGAAAATTAGAGTCACTCACTAAATACTTAAAAGTCCCCTATAATGCCACCAGGTACACAGCTAATTAGCCATTTTGAGCCAGTTCAAAGTCTCCCCTTCCTGACATCACGAGGGGGAGTGACCACCCAGAATAATGAAATCTGATTGACTGCTTGGCTGAAGGAGATCAGTTCTTCCGGTCTCTGGTTGGTTACTTCCCCATGTGATGTCAGGAGTTGAAAGATCTTGAAATGGCTCTTAATAATTAATTGGCTGTGCACCTGGTGACAACAAGACAGACAAACCAGGGAGGCTGCCTAATGCTCACATAGCTGCCAGTCAGGTACCATCAGTCTACAATAGGGAGTCATCACTCTTGTCACAAACGGACCTGTGAGGGTCCAGACTTTCCAACCAAGCAGTTACACACCGGATTCTTCAAATCAAGCTCTGGGTAGGGAATCCAGCTTTTTGAGAGCCTCAGCCTTGCATGTTTCAGACGTGTCTGTGCTCTAATACACCTCTTTTGAATGATTTTATCTCAGCAAGGGCTCGATAACGAGGGTATTATTTGAATTCAGTGTACAAGAACAGAGAGACATCGAACACGTGAAGGCTTGCGGCTCCCCAGGAGCAAGGGCCAATCTCATCCGCAAAAGGCCAGTGTGGGTGCTGGTTTTTAGTATACTTCATATACTTTATAGTGTATATTTTAGTATACACTACTACACCTGCTTCTACTTTTCATGTCTTGATTGAACCCCCTGATAAGTTAATTAGTTGAATCACTTGTTGAAGTGATGGGCTAAAACAAAAATCTGCACCCAGACCAGCCGTTTGTGACTGGATTGGAAAACCACAGCCCAAGAGACTTCGCAGAATCAGGTGTGTATCTGCCTGGTTGGATCGAAAACCTGCTCCCACATCCTGAAGACTCTTAATGTAAAACAACTCCCAACCTCCCTCCTCATCACTTTCCCTGTCCATATCCTGTCCCTGTTCCCACACCTCCCTTTCCTCCCCCCATTCCTCCCTCTCTCCTCCTACCATGACGGAGATGTGCAGGATCCGGAGTTCCTCCTCGGCGGAGTCGCTGGCGGGGTAGTCGGTCGGGGCCAGGCCCGGTAGGTTGAGGCTTCCATCTTGGTGATGGATGTGGAAGAGCAGTGTCCCGTTCTCCAGCCACTGTTGTCTCCAGCGCACCAGCGGGATGTCCTCTGAGTT
This sequence comes from Gymnothorax reevesii, assembly GCA_029721435.1. Lineage (NCBI taxonomy): Eukaryota > Metazoa > Chordata > Actinopteri > Anguilliformes > Muraenidae > Gymnothorax > Gymnothorax reevesii. The sequence goes on from CM056576.1 coordinate 10,547,968, forward strand.
CCCAGAAATCTCTGTGGGGACGAGAAGCAAGAAGAGCATGAGCACGGTACATCAGCCGGGGCACAAATCCACGCGAGAATTTTCTCAAACGTGTAGCTGAGAACTGGCAGTCTATTGAGCGTGGGCGAAAATAGCAGCCTGCGAACAGCTAGCTCTAAAGAGTGATGTTTTGACTCACTATACAGCGCGACAAGGAGGAAATCCGATGAATACCAGTTCCTATGAAATAATTTTATTAACATGATTTGTAATGCATAACTATAAAAAGTCTGCAGTGAATTTTGTTGAGAAGTCCACCTTAAGCACTTACTTTATTGCTTGACGTTGGCTAGCATAATAGGTAGCACATTTCCAAAGCTGGACAGCTGCTACTTCTAACAGTTACTGTTGAGAGATTAAGCAATACTCAGAAGTCTCTGAAATTTTTTTTACAGGTCATTCAGCGGCTTTTGGTTTATTATCATTCCCAGTTATAGTGACTTCTCTCCCCATGTCTACAGTTGACAGGCAAATTTTTCTGTCACAGCCAGGCAACCACCTGTACAATTGCAAGGCGCTAACAGCCTGGGCTTTGCAGTGATAGGGTATTGACAGTATTGATATGCTTGAGGCCCACAATGGTGAATTCAAACCCCAGTGAAGTGCTCAATGAGAGCACTAGCTGTCTGTCACAACCCTCGTGAATCCCTGATGCGTCTCTTAGCAACCTGCATGTTAGGTGCATGTTTGCTGTGATTGGTGTACGTCTTGTGCGTTTCTCCCCTTTCTGCGGAATCTCGTCACTCGCTTGTCTCCTAATGAGCGTGTGACAGGTATTTAAGCCTTCTATTGCATGCGCTTGCAGCAGGATTTAAAAGTCGCATTCTCACTGTAATCCTAGTTATATGTATGTTTAACTTAGTCTTCATCTCAATGTAACTAGTAGGCCTACTTTAGTGGCATCCAAAGTGTCTTTTGAACTCTTTTTTTATGGACAGATAATTCAAACAAGCTTCCAGTCCTAAATCAGGGTCCGGGACTCGGATCGAGTTCAAGTTAGTTTGATTCTTTGATTCTTGTTCATTCGTTCAAGTTTTCAAGACCAAGCTTCTCAACCAAATCAGGATCCAGGACTTTGACCACATTCTTGCCAACACTTTTCTCTTTATCAAGTTTATCAGGAACAAACTTACAACCTTGTTCTGGGGCCAGGACTGCAACTCAGTTCCTCACAAGCAACAAACATCCTGTTCATATGCAGTCCAGTGCTGGCAAGCACTTCTACAACTGGCAGCACTCTGGAAGCCACCGGCCGGCGACAGCAGCCCAACCATTGCCTATTACACCCGTGCAGAACCGGTGCTCATACTGTCCTGGGGTCCCTCCCCGCCTATCCTCTCCAGGGGTCCGCCCCGGTCATTACTGCACTGTTGCCGATAAATTACCAGTTGTTTTGCAAGTCTGTCTCCGCACTTGATTCCTGGTCTGGACTATGACACTGTCTCAGCTATCTACGCCATTTACTAAACTTTTTTTTTTACTTAATTAGCCTTAACGTTTGTATTCCAGCTTTGCTGTAAATAATGGTTCAAAACCTTGTTCACTATATGGGATTGAGTTTTCATTATTAGCACATACAGCTGGCAAAAACAAATTAAGTTTCAGTCAGAGTCAACTGTTTTGTTGTTTGCAAAACAACGCTTCCATGATTCTGACTGCCAAAAGCAATTAAGAATGAAATTTGAGTTCTGGGTTTGTGACCTGAACGTAAACAACAATGGTCCTCAGTTTTCATCAAGTTCTTCTCAAAAAAAAAAAAAAAAAAAACAGTAAGAATGAGAATATGAGACTGCGGCTGAGCACTGGATTCAACATAATTTTTGCTTTAAATGAGGCAAGTTTCAACTGCATTTTCTTGTACAGACAAAAGTTTTAGAAACCATGTCTGTTCTCTAAAATTTATTTAAAACAAAAGTCGTCACACAACTGTAGTACCAATAGCTAAATGAAACACCAACAAGCCAAAATCCATAAGAGGGCAAATGGTCGACAAGGAAGCAGATTTGAACATTAAACCCAGGCAGCATTACTGTCCCATCCCCACCACAGTCGAAACGCTAGACTTCATCCCACTGATTCTTGACGATGCGCAACTTAAGCCATTTTTCATTTGTGACGATTCGAGTGCACAGCACATTTTCACACGTTCAGCCACTCTATCTGAAAAATTGGTAATGTGACAGTACTCCAATACTCATCGGATTTAAAAAAATATATATATAACTCTCATTGCCCTACATCTCCACCTGCTTAAAGCAGGCTGTGGTTTCGGCCTTCAAAGACACGCCTTTCGACAAGCTTAGTCGTGCAATAGTACACTTCTATCCAAATAAAGACCAAAGGCTAAAATGCAAAGGTGTTCAGATGTGGATTACTAGCCCTGAAGGCAGAACTATGTATCAGCTTTTTTAACATTATCAACATGCGTTTCATCTGAACAAATGTATTCCTAGGAAAACAACTCAGACCAAAAGAGAAGAAGATGATTTGTGAAGGAAAAAGGGGGTGATTTTCTGCCAAATGTGGATTAGAAGCATCAGCGACTGGAATAAAAAGAGAGCTACAGCCTTTGAACTAGCGGTGTAGCTTGTTTGCTTTGCTATTGGCCCTGTTGAAGGTTAGACAATATGGCAGCTTTCGAACTGGGAATTCACCATGCTATGATTTTGTCCCTAAACACTTGATCTGTGCGCCACAACATACATCAAACTCCTTCTGTATATGGATTGGATAAATTCAAGGGGTTATTATCCCCACATGGTACAGTCAATATGTAAGTGCTTACCCTAAATTTGAAGATGACAGTCGGCAGTTATTGATTATGGAATTTGCATCCTTCTCAGCGGAACAGGCTAGTAATTACAAACCCTTTAAAATTGTGTCCGTGCCCAAATACTGACAAGCTTCACAGCACATCCAGATGTCTTCATTCATAGATACGCTCTGAAGTTTGCCAGAATTTCACAGTGCTGGAGTTTAATGCAGCGCCCACCAGATAAAACAACAGAAGTACACCCCACTGGTAGTCTCTAGCCCGCAATAACCCCGTATGGAATAACACTAAAATGCAGCAGGCATCTTGCCATGAATATTTATTCCCGAGGACAGCTTGGCGTGTCGAGCAGGGACCACAGCCAGCGCGCGATACTGAGATGAGACCGCAATGTAAATAAGGTTTGGGAGCTCGCAGTAACCCAAAATGCAAATTATCAGACAAACTCAACAGAGCATTTCTTATAGAACCTCCCCAGGGCCTGTTTCAAAGTGACAGCTTTATTAATGAGACAAACCTTCCATTTCCTGGATACAGCGCTTCACGGCTAACGTTACCGCGTACCCTCCCCCCCCTCCCCCCCCTCTCCCCTGTGTACCACCTTTACAGCCATCATAAGTCCACACAGAGCACCTATCATTTTAGTGTTTATTCTCATTCGCGAGGGTGTCGCAATCTTGCCGCAGAGATCATGCCAATATCATTTAAATTTCGCACACACTTGTATTTTTTTTTTTCCTCAGCAGTGAGTGATCGGACATTCCATCAGCGAGTAAAATGCAGAGCGTTCCAGCTAATTACGATAATGGCGGAGATCCAGATATCCAATCAAAGCACGAATGCTAACTCTGTTCTGGTCAAGATGAACAGCTGAGCAATTTGTGAAGAACCGTAATTTCATGCAGACGAGTAGGCCAAATGACAGCTGAATCTGAATGTGCATCTTCTGATTTTGTACATTAGAACATGCTTTAATGAGTAGTGTCCATGAACATTTGGACTTGGACAACATGACTGATATTTTAGCTGTCTAACCACAGCCTAGCAGAAATTAAACTAAATAATGGTTTTGTGCTCAAAGTACAGATTTTCAGGTTTGATTTGAAGGTATTTACCACCAAAATGGGTGAACAGAGTAGGAATTACATCAATTATTTACACGGCCCCTGTTCCCCTGCCCCTTAAGGGACCAAAAGTATGTGGACACATGTATGTGGCCTGGGATGCGTGAAATCTTTTTTTTCTTTTTTCTTTAATTTGGCATCTCCAATCCCACCCGAATCTGGAATTCCTAATTGGTATACCCGCGCCGCGATAGTCACTTCAGCTCCGCGATGCGGTGCTCTGACCGAGTGAGCTATCCGGCAGCTCTGGGATGTGTTATTTTCTCATTACTTCATTAACAAGTGAGAGAATAAAATGTACAGACATGATTTAAAATTTGGCATCTGGCATTTGGAATCAGTTGCTGTCAACTCTAAATATAAATTTCAAAGAAGCGAGCCATCATCAGGCAGAAAAATCTAATCACAAGGGAAAGAGAAATAGCAAAAAAAAATAAAAAAATCAGGTGTGGCTAAATCAACTGTTTGGTTCATTTTTAAAAATACACCAATGAGTTCAGAGATACCCAAATGCAACAGTAACACACTCCTTGAGGTGAGCATACCTAGTGTTAAAAATGAAAAATCAAAAGAACACTTTGCCAGAGTAGATACATGGGGTTTACCACAAGACGTAGTACACAAAATCTGGACGAATGTCAAAAAACATCTAATAAAGTCAATATAGTCCGAGAACAACTCCCAGATGAAAAAAAATTAAACCTGAACCAGAATGATGAGAATGAAGAGTGAATGTAGGAGAAGGATACAGAGAGGTGAGGAGAATCTGTGAAGCGTGGTCATGTGTGGGCATGAATGACAGCCAATGGATCCAGTATTGTTTCTTTTATTGACGACATGAATGCTGATAAAAGCAACAGGATAAATTCTGAATCCTATAAGGCCATTACAACCACTCACAGTCAGCTAAATGCTTCAAAACTTGGTCCATGAGGCTTTACACTGCAGACGGACAATGGCTCAAATCTCACAGCTAAACCAACCCAAAGAAGTGGAGTGTTCTGCAATGACCGGGTCGATTCCCTGTCCTGAATCCACAAGAGCAAGATTCTCACATTCTGACGCAAAATAAAAGGCGAAATGCCTCAGATCCATTCTGGAACTGAAGACAGCTGCAATGAAAACCTAGCGGAGCATTTGTAGGGAAGAACCCTAGTGTGTGGCACTGCCTATAGCTTCCAGAGTTCAGGCAGTCATTAATAATAATAATAATAATGCATCAATTTTATATAGCGCTTTTTTGGACACTCAAAGACGCTTTACAATGGAGGCATTATTCATTCACACTCTGATGGTGGTAAACTACGATCTTGTAGCCACAGCTGCCCTGGGGCAGACTGACGGAAGCGTGGCTGCCAGTATGCGCCTACGGCCCCTCCGACCACCACCAAACATTCACACACAGCCATACAGGAGGGGGGGAGGGTTCCTATATTGCATGTTTTGGATGCAAATGATGCAAATATTAACTGCAAATGACTTTCCACCAAGTAATAATAAATGAAAATGAGTTCTATGATTATGCTAGTCCAAATACTTTTTAGCTCCTAAAACTGGGGGGGGGGGACTGTGCATAAAAACCGATCTAATTCATGTATGGTTCATATAATATTATTTTTTTTTTAAATATTTGAATTAAACCAGACAGTTTACCTTTAAAGCGCATTTTGATTGATTTGTTTCAAATCCATCGTGGTGACGCACCAAGCTAAAATGATGAAAATTTCATTGAAATTGTGCAAGTTTTGTCAAAATGATGAAAATTTTCTTATGTACCAGACTCTATTTCTGAATTCAATGATCCTGTCTTGCAACTGAAGGAGTTTATTTTTTCCTCACAGTACGTTGTGTTGATTTTTGGTGGCAGCCTTACTTTTAACTTTAACTTCACACTCGCATTAGGTAAGAGTTTGAGGTAGTGTCTCGCATTGACTGAATCCAAGCCAAAGTCTCACACAAGCAAACAGGATTTAAAACAGACATCAGGCATCAGGTTTTCAGACGGATGGGAAAATAGCGAGGCCCAGTTCTGGCACAAGGATGCAAAGTAGATCCACTCAGGCGTATTAACAGCCCAAATTACTACATTATTAAAATCATCGCCTTTTCCCCAGAGGGAAGACACAAGGCGTGAAAACTTGTTTAACCTTTACTATTTCCATATTTTAAATAACCACAGCCGCCCTGGTCCTTGTAATGGTCAGACTCCTTCTACATATTAAATATGCGATTTTGCCATGCAAGACGTCTGCTTTCGAAGCCTGGCAATTTCACGTTCGTCGTCGGCAGGCCTTTGCCCGTAGGTCAAACCAAATTGGAGTTTTTAGCAGATGTCAGAAACGGTTTTTAACTAAAACGGACATTTCCATCAGGACCCGGCTTGCTCCAAGCATGTCAACAGCCATGAAGACTAAAAACCGGGATGTCGCTTGAGATTAAGGGATGGGGGGGAGGGGGGGTGGAGGCTGGTCTAGCTTCTTCTCCTCTAGCTCCTGATGATATGTGTGTGTGTGTGTGTGTGTGTGTGAGATCAGGGCAAACTGCAGTGAAACCACCCCAAAACTACCATAAAACTACCGTGAAAGCTTTGTTTGAGTACTGTTGCAGGCGTTTTTATGTCTGTGGGTGCGTATGTTTGCGGGAAATTCTTGCAAATATGATGTGACTGCAAGCTTTTAAGATACGGTCATCAAAAATTACTAGCGAGAAGCTGGACTAAAAAGGACGGCCGAGGTCAAAGACGGGTGTGGTATCAGTATACAATAAATAGACAGGGTGTGGTCTGAGTATACAATAACTGAACAGGGTGTGGTCTGAGTATGCAATGACTGAATGTGGCGTGGTCTGAGTATGCAATAACTTAACGTGGAGTGGTCTGAATGCACACTCACTGAACAGGGTGTGGTCTGAGTATGCAATAACTGAACGGGTGTGGTATCAGTATTCAATAAATAGACAGGGCTTGGTCTGAGTACACACTCACTGAACAGGGTGTGGTCTGGGTACACACTCACTGAACAGGGTGTGGCCTGAGTACACACTCACTCAAGAGGGTGTGGCCTGAGTACACACTCACTAAACAGGGTGTGGCCTGAGTACACACTCACTCAACAGGCTTGGTCAGAGTACGCACTCACTGAACAGGGTGTGTTCTGAGTGAACGCTCACTGAACAGGGTGAGGTCTGTGTATGCACTCACTGAACAGGGTGCGGTCTGAGTACACACTCACTGAACAGGGTGTGGTGTGAGTAAATACCTGCTGAACAGGGCGTGGTCTAAGTATGCACTGACGAACAGGGTGTAGTCTGAGTACTCACTCACTCAACACGGTGTGGTCTGAGTACACACTCGCGGAACAGGACGTGGCCTGAGTAAACACTCACTGAACAGGGCGTGGTCTATGTACACATTCACTGAACAGGGCGTGGTCTGAGTAAACACTCACTTAACAGGGTGTGGTCTGAGTATGCACTCACTGAACAGGGTGTGGTCTGAGTGCACACTCACTGAAAAGGGTGCGGTCTGAGTACTCACTCACTGAACAGGGTGTGGTCTGAGTACACACTCACTCAACAGGGTGTGGTCTGAGTACACACTCACTCAACAAGGTGTGGTCTGAGTACACATTCGCTGAACAGGGTGTGGTCTGAGTACACACTCACTGAACAGAGCGTGGTCTGAGTAAACACTCACTGAACAGGGCGTAGTCTGAGTACACACTCACTCAACAGGGTGTGGTCTGAGTACACACTCACTCAACAGGGTGTGGTCTGAGTACACACTCACTCAACAGGGTGTGGTCTGAGTATGCACTCAATGAACCATTTTAATGGCAGCAGTTATACTGAACACAAGAACAGCAATGATGTCATGGCTGGTGCAATCCAAGATGGTCTCTTGTTTAAACAAAAAAAAGGACATTATTCAGGTGAGATGAAGAACATTTTAGGAGGGCTAAAGCTCCCCTAAAATAGGCCTAGCGACAGCCCTGATAGAAAAGCTGTGAGAGGGGCGCTTTAGGTGGAAAAAGAGCGAGAGAGAGAGAGAGAGAGAGAGCTGAAGAGAGAGGAAAAAAGTCGAAACAGAAGGAAAGGAATGATGGGGAAGGGGGGGTCGTTTGATCTCTTTCGACATCGACAGCTGCAGCTCAAAGTCCCGACAGCAGACGAGGTGAGAAAGGCGCCAAACGAAACAATTAGCCGCGTCAGTGTTTCTGCAACAAACAGCAAAAAAACTGACTGCAGCTGGCGAGGATTTGCCAAGCCCTGAATATGAACACAGACACACGCAGTCGCCAGGCCCGTTCTGACAATGACTCGACTGACCCTGCGAGTGCTGCCTTTAAGAGTTGGAAAAACTTAGGGCCCCACACTCCAGGGGCGCTGCAGTCACTTAAGAAGTGGGGGGGCCAAAAAGTGCCGTGTTGTGGGTACAGCTCATTCACAGTGCCTCAATTTCATGCACAATATCCGTGCCCCTATATTGCAACACTTACGGTATGAAAAATAAAAAGCTGTTTGGCTCATTCCCGTTAACCCAGACACACATGCCCCAAATCCATCACCTCGTCTTTAAAACTAATGCTTTGGACTTTTCGTTTCAATGTACGTCATAAATGAACGTGTAGTGAGGTCCGCGGGTGGGTAGGAAGGATCAGCCAGAGCTTAAATCGCATAACACATTCATACAAAAATATATATTAAGTAGAACTCATTTTTAAAACCAGTGCAAAATCAATCAAGCATTTGACATTGGCAGAATAAAGCATGCACACAATTACTTGCAAATTGCAAGCGCACACAGTCACGCATGTGTTTTTACTACTCGGATGAAAACGTTCATGATGTTGGTACTATATAAAATCCAGTCTAGCAAGTTGAACTGACTCCACGCTCCTCAAAGTGTTATAGACCTACGTAAAACACACTCTATAATATACAGTTTCCTATTTCTTTCTTAACATTATCATCTTAAAATTATGAGCAAATGAACGACACATTAACATAACTTTATTGGGATGATCTGAAATTTTGTGAATAGCAAGGAATTGTGGGAACAATAATCAGCGAGTGAGTGGACATGGTAGAAACAGTTGATCAGCGCTCATGCTCATGGACATTACCCAGAAACACCTGCTGTCTCAATGACGATATCAACAGCAAAATAAAATTATCATTGTTTGTTTTATTAAGCATTTTCCAAAAAGAAATCTAAAGTATTGAATGTCATAACGACTTATGTTCAATTAAAATGATAAATAATGTACCATGATGCCATCGACTTGCCAGCTCCATGACTGAGAAATGAATGCAGTAGTAGTGGTAAAAATATGCAGAAGCTCACATCCTTGCAATAATTGTCATTGCAGATCTTGAATGGTATGCATCATTTAGCTTTGAAAGGTGCTTCTGCTGACCATCGTGGCCCCCCACGCCACTGGGTCCCAGTGCAATTGCACTCACTTCACCCCCTATTGCTACATTGGAGACAGTGTGACTATAGACTATGCATGCACAAACCTCCCAAACTGTTGATACTTAAAAAATAAGTGGGAGGAGGGTAAAAGTGGGGGGGCCAATGCCCCAGCCCCCTTCCAGCACCAGTGATTCCCACTGCACCACAACAGCGCTCCAAACGCTGCTAACACCCGTGATCTCCACCGCCTGAGCCCATGACAAGATATCGCCCTCCATGGCCTCAAAAAGAATGCCTTCAACTGTCGACGGTAAGTCGACTCTCCCCATATGGAGGTGAGCGAATTAAAATTTGGCTGCCACCAAACACGGAGAAGGCTACCCACGTGACACCCGAGTGGGCGTTATCCCTCGGTCCTGAAGAATACCGAGTCAGAATTGCGGGGGGCTCCGGTTTAAGTTTGGGTGAGTGGGTTTTTCAGCGAGGGAGTGAAATTCGAGGAAGCATGGCTATAATTAGGTGAGCTGTGTGTGTGTGTGTGTGTGCGCGCTTGGCTTTAGCAGCCGTATACCACCAGACGGCCCGCAGCTATTCCCCTCACACACTCTCCCACAGTGTCAAGAACGGCTGTCTACCTTCGCAAAGACGAAAAGGCACGGAGAGCTCATTTAAAATCCGTTAAATACACTGTACATCATATCCAGAGAGTGTTCGTTTTCCTCAACCCACAGCCCAGTCTTATCCTTAAATATAAACTGCAGATGATTTTTTAGCATGTGGGGCGAGTAAATAAAAGACAGAATGCTGAACACCTATCCGCAAATACAAAATACGAAAAACACATTTTACTGACACTCGGATTATATAAGGCTCAGAGGGAACGTGAGTCAAAATGCGAGTGAATGTTCTCCGTTTATATGTAGCTACAGTTGAGTCAGGTTCTTAAGTACGAACACAGACACACACTTAAATGGCTGCGTTTCATGCACAGTTCAAAGAGTTTTCGGAGTGTTTAGAGACGCGGCAGTCTTCATTGGTACGTCAGTCGATTTCAAGGGATTAGGATAAAGTTTCGGGATTATGGTTAGGGGAAGGTTTAGAGCAGGGGTCCCCAATTTTTCCCAGAAGGGGCCGGTGTGGGTGCAGGCCTTCATTTCAACCAAGCAGCTACACACCTGTTGCTACAAATCAAGCTTATTAGCAAAGAGTCCAGGGATTGACTAGTAGTATCAGGTGTGTAATTGCTTGGTTGCAATGAAAGCCTGCACCCACACTGGCCCTTTCTGGCAAAGATTGGGGACCCCTGGGTTAGAGGTTGCGGTCAAGGTTAGGGCAGGTCTTGAAATGGGGCTGCCGTAGGCCTTACCTCTCCACATTGAAATGCACTGAAAAACTGCCGCACCCTTAGCAACTGCCAAAAGTTTTGCATTCAGTACAATTGTCGCTCATTTGGAGCTTTCACTTGTCACCGTCACCGCAGGCTTGCTTCTGGGGGGGTCCAGGCCAGAATTTCACTGTAAAGCACATTCTGACAAATGTTTGAGAAATGCGCTATAAAAATAAAATTTGAGTTGATTTAATTTTAAATTAAAGAGCGGACTGTAAGCTTTGTCTTCAAGGAAATTAACAGCCATATCCAGAGAACCAAGCCGGAATCACAGCCCTTAAAAATTGCCACGGCCCCAATACCTACAGACTTCATTGTGTTCGTGTCTTTATTATTATCCAGACTAGCTCTTGCATTGACGCAGTAATGCACTTCTGATCGTCAAATACAGTTGCAAGACAGAGTTTGCGGATTACTGACACAGGGAACTGAAACTGTAATGAATTCTCCCCCTAATAACGATCCAGATGGGATGGTACAGCCGTAGAGCCGACTGTTACTTGCCGTCAGTGGTAAACATTTGCTTTAAATATTTGTCTGGGACATTTCAGTCAGGCTACAATAAACACGCATCGCTAATATCCGGTCAATGAATGCGTCTGAGGCGAGCGGCTGGATTTTCTCGCTTCACAGTCTGTTTAACCAAAGCTCCTCTACTGGGCTAAAAATGGACACAAATTCACATTCGAATGCATGCCCATTGGTTATTTTCATTACAACAGCAGGTGGAAACCTGCGAATTTGCCCTACCTCCTCCCGAGCACCGCTTGGCGTGTTTAATTTCAGTGATTGATGAACTCGCAAAGGCGGCATTAGCGAAAGCGAAAGTCGACGGCTGCATTTAAATGCAGAGCTTGATAGAAAGTTAAGTGCGGTCGTCTGAAATGAGGCAGCTGTATTCATGCACGCCGTAGGACTTTTTTTTTCCCAAACGCGTGATCATGACTCTTCAAGTGAGAAAATTATGCAGCAGGTCAGAAAGACATCACACGGTAACATACTTCTCCACTTTTCCTTTTCATCTTGCATTGGAGTCATTAGATCACTGGCACAGGATCCTGAATTGCGAATGTCTGATATAGTGGATTTTTCTGGAAACTAAACACGCCTGCTCATCAAGATTAAAGCGGGAGTTTCAGAGACTATCTTCTTTCCCAAGCTAATTGCTCCAACGCCATTTAAGAGCACCAAACCTGAATTATTTCTGGTGATTAATGTACGATAATTATCGAGCGGTTCCATCACCATTACGCTTCCGTGTGTTCACTAGCTATTCGATCCTAATAGACAGAGATGCCTCCCGACCATTTAGGTTGTTTTCATAACGTGTTTCAGCAGCAGGCGCAATGTTATACTTCACAACAGGCTACCGCTCATGCGCGGCGGTAAGTGATCGATATTACCATAATCATAAATCTGTGCGTAGGGCTCAATGCAGAGAGCTACGTTTGTGTGGAAAAGGCCCACCGGGTCAATGCTCAAATGCACCTGTCCTGGAGGAGTTTTTCCACACTCTGAATTATAACTCTGTGCCTGTCTGGTGCATCATCAAGTGAAGTCTGCAATCCAGCCCCTCCCCACCCAACACCGTCATGGTAGGGGTCCACAGGGGCTGTTTGCGGATAGGAGGGGTCACGCAGCTTCCAAGCGTTGGACGCTTGATGGGCGCGATTGTCAGAATAGATGATTGACAGGTACTCGCCGTTCCCTCAAACAAGTGACCAGTACACAGTAGAACATTTCCCTGCTTTATTTCAAGCGCTGGAGTTATTGCGATGGCAGCTGCACCTGATTGGACGAACGCTTTCGATCATGGGCCATCTGCTCCCAGATATCAACTTGAAACAGCATGGTGGCTCATTTGGAAACCTTCTCTAACGTTTGGAAAATAGTTCTTCAAGATGTTTCTGAAAACATTTGAGGCGAGAAAACATCTGAGGCAAGAAATAAGCCACGTAGTTGTCAAATTTGTCTTCATTTTAATTTTTTTGAAGAATTTCCAGCAATGGTGAGTCCTGATAGTCACTCCAGATTTGTAATAAAATAGTGCAGACCTCAACATTATACAAATGTAGGGCTACCAACAAAACAACGCAACACTGCAAGAATGCATTTATCGACTGCGTCCATTGACAATGAACATTGACATTACAATAGAATAAATCTTTCTCAACTGCCATTTTAGTCTTACATTTAGACCACTCTAATTTTCAGCATTTTTTGTTTGTGTTTTGTTAAACAAGACAAAAAAAAAAAAAAAATCAGCTAATGAGGAAAGACAACCAAAACAATTTCAAGATTTGCCAACAGGGTGAAACAATTTTACTATTTATCAAAACAGTAACTTAAACAAAGCCAATATTTGCCAATTGAAAACAAAATATGATTTTAAAAACCAAAATAAGAACAGGAACAGAAGGCAGACGTTTTGGGCAGCGAATCCAGCCCACTGCTTTCCAAATGAAGAGATTTCATCCACACAGACCGCTTTACTGCGCTAAGAGAGGCCCAGAGAGAAGCCTCACCTCCTGTCGCAGATCGCTCAGAAGCTATCGCACAAAATTTGAATGCGGTTTTACTGACAGGCAATACAAAAAACTCAGCAGCCAGGGAGCCCCAAAAAGAGAAGGCAGAACCCTGTGTCGCTACGCGCTGAAAAAGTGTGACGTCACTTTCACTGGGGTCAACGCTCACTTCCTTGACAATGGATCACGCTCACAGCATACCAACACATTCACTTGTAATCTAAACACGCTGCACAAAATACCTAAATATTTTACCATCAAAAATGTAGCAAGAAATGCTTTCTGTTCTTTTATAATGGGCATAGTTTGGATTTAGGATCGCTGAAAAGAAAGAATAATTCCATATATAGACGAGAGGGCCATGACGATAAATACAGCACTAGTAGTTTGCAACTGGTTCATTCGGCGTGAACCAGTTGCCATGGCTACGGCCAGATGACCTCAAAATTACGTCACCACTTTTTCAGCATATAACCCTTCAAAATAACAGCAATCTCTAAACTAGGGCTCTCAAATATGGTGGTGCCAGGGCTCAGATATAAACTGTGGCACAGTGGTAGTGATTGAGAGGTTCCCATGGCAACGCTGAACCCCCACAACACAAAATGCAGGCATAGCCCCGTCACCCCACACGATCAACATCTCTCCCCTGACAAATGATTCCAGACACATTCTGATAGGGGTTATACACATAGTAAAGGTTTTGGATATATTTCTGGCCTGGATTCAGTCAGCAGTTGCCTTCAAATTTGACTCACAGTGAATGGGAGGATTTTGGTTTTTATACTTCTATTTTTATCATTTTTTTTTAAGTTCTTTAGGTGATGTTTAAATGGCACAAATCAGTGGTACGACTGATTTTGTGCGTACGTCAATTTAAGTGCACGCGCGCATGAACGCACGCTCGCATGCACACAAGTATATTTCAGACGCATTGATGAATATAATGAAGTAAATAAGAAAAATTCTTCTCACTAACACAGACAGTCCAAGGCCAACCCCTGTATTTCCAGTCAGTCAGTAATGGCTTTCTTTCATGATTTAAACATCAGTGATCTTCAGGAGTTATGAAATACATAATAAAGGTACTTTGTGTTCATGGGAATGAAGGTGTTAGTGTTTGACTCCTTGGGACTCAATAATATCAAGCTTTGAGCTCCGACTAAACCTGCAATAATTCTGTCTGCGGAGGAGGAATACAAATGAACTCTGCAGCAGTAAAGAAATAAACAGTATACTTAGAGGAAATAGTTTAGAACAGTATTCATATTATTTTTAGCAGGGCTGACCATTCTTATTTGTAAAAGGCTTGGTACCAGGGAAGTCTCAGTATTAGGAAACAAAATTCAACCTAAAAAACGAATCATGGGTCTTCAATCAGGACCAAAATCAGGAGAATAAGGTGCCCTACTGATGGACTAAAAGAGAAACAGGCAGCCAGACTTGGAAAACATTTGATACCCCTGTTCCGCACCTCCGTATCATGCCTCCCTCATGCTACACGCAGGCACAAGCATTGAAAACATACAACCGTCCCCGCAGACACCAGCACATGCTCTGTATGTACACACACTTATGCTCACTCACACGAGCGCCCACAAGCATGCTCAAACCCAAACACCAGCATGTGCACTGTATGTACACACAAGCATGGCCACACTCAGACAACACAGACACAAACACACCCATGCAAGAAGCCCCGGACTAGTTAACCAATCCAGCATGCCCGCCAACCAGAGGGGGTTTTTTGTCATGTTTCAACAAACAAATTAAAGTGTCCACCAGCGGTTTTGTCAAGTGTCTGTCCAATTAGTTGTCACATTTTGTTTTGGAGTAAAGACCAATGAAATCTCTCACAGCATTTCACAGAAAAAAAAAAGATCAAAGATCAATCTAGTCTCTGTTGATGCAGGGAAACCAACAAGTTTGGCTGAATTCAAGCCAGGGCGCAACAGTAATTTGAGAAACCTGAGTAATAAATATTTAACCTAGGAGAAAAGATTTTCAGTGACAATGGAGGTCAAGTGTACGGTAACCCCTTAAAAATCTAACTTTTCGCTTTTCTCTCTTAAGTAGGTTTAAAGCGAGATAAAGCATTTTTTTTTCATATTGTAGGACAATGTCCCACACATATTTTGTATCTGCAGGTCGCACCGCTTAACAGGAGCTAAATCAGACTTGTATTGAGAGAAATATTGAAACCCAGGATGTCATGTTTTTATGGCCACAGCCATTATGTCAAATGGAAAATATCTTGGTCTTGTACGTCATTTTCCCGGCAATTCAGCGGGACATATTTTGGGGTCCTCGGAAAACTTGCGATCCCCATTAGAATTTAAAGTAGGCCTGGAGTTCCACAGGTTTGAATACAGCAGCTCCATTTGTTGGACCCATATATGGGTTTGTAGGTTTTGTGTGAGAAAATGAGTTCAGTTAGTTTTGTTCATCGTTGGTAGTTTACATGATTAAAGCTATGTGCGCCCCTACTTACAGGTACCTCATAAATCTCATTGTTAAAAGCTGGGTTATCTAATCCATGTGTCTAACAACTACAAGAGGGTACTTGTGTTAGTATTTGCTCTGTATTAATTGCTTTTTTTAATTGTCATCACTGGCTGAGTCGCATATCTGTTCTTCTTGCTCGAACACAACTGACGTATGCCTCCCATATAGTAACATATTTGTTCTTGAGTGAGTGCATTTACATCCACACTAATAAAACAATCATTATCGGATTACTGGAGTCATCGGATTATTCAAATGGTCATGTAAACGGCAAAGTCCGATAATCATTATCAGATAAAGGTCGTTGTCGGTTTATGAGAAATCACACACCTCGCTTTTTTCCCAGTAATCCATTTACTCTGTGCATGTATACAGCAAAACCTGATTTCATTAATTTTTTTTTTATCTGCGCACGTGCGACCTGTGGCGGGCAGGAAGAGTGCTTGGAGAGAAATCGGCCATTTTACTGAAAAATATAAACAAGGTTTTTCCAGATATCGGTTTATTAAAGTGCATGTTAACGCCTCAGATCTGATTATAGCCATTTTCGGATTATTCCCAGTTACCGGATTATGATGCGCATGTAAACGCATTCACTGAGCTGAGTGATGCTTGTGCTACCTTGTCTGATGCGTCATGTCGCTCTTTTCAGTGACCTTATTCCATGCACTTAATTTATGTCACTTTTGATAAAATTACTTGTTATAAATATAATGAAATGGGAACAGAGAGAGAGAGGCAGCGACTCCGAGCTTCAGCTACTCCCGGAACGCACCAAAGAAGAGCGATTCTGCAAGGTCAATTATAGTCCTCCGCCAACACCACTGTTCCAATTGGCTATTTATGAGGAAAAATATATCTGGCTGTCAGAAAATAACGGTGAAAAATACAAACAAGAGCACTCAGAGAGCGCATACCTTCCCCAAGGGCCAACAGTCCAGCACCGTCTAGGATACGTGTGAGTAGCGTTATTATGCACCACCACGCAAGTAAATAAAAAATTCCTGGATCCAGAATTTCATTTTGATCACTTACAAAATCACTTCAAAGTTGGGCCAAGATACGCAAAAATGTGAAAATCTCACAAAAATGTGTCAGTAACTTTTTCCAAAATGTTGCAAACAAACAAACAAACCTACCCACCATCCGAAGGTGAAAAATAACCTCCTCGGCGGAGGTTTTAAATTCACACAAAATGTATCACCTAAAATTCATCAATGTGCAGCATTGCTAAGTTCAAAGAATTCAACTTCTGTCTATATCTCGGATGTTCAGAGGAGCCGAAGGGATTACGCAGAAAAATTAATACATTTGAATGCGAGAAAGCACTGATCTCAACTACTGGCCGAGTCTGGAATAGAGGGAATGGGAAATTAACTGATAAATCCCTGAAAGGCCTTTTCTGTAATGTCGAGTAGCCCCAGTAAATTGCACTTAACTTGCATCAGCCGACACAAAACTTCATTTAAAGTGTGCATATACGCGCAGTACACTGCATAAGGCTTACACTTAGATGCGCTAATTAAACCTAAGGCTGCGCACCACTTTCATATTCACATAACTCAGCATATTCTTAATATTCCTCTTAACTTTAAACAGAACATTACTGTTTACCCTTATTTAGTTTTCTGTCGAATAATGGCTTTACAAAGACTTGAAATGCTTTTGGGAGAGTTTAAAAAAAAATATCACTTTTATGGTCATAGGTTTTCTAAGGGCAGAAGCCAAAATAATGAACAACTTCAACTCAAATTGAAAAAGGGCCCGCCTATAAACTCGTTAATCTACACCGTTTTAATTCAGGTTGCGAAGACACAGCGGAAACAAATGGTGTGAGGCCATTTTGGCTCTTAAGTTCTGTTCTGTTCATCACAGTGAGCAGAGACGCCTACAGTGATGTCACGTCCTGTCGCGTCGAATCGCAGTCTTGAATGATCGAATTAATTCACGTAAGTATAATGCTTTTCTCTCTGACCCTTAAAGCTATTTACAGTGACTTGGGGAATCTCACCTTGACCAAAACCAATGTTTACTGCATACTGCAAACTGCACCAGTATATACTACACACTGCTCTCCATAGTACTTTATAATGCAGTAGCCAGTATGAGGCGATTACTGTTCTTGTGTATGACATACTGACATCCACAATGCAATAAAGATCACCTGGGTTTTTATGGCCAGTAATTTTTGCTTTCTGTCATACAGCGGTTCAGGAGGACATGCTGATAAATTTCACAGCAGTCACACACTGCATACTATTAGCTACTTTGGGCCACAATCGGTAATTGAATAGTACGTCGTAAGCCATTCCAAACATGGCCACAGTGAGCAGAGCTACCTCTTGCGATGTCACATCTGCTTCCGAGAGAATCCGCATGTGTGGCAATACATCCTCAGCACACCGATCCCAAAGCTGCTGGCAACTGGCCAACATCTGTCTGAAGTTGTTGAGCGCACAACAGCTTTAGGCGCTGTCATGGAGGAATGTCACAAAATAGAGACAGGCCGAAAATAAAGACTGGCCTTCTCAGCTGTTCCGTGTAATGAGCACCCTGTACTATCGCAGTGGATTCCTCACTCTCACCATGTGAACTAAAGTGAGGAGTCGGGCCTTCCTTGACAGGTGCAGGGAGTTTGGCTCTTTTGGTCTGTTTTCGACCAGAACTTGTCTTAAAGTTTTACAAACAATAAAAGGCAAGGGTTGCACTTTCTATGCACAAAGACAGTTTGACCTGTTAGTTCAGTCAGGTAAACTCATGTATTAGGACTGAACAAATTTATTGGCACATAGATGTAATGGCATTTTAGTTTGGCAGAAGGTTCTGCTCTGGAGGTCCTCTCTGCCATAGCATAGCATAGAACAGACTAAACAACTCCAGAAATTAGGTTGGGAGCAGAACTTATGAATCATCCCCCCCCCCCCCCCCCCCTCCTCATCAGGCAGAGCAGAACCAAACAGGTGGAGGCTGGGGTGGAGGTGGCAAGCGAAAAACATTTTGCACCTAGAATGCGAGGCAGTGAATTGGGTAGCAAAGGTGATCAGCTTGATTGAGCTTAAATACACCTACGTAATAGGTTCCTTGTTGTTGCCGCTCTGTGACTGGTGTACTCTCGCTGACGCAGACCACCACATCAGGTGATATAGAATGACTCCAGTTTCCTGCCTGAGCTGGTCACACTTATTTTTAGTAATTGAGAAGGGCCTTTAATTGTGAGCCAAAAGGCCGATGCTGATAGGGACTTGTCCAGCATACGTTTATGCACAGCCAGAGACAGCGGGGCAATCTGATCGCATTGGCCGACGCTAATTTTTATCAGCGTTCGCTATTGGCACCAATTACGGTGCATTTCACGTCGTTTCAATTATCCGAACAGCACGCCTGCAGACTGATGTTCACTCGTCGCATTCAGATAAGTCACCATGAAAACAGCAGGACGGTTGACTCAAGTGTTAACACGCTGAAACCCGACTGATGTTATTGTGATGGGAATAGAGAGCCAAATCATCGCATTATTGGGAGAGTTGATGGGCCTTAAGGAAAACGTTAAAAAACACAAAGTTGCGCAGTTTCTATCTTGCAAGGGCCGGCAATGGTATTATGTTCATTGTCACCGTTACAAAATGGCTGACAACAAACAGGGGATTAAATGTGTGGGTGTTGCTCTCATTCAAACTGAACAGGCTTTTGAGCATGAAAGAGCTTTGACTGCGCAGCATGTTTTGGGCATTGGGCTCTTGATATGACCGCACGGACAAGGATACAGAGTTAAAATGCAAGGAGGACACCACATAAATCATGAAAAATAACGCGCAGGCCACCCTCTTGTCAGTAAAACATATTAAAACTCTAATTCTGCACCTCTGTAGCGCATAAATATGTAAAACAGGACCCTGTTTCATCCGGAAGATAATTTACGACCAATGACATTTCACACCGCCCAATTTCACAGGACAGCAAGTCCAATTTTGCGGGAACGGGAAATTAAGATTAAAGACAAAACTAAATGCTGTTTTGAGTGAGCCCATGTAATGTCTGATTCACAACAAATTGCTGGAAAAATTTCCACCCCACAGGACCAGCCAAAAAGAAAAAAAAAAAAAAAC
The DNA here is from genome assembly GCA_029721435.1 of Gymnothorax reevesii. Taxonomy (NCBI): domain Eukaryota; kingdom Metazoa; phylum Chordata; class Actinopteri; order Anguilliformes; family Muraenidae; genus Gymnothorax; species Gymnothorax reevesii. The sequence goes on from CM056576.1 coordinate 10,567,843, forward strand.
AGGCCCTGCACAGCAGCACTCTAGCAGAGTAAGGATGTTCCAAAACGTTCTGATGTTGTTGACTATATTCAGAGAGGTTACTGTTTAAAAAAGGAAAATAAAGCTCACGCTTCAAAACTCATCCATGCATAATGAATGTATGCAGGTGGGGAAATTAAAATTCTCAAAAATAAATAGACGAGTAGTCGGGGAAACCAGTGATATGCACCCAGCGTGTCAGTTTCGTACCACTTCCTGAGGCAAAAGCATCTCAAATAAGACAGGGAGAGAGGTAGAGAGAATGTGTAAGGGGAGACTACGAGACAGAGAGATGGAGCTGAGCGACTGCGTTCGCGAAGCCGAGAGGCACTCGACAAAATGCTGACAGCATCGCGTGAACACCGCTGATACGTTTTGTCACTTTCCAAACAAGGCCTTTCATCCATTACTGAAGGTGAACTTAAAAAAAAAAAAAAAGTATAATATATTTCTGAATGTAAAGTAAGAAAAAAAGACCAAAACCGCAGACGTGAATTGTGAGGCTCTTTGATAGTTTATTTGAAACCCCAAACACCAGGGATTAAGGGCGAAATGAACGAAGAGGTTGAACGTGCGCGGAGCGGCCAAGTCTCCGCAAACGAAACGACCTGGGCCTGTTACGAGGTATATTTCTTCTGCCGCGGCCAATTTTCCCCATGAATAGAAAAGAGAAACCGCGCGATCAATCAATGTCAGTCTCGTTTTAACAAGCTATCCAGCACCGGCCATGTCAAGCAAGATGGCTGGCAAACGGTAATTTGTTAGACTTTTAAAGCCATGCTGAATATTTCATGTCTGAATATTAGGCTTCTGGAGCAGCTTGGAGGACGCATGCACAGGCCACTCCAAGGTCACAAGATCACAGATTGCCTGAGTGCACCGTTAATGGAAGGCTTGCCACTCGGGCTACAACTACAGCGGCAAACTGCCGAGATCCCCCATTAAGAATTGGATGAACTCAAGACAGCTTAGCTTTGTAGCAACCTCTGGTATGCAGTGTAAAGCACAGCTCGGAGATGAGTATTTTTATGAACAAAGTGCACATGACCTGAATTCATAAATAGGAAAGTAGCAATAATACATTTAGAGAGATTTTCAGTCCCATGACCATTGCACAGAAAAATAGTATAGAAAGTGCCAAAGAAGGTAGAAAAGGTTACTCTACCCTGAAGACACATAAAGTGGTCCTCCTAGCCATTGGTTTAATAATTGGTTCAACTTAGGGCTCGTAGCATAAACAGAACTTTGAACACACAGCAGGAGTCTACATTCCAGGACACATTTGGGAAAATCCCTAAAGCTGCAGTTGGTAAGTGTTATAAAAGTTACTTTTTGTCATTTTTGCTAAAACGGTGACTGTGTACAGACAGTAGTACATAAAACTAGTACTCTGTCATTAAAAAAAGGCTCCTTTAAATCCACCTACTGCCCCTACTGCAATTTAAAAGAATCATTCAGACCAAGCAAAAAGAACCAATCAGAGCCAGGATGGTGTCTGACAGCTGTCAAACAGTGCACATGCACGCACAGGTCAAGCACAAATCTCCAAGAGAGGGTTCAGGAGCTTAGAGAAACTAATGGTGCAGTAACAGCCATCAGCGAGGAAAGAAATACCGATGCCTCCGTTACCGACAACAGCACACACGGCTAAGACAAGAGGAAGAAGCCAGAAGAAAAAAACACAAAAGAAAGAATTAGACAAAGGAAAAGCCCGGGATAAAACCAGAGTGAACATCGGAGTGGCTTTTCAGAGTTGGAGTGAACTCCGTGATCTGCAATGATTAAAAACCGACTCAGAGTTGGCGACTTTTCTGCTTGACAGGTAAACCCCAGTTTTATTCTTTGATTCATTTTTGCTCCACAATGCTCTGCAATTAAGCAAGTTGGCGTCGTTCACATGCACAGCTGGTACTAACCCCAGCCCTAACCAGCATCAATTCATTTTCGCTCTGCAAATAAGCGAGTGAACGTCGCTTACAAGCACAGTCGCTGTTCAAATAGTCAGCGTCTTGTAATTGTTACAGTACTTCGATGTGCATGTGATGTTACTGTAATGTTGCAGTCAAGCTAACTTTAGCTTGTTTCCGATGCTAGGGCTAATGTGGCGTCGTTTTATTAGGAAATAGCAGAAAATATCTTTATGAAGTGACCTGTCTTATCGGTTGTGTTGTTGTCCTCATAAATATGTGGAACGTTTCTGTGCTCGCACAGCTAAATGCTGTCATACATGGTTTACTTGCCATTCAGCAGGATTCACAACAGTTTCTGTACTCAGAAAAATGGGTAACTTACTGAAATAAGTCTGTGCTGAGTTTTTACTGAGTACATACTGCTGTAGATTACTTTTCATGTCGACATGATTTATTTCTGCTCGTTTGTTGGCCAGCAATGTTGACTGTTCACAACAGTAATGTCAAGCCTTGGCAACTTAGCAAATAATGTGAACTTGCAAAATCTCTCCACAGTCGCATGCCAACAGCTCGCATGCCTTTGCATGCACGGCAGCCTCCTCTGGAGGAGGGTCTTAGGGGAGGAGTGGAGAGGGAGGGGGAGGGATCTGAAAGTTGCATTTTTTTCAAATTTTTATGCCGAGTCCTCTCTCCCTCCTCAAAGTTACCAACTGCAGCTTTAAAGAACAAAAATACTTTCACTGGACCTATAGATTGGAGGTTTGCTAAGAATTGGTGTCTAGCTGTTGCTGTTGGCGCAGTGTTTCTCTCCCATTGTTAATTCCTTCTCCTAAGAACTCGTTTCTACAATCTACCCATGAGAGACAAGCACGAGCTCTCCTCCAGGATGTGTAATGTTAGCGGCCTCTTCTTAACACTCTGATCTCTACCGGCCATACTCACAAAGCCATTAATCAGTGAAACACATTTCACCAACAACCAAACGAGCAGACCATGAGAACCCATTCAACCAGCAGGGGTTGCTTATGCGTGATGATGTGCTATTAGCTAACTCAGTGTAACCCACAACTTTTCCTGAAGATCTACCATCCTCTATATTTCCATTCCAACCACAGTTTAGCACACCAGACTCTAACGATGAGCGATTCAAATGAGACCTCTGAGTGTTGAATGAGGTGCGCTTTTTAGGGATGCAGTGAAGAACTAAAAGACCATTGATGTCCCGAAACTGGGCGGGTCAGCACTAAGCTGATTGACACATTTCCTGTTTTCGGTGGAAGTGTATGGAGTGTTCTGGAAATTTAAGAGCTGGGTTACCTCTGAAACAGTGAGTGTAACAGCTCAGGAATAAATGGCGCACAATCCTATGAATCTCAACAGCAATTAAGCCGGGAATTGTGCATGGATCGTGTGTGTAGAAACTATAGTGGGTACCCTCCCTCAAGCCGAGTATGGGCCCCAATATACAGCGGTTAAACAAAAGAGTGCCGGACTTAACACTTTCCCCACCATTGGCGAAATTTTCTCTCAAATATAACGGAACACTTCCCTGCTGTTGACGAGATATACCACCGATCAACATTTTCACTGCTACATGGTAGGGGGGCGCTGTTAGAGATCTTCGAACAAAAATAGGTGTTGAAAGATCAGTGAATATCATTAAAATACTCCAGCGGGGAAGGTGTTAAGGGCATTCTGTCACGGCTGGCGTCGACACTGATCAGATTCGACAGCAGACTGTGAGACCCATCGCTGCATTAGAGCCATGGCTTAAACGGATGAGCCACACAGCTGTCCCTGTTAGCAATGGAACATACAGAATGTGGATAATACCGTTATTATTAGCGCGCCTTTGCCTTTCAAAAATAATGCGACAGCCACCAACACGCACATAACAAAGCTTTATACGGTTAACAATGCCAAAGTGCAACATAATACTAATGATAAAATCCTATAAAACTATACATCGAAACAACATTAAAAAAGTAATTTAAATTATATGCAGTATAATTTCTTTAATAGTTAGATTCATATATCCTTTGACCTACTGCAGTTCTTCTCAAACCTCTCCTGCAGTACCACTTATCCTGCGTGTTTAGAGATGCCTCCAAGCTCCAGCACAGCTGATTCAGGTCATTATCAACTCCAGTATCCAATTCGATAAAAATCGGATCATTTGAGTCACTTGCGGTGGAGCAGGGAGTCATCTAATACATGCAGGGCAGGTGGTCGTCCAGAAGGGCTTCGAGAAGCACTGATCTAATGCAGTCATTTAAATGCTAACTTCATTGACTGCAATTTGCATAGATGTTTAAAGAAATACTGATGAATTAAAGGAGCTGTGTCACGATTGCTGCACATGCTCAGAATTTACAGCCCAAGAAAGACAATCTACCTCAGTGCAAGTCATAATCTGATTCCATCCATGCCAATCTACCTTCGTATTGCATTTTATTTATATATTTTAGTTACTGCAACATTTTGTTTTTTATTTTAGTGTTCTATGGAAATTCAAGGGTTCAAAGTGCTATTTTAAGCTTTAACCAAGGGATACGAAGACTGTATGCTGGTTGGCAACGCCAGTACTCATACAGGAAGAAAAAAACCTTCTCGATTTTGACTTGCAGTTGAGCGGATTTACTTCATTCAAAGTTTTGAGCGTGCACAGTAATTGTAATTGCACCTTTATATGGAGATGCAGAGGGCGATCAGTAATTGTGTTCAAATTTTAGATGCAAAAATGTGCAGAAAACTCCAGAATTATTAACGGTGAGTAGACTTGATATGCAGCACTGTCCCATCTGTGAGATGTAAAGGTATGGGGATAGTGTGAACGGTACTGTTGTTTTTAATACCCTGATATCTGTCACCACATAACACTGTTTTACCAACGGCTGTCACACCTTTCAGACGAGTTCAATTTGTGAGCAGCGACAGCCAAGATATTCGCGAGTCAACACCTTGGTGTTAGATCAATGTGCACGATAACAGTATCTCTGACACTGATATTCTGCAGACAAACTGCGCAGACACCTGGTCACCGTACTGCCTCCGTATTGCCTATCAAACGCTAAGATGTCACACACAGGATTGGCTGTTTTTGCTTCCTTTACTAGTTGAATCCCAGCACTGAAAACTAACACAATTCACTGTACTGGTGCATAACCCCGCGAAAATTAATATACTGCAAACAGGTGGAATAAGTAATTAAACACGCTTATATTAGCACCACTGGCTATGCAGTTAATAGAAAAAGGTGACCCTCTTGATGAAGGAATCACCAAAGCCATTTTGCATGTATTACATGAATATTTAATAGCACTATGTTTCGGTTTTTCCCTTTTTTCTCTCCCCCTAATGGCTCGTGTGTTCATTAGTCAACACATTTTTCATAAAATCGATCTCAAACGGTTATTGCGCATGACGGCAGGAAAGCAGTGCGGTTTCATTTAAGGGACCGTGCGAATTTAACCCTCTAATGCAGGGGTGTCAAACTGACCTGTAAACGGGTCAGGAGCCTGCAGGTCTTCGATCCTACCAAGCAGAAGCTCACCTGAAAGCACTGATTTAATCAACTGATCTAGGCCTGCACAACTGAATAGTTGTATCAGGTGCGCTTCTGCGTTGTTGGAGTGAAAACCTGCAGCCTCTTGAAATTTTCTAGGTTTTACAGCTTGGTATCTGAGAAATCTGAAATGGAACACAAGGTACCTAAATTGCCAAAATGGAGAAGCCACCTAGACATTCCTCTCTAATTCTGCTCTGATTGACCTGATCAGAATAAACTTTGGCACAGATAATAATGACATTCTGTGCTGTAATTTTTAGAGGTTTCAGGCTGCAACTCAACAAATTTACAAGGGATCAAAGTAAAACTTTGTTAGGTGCAAAATGAGATCTTCCATTTACACTGTGTTCCATCTCCATTTACTCTGACTCAGTGACATATAAACTGATTTTTACACCAGGTATGAAATCCCAAATGGTTTTACCTTTATTACGATACCAAGATGATTCAAATGGACCATGCAGTCGCAGAGATATACTCATTTCATTTAGGGCTTGCCATTTTCAAAAAAGAGGCTCGGGGCTTAAGGGGTTAAAGTCTTCACTGCAGTTCATTCCTTGTCAGGAGTCGCGTTGATCAATTTACATCTGTGCAGAGCTCCTCGTGTGCCTTTTGTTTATTGCTTCTTCACGATTGTTTTGCCCGACCTCGAGTTGGGCATTGTCCCTCTGTTCCTGTTTCGCCTATTTGGATTTTGACCCATTTCTGTCCGACCACGTTTTCTGTTTTTGGATGCCCTGTGTATGACCCTCTGCTCTGGATAACGGCTAAAATTTTAGCCTACTGTCTATGTACCATCGCACTTCTGATTTACTGGTTTTGACCCCGGCCTGTCCAGTCGACCTCGCTTTTTGGGTTTCATTTTTGGCTTGGGAATCCTTGTGTCCTCTGGTCCTGACCCATTTTGTAATAACGGCTCATGATTTTTGGATTATCCCTGAGTTGCAACTGGTTCCTCTGAGCGCATCATCGCACTGATGAAAACAAGCACAAAAACTTACATTTCAATACATTAATGTGATATTCATAACTCCTGACACTAAATCCATCTAAGGGCTGTCTAAGTTTAGTTTGTTAGTTTGGACACGCTCCATAAAGTACCGAAATCTGTTGAATGCGAGTCAGCATACAGCTGTCTAACGAGTGAAAGTACACAAATTTGCAATTGAGTTGCAGTGCCATGTGTTGATAGCAGGCCCTTTGCAATTCATACTGTAGCTATTGTCGCGTGATTGTTTTATACCTAATGATGGAGGAGCAGGGTGAAGAATCTTCTGATATGGAGGTATTTGAAAAGTCGTTAATATTCATCACCGCGAATTGTGTCTAGTTTTGTTTGGGTAATAATATGCATTTATTTGAGTCTTTTTCATTGTTAAGGTTATTTAATTCAGTTTTCATTGTGTTTCTGTTTCTCTCTCTCTCTCTCTTTCGTTCCATTTTTTGATCGTTTACCTTTGACCTTGATTGTTGAGACACCCATTTATGCTCCCTGCCTGAATCTACCTTCCCTGTATCTACCTACCTGATCGGTGCCTTGTGTATTTAAGCCCTCAGTTTTACCTTCCCTGTGTGAGTCTGTCTCCGTCTATCCTGCGGTTACTTGAGAGCTTCTTTCAGAGTATGGTCTTGTGTCTGATTTTTATTCATCCCTGGTTTTCGAGTTTGGATGGTGTTTGGTGTCTTTTGCTGTCTGGTTTTTGGATCCTCTGCCTGTTTTGTGACCCCACCTCTGCCTGGTGTTACTGTGCTATTATTCACCCTCTGGTTTTGAATCAAAAAGTGATAGACCCAGATTTTTGGAAATAAACACTTTTTTTGCCATTTCTTCACTATCAGTCTGAATCCATTCACTGTTCTGTCAGCATCAGATGGAGAACCACACTCCAGGGGTCAGAAAAAAGTGCAACCATGTTTATTTCCAGCCATGGGCTCAGTAACTTGATCTAAAATCACAATGATATGCTTGCAGGAGCCTTCAACTTTATCATCATTCTGAACATGTCTGGCCGGACTAATGTAAGCTCCTGATTTCGACTACAGAATGTCCACATCTCACTTCTAACTGAAACTCAAATAATACAAATTGGGGGATAATTTAGAAAGTCAAGTTGGGGATTATGAAGGACAAAGAGGAACAGCCCACCACTTTGGACCATAGAGTTAATAAACCTGTTGAGTAATATTTAATGGCTACAAAAAGTCATGAGCTTGGTTCATTACCTCACTCAAACAGTGGATCCAACGGCACAGTGTCCCCATCACGATACTGCCAGTGAGGCCTGATTGTAGCATGGAGAAGATCGACCCCAAGAGGCTTCATAATCGCACTTCCAGCGACAAATAACTTTTTTCCATGTCTCCCAAACAAGTGTGCCCACTGAACCAGCTTACACCTGCTTAGCTTAGAACTATTTTGCAAACTACTGAACACGGCTGCCAGCACCACACAGCCTGCATATTTAAGCTAAGTGCTCAGCTATGTCTGACTGTCGCCTCTCGCTTCCCGGCTCTTGAAACTGAATGAGCTCCGTCGACGGCAGAAGTGGCTTAATTTGTTATCGTGCTGTTTTTTGGCGAGGCATAACAACCTAACAAGCTCATTTTTTCTCAGGCAACAAAAACTCATGTAGATCAAAATTTGTCAGTAAAAGTAATCTACTTTTTACACAGTTCAGTTTGTTTTTCTTTTCCGAGATGTGCAAAAATGAGTTGTTTTGTGGGTATTGATTGTGATATGCAGACTGAATTTTCTCCATCTACAATATTTTTTTTTTTTTACAATATCAAAGAAAAGAATGCATTTGGTTTCAAAGTACAAAGGATAATAAGAGAGCCATCCTCTTGGCCTTATTTTAAAGCTGTTCTTTTGGGGTAATTCCTTGCATGTGCATTAATACTAATAAACATCATAATGCAAACACATCTGTGCTTTACATAATCAATCAAACGAAAAGGGCACCAACAAGCAAACACGAAAGCCGTTTTCAGAATGACGGTAGCTGATCTGACATTCCCGCACAGGAGGTTTTTGCATGAAATAACGACGGTACATTTAACCGTGACGGCCGTGCATCAGGCCCCACACAGCCGCCAGACTGGAGCTGGCACATGGCGTTAGCGTGATGGAGCGCCCGACCTCGCTCACCTGGTGCTGGAGCTCGTTCAGGAAGCGCAGAGACCGTGTGTTCGTCTTCATTATCCACGAGTGCGTCTCACCCGCCGAGCTGTACACCAAATTTCTTACCGGGTCGCAATATGATTTCCCTCCGACACGACTTCAAGTATAAGCACCAGTCAATACGTGGTTGGGTGTAAACACTGCTGGCGGCTTAATTTTTTTATTTCACCCTCTCTTGCGCTCTCTCTCTCTATTCTGAATCTCTCTCCTGTTCTATGCGCCTGCATCTCTCATTTTCCTTTCCTCCTTTTCATCTTTCTTTCACTCTTATATTTTCTCATGTAACTCATTGGTTTCTTCTCTCTCTGATTGTTATGCTTTGTAATGCTATGGAAGTTTTGCTTTTAAACAATGTCCCAATAAAGTGAGTTTTATATCTCAAATATCTCGCTCCCTCTCTCACTACATTGGTCAACTCACTCTCCCTCCCTCTCTCTCTCTCTCTCTGACTTGTCCACAGTCGTCTCTTGAGCGGCGGGCGAGAGAGCGATGGGTGATGGGAGGGAGGAGAGGAGATAGCTGACTGGCAGATCCTGTTTTTTTTTTTTTTCTTTATAGATGGTGGACAGTTCAAAGGCAGATTTAATCCAAAATGAATATTTTGAAAATAGGCTGCTCCATTTTGCCCATCATAGCCGGAAATTACCTCGGGCTCGCATTTTCACCGACAGCCCTGGTTTAATAACTTTGACTACTTCTAGATTACCATCGCCGTAAGCTCAAAGCTGGCCAAAATGCACCAGCATTACACCCGTTAGCTTTGCACATATATACGAATAATGACATCATGAATAGCCTCGGAAAGCGCCTTTCCAGCAGCCAAATACTGCTGAAAATTTGCCTTGACTCTAAATGCATCAATCCCAAAACAAATATGAAAAACGACCAGATTTTAACATTTCAACCAACTTTTCCACTCGCAATCTTCCAGTGCTCTCCGCACTCATCTTCCTCATTCCCATGATCCTCTCTGTTTTGCTCAACAAGAGACATCTGAGGACGAGTCGGCCTCTCTCCTCTTTCACTATATTAAGCTACTCTTTCGATCAATCCTCTGCAAAGAAAAAAAAAAAGAAAACAAAGAGACCCTTTGGCAGTTCCTGACTCGAGACAGACGGCAGACAAAGTTGAACGGCTGTTCCCGCCATTCAATAGTTGTCTGTTCTCACACATCGCACAATCCGTGTATAATATTTAATTCTGGCCCACAGCTCGAAACGTAGTCTCAACATGCATTAACCATACACTGCATATTGGTCGCGCTTGATGGAGGATCATACCCTGCAAACTTTCTAAAATATGTATGATAAGGGTCGGCAAGTAACCATACAGCACTTGGAGCAGAAGCACTGACCCAGGATCAGGCTATATCCCTGACAGCTAGACGGTTGAACCAGTATTATCCATCGCGAGTGCATTCCATGAGCAGACGATATATTGTGGTTTAGGGGGTACCAGCAGCTTGTAGGGGCTGTCGTACCGACAAAATTACATCCTCCAAATTTATCCCACGACAGGCGAATAGAAAATAAATGGCCACACGGGCCGCCTTCTGCGTTTTTAGGACTTTTTACTGCATAACAACAGTTAAGATTCTCCAGCCATGGTACAAGGCACACAAATCAGTTTTTTTTTCTCCTCTCAAAAGGTTACAGTGGGCTATTTCAATGAAATGATAAAGCGTGCTTCAATTAGGGTGCAAAATAAGTCCCAGGGACTTAATTAAAATGTGACATTCGTGTTTAAGTGGGGAGAGGCACTGCAATGAGGGCACACACAAGTACATAAAGGCCGTCCTGACTGATAAGACTACAGGCGTCTGCAGCGCATAAAAATGAGCCTGTCATTCACAAGGGGCGGGGGCTGGGGGCAATGTAAAATGACCAAAACGGTCAAGCGGCGGGAAAAAGATTTCTCATAATGAAGCCGTCTGTCTTTGGAAGTCAGCATGAATCAAACCCAGGCGATTGGGGAAGGGGTGGGGGGGGATTTAGACGAAACAAATTAGATTCACGAATCTCTCAGAACGTGAATCTTGCGAGGCACGGCTCTTCTGCGACCCCATGGCATTACGGCTCGTGTGGCAGGAAACCGCAGCTGTTATCGGGGTCAGTTTTTTTTTATATCAAATGCAGAGCATAGCGCTCACGGTGCTTTCCCAATAATCGCCGCGACCCGGTCTCACGAGCGCAAATTAACCTGCGGCGTGTCCTTTGGAAAACAGATTGCTTTGGATTTACAAATAGGCGATTTAGCATGTAACGGCCGAGACCTGTACCTCAGTTATGCTGAAATGCACGTTTTTTTTTTCTCGTAGTGGGCGACGCTAAACAAATAAGCTCCGATACTTTCGGTGGCAGATGCTATTTTTCAGCCGCGGGCTGCATTAAATGATGCTCGCAGTCAAGTTAGCACTGTGCTCATCTCAGGGGACCGTGGTGAGTCTTTCCAAGTTCATAAGCTATGAATTATGAGCTTCTGTGACCTTATCGGGTCCAAGAAACCTTGGGAAAATGTCAAACCTAACAACAAATTGATGTATATAACCCAAAAACAGACACACATACTCAGTATTCAAGCACACATCCTTGCATACACACACAAATACACAAGTAAATACTTGTAAATCACATATGTAACATACTGTGATATGCATGCTAATTCTACATACAGGCTGTCTGCACACCCATTCCATCAATAAGTATGAAAGCTATAGTGACACAGCGAGCACTATAGCTGTTGGATTATGAATTATGAACAGGACATTAAGTGTATGGCCTAATTTCAATGGGGCAGCCATTGCGCAGCCAATTATAATGTATTTCAGCTTGTGCTTACCAGACCCTCGTTAAACCCAAGTCCAACAGGAAGAGACATGGTGCTCATCATGAGTATTTCTGCCTTAACCCCTCAAACTCTAACTTTTCACTTAAATTTTGCCTTGAGTGGTTTTAAGGTCAAGAGAAGCATTTTTTTTCATATGTAGGACAATGTCACACACATATTCTCTATTTGCTGGTAACAGTTCTTCACTGAAGCCACATCGCACTTATATAGCGAGAAATACTCAAACCCAGGGAGCCATGTTCTTATGGCCACAGCATTACATCGAATGAAAAATATCTAAATCTTGAACTTTATTTTATACACATTTCCCTGTAATTCAGCAGGACATATTTTGGATCTTTGGAAACTTTAGGATCTCCACTAGAATCAGAAATAGGCCTGAAGTTCTGCAAGTTTAAATACAGCAGCTACATTTGACGGACTCATATATGAGTCCGGAAGCTTTTATGGGGCCATAAAACTGGACCATAACACTAAGCCATGGGCCCTGAAGCAGCAAGCTCACTCGGGCTGGAGTACCAAGTAAGAAACTAGAGCTGGAGGCAGTGGGCAACCCACACTCTCATTAATCCAGCTATTTAAGTTCACCTTCACTTCACTGTAACGCACCACCTTTTTACAGCAAACAAAATGGCCGCCATCCACTGGGAAAAGCCCCACAGAGGGGAGACGTGCCACTTCCTGACTCACCCTTCGCCGCTCAAAGGCTTACAGCAGCGTTTCCAGAACTTTCTTAATTACTCACTCAGGGCCTCTCACCGATACGTGTACCTTTATTTACCGTGCATTCAATACACTGTAATCGCCATGCACAACGACCATGGCGGCACCGGTAAAGTGGGTGGCACTGTTGCCTCAAAAGGAACGAGTTGTGGGTTTGAATTTAAGCTTCAGCAAGTTTCACCTAATTTTTTGACTGGGAGTCCTCCAGTCTACTCCCACAATCCAAACACAGGCAGTGTAGGCTAATTAGGCAATTACCCGTAGATATGTGTATGGTGAGTGATCCAATGCACTGGCAAAATATCTAAAAGGTACGTTTCAGCGCTTTTGTCCTGAGGAAGAATTAGTGGGGTGGATAATGAATAGGTAGATGGAAAGGTATGTATATATGGCAACCATACTTAGGCAGTGAGCAGTAACTTGTGCATAGCAGAGCAAGGACCGATTTGTTCCTCATGTATTTTTTTTTTGTTTGTTTGTTTTTACCTGAAATACATCTTATGACAAACAGCACATCACAAGCAAACACAGCTGTCTCTGACAGATGACTGAGACAAGTGCTGATTTGTGTGATGTTGGGATGTTTATCTGACCTGGTTGTGAACTTTATCAAATATTTACTGGGAAAATATCAGTGAGGAATAAAATATATGCTAGTACAGTGCATGACTCATCTCTAAGACTTGCTGAAATTAGGTAGACACGCAAGTAAATTATCATTAGACATAAAATAAGCAGATTTACTCGAAATGTGGCACCCGCAGCAGTTTCACTTTGTAAGTGCGTACATTCATTTTCATAATGCATGCTAACGAGCATTTCTTAATGCCAATTTTCATCATATCTCATTTGAGGAAGAAATCATTAAAGGGAAACTTTTGTTCCATCTTTCTTTGGAAAACTTGGGCTTTCAGATGAGATGATTGAGATCTCAGGGGACAATGTACTTCATGAAGTTCGATATGCTGAGCATGGCATCCATCTAAATATTCATCCATACATTATCGGACCACGTTATCGCTGGTCAGGATCGTGGGGGGAAAGGATATGGATGCTTGACCTCATCCAGAGAAGGTTGCTGTAGTTGTAAATGTTGTCTTCTTTGCCTGTGGTGCAGTTAAGCAGGCAATGTTGCTTGGTTCTCTGGTATGTAGAAACCTCAAGTATAATACTTTGCCCATGTTAAGTGCTGACTGTTAAAATTTCATTGTGTTTATCTGTAATGTTCCTGTAATGCGTTGGCAGCACATATTGAAATGTTATGCCAATAAAGCATTTTGAATTGGAATTTGAACCAGAAGCTGATTGATTGGCATAAAAGCCACACTAACACTTACGAGATAAGGTGGAATACACCCCTGACCTGTGCAGCCGTTCCACCCTGTGAGAGACAGAATAACATGAGCGCTATAAAGCGATTCCCTTTTATATATACTGCAGGAGAATCAAACCCTCAGCTTTAACAATGTTCTCAATACGTGACATTTCACTTGATATTATTATGAAATCCTCACCTTATATCAGTTTATATCACCGTAAGCTGCAGTGTGCTTTGGGTAAAAATATTGTGACATTTGTTGGGATTGCTTACTTACTTCCTCTGCCTTCTGAAACTTTTGAAAATCTGTTTATTCAGAAGCTTTGCGTTGTTTATATAGACGGCAGATTTTCTGACACCCACCGCGAACTCTGAGCATATTGAATGAAACAAGGTTGCCACTGTCCTCATCCTATTTTTGTTTTTATTATTATTATTATTAGATGTATGGAAAATAAGTGTTTCTTGTTTCACACTCGCAAAGGGAGAGATTGTAAGCACCGTCCGTAAGGCTTTGGGAGACAGAGAGAGCTGTACTGTGGGTGCGTCCTACCCATAATGCACGCAGACTAGATAATGACGGCGACACCTCTCTCGCACAGGTGAGCTGAGGTTAAAGGCATTAAAATTCAGTCAGCATCTTGTCGCGCATTATATCACTGACAACTATATTGCAGCGCACCTTTTCAGAGTCACATCTTGGGTGATTGATATAAGGGACAAAACATTAAAATTTTGCGCAGCAGGGCCACATTTGTAAATAATGCAGGTCTGTTTAATGTGCATTTCTGGGCCAAGAGATGGAATATACAAGCGAGGTGGACATAATTATTGAGAGATATATCCAGCAGAATACATCCTTTCATTAAATCACACGCTCTCACTCACGCACACAGTCACTCACCCATCCATTCACGCACTCACTGACACACTCATGCATACACTCACAGTCACTGATTCACACACACACTCGCACAGTCACTCGCTATACCACTGATACATTCACGCCCACACACACACACACATACACATTTACTCGCTCGCTCAACCACAGACACACTCACTCACGCACACACTCTAGTCACACAAATACACACACACACACACACACACACTAACAAGGCTAGTTTAAAAAAAGCATCTCATAAAAAACAATTTCAATACAACACATTAATCCTCAGTTCAAAGCAAGGCACAAAAGTCTATGAATAACCTTCTGCCCATCAGTATAATCTAAAACCTGCTTCACTCAGTTTTTTTGACTCAGATATTTGTCCAAACCTTTTACTTCAGGTGAGCTCTGTGTAATAAGATAATGCGACCAATGACAAATAGAGCAGTTTCTAAAGAAGCCAGCCCCACTTCATGACCCTGTTCGGCAGGGACACGATTATTAGAACAGACAGTGTCTGAAGTCTGAATCCGTCTGTGTCAGTAAGAGGTCTGTCTGCAGCCTCTCTGTTCTTGAGGACAGTGATGCACACAATTCATACCCAATACTTGAGTTTTTTCAGTTCTTTCTTCCTCCTTCATGATCTACCCACGCGTCATCTGTATGGATGCCTTTTCTAACCTACGGACCGATCTATAATTCAAATACCTTCAATTTATGTGGCTCAATTAACAGCAGTAGACGCATATTGTCATGATGATGACTGACAGCGATTGCCTCTCTCTGCTGGTCGGCGAGCAGCACTTATGAAAGGGAGCCTGTCGTGTCGGTGGTTTCAGGTTTTTTACGGCCCGGGGAAGAGTGATCAGATAAATTTAGAAAGCATTCATAAGCCACTCTGATGTCTGAGCGCATAGGCTTTTATAGCTACAATATGCAGCAACGCCGAGTTTGATTCTTTGTGCAGGACATACATCTTTGTTCACTGGTGATTTCGAAGACAGGTTTCGGCATTAGATTGCCAATTTTGCGGTGACCAGTCTTCAGAAACTGTTGTTATCAGGCCAGTTCATGAGGTCAGAACAACTCTGAGACCATTATCCCCTCCCCCAATCCTGGCAAAGAAGTATGATGAAACAATCACCTCTTAATCGTCCAGTTAAATATTCAAACTGTTATCTGGGGCATGCAATTAAATTTGAGTGCAGAGCCGCCGTTTGGAATATCAGCGGAAGCCACACTGAGAAACTTAGCACAGGAAACCCCAGGGAGCAAAAGTTATAATATCTACATCTAGAAGTACAGAAATCTAGGTTGAGAGACATTTTATGTGAGCAGACTAGCAAAAGCCATAATTTACATGACTGGAAGTGCAGGGATCTTGGTTGGGAGACATATTCATACGCACAGACTATAAAAACCCATAATTTACAGGACAGGAAGTGCAGGGATCTAGACTGAGAGGCATTTTGATATGAGCAGACCTCCAAAACCCATAATCTACATGACTAGAACTGCAGGGATCTTGGTTGAGTGACATTTTCATACGAGCACACCAGCAAAAGCAACAATCTTCACGACTAGAACTTTCAGTTGAGAGACATTATGATACTATTAGCAGGCTACGTCAACCTCAATATAGCCCAGGTGGTCAAAGCTACCTAAATGTAGGTTACATCCTAGCCGGCTCAAAACCTTCCATATTTCAACCAAATGTGGCCAGGCTCCCTCCTAAGGCCCATGTGACCTCCCATTTGGAAGTATACTTTTTGTCAAAGGTTCGCTGGGAAGCCATAACCCTAAAATCGAGATATTTATGCAGCTAAATTAGGCAAAAAGTGTCAAAATGACAAGAAGTTCTGTGCTAGAATGACATCTCTCACTTGACGCGATGGATTCAAACAAACAGTCAGCAGAAACAAGCAGCTTTCTTCTTCTCGGCAATGTTGCATGATGCAATGCAGACGTATATAAATAAACCGCAGGAGTGAGCTCAAACCGACAAATGCATGCCCTCTGCTGTCGCGAACTCTGTCTTTCGAGGCTAATCAAATTAAGCCTAAAACCGATATTATTCCGTTTCTTCCTGGCCTCGGCTGAAATACTAGGCTGGACCATTGTCTGAATCGAAGCTAGACTTCATTTCAATGCATTTTTCTCCGAGGAAGCGATCTGATTTTAGTTGACATGTTTCTTCGATTAGCTTTGGCTATTTGGTCATTTCAGCGTTGATCATTTTGCTGCCTACAGAGTTTTCGTGAAATCAAAAATAGACAGCTGAATGTAATTGTAAGTGAAAGTAACAAAGACTAATGCTTTCGTGAGTAGGCTACGGGGCAGAGGCTTACCAACAGTACACCATTAGCCTCCATCCGTTAGCCTCATATTTTTAGGGAGCTCTGGTAAGTTAGAACAGGGACCATGTTCAACTGCTAACGGGATTGGCGGGGTATTGGCTCTGGAGGACCCATGGGCGTAATACACCGGTTCTTGTCAAATTCTCCTTAAGAAGCCCGATAGATACTACTTGTATTATACTAGCTGACTCAGGTCCATAACTGTCATGAGGAAAAGGTACTTGCTTATAATGGTGACTGCTGGCTAACCAAAGCAGGGCTCCCCAAACTAAGGTTTTGCGATTATGTGGGTCCGGAAGCGCAATCGTGTAAAATTGGCAAAAGACCGAGTATGGTATTGGAATTCTAAACTCAACACATGTACCTCGAAATTTTATATTCGTAATTAATAATATGGACTCAAATTAATCGTAACTGTTGTGCCATTGTGCCCTGTTCTAACGAACGGAGATGTTGATCAGTGCTTTCTTTAGGGTCACACCAGAAAAGAAGAACGCGCCGAGCCTTCGCCTCCTGCTGTGTCTGTTGTTGGTATTGCTGTGAGGGTTTACAGTCACAGAGATATACAGACACACAGCCACATCATAATAATTATTTCCAGTGTTACACATTCAGCCGCATACTCGACACTAATGGTGGCTAAATCCTTGCGTAAAAGACTGTTGTTGTACCCTGACGACAGGTATATTTAACCAGCATTTCTGCAGTGCACGGTATTTTCAGCTTGGTAAATCGATACCAACTTAAAAATCAGTTTAAGTCACCCTGGATAGGGGTTTTTACTGAAAGCCTGCCTCTTCACAGCAGCAGCTGGGTAGCTACTGCCACAGAGCATTCCCCAGCAGGAAGCTTCAGCTAACAGCCAATGCTGGAAGTCAGTTAGGGAAAACAATTACGTTTCTCCTGCTCGATGTTTCTGCATCTCTAGTCGACTTTAGCTGGCAGGATCAAATGGGCTCAGTATTAACCACTGACAATGGCCTGCCTTCGGACACTAAAAAGAATTGCCACATTATTATGTATGAGCATATAATCTAGGAGCTGTTTGAAAAAAACAAGACCACAAGATAAAAACGGTACCGAGTAAAACCAAGAGGCTCATAACCCATGAACATACACTGAAGTAAAAATAGATGCTCAGGTTTTACTGCTTAGTTACCACCAAAAACTCAGGTACGAAGCAAAAGTAATATATAGTGTCACTTCATATTATTGACAACATTCTAATTGGGACTGCTATGGTGGGGCTGCATTACGATTCCTGTTTAATGCTTCCTCAAACGCATACACAATAACCCCACTGAAGCAAAACACAGTGATCTAATGTAATATTTCTTTATTCATCCTAATGTAATCAAATCAAATCTCATTGCGTCTAATCCATTCTGATCTGCTTTTTCATATGTCAAGGTTCAGTTGGTTATTTCAGAGGCGTTTATCACTAATGAATTTGCTGTTGGGCAGAACTAGCCTAAGGTTTGTTTAGCATTCTGTTCGTTTTAATTTTTGTGAAATTATACCATTACTCTCGGACTTCTTGTCTACAGCAGCGGTTCCCAAATTTGGTCCTGGGGCACCTCTGTGTTTACTGATTTTTGTCACAACCACAATTACAATGTCAGTGATTTAAAGAGTTGTTAATTGTTCATAATTGCACCATTCAATACCTAACCCTGGATAATTTGTTTGTGTCTGCCTTCGTTTGTTTTCAGCTTAGCACCTACAATATAGCACCAGTCATTTCCAAAGTTATGCTGGTTTGCCATGGTCCAGAATTGAGTCCTTTAAATTTGGAGAAAGTGGGGCAAAGTTCAACTCAGTAGGGGCTGAAGTCCATTAATTGCTTTTTCATCCATAATAACTTCTCTTGTAATAGTTGGATCAAGTTCAAACCAATCTACAAACATGCAGCTTGCGATTGTTCATCCTCTGATATGCAACATTATCCGTCATAGGAGCTCCCCCTCCGTAGGGCTCAGGGGAAATTATTGGGGGATGGCGGGGTCATATCAAGAATTATAAATGTCTATAAAATCATTAGTTTTCATCAGCGAATGTTAAAATTTGATGTCAGCCATCTTAGAACAGATATCTGATACTTCATCTGATACAGAGAGAATAAGCCCATTAACTTTCAGTTTCCATGGCAACAAAGTTCTCCCATTCAAAGCAAAAGTTTATTCCCCAGTACAAAAATACCTGCCAGTTGCTGCAAAAGTTAAAAGGTTATTTTTTGTTAAAACTGAGTCAAAACAAAAGGACTGGAACACTTGCTGAGGCGAGCCATGACATATCTGACACCACTTGTTTTTATAGGGATTATTTATCCTTTTTTGCCGTGTCAGACATAACTATGATGAATAACTACATTGAAAAATCAGTACTTATATTGTGCTGTACCAGATTTTTTTATTTTTTCATCAAATTATATGAAGGGAAATCTGTAACTCATACAGCTAAAGAATGAATTGGCTTCTAACTGATGAAACTGAGGAACTACAGTCACTTAAACTATGTACTTGGCAATGATGAATTTGAGGACAGATCATATTGTAATGAGTCAAACTTGTTTGGCGATATTTTTGTGTTTGGGTTAAGGAACAACTTTTAGAAAACAATTAATCACCCGCCTTCAGAAACCTCATTAGCCGCCTATTGATTCCCACGCTGTGGAATTTGATCACTTAAAACATATTGCCGCCTCACTTGCTGTTACTTGCATTATAAATAAACGCAATAAGAAAATCAGGGTTTTAAACATCAGAAAGATTCATTGCCATTTATGTCATAACGTTCATGGTTGAAGAGGATAGTGTGTCTCTTGAACCTAGAAAGCAACTAATTCAGAAAAAAATAACTTGATTAAATTCTGGGATTGCAAATGTGTTTGACACAAAAACCAGCACACACGCACAGAGGGCCCGGGGGCCCAAATTTGAGAATCGCTGATCGAAGTCATTCAATGTAATTTCCACAACAGCACAAAACATTCACTGACTGATGCAAGGCGTGTTTACAGTGAACCATTACAAGTAAAGATTTTTTTTTCAAGGCAACAATGACTTGATTGTCTCCCTTCAATTTACCAGAGGGCTAATTACCCTTAGTTTCATCACACATATTGACTTAAGCGTTTTACAAGCAGGATTTGTTTGTCTTCAACCGTAAGCCAGATAAAACAAAGACATTGACCAGGCGGCTGGTTTAAATAGCCTTATAAACAATGTAAATGTCAGGCTAGTTGTCCACGGATTGCAGCATGCCTGTACCCTGCCATCGATTCCTGCTCAACGGGCCATGATGTGTTTAGTTGTCATCACATTAACTTCCGTTCAGCAACAGCTATTTTCTTGAGAGACTTGAAGAAGTATAAGCATTTTGGTCACCTGTCTGTCTGTCCGTCTATGGACATTTCCTTTCTGGAGCGGAACTGAAATATCATGCAATATCTTTTAACGATACTTCCTGTCCGTATTAATTAGGTCCTAGACTGGTGCCTTTTGATATTTTGGGATTTCTGAGATTAGATCTCAGGGGCAAGGGGGATATGTCATCTTCTGATGACTCTTGCTTTACACAGTCTCTATATTTTAGCTAGACACACATAATATTTGCAAAAATTCACATCATGGTTTGGTTTGTTTGTTTGTTTGTTTGTTAACACTTTAGCAGCAAAACTAATGGCCAGATTCACCCTGATAAAGAGGCTGATTTTAGACATTACTCTGTAAAATATTTAAGTGATGTCATTTTTCAAAATTTTGGTAAATTTTTAATTTTTTTTTTTCGCCCCATGAACTTATAATGGCCGAATTTTCAACTGTCTATAAAAACACAAATTTTACTTTGACTTACTGCAAACATTGCAGATATACAGAATATAAAGAGACCATTTATACACATAGCTCTGTGAAATAGTTAAGTGATGTCTCATTTTTCATATTTTTGCTAAATTTTTAAAATACTTTTTTCCCACCATTTAATTAACATTGCAGTGCTCGGCCATTAAAGTTTAGGCAAAGCAGTCAAATTATTAAGCATTTATAATCAGCTCATTCTAAAATTTGACTTGGCATAGCTTGACACCAAAAGTATTCTACTTCTATAAACACTATATACCAGCAGGAAATTGGACAAAAACTGGATCAATGCCCAAATAAGCTACAGCATGTGCGAGGGGTGGGGTTTGTAGCGCCTGGCACAACTTGTGTACCTTGCTCTGGGCTACTCAAACAATTCCCTGACCTTAGAGTAGAAACTGCACCTGTGGGACAGGGATTCTCACAATTATCCAGAATGATCCGGAGTGGGTGCGGCTTTCTTTCCAACTCTGCAGTAACATACCTGGTTCTGCTCATCAAGGTCTTTAGCAAAGACTCTTGGGGTTGATTAGGAGAATCAGGTGTGTAACTGAATAGTTGGAATGAATCCCTGCCCCTAAACGAGCTCTTCCTTGATAGTTGTGTAAACCGCTGCTGCTGAAATACAGAAATGGGCTCTGCCATCTCTGGAAGATATGACTGGCAAGAAAGGTTATCAAATTTTCCGTGATCATATTTCTTCTATTTTACAGTTTATTACTTTGTGTTATACATCAAAAAAAGATGAGAATTTTCTCTTTCCAATGATACCCAAATATGCCAATGTTTGGCTATCATCAGAATAGTTTGGCCCCTTGGCCCCATCGTCGTGTATGTCTTCCCCAAACTTCAAAGTATATTTTGTCCAATTTGAATGACTTTTGGTATAAATTTTCCAGTAAATATCTTCTGAGAAAATGAATTTTTGCACAAATATCATCACTTTTGACATCAATACTCATTTGTAGCTAATTCATGGCTAATTTGCATTGTGCCTTATATAATATACAATTTTTTTCATCATCATGATCAAAAAGAAAGCCCAAGTTCCGAGCTTTATTATGACATATCCTGACGACGTGTTGGAAATAAAATACTTTGATGTTTTTTGAGTGTGTGTGTGTGTGTGTGTATAGCAGTGTTTTTCCTGCGCCATTTTAACTAACGTATGCCAGTTAGGAAAGAGTTCATGAATTTTAATTTCTGGAAACAGGATATCGACCCCACGCCCTACTATCCTACCCCACCACTCTATTTTGTTACGGTTCACAGACACAAACACCCCTGACAGAGCCAACACTCAAAGAGAGGGTAGCACTGGTGTCTCACAGCAGAAAGATCGTGGGTTTGAATCCAGCCTGGGGTTTTTTTTCGTACGGAGTTTGTAGTTTGAGCGGGTTTCCTCCAGGTACTCCAGTTTCCACCCACAGCCCAGAAATATGCAGGCTAGGTTAACTGGACACTCTAAATTGCCGGGAGGTGCGAGTGTGAGAGTATTTATTTATTTTATTTAACCAGGGAAGTCCCGTTGAGATCGAAATCTCTTTTTCAAGGGAGCCCTGGGGGGGGAGGGAGAGGGTCATTTGCACAGCCATTTAGATCAGGGGATGATTAGGTGGCAGGTCGAAAGAGCCAGGTTGGGAGTTCTAGCCATGACACTGGGGAACCCCCTACTCTTATGCCAAAGAACAATCAACTTTCCAGATTAAAAAAATACAGCGTTGCAATGATTATCTTCAGGAAAACAGGTGAGCGAAAGACACCAATGTCCAGGGCTTGTCAGACAAACGCAGAGGAAGCAAAACTGCCCCGACCTCGGTGGGACCTTCGGATGGCGGCCGCCTTCCGCACACCGAAAGCGAAATTGGCTAATTGATCATTCATAGCGAGGTGCTAATCCGAAGGGCCTCGCAGTAAACTAAATCCGCACTTTTCTGGTGCTCATGGGGTTTGGAATGTAGCACCGTAACATTAATTCACCATCTTCTGAGAGACCTTAACCAGCCTCGCGTCGATTACCGCCCAGATATTCTCCTCCCGCTAGCTTTATCTCGCAGGTTGGGAAGAAATAAACAAACTGACAGGAAAAGGAGGAGAAATGGGACAGAAATCCCCACAGACTCAGAGAGAAACGTAACGCCATTCTGAGAATGATGTGCGCAGCACCAGGGAAACGAGAGCACGATGCGAATGTCTGCCTCCACAGCAGAAGAACCCATCGAGCTGATAGGGGTGTCAAAGTCAAACTTCAGACAGTATTACCGGCTTAAAAGGCAAACGTCTTCCGCAATTGTTAGTCAGCTGGGACCGTTAATGTAGGGAATAACTGATTCGATAACCAAAATATAGCTCTTCCCAAAACGCAAGAGGCAGCCTGGGACTAATCAGTGCAATTGCTCAATCTCAACGGAAAGTGGAAATTTCCGCTTAAAAACAGCCGCTTATAAGGTCAACGAACCGGATTGTTTCCCCAGTCCTTCCTTATTTGAGTCGCTTTGTATTGAAGTGATAGGACAATGAAAGTCAAACAGGCAAACTGTTTTAAAAAGCTGCCTTTAATTTCCACGGTGTTAAGCTTTCAGCTTTTTTTTTTTCTTCCTCTATGTTTTTTAACCTCAGAACATTATCTGCACAAACTTTCTTTGGTTCTGTGAAGGCTCCAGGAGAGACCAGGAGGGGAGGGTCTGATGTGTCATTGTTTCTTCTCAGACGCCGTTGAATTTTGCCCACAGATTTCATTCACTGATGCGTTTCCTCGTGCCGTAATTTCGATTCATCTGCCGCGGCTGCGCGTCACGAGGCGATGACAGCCCTCCTAGTACGGCCCATACGTTATCATATCTCCCTTACATCTCCCTGCTCGCGCTCCACAACTACAAAGCCCAGTTTTCCAAAGAAACTCTGGCAGAACTTGCAGCAAAAAGAGCCAGGATTCAAGAATAAAGAATCTGGCTCGCTCGGAGAAACTCAGGCCGGATGACGCCGAGGTGCGCTGGGAGGCCGGAGAGAAAATGGTGGAGGAAGGGAAGGCGTAGAGGGGCTTCCTCCAGCTTCACAGCGAACCACTGAGCTTCAGGCGCCAATTCCGGAAAGTTCTTTCTTCCAACTAAGTTCTGATGAGCCGAGCTGAAAGAGCGAAGCCCTGCCTGCATTTCAAAGGCGAGCACACGGTCAGAATGCATGTGCAATGCTAACATAGCCCGCGGAAGGTTTTCAAATCTACTCTCAAATGCCCTTTCAATCCATCAATTCCCTTCACACAACACGTATCAAGTCTTACATTTAAACCAATTTCCACTCAATTGTCTCCTGTCATTCCATAATTATTTTGGGCACAATGGTTTTTAATTGCTTGAATATCCATTTGGACAGCTCATTTTTAAATCACACGTCCAATTACTTGTCTTCTAAAACAGGATTTTAAGTTAATGAATGATGCAAGTGTTACATATTTTCTAATTATAGAAGAAGAAGGTAGCAGCAATGGCCAAAGGTGAAAAAAACCATCCCTAGTGTTCACTGAAAATCCTCAGTAAAAGCACTGCAAATATAGTTCTCATACTGCTATCATCCAGTAAGAGGTAATAAAATATGGTAGCAGTAATGCATTGTGTGGAGTCAATCATTTTTTCCTGCTTTAAATTATGCAAATAGCTGCTGTGAAGCAATTGAACCATTTTAGCAAAAAAAAAATCCTCCCTGCCTCTCTCATTGTGATGGGCGATGAGGCCCCCTCTGAGCGCCATCAGCTATCAGGTCATTCCACACCTAAAATGTCCAAAAGGATTTCAGTTCCATTGACTTGCAGCAAAAAAGTCCCTTGTGCTCCTGAGTTTTGCCTGCATGTCTGATAGACTGCGTCTCCAAGAGAAATTGGGCACAAACGCTTGGTTATATTCATTATCCACTATGAAAATGCATTAAATGCAAAAGTGAATGCACAAGATTCTTAGAATTCCAAACTCATTCAAAGAGAAAATAACATTTTATACTTTCATTCCAGAGAGCTGATTTACAGTTGGGTAGGTTGCTATAAAAACGACACATAAAAAATTACAGCAATTTACTGTGTGAAGCAAGGTTATGAGCACTGAGTAATAGGCATGTGACTTGTTTAAACCTTGATGCTAGAAAGCTGAGTGCATTTTCAGTCAATAAGACAACATATGTCGATATATCAATTTAACGTCAACTGTCAAAATTTACAATCAAGAGGGACCCGAAGCAAGGTGATTCTCCCTGGAACAATGTAATGCAAGCCATGTCAATTTCTTGTCGCATCGATCTAAAAAATAAAAACCCAATCCTGACATTTAATATGAAGCTACTGAAGTCCACAATGTTGCCAAAACCAGCACATGGGACAATTCTGACCACACATTTGAAGGGTTTTTCCATTTTTGAGTAAAGGAAAATTGTCTTACACTGAAGGATACTCCATGAAAACTGCCACTGTTTTACCAGCCCGTCTCCTGACTGGGTTTATGGCCTCTCCGTGTTTAGAATAATCATTTTTAAAAAATGACAAATAAAGGTCACAGAGGCAGCAAAAGGTTCTACCACTACATTATCTCTGTCAGCGACGCAAACCAAGGCCTACATTTTCAGTCAAAATCATAATGTCAGCGAGTTAAACAACTGTGTCTTACATGACCTTTGACCTGCTGTGGTGCAATGTGAGTGATAGTCTCATAACAAGGCAAAGATATGTCGTTACATGGCGCAGATAACAAGAGAGGAAAAAATGCAAAGGGAACCCATTCGTTTCAGGATAATTGAACTGAATAGCAGAGTAATAACACCAGTAACCTCCATCGTGGCAATTATGCATATTTGAATTCCGGATTAATTACAGATAATTACAAGCTTACATTTATTGGCCATTCCCTGTATTTGGGGAGAGAGAGAAAACATCTAAACATTGTTTGTATCACCTCAAAGCAAGGACAGATTGTGAAGAGTGATTGAGGTGGGTAGTTGTTTATCTGAGTAAGAGGATTTCTGTGTGAGCAGAGAGCAGCTCATTTTGCAGAAAATGCCACCTCGTTCCGAGACTAATCATTTCACCCCTTTTATCGCCTACTTTGTGATCTTATGAATGGGCAGCTAACGATGAAGTCCCGGCACTAAACCAGGCCAAGAGGGGTAATCGTAAAATGAGTCCGCGCGCATAATTTTCTAAAATTAAGCACCTCTACAATCACTCATTCAAAAGAATTTGTGTTGATAAGAGCGCTGAATACAACCATTATAGAACAGCACTCTCTAACTAAGCACATTTAGGGTTAAAGGGTGTAAAAACATAGTTATTTTATTTTCCTCTCTCAAAGATCCATAATCACAAAAGCTGCCATTACACATTTCAGCACATTATTCAAAAATTTTTTGACTAAAAAAGAAAAGAGACATTCCTAGAGAAAACTGGTTTTCCTTCAGTGCCAGAATAAAAAAAAAAAAACCACATGAAAAAGCATAATTACCGCACATTATTCAACATTCAATACGCTCAATTTGCATGTCTTCTTTTAATTGGCTATGTCAAGTGCAATTTATTTTCTCCAAATAAGAAAAAAAAGAACTCAAAATTTGCATTGTGGGCAGGTGGGGGTTTGGCGGGGGGGCAGTCAGTAACTGTTTATTCGCGGAGTGCAGTGATGAAACTCCGAGCATCTGTACCACGTCAGAAAGTTCTTCCATCGCCAACGCACAAAACTGTTCATCTCCTTTCCAGACACACCCGCACTCTCTGACTTCACGTGGGTTTCCTTAAGGTGCTCCGGTTCCCTCCCACAGTCCAAAGACACGCACGTCAAGCCCAACTATTTGGAACATATTATTGCAGCTGTTTATTTGTTTTATTTGTTTGTTTGTGAAGGATCCCCAATAGCGGATGCCACAGCAGTCACTTACCGTAGTCTTCTTCAGTCCTCATAAAGCATACACAAGCATACATAAAATCACAATTAAAAAATTACACAATCAATATATGTAGTAAATTCAAATGGTTAAAACCCAGAGCTCAGCCTGGTAACCAAAACGACAATATATCCAGAGAAAGGGGGAGAGAGAGAAAAAACTGTCCTTCAGCCTTCTTCATATCTTGACATGCAAACCATTTCCATGTTCACTCTCACAAATATAATTGGTCCATAAATGTCTTTCGTACAGGTGTTTCAAAATAAGCCCAGAGCAATGTAAAAAAGGAATAAAACATGTTACATTTTGGTCTTAACCGTCCTCTCAGCAACACCTGAGTATCTCTGAACGACCCCATGCAAGAACACTGGGAAAATCAGCACACATTTTTGTGTAAATTGATGTTTTACACAACGAACAGATGTGATAACAGACTGCCTATCAAGAGCAGTGAATTGCGATGAAAATAAACCGCCGCCCAGTGTGACTAAGTTCTCGTTAACTGGACTGTACGGCCTTGAATATCACCCGCTGAATCAGATGGCATAATGCAAACAGCGGAAAAAATGGTCCCGTCAGAGCCAAAACAGTTAACATACGATGATGCCTTCAGCTCCTAGAAATCTGTTCCAGACATTTGCAAATACCCGGGGAAATATCTTATTAGCATAGCAATTTCTGCGGTGGCTCAACCCAGCCAGACAAATGGACAATGTGATCAGCCCAGCGAGACGCGGCCACGGCCTGTAGGCCTGTTGGAAAATGATGCAACAGGAGCCATACATGGAGAGGAAAAGACTGTTAGCGGATAACAGGACTTCATTCATGTCACTTTTGAAGCATGTTCCTTTCTCTCCTCTTCCAACCAGTGTCAAGGCTCAGATTTTTCCACATGCAAGCTGATTGGCTGACTCTTCAAATTTGGAGGTCGAGGAACCAATAAAAGTCCAAAAGGGAGGAAGCAGAGAAGGTAACCAGAATCAGAGTTAATTTCAGCTTACTTGCCTACTAATGAGCTTACTAGATGCATGTAGGTCGTACACAGACACATACTCTCAAGCAGAGACTAGAGTAAATCCTACTTCCTCAGACAAGGGCCAGTTACCTTCAGGGAGATACTGTGCGGCAGTCAATGAACATGCTAAACACATCCACCGCCTAAATGGAGATTCGATACAGGATATCTAAATCTGACGTGCAAATTCATTAAGGGGGGGAACAGATATGGCTGGACTCCATTTCTGGCCCTCTGACACCCATCAAAGGTCAAAAACACGAACACAGTTCAGCCTCCATTCACCTCTGCGTTTGCTTTCCTGTCAATCAGGGTACCGGCATCTTCACCCTTTCCCTCATCTGCTCTGGTCCGTGCCTTGATGGGCCCGGTTGTGGCTGGACAGTTGTTTCTGACACAGACAACACACTTTGTCCGGTCATTATGGTCACCACCGTCTGGTCATATTTCTCAGTCTTACAAGAAGCCAAAAGGGCATGGGAGCCATTGATGGCATCATTTATATCTTTACAGCAAAGGCTGCCTTTGGGATAGTCTAGTTTATCTTTATCTTCTTTTTTTTTGTTTTTAACCGAGACAGCTGAAACGCATACCCCTTTATCTTCACGTCATACTTAGTTGCTAATGTCAACCAGGATCAGTTCCACTCGCACCTGACTCCAGCCTCTAGTTGAGCCGCAGTAAGGGCATCTTCCTCCTCAAACTCTCTCGCTCTTCAAAAAAAAAATGAAGTGCGGCGAAGTTTGGCTTCAGTTAAATGCTAACGTAAGTAAAGGAAAGGAAAGCGTATTCACACGGTAGATTTTGAATGTTATGGCAAGTTTAACTGCTTTACATAGGGGAGATGCTACACCATTCATTCAAGAATAATTGCTGTCGTGTGATTAAACGATGACTACTTGGAGCTGTAGGTCATCATTTCTGCAATCGAATTTCATAAGTTATCTAGCTGGTGGGATAAACGTGAAGTGTTTTTCCCGTCTTGAAACAGGCTGTCCACTCAGCTATTAGAGGTGCCTCTACTCGGGTGATCTCAATATTACTGTATATTAAACGGTATGCTTTACTTGAAGGTCGAGCAAATAGACTTCACGTTAGATTTATTGCTTATTGATAATAAACAAATGATAACATCAATTGATACATTTTGTAAAGGGCGCAGTGACCTGATATAGCGACACGATACCATCTATCTACTAACTAACAGCAACCTTACCCGGTAAAACTCCAGTTAAACTGGAACAGCATAATTTATGGCTGATACAAATGCAAAAGTCTTGTTCAACAGCAAACTTAAATGAGCTGGCTACAAACAAGCTAACCTAAGCACCAATGAAATTATTTCAAGGAGAGGTTGCTGACCATTTGGGTGCGTTTGAGCGCATCTGCAAGTAAGCCGTCTGCGCGAGATTCCCGAAAAATTCCGCAAGAATCTTGCCGAAGTTGCACGATAAGCCTTCCGAACCCCAGGATAGCAGCAAGATCCTGCAGCTATCGCAGGGTTTGGAGGGCTTATCGCGCAACTTCGGCAAGATTCTCGCTTAATGTTTTGGGCGTCTCGCGCAGCCAGCTTGCTTGCAGACACGCTTGAACGCGCTCATTACTTCGTTTCATAAAGTCTCGAGATATCGATAAAAGCTGAAGCATCTCGTCTTTCAGGAGCAATTGTAACATAAAAAGTGAGCCACTCAGAGGCCGAGTAGAGGAAGCAGGGGATGAATGGTTCCGGTGGTGTGACACATGACTCACAGATACTTGCAAATTACTTGAGTAAGACCAGAGCCATTTCCCTACTCCCTCTGAGAAAGATGTACGCCCCCCCCCCCCTTTGAGTCTACACGATTCAAGTGAATGATCTGTCTCAATGTAAAAACAACGAATTTCGCCAAAAGGTGACAAGTAGAACTAAATATCTGTTGGCAGTGTTCAATTTTGACTGCCTATGCCCAAATGTCAAAGTTCAGGGACTGCGCCGCTCCACACAGCATTGCACAGAGAGCTTTTCTCCTCTTGGGAGTTGAAGCGCTCTGCCTAAACTTTTAATATATGCTAATGGAGGGAAAATGGGAGTAACGAGCAATAAGTACTTATGTAGACAAGCAATTACCGTAGTGTTTACAGGCATTAAGTGTTCCTGTCTCTTCCCGCCCTTGTCAGATGACTGGCTCCAACCACAAGGGACTAATAAAACAATTATAACGAGGGAAAATCAGGTCAATTAAAAGGTGCTGAGCACAAAGGCGCTTCATATCACGATCGCGCAGACATTTGCTCCGAACATCAGACCGCCCAACCGAAGTCACATTTCAAAAGAAAAGGCATCCAAGCGCAAGCATTTGAAAAGAACCGGAGAGCATGGCACGGCTATAACCTTCCACCACCCACACAGATTATACCGCCGATGACCTATACAGACAATGCTGCCTTGTCACTTTGTTCAAAACATATTAGAAAACCCTGGCAACAACACAGAGAGAGAAGAAAGTGTGAGAATATGAAGATTTATGAAGAAAAATGGACTGCACAGTAGAAATCAGAACTCAAAAGAGAGAAGCCATTTGTCCTGGATTGATTCCGGCCCAAAGCATCGCCACCACAAGCATAAAAATGCCATAAAGATGGGACGTTTGCTCTTTTTTGTCATACTCTTCAAAGATAAAAAATATCGGAGGGGACATCTAGCAGGCCGCTATCTCTCACAGAGTGCAGCAAAGCATTTTGGGATAGCTTTGGTGCGATTCCGAGGATAACTGTCCATTCGGGCTTGCATAGAAGCATCCCAGAGCGAGGCAGATCCTGCCAAAAGCCCACATGCTCCTAATTAGAGGGGGAAAAGGATTGGCCATGCCGCGAAAAAAAAAAGCTATTTTGCATCACTCTTTTTCTGTTATTTTTCTATTCTTCAACCTGGATATAAATAAATACAAGCTTCTGAGTCTAACACTCGAAAAAAAGAACATTTTTAAAATGAGATCCCAGATTATGGTTACCCTAGAGTGGCATTTTACCATTAACCCAATAAAAAAAGCGCAGTGGTCATACACCAGCGCTCTCCAGTATTAAATGCGTTCTCCACAAAGTAACACCTTGAGGCCTTGCAGCCCACGAGAAAAACATCGGAGGCGTTTCATTCGCTGATTTACAGTGATTTATCTGCTTTAGCTCCCAACTGGAGGGCTGGCAAATGCAGCCACAGTGCATAACCAACTCAAAACAACAGCCATCAGAATATGGCATATTCCCATGGTCCCCGCTCCACACTCAAATTAGCCTAAGCCAAACACGCTTCCACAGAAACGAGAAAAATAAAAACGTCAAGAATGAGAAATGGCACCGCTCCAGCATATGGTTGATGTGAGCGCCAAGTGCTATTTAAAAAAATAAAAAATAAAAAATCGAACAATTTTCACGTTATGCTCTGGACAAAAACATGCGCACGCAGACTTCAATTAAACCTTCCACTGCGCATAACCAATTAGTTACTTTTTTCCCCTGAATCTTTCATTTGACAAGCCACAGTGCATCTGGCTCAAGGCCGATACTCCCTTTTCCCTGTCAAAAGCCCGTCATTTACCCCGACTGGCTCATTACTGCAGCACTGCCCAGCTCTGATTGGCTGCACCATGGATTGGTATAAATCCCCCACGACTCAGTTTCTGACGCTTACTCCGACTCAATAGATTTTGCACCTTGTTCCACTGAGGATATATAACTAGTGTGGATAGGTTGATGAGGGGTGGTATTAAATCAATGTAGAAATATCTCTGACTGAAGACATACAAGGTCACTCCATGTAGCTGCCTTAACAGAAAAGGAACATAATATAGCTTATATATTGATCTGTGATTTTTTCCTTTCCAAAAAAATATTGCTTTTGATCCGATCTGGTTTGCTAATTGACTGTAAGCTAACTCCTGTACTTGGGTGTGGACGATGTTACTGTATTGCGAAGCAGCTGCATTTCAGGTAATTACATCTGATTGGATTAGGTTCATGCGAGGGACTCAGATGTGCAGATCACATTAGGCCCTCCCTTAGTAACCTGTGCGGACGCACTTACCGAGCCGGATGTGCGCACTTTTTAATGGCTGGAGTTTGGCGCTACCGCCAAGCAGATTTCATTAGCACAGTGTGAGTCACTTTCTAACATGCCTTCGTCATTATCTTTAAAACAGGTCTATTTCTGGGCCGGTGAGACGAAGCCCTGATTCCATAACGCACCAAGGCAGGAAGCGTTAGGACCACTAGGCTTACGCAGTTTTCCACTTTCAGTGTCATCATCTATTTAAATCAAAACTACAGCTCCCCCTAGCAAGCCCTTCACACAGGGAAGGAAAGTTCGGAAGACTTGTGCATCTGCACGCGTTTGCTTCTGTCAAAATGAAAGGTAACTGTCTGGGTGTCCTCGTGGTCCCTCGCGGAAGCGCTGTCTCCGATTTCCTCGCTCAAGCATTGAGGACGATATCCTCGATCCTCCAAGGCCACCTTCCAGACTTGAACGCATTTAACTTTTCCCCAGCTGGCCAATATGAGGACAAAATGGCTAACGAAAAACACTGCCACAGAAAAAAAAAAATCATGAACATATTTCATTTATGGCCAATGTCTTCATGATACCGTATTAAAAGGTTTGGAACTTGAGTGTCATTTTTGACTACTACTCTTCTACACAACTATTTATGTCCAACTCTTCCTCAGAATCCATAACCAATGCCATTTCATGGCCAATTTCCTTCATTTCAATCAATTTCATTTGAGTAATGACGAGCAAAAACAAAACCATTTGCAAAACTTTTGCCGTGTGGGTCATTCCAAGTGAAATGACCAGATATTCCTTGGGAGTGTTGCTGCACCATTTTCAATCGTAAAAAAGCAATCGTAAAAAAGCAGATCTGTCGAGAAATTGACACCATGTGCCTCAAGGAGCCAAACTATAACGGTAACGAGACCGTCCATAGTTTGGAACCAACGGAAAGACCAGAATCAAATTTCTTTTGATGCGTAACACAAAGTAATATGTAATACAGGAAAACTACTGAGAGGCTTGATAGCTCCTCGAGATTCGGCAGTGCTGTCAGGAAAGAGTTAAAACAGGCAAATGTTGATTATTTTCCAGGTTAGACACGTATGGTGAGCACCAGGGCAGAGCTGGACTGAGCCCAGGGTTTCAGAAAACCAGATTCAGTTGCCTCTTAAGGCCAAACAGCCCTCCCAGGCTGGCCTACAGCTCCTGCACAGGAAGTCTACCTCTTTGGGGCAAACAGCTGACATAAACGGCAGCCATTTTACCAGGTAAGGACACACGATTCTTCAGGCCTCCTCACTGGCTAGTGGCTCAGCAAACACATTCCGCTAAATAATCCAGACACAGCCAGAGCAGAAAGTACAACGTGACGAGTATTGCAGCTCGGAGTATGAAGACCAAACACCCGGATGACAGGCTGGTGAAGAATAAGATTGTTACATTGCATCACCGTACATTTATTTTAGCAGATACTCTAATCCAAAGTGGCGTACAGTGAGAGTATAGAATAAGATCCCTGAGACAGCTACACAAGAGATCAGACGAGGGGCAACGATTATTGAGAATCAATCAGCTCAGTCTTGAAAAAGCAATGTGCAAACTGCACCATTAGCATATGTCGGCTACATTCAAATACTACAGACAGGACAGGGAAGTATATAAGCTGAAAATTACAATTTTACCCCATAAAACCCCATATATGAGTCTGTCAGATGCAGCTGCTGTATTCAAACCTTTGGAACTTCAGAGTGATTTAAAATTCTGCTGGAGATCTCAAGGCTTCCAAAGATCCCAAATATGTTCTGCTGAATTATAAATGATGTTCAATATCTAGGCACTTCTCACTTGGTGTAATGCTGTGGCCATAAAAAACAGGACATCCTGGCTTTGAATATTTCTCCTAATATTAGTGTGATGAAGCTTCAGTGAAGTGCTGCAGCCCATTAGGTACAGAATATTTGTGAGACAGTCCTAAAATATGAAAAAAAGCCTTTTCAGATCCTAAACTTACATCAGGGAAAACATAAATATAAAAAAAATCTGAGTGTAAGGGGTTAAAAACAAACACTACAAAGCAAGAAATTGTGTGATACAGGAACAGACATATTTTAACCAGCGTGAGACACGCCCCCGTCTGTCGTCCTAATTCCTGTGTTACCACCACATGGAACAAAGTCTGTTTTGGGAGAGCGATTCACAGCAAAGCAATTTTATTCACCAAAGTAATTACTATCACAGCCAAGCGATGATGAGAATGAACAAAAATGAGACAACGATCTAGGCGACAGACAGAGAGGGCTGTCCACTGACCCTCACACTCAAGGCAGGCTCAGGCTTGCTCAGCCGAAAATATCAGCCACATGTGATCTTCCGGAAAGATCGATGCTTAAGACTTTATTGTTCTATTTTACATGACGTTACATCATAGGCATTCAAAAAAAAAACCTTAATCAAGTGACACAACTTGAAGGATTTTAACATAAACGCCCGAAAATAGCATTTATTTTTGTCTCAAGTGAAGGCCAAAAAGAGTGGAATTTTAAGTGCCTTAATTAGATGCACTTCATATCCAGAGCAGTAATTTATGGTCTTCATCTTCATTTTGTGAGAAATATCCATGCTTGCCATAAAAAATAATAAGATCCTTGAAATAAGTTTTTTTTCCCCACATTGAAAGTCACTTCAGGTCATTTTTTTAATCAAATCTAATTAGGCACAGAAAAAATCAGTTAACTTCAAATTTGGTTGTTAAACTTGGGAGTTTTAATTTCCTTCAAAAAAAAATTATTTTGAACTTAAATTATGACCAAAAAACCGAAGCCATATTCACACTACTTCACAGTACCAAGCTGTACCAAGAACCAAGTGACTCAACTCAATAAAAATCCAATTTTCAAATCAGAGCAGAGTCACTTTCATATGAGGTTCTACATCATTTCCAAATCTGATATGTGGTCATACGGCATGAATGAGAACGGTCACATCAGGATTCACGGAACGTTTTACCAGTACGCATGCAGTGAGTGCAGTTATAACTTCAAAAACTAGCTTTCAGGCTGTTTTCGCCCTCTCGACCTCCTCACAGCTTGACATACTATTCATCATCTCCAGAGCAAAGTTCTATCCATACATATGCTAAAAACACATCCATTTTCTGCATGTGAATCACGTTTGAATACCATGAGTGCTCTCACAAATATGATTTTTGTAGTCAGTGACGCAGATGACTCGTGCAGAAACATATGGCTGAGCGCTCACATTAATGTTCACATTACAGCTAGATACAGACCACTTAAAATTCTGAATGTGAGCCTTCATGATAGGCCAATCTGATTTGAGAAAATAATTTAAATTGAGCACTTCCTGACCCCTTCCAGGGCACCGCTTGCCGTCGTGTGACCTCGCTTAGTTCAATCGTGTTTGTCAAAAGTTCACAATGCAGACACCAGCCAGCCATGGAACATGTAGCCGTTTGCAAGACGCCAATTTATTCTCCCTGCTGCCAGAGCAAGACCTGAATGCAGCGTTGGAGTCGGTAACAAAGGTCAAGCTGACAAGTGGCTCTGGTTGAGGGGAAAATGCAACAAAGGCGCAACGGGCTTTGAGTCGATTCGTCTTGTCCTCTAAAGCCTCCCAGCGCTCGCCAAGACCGATTAAAAACCAAGCTACATGGGAATGCCTCCCATTTTGTGGTCAAGGAGGTGACAGGAGAAATCTGCCTGGAGATCATCTGATGGTTTAGCGCTGGTTTGGAGATGAAAGGCTGGATTTGAGGAGGCTAAACAGGATCATGTCTCCTTTCTGCAGTGCAGCGAGAGCAGCGGTCCTCGCTGGGCGTGGAAGCAGAGCAGTAATGTGCTCTCAGATAAAGAGAGATAGCTTTAATGTGTTTAATGCCCTGTGAAGAACGACGGCGTCGGCCTTAAACGGCCCTGAATGATTGATGATGTCAGCGCTACATTTTGACTACAAACTCGTCGGTGTGTGTGCGTGCGTGTGTGCGCGCGCGTGAGGGTGTGGCGTTTGTGGAGAAAGGGTGTGCAACATGCAAAAAGTGTGCATGTGTTCGCGTTTGAAAGAGACGGTAAGTCTTGTCATCAAATTTAGCCAAGTTTGAAATGCTACTCGTGCACTTGGCCCACTTGTTGAGGGAAGAGCAAATCAACATGGAAGAGTTTGACTCACAAAATACGGGTTACAGAGACGTATACAGTCCGAGAAGAACCCAGCTCCACGCTTCAAGAGTTTCCACAAGCAATTAGCAGAAGTGGTCCAGACACAGACTGGCTCAAGGCGGGTCGTTTTGCGCGGGCTACAGTGTTCGATGGCGCCTGAGATGCACTTCGCCCAGAGAATGTAGTAATTACCTCAGATACTACGAGGACAGACAGATTAAAGTCTCAACTTCCCTTTCACATTAAACATCTACCTTTTGTCAAGAAATCCCAGCACTCAGTAAAGCAACGTTACATATGCTAATTTTAATCGTCTGAGGGCCTGAGTGCTTTCTCTTTAAAGGTCCCATATCATGTCACCAGATGCGCGGCCAATTAGCCATTACAAGCCATTTCAAAATCTGTCTCTGGTGGCATCATGTGAGATACGTCGTAGAAATCAGAATAATGAAGGAAATGATTCACTGGTTGGCTGAAGTTGATCAGTCCCTCTTGCCTCCAGGCTATGATTTCACCATGTACTGTCACAAAGGACCAGATTGTGAAATGGCTTGTAGTGGCTAATTGGCCGTGCACCTCGTGACATGATTGGCAACCTTAGAAAAGGGGGGAGGACCTGTGGGGGGGGGGGGGGTGTAAATGAAATTAGATAAATGAAAAGACTCCGGAAAAATCAGCTACAGAAGGCGCATTTGTTTGCCAGTCCGTGCCAGTGCTTCCTGCGACAGAAGAAACTGGGGCGACGCTGTGCGGAGAATGCAAATGGCCTCTCGCCTTCCCCTCAAACACCATCTCTCAGCTTCTGCCGGCCAGACAGCTCCTCCGTCTCGGGCCTCAGTGGCACGAACACGGCATCTGCCCACGCATATGGCTGGGAGAGAGAATGACCCCCCCTCCGAAAGCGACCGGGCTTGAGTGACCCTAAATATTACAACCAAACCTGTCAACATGTTCACTCTGTCTAAAAAAAAAAAACCAAAAGGCCAGGTATGTCTTAAACTTAAGCACACAAAACCACAGCTTCTGCCCAAACCAGGCAACAAACAGGTAACGTTAGATTAGAGACACATTGCGGCATTATTTTAAATATGTGCACTCTAATTAAAGTATTTTATTGTAATTAAGTGTTCACTCTGTAGAGACTTAATTATTCATTTCTTTTATTCCCTCTTTTTTAAGGTTTAATTAGTTTGCTTTAAGTTACGGTTTGCCTGATTAATTATATTATGAAACTTGAAACTACTTCTATCGCCGTTGCAGTTTTGTTTTTGTTTTTGAATCTCATGAGAAAAAAATAGAAATAAGAATGGAAATATCATAGAAGCCTTGACAAGAATTCAGTACAAACCATCTGAAATCTGATAGAAGTTTTAAATTCTAGGTACAGACAAAAATTCCTGTTGAGGCTGACTTTTTTTGGCAGTACAGATTGTACAGATATAGCAGAATTATTTTTAATGCAGTTTTTAATGGGACTGTAGAAGATAAAAAGAATTGTTTTTGCTTTATGAACACATAATAAATACATAAAAGCTTTTATGTAACCAAAATAATAGCATTACTGTCACTTTGTGAGCAATTACATACTTACTGATGATTTGTCGCATAATTTACAGAGAAGCTTCAAGTCTTGCCACCAATCAAAGCCTCACAATCACTTCATCGTTAATCACAGGTTCTGAAACGATTGCTTTGGCACATTTACTGATATAATATTTGGCACAGGAATGGGAGGGAACTAAGCTGGATATAATTTTTTACAAACACTACTGGACAAAGAATTTGTACACATTTTAATCCATATTTTTAGCCAGATATAAGCAGTTATTATGTCGTTTAAAAACCTTTGATGGCTCAGTGGAAGATGTGAATGGAGAGAAGTCTAAAGGAACACTGATTTCACAGGATAGATGGCGAGTTTATAGCGACGCTGTAGTTAATCGGTGAGCTGGAAAACAAAGTATTTCCTTTAAACCATAAGGGTGGTTAAATCAAGATCAATTTGAGACTGATTAAACAGAATAATGAGGAAGAATCACCTGCAAGTGTAACAGTCCATGGAAACTTACACCATGGTGCTGAGGGTCAACTTTAGGAACCATATATCTATCCTTGATTAAAATACATCATAAATATGCTCAGCAGTTATGGAAAAATACGCCTATTTTCATCACTCCTAAAATTGTGAAATTCCTAAAATTATATTGTATTATTTTTTTGTGAGTTTGTATAAATGTGCAAATACTTTTATCCAGTATTGTATTTAAAAACCCTTAAACCAGGATTTTTGCTTGGAATTCCCCTTCAGTATGCTCAAAGTTAGAAAATCACTTTTATCCATAGAGGAGGACACAGTCACATCTCCTATATCTGCTTGTAAGAGCGCTTCACTAAAGCTACATCACATGTATGCCCACAGCATTACATCAAGTACCAAACATCTAGATCTCGCACATCATTTTACACAGATTTCCCTGTAATTGAGCAGGACATATTCGGACTTTTGGAGACCAAGGGATCTCCACTGGAATTTAAAACAGGCCTGAAGTTGCACAGGACTGAATACAGCAGCTGCATTTCACAAAACCCACAAACAGAACCTGCAGAGTTGAAGAGCTTTACTAAAGCTGCTCAATGTTGCAGAACACAAAAGAGAAAGACTGAAAGATCAGAAGATCTTTCAGGAAAATTAAAATTTTAATTCTAATTTGGGATATCACTTCCCAATTTCTCATTAATCACTGTGCCAACATAATCAGTTTTTTTTTCCCTTCTGTTCAGTGAATATTAAATGATGTACATTGAAATATCAGTGATACACACTGACCTATTTTAATTCCCCACAAAAATCTGCTTAATACATTTTACAATAAGGGAGCCTATATTACTGAGCTTTATATAGATTTTATAATATCTTTCAAGCTTCCTCTTGAGATATCGTTCGGTTGGAAAAGATAAGCATTAATTAGAGAAACCATCAGTCAGAAGGAATATCATTACATACGTGTGCAGATATACAGTAGGGTGTACTGGGAGTACCTGAGGACAGCTCTGTTCGTTCTCTAACAACCATCTGCCGAAATTCATGGGCAAGTATGAATATTTATCGTCGACCTCCTGCTCATAAATTCTGCATCTCGGGCCAGGTTTGGCACCAGTCCATCTCACCTGCTTTCGATGTCGTCACTCGATTGAATGGGCATTAACATCTGTTTTCAGTGATGTAGAATAGTACGGGCCAGTCTACCAACTAGTAGGTTCAGTGGGTCGTTATCCTCAATTGATAGCGTTGGTCAGTACACAGCAAAAATCCCAGTAGTAAATCAACTCCAGTAGAGTTTATATGAGACCAAGCCATCCATCTCTGTTGGAGTTGAATTAACACTTGGATTTTTGCTGTGTAGTGAGATCTGAGATCTCTTTAAAGGTCACCTATCATGCGACCAGGTGCACAGCTAATTAGCAATTATGAGCCAGTGCAAAATCCCCCCTTCCTGACATCACAAGGGGCAGTGACCGCCCAGAATAATGAAATCTGATTGACTAATTGGCTGCAGCTGATCAGTTCTACTTGCCTCTGGTTGGTTACTTCCCCTTGTGATGTCAAGAGGGGAAAGATTTTGAAATTGCTCGTAATAACTAATTGGCTGAGCATCTGGTGACATTATAGAGGACCTTAAATCAGATACTTTAGATAACAAAGTTTGCACATTTTCAGTCGCCTTGTGGTATAAAACAAAACCTCCATCGTGGAGGAATAATGAATCGATGATATCAGTTAATAATAGCAATCCACTAAACCCACTAGTAGGTAGACTAGGCCTCAGCTATCACATATCTGTGGCACAGATGACAGATGAAAACTCACGCTCAGTCGAGGAATAGCTTTCGTATCGGCTCCTGTCTTCACCACCTATTGACCAGCTGCTCCCAGTTTCATTCCGACGCATTTTAACCGCATAATTCGGGTCGTGTCCCCAAACAAAGACGGAAGGGAAAAAAAAACAAAAACTCCTGCACAGAGACCCTCTCCAATCCACAGCCCGGTTTCACCGCTCAAATTCCTGAGAACACATCCTGTAATGAGCCAAAAATCCCGAGCGCTGTCCCGAACCGCTGGCCCGCACTGTTTGCCGGCGGAAATGAAAAAGCCGAGGGAACGGCCGGGAGACATGACCGTGCATAATGCGACGTTTTGCTATCTCCCCGCCGCGGCTGGCTAGCCGTGCGCCACCCAGCCCGAGGGACAGCCTGGCCGAGACAACCTGGCGAAGAGACGCGCCTCTAATTGGGAAGGAGCAAAGGCAGGAAATAAACAATGAAACAAAACACTTTCCGGGACAAGTTTCCGTCGAGCGGCGACACGAGGCCTGCGGCGAACACAAAGCCTGGCGGCCCTCGCACCTGGGCAAACGCTAACGCTGGCTGCCGCCCAATCGAAAACCGCCAAGAGCAAACAGGTACGCCGAGAGACTGGGGGAGAGGGAGGGAGAGAGAGAGAGAACAAGAGAGGGAGAACGGGATTGAGAGAGAGAGAATGAACGAGAAAGAGATTGTGACGGAGAGAGGGCAAGAACAATAGAGAGAGAACGCGTGAGTGAGAGAATGAGAGAGAGGGGGAGGGAATAGGAGTGAGAGAGACCCAGCAAACATGAGAGATAATGGGAGAGAGTGGGATAGATGGACAGAATATAAGAAAGAGTAGAATAGAGAGAGGGCATGAGAGGGAAGGAGAGAGAGGAACACAGGAGGAAAATGTTAAACTTAATGACAACAAACACAAAGACACACACCCACACACACACACACACACACACCCACACACACACACACACACTCACTCAACACAAATACACAGGTACACACACTCACTCAACGCAAACAAACATGCATAACAAGTA
Source organism: Gymnothorax reevesii (assembly GCA_029721435.1). Lineage (NCBI taxonomy): Eukaryota > Metazoa > Chordata > Actinopteri > Anguilliformes > Muraenidae > Gymnothorax > Gymnothorax reevesii. The sequence goes on from CM056576.1 coordinate 10,608,548, forward strand.
TGCATTAAAAAAAAGACACACACACTCACTCAACATGAACGCACGCGCACACAAAAACAAACGTAAACACACCCTCGCTCAACATAAATACAGAAAAACACACTCACTCAACCCAAGTGCGCGTGAACAAAAACACAGTCACACAAACATAACGCAAACACACACACACAAACATACACACTCACACACCCACTCAACGCGAACATGAGTGCACACAAACACTCACGCACAGACACACAAATAATATTTATTAATATTATTCCTAAATATGCTATTTTTGTCATTTTTTTTTTTAAAGCAAATTACATGCACATTTATATTACGTTCCTATGTTCACGGCAAATGTTCATGCTCTGGCAACATGTATGCATCTGCGTCATGCCAATAAAGCTCAGTTGAATTGAATTTAAAGAAAGGGGGAGGGAGAGAAAGTAAGAGCGTGTGTGAGAGAGAGAGAGAGAAGGATGATGGGGAGATGAAGAGAGAGAGAAGAATAGAGGGCGAGAGAGAAGAGGACAAAGAAAGAAACAGACAAGGGGACAGGAAGTAAGAGTGAGAGGATGGGAGAAGGGGGTAGATGGAGAGAGGGAGGGAGAGAAAGACAGACAGGGAGAGGAGGACAGAAAGAGAGGGGTAGAGACAGAATGTCTCAGACACATCAGACTCCAGTGCATCAGAGTAATTGAACACTTAAGCTTCTCGCTGGAGACGCACCTCATTTAAAACAGCTATAGTCAGGATAATTTCCAGTGAAAGTTGCACTTAGACGCTAATTACTGAAAAGGGCAAGATGTGATTTGCAAACTATCCTGTCCAACGGTGAAGGCTGAGAGGGTAAAAGAAGTTCTTTCGCGCACACACAAAGAGAGAGCGAGAGAGAGAGAGAGAGAGAGAGATTGTCTAAGGAACTTGCTGCCTTTAGCACAATAAGATTTCATAATCAGTTGGCTTACAGGCTTGCCTTCCATTTTGGTGATGTGAGGTGACCCAGGGCTGAGAGCGGGATAGATAACGTCATTATCAGTAGCTTTAAAAGTGGGAATAAGCAATAGATTACAGCTCAAGTTCCCATACTAGTATAGCCCAACTAAAAGGACCAAATGCTAAGTATTCACTAACTGATTTTAGAGTCAAAATAACACTAAAGCAGAGTGTGTTTCAAACTAAAGCTTGAGTGACGGTTCACTGATTTGCAAAAAAATAAAAAACTTCCCTGTACCACAAGCAACAAGCTCTTTTCCAGTGGTGCTTGAATCATAGAGCATAGCTGGACACCCTTTGCATGCTGTCCTCCAAAGTTCCCTCACAGCTGTGATAAGAAAATGATGAAGATTATGATTTGACGAGCATCACAGTAGTATATCACACTGCACATTTTCACACATTTTTTCAAACATGGGTCCTGACTGATCCTTACATCAGACTTTGAATTAAAAGCAAATTTTTTCTCTGTCTTCTAAAGCATATTTTGGAGAGTTCATCAAGAAACACGCTGAAGCAAGCAGTGAGAATGGTGCTGTGCGGCTTACAGTCACCAAGCACAGTGGACCACGATCCACTGAAAACCTATGACTGCTCTTCAATGTAAACTGAGCAAAAACATAGCACTGGTCCTGCAAAGAAATGCTTCGGCTTTATTTTACTAAATACAAGTGTCTGCCGCTCAGTGTGATGGTGTCGTTACTGATTTGGGAACACTTTGCCAACAAATGCGAGTAGCTCTGAAAGGAATGGACAAAATGGTGTTCAAATTTTGCAGGGACAGCTTCAAAGTCATTAAGAACTTTATCATTCATTTTCTTCCATGCATCCATACTAAGCACTCAAAAAATAAAGTGTGAGATATTAAAGTGTGCTTAAAAATGGTAGGTCAGCTGGTTCCATGCAAATGCGCTACGTAACTTATCATTAATTTATAAGAGGCCAATTCAATGAAACTTTCATGAGGAAGGCACATAGCTTCATGACTAACTTTTGAGAGTGGTATCAGTGTAAAAAATTATTATACATTCAGGGACCTGAACAGTGGGGTTTGCAGGATAAAACTGGCCCCTTCGGGAATTTTCCTGACTGCCCCAGACACCACTGCTGTTTCACCACCTAAAACAGTGTATTATCATTGGCTTATACAACTGTCGGCGATAGTGTGGACATCACTTGACCTTAGCACTGGAAACCCCAAGAGAATGGTCCAGCTAACCGCCCTGACTGCACACTCAGAAGGTTACCTGAGAAAATCAAGATTAAATCTAGACCGAAGCCCGACGTGTCAGCAGAAAATTGCCAGTTTAGGCTCATTAGTGGTATGGCATCAGTTCTGCTGCGCCAGCATTTTGCTAAACTTACCCCAAGCACTGACTTTTTTAAACTATAGTTTGATGCCCAAAAACTGGCAGCAGGAGTATATGAGGTTAGTCCCAGAACGAGCCCGTTGACCACGAGGCTATGCTAGCACGGGCATTCAAAGCATCCCCTCAAGGAACTAATTTTCTGATATGAGTTCTGTCATTAAAAAAAAGTATTTCTAATTTAGGCCCTGATATTAAAAGGTGTAATAAAAGCTGCGCTGATAGGTCGTTTGGGACGAGTCGGTCAACATGGGAGGGAGAACACCCTCAAAACGGCAATAAACAACCCACTTCCTGGAGACTTATACCGTCCTGTTGAGCTTAATTTAGGTCTCAGTCCGGCAAGGCTAATTCTTTCGATCAGGAGCGTCATGCTGACCTCTAATTTTTGAATAAGAAGTGTAGATTCAGGTTGGGGTAAAACCTATTGGCTGGTAACAGAGTTGGCTCAAAAACCTCCCAAAATCAGCTGTCGAAAAGGCCCCACAGCTAGTCAACCTCCATGCCGCCATTTTCTAAAAACAGTCGATGGGCTGACAGCCCTTGTACTTGTACGTCCAATAGGGGCTTTCTAGAACGACGACAGAGGCCTACTTGGGATTATAACTTTACATATTCTAGCATTGAGAGAATTCCTGCTTCCGTGGCTCAAATCTCTAATGGCCTCTCCGTCGTAAGACTTAGCAGCTCTGCATCACAAGTGTGCCCCGAAGCGCACAACTGCCTGGACATTATCTGTCACTGACAGCTCAAGGTAAGAGAGGGGATAGCAATGCATGCTCTCCGAGGATTAACCGGACTCTTAGTATTCAGCGGACGTAGCGAGAGCCTGCTTGTGAACTTCCAGCACCATCTGGCATCACACATTGGAGAAATAAGCATCTGCATACCAGAGAGAATAGCCTGTCGGCCGGTGTAAATGTCCATCAGCCTCAAATAAGACCAGCTCGTCTCCCCTGCCGCATCCGGCAGTGCGCCAACAGCTGCAGCGGAAACTTCCACGCCTAACGCCTGTACCCGCGGTACGAAGAGGTGGCATTATGAGGGAACGCTAGCATTGCGTTTCATTCCTAACATTTCCGAAGGCCGTTGAACAATAATGATGAGACCGTGCACTGGAAGCAACCAAACAAAAGAGAACAGCTACGTGTAGCCGAAGACACAAAGAAAATAATGTCGTGTTTATTTTAATTTTGGACTTAAACCTTATTTCTGTTGCTTCCCAGCTAAATAAGACAGGTGGGTTAAAGGTGAGGCAAGGCAGCATGCTAATTTCAAGACAAGCTAAAGCTGGGGTCTCCAACTGCTCCGTAAAAAGGTCAAGGGGCCGCAGATTCAATCCACCAGAGCAGAGGCTCACCTGGTGGGACTAATATAATCAACTGATCCCAGCCTGCACAGTTGATTAGCTGCATTACGCGTCCTTCTGCTCAGCTGGAATAAAAACCTACAGGCTCTTGGACCTCTTATGGATCAGTTTCAGACCGCTGTGCTGAGGACAATAATCGCTTCAAAGAAACAAAAAAAATTTACCCTTTCAGGAGAACGATCACAAGCGTTTGATTAAAATGGTCTTCATGCATTCAAGTGATGGTCGCTGCGCAGCAGTGCAGCTCGTATGGTCGAAAACACTGGCCTAGAATGCTGACAAAACATCTTTGCCCAGATAGTGTTAGAACAGTGATGAATTTTGGGGGAAATTGAAGAATAAACACTTTTCAAAGGGTTAAAAAAAGGTTTATACCCAACAGTAGAAAAAAAAAAAACTTGACAAAAGGCTCACAAAGATGGACTGTTTTTGTTAAGTAACAAGACAAAACGCCGACAAAAGCTGCGTGACTCTATCCCTCTGCGCCTCACGGACACAAGCTCTGCTCCTAACAACCGGCCCACAACGCCCATCTGCCAGTGACGCAGCTCCCCGGAACATCTGTGTTCGCCGGGGCTCTTGGATAACCTGGGATGCCCCTCGCAAGCTCATCATCAAAAATGCAGTGGTCGTTAGCACGATCGTTAGCGCTTGGCTCTGGAGAGAAATTGTGCCAAGCAGGTACTTCCTGAAATGTAATTTCATTTAAGACGTGACGCTCTAAAATTATTAACAGAAGATTCTAAAACAGTTGTAGCCACCCCTCTACCTGGAGATCTATTGTCCAATAAGTTTTCAAAGCCAACATTAAAACACACCTAACAGATCCGGCTCGGCAGGTAATTAGTAGGATCAGGGTTGGAGTGAAAACCTTTACAATGGAGGATCTCAAGGAACAGGTTTGGTAACCAATGTTATAAAATAATGCAGAGGACTCAGCACTCGTTACTGATAACACCGGAGTTCTGCAACACTGGAACAGAACCTTAGAAGAAATTGAAGAGCCTTAGTGCTAAAAGTATCGCTAGACTTTCTCAAACTGTGAGATAAGGATGAGATATATTTTTTTTTTTTTGTCACCCGAGTCTACTGCCTCGATTTTCTCAAAAAGAACGATTTGTGACTGAAGCACTAAGGTCTTCAATGACAGAAAATGCTCTTAAAAGAGTTACAGCAAAAATTAATAAATAAATATGATAAATTAAATATACGTGGGTTTGCAATGAAAGCATCCATTTCATGCCGCTGCTAACAAGCTAGGATTCCACTCCGCTGGTAGCGCTGTCTTCTCTCCAAACAAACAAATACTTTCCAAACATTTTTTTGATCTCTCGTCTCTTTGAGTATCAGAACTGCGGTCTTCCCCAGTGACCGCCTCCTCCTGCGGGTCGCTGTTAGCAGGCAGATCGGCTTCTTGAAGATTCTAGAGTTTCGGAGTAATTAGCCGATCGCACGGTGTGCACTTTCGCACCCCGGCTGCGTGGGAAAACGCGTGCAGCTCTGATCGGATTTGCGTCGACATGAGAGCCGGTGAGAACGCGCCGTGTGCATTTCTACCCCACAGGAAACCCCCGGCAGTGGAACAACTCTCTCTGGAGAAGTTTGTTTTGCACGGCTTCTGGAAGTAGGCGGCAAACCCCAAGTGTGACACTTTCTACAGCGGATACAGCTATTCATTTCAAGTGTTGAAGTTCAGTGGTCTACGTAAATATTTACATTGGTACCCTGCCTGCTGATTAAGCTGAACTGAGTGCCAATATACTGTGTGTGTGTGTGTGTGTGTATGTGAGTGTGTGCGCGTGTGTTATATACACACACACACACACACACACACACACACAGTCTCATGCCAATACATTAGATAAAGTCAGGAGAGGAAAACACCAAACCACAGAGGTTTTCAGGCTTTTTATCACTATAACAGCATCTACATTCAGCACCCAGTACAAGATGCCTCCTCCACGGTTCTTGATAAGCTGTTCCACCCGTTTTGACATGGAGCTGAGCTGGTTTTTGCAGGTTGCCTTGATTTCTTCGTCATGATGCCACACCTGGACAACTGCGCTGATGACTTTGGCTTTTGCGGCGCAGTCTTTTTGTTGCGGCCGTGACTTGGTGATGGACCAGAGAATCTCATTGGGATTGAGGTCAGGTTAATTACCAGGACAGTTCAACACTGTTACCGTACTGTGTTGATGATGCAATCAGAATAGTTGCGTCACGCAAGTCAAGGACATTAATGAAACGTGGTAATAAGGTACTGTGCAGTGATCTTTGAGGCGCTTTTGTAAAACACCCATCACTTGGCACGACTATTTGCACTCCATTCAGTTCTTTCAGTTGAGAAGCACCTTTATCCAATTAATTTGCACAAGACGTACACATAGACCCGATAATACCCTGAGTATAACGTACTGAAGTACACATATTAGCAGCGTAGCAGTGATGCATACTGCGAACTGAGCATTTTATAAAATGGATTTCCATATTTTCTCAGGAAGGACGTGATAAATTTCAGCGGTCAGAAAGAACAAGCGTCTGCCACAGTTTTTATCCCACCAATGAATTAAGCCAGCTTGCTCCACTAATTAGTTTAATCATCTGGCTGAAGAGCAAAGCTAATTAGCATAACACAGGTGACTGGAGCAAAACTGTGGACTTGTTTTATTGCTGAACAAAGAATTTTAGACCCCAGTGATTGGAGAGGTTCTCTCTGCAGATCGTCGAGAGCTATGATAGGCCGTTTAAAATGAAGCGGAAAAAGGCTTTTGATAAACGCCAGCGCACATTTTGTTAAAATTTCCCTTTTTTAACATGTCGTTCATTCGAGCGTTTGTACTGGTGTCCGACCTGTCTCAGTGCTGACTCAGACGCGCAGCATTACCTCCATCAGCACCGCGGTTCAGCTCGCCGTTTCGCTCCAACGGAGGCGTCCTCCCATCCGAACGGACCCTGCCTCCCTTACGCCATCTGTGAGGCTAAATTACCCTGAACTCAAACCATTTACCCAGCAAAAAAGGGCTCTATTAAGACTTTCAGCCCTGTAATGAAATATGAAATGGCCGTTCTCTATTTTGAAAAATATTGGCTTGTTTTGAGTCACTTTTGCTTGACAAGTTATGATTTGTAACCCCACTGGCAAATATTAAAATGAGTCTCATTCCATTGGTAATTCAGTTCTTTTTTGGCAAAAAATGATGAAAATAATAATAACGAAAATTTAAGACTGCATTCCTTTTTTGGGACTTATATTTTTCAGTGTGAGCAGCACTTTGGAAGACAGGCAAGTCAAATTATATGTGTATTGGGAAGAGTAGAGATGATGAGCCCTATTTACTGCACTTTTCTAATGAGAAATGTGTCCATAAAAATGTTCCTCCACGGTAACTCAAGTGCACCATCTGTAAGGTCTTGTTCACAATGGAAACATTCTTATAATGTGAGTATAAAAATCATAAATGGGTGAGTATATACAGCTATGTATTGCTTTCATAATGGAAACACAATACAGGTCAGCTGTCACACTTATTCAGTTCCCCTTGGCATGAGGGCAATTGTAAATCACCATGAACATGGGTGCAGTAATGCTGAAGCATTCTCATAAGTGCAAAAACCAAAAATAAGCAAAGTCAATCTCAAGAGAGTTGATCTTGGACCAGTTTGGTCTTTATACTTAAAACGGATGAGGTGAGGAGGTGGGCAGGGGAACTACTCTCAAATCAGTGCTCTAGGCCAGTGTTTCCCAAACCTGTCCTGCATGCTTTAGATCTCTCCCTGCTTCAGCACAGGTGATTCAAATGATCAGCTCGTTAACCACCCCCTAAAGCTGATTGATGACAGCCTGATCATCTGAATCACCTGTGCTGGCGCAGGGAGAGATCTAACACATGCAGGACAGGTGGGTCTCCAGGAGAGGGTTGGGGAACACTGCCCTAGAGGGTCTTTATAAATACAGGCCACTGCATTTCCCACATTTTTTCCCACATTACTATTTTTACTGAATACGATAAGAATGAAAATGAGGTGAGACTGCTACTCATTTCAAGGTTTGCACACGGGTTGAGTGAATTTCTCACGTTTAGCAACATTAACCCAAAACAAAGAATTGTTTCTAGCTTAAGCGGTGAAAAAATGGCAGGTCTCACGGATGTGACTTCAGCTTAGTCCTGGGTTTTGTGCAAAGAACAAAAAAATGTAAATTTTGGTGAATCATGTGATGTGTTCCGGCAAATCACCAGTCTTCGCTTGATGCAATGCTACATGCTAGCCTACCTTAAACCAAGCATTAGGTTAGTTTTAATGTAAGGACAACGTGATCAGTTTTGGTAACACAGATTAGTCATAGCGTGGTGTAGCTCGCCATGTCAAATAGTTGGACCGGGTTTCATACAATCTAAGTCTGAATTAAGCTGAGAGTTTGTTCTGGCATAATGTTTGGAAAAATGGGGTGAACTGTTGGGATGAATGGCCGGCTCCTGTCTCTGTTTTGCGATGCTTTATTGTGTTATGGCATGACAGGCTATGTTATGTAATGCTAATGTGTATTATCCCCTCCAATATTTTTTCCCTTAAAGGCAGGAAAATCTTTTTTGCTCACATATTGTAGGACAGTGTTACATACATATTTTGTATCTGCTGGTTGCAGTGCTTCTCTGAAGCTACATCACGCCTGTATTGAGGGAAAAACTCAAACCGCGGCTTCAACGTTACATCAAATGGAAAATATCTAGATGTTGTGCATCATTTCATGCGCATTTACCTGTGATTCAGCAGGACATATTTAGGATTGTTGGAAGCCTTGAGATTTCCACTAGAATTTAAAATAGGCCCACAGGTTTGAATACAGCAGCTGCATTTTACAGACCCTTCTATGGGTCCATAGTTTTTATGGGGTTATATTATGCTACTGCATGCAGCGCTACGCTATCCTATGCAATTTTATGCCGTGTTGTAATGCTAATAAATAAATAAATAAATAAATGAGAATCCTCCTCACTCTCTGGGCCACAGTCTGCCATAGGCTTGAAGGACACGCCGTTTAAGTAAGCTGGCTGTTGGGGGTGGGGGTGGGGGAGGGGTATTGGTGGGGTGGGGGGGTGCACGAACACTTCTAGTACAGCTCCGCAGGGAGGACCCCACTTCACCTTTTGTTTGTACGGCGCGGGGTAGCTCGGTACATCAATCTGTCAGGAAGCGAGAGTTCGGTCAAGCGGGAAGACAACCTCTCACCGAATACCGCACTCGCCGGAGTCACACCGTTCTTCCCGCCACACGCCCACGTCCAGCTGGCCTCTCATCGACGGAACGCCCCGGCGGAGGAGGCGGTCGGTCCGCCACTGAGAACTTAATGGCAGATGAAGAAGTGGGCATTTTTTAAAGAAAGGGCCATAAACCACATTTTTACTCCGCCGAGCACGACTGCTATCAGCGCCACCCAACATCGCTGGGATACCAATGCCGACCGTGTGATCTATTGTGGCCAGAAAGGTTGCGTCAAAAACATCAGAGCCCACCCCTAGCTCCTCACCTTCCGCGTGATTGGCTGCCCATGTGTGGCCGAACGCATCGACTCGGCCCCCCCGAGGCGATCAAAGCCGAGCATAGACTTCCTTCTGATTTCTGAACGCTTCGCTGAGCACCTCCTATGACGCTGGCGTTGGACTTCTAAGAGGTCCTGCTGCGTAACCCCGCTCGTTACACAGCCGCACGCAATCCCTGTTTCATCAGCACACCACAGTGCGGATCACACTGACTGGAGCAGACACAACATGGACTTGAGGATACTGGCTCCTCAAAATAGAAAAGCAAAATATTTAACGCTCATATTTCTACCGTCAGCTGGGCTGGTGCTCACCAGTGACCTTCTGAGTAAAGCCGTTAACTCGTTTAAGTGCTACTCTGCTCACCACTGCACTTCAGATGTCTGTCTTCCTCAGTGTTTCCGACCTGTACTAAGACTTTACAAGAGGCCCATGGGCCTTAACGGTCACCTGAGTTGTATAAAAACTGATGTTATTGATGTCGATGAACAAAATATACCCAAAAGTATCATTTTCCTTGTAAAATGTAGTAAACTTCACCCCCTCCCAGGGTCAAACATGGAGCTCACAATTTTCGCAATTTTGATAAAGCACCTCCAGAGCCTTTGATCTATGAAGACTTTTGTTTTCCAGCATATCTGGGCCTGGAGAAGAAGATTTTTAAAATTTCAGCCAATTTGATCACTTTTAGCCCCGCCCCTCAGAGCACCTGGGGGTGGGCATCATATAACCAACAATTTTGGTGCATATTTGTCCAAGGAAGGTTCCTGCAAAATTATACTGAAATCAGATCAACGGTTTCTGAGAAGAAGTGGGAAATTATTGACAAGTTTTAGCCCCGCCCCTCAGAGCACCTAGGGGTGGACACCATATAATTCACAATTTTGGTGAATATTTGTCCAAGGAAGATACCTGCAAAATTGTATTGAAATTGGATCAGTGGTTACTGAGAAGAAGTTGAAAATGTTAACTGTTTACGGACGCACGACTGACGATGATGAACAAAAGGCGATTCGAATAGGTCACTTTGAGACTTCGTCTCAGGTGACCTAAAAATCAGATTCTTTTTTCCTCTAAAGGTTTTGTTTCACATCACTGTTTGCCTTACGACTTTCTCCGAAATCTTGAAATGGACCAAACTGTTACCTTACAGGCAATATTTTTGTCTTGATTTAGAGAAAAAAAGTAGAATACATTCCTTTTTTACATACTCAGTCCGCCATTTCAGTGTCAGCTCTCAGTCGTTGCTCGATAACCTGGAGCATAGTACCATATAAACCTCCGATTACTGTCACCACCTTGTGCAAGAGCAAACCTGTTTAAAATCCAGGAAAATTCCAAACAGGATTCTAAAATGGCTGACCTTTCACTGGTCATAGCTGGTGTGTCTAAGTAGATAAACTGGTAAACTATGCCCACAGACTGGAGACCACCTGGTTTAGCTGGTGAATCGGCGCTCGTACAGTATAACTACACCTTCGCATGCTTAGGCTTGCTTTGGTTGCTGATTTCCGCAGCTATAGCAGAGCACATTAGAGCTGTTGTAATGAATGCTGTTTATGCCAATGAACGGTAATAATTCAGCATCATAAAAATGCACGTTTAACGACATGACTGCCATCATAAATATATCCGCCAACTTAATCTAGCCGGCGCCGTAATGGTTTCTTCACAGAAAAAGCAACACTGCTGCCTCCAGAGTTATTTGGGTGCAAACCCAATCTTATAACAGCCTTTCAGTTACTAACGCACTCGCCGTAATGCGGGTATTGCATTAGAAGTCCTTCAAAACAATTGCACTGAATACCCAGGCCCTCCCGTGCATTTGAGCAGCACAGCGAGGGGCCTGCTAGATGAAAAATCCCTCCCTGGCAGAGTCGGGAGATAAATTGGAAGCTATTATGAAGTGACGTATCTCACAGGTACCAGTTAAATATGTATGGGCGACGCACTCGGCGGCAGCTCGTAAGCCATCACGCTCTGTCAGGTTCACGAATCGCCCAGCCGTGTCTCCGCTTCGCTGCGATTCTCGAGTAATGCGTTTGGAGAGGTAACCACTTCCTGAAACTGCAGGGCCGCTCGCTCAGACTGCAGAAAAACTGTGGATCAAATCACTGACATGTCAGCCACTCACTTTACTCTGGCTTTGTGAAAAGCACATCAGCACGAGGAACTACAATTTCCAGTTGGCATGTTGAACAGTTTGGAACCAGGGTCTGCACGGTATAGCCGCCAAGTCAGAGTCAAAAGTTCAGTGCGTTAGATGCAGTGACATAACCTGCCCACGATTTTTCTCCAAATGTCTCTCTGTTTTCCAAACAGTACCTTCTATTAACAAAGCTGCGCTCAGGGCAATAAATCAGATCCAGTTTCGCACAATGAAACCATTGACTGTATACAGTCTACGGCCGAGACCAGTAACGTGTGTCATGACGCAATTATTCTAGCGCCTCCCTCAGCAAGGTTTGGGCATTTAATTGCAATTCCTCAACCTTGCGGCTGAGATCTTCTCCCAGGAGCCTCTGCACAACATTAAGCTGAAGAGTTGTGGCGATCGAAGTTTCTGAGAAGTGACCTTTCTGTACAATCTACTCATGAATGACACTGAAAGGAGCACATCACGCTCATTGATGGCCACTGACCTGTCTTAACTGCCGTAAAAATCCTAAATTAAATATTGATGTTGTGTGGTCAGCGCGCCCTCGACTTTCAGTTATTAAAGTATAAAGCCAGAGTGCAACAGCAACTGCCGCATCAAAAGTGTCATAAACGTCCCCATCAAGAATAAATGCCATTTTACTCCTCAGCCTTAGATGGGAACACAATGTCAGCTCGCGGAGACGAAAGCCTCAGCGGGTTTGTCTACGGAATCCAGGAGATTCATTTCTGGGGTTTTAATCCACAACAGAAAAACAGCCAAAAACTTTAGTTTATTTAGAAAAAAAAATACATCTATGAAGCTGCAAAAAAAAAAAAAAAAAAAAATCAAGAAACTTGGAACAAATAACGGCACCCTTCCGGCAAGGGTCTACAACTAATAGCATCATAACACTTTCATGGAAAAAACTGCCAGAGGTTTTTATCAATATTTCAGTCATGCTTTTTGATACTTTTGTTGAGACAGCGTATATAATTTATGAAGTGAATCAGAGGTATAGACATGGCTTTGACTGAAGCTCACAGGCCTTTTTGAAAGTTCGCTTGTTGTTGCGTTAGCGCCTTATTTTACCCACATGACTACGGGGCCAGTCCTTGCGTGTGCGGCTAAGCTTGCGTTAAATTGCATCTTTTTCAGAGAAGTACTGCCATCTAGATTGAATCTAGGCTCGGTTGCTTTTTTTTTTTCTTGGTAGCGGCAAGTAGCTGTGTGACAGGGTCCCAATCAATTACATCCAGATCATGAACCCCCTGGGACTTCCTGTCTGCTGATTAGGCCACTCCTCACTGTATCAGATGACCTCACACGATCTCGGCAACCCCCTGCTTTTCAGGGTCAGCCGCTTACGAGTCGCAGTCCTCCATTAATCAAGCAAATCCCCAACAGGCAACAGCAGACTTTAACAAGAAATCAAAGCCCTTCAACCCGTCATCAAAAACAGGCAACTTTGTGGTTAATTAACCTTGTGAAAAAAACAACCCTTCATGTATGCGTGCGGTAAGAAGCCCACACACGTCAAGGGTGCCTAACGATATAGTGATATGTTAAGAGAAACTTCACACAAAAGAAGGCCACATCTCATAAAACTCCAACAGTATTCTGAACAGCTGAATTTTACCGCAGGGCTTGGCCGCAGAGAATTGCAGGAAACAGCAGCGCGCGGCGATAATATGCAAAAAATGAAATTGTGTACCACCAGAAGGAGACTTGGAAACATCCAGTCTCGCATAGTGAAATTTTTATCTTCAGACAGCTTTTGAGGGAAGCATTCCAATATAAATAAACTGCAGATGTTGAGCTCTACTGAGGTACTGCTCAGCTAAATTCAATTTAATCCACCTCGTTGTTAGCCCTGAATATTAAACCGAAGCAGGGACAGGGGTGCGGCGTTGGGGATTTGATGGGGTTTCACCGTGTCATTACACCACCGACTCTTCTGTCATATATACACACACTGTCTCCCACTCCCCCATTCTCTGTCATGTCAGCTTTCCATCCCTTAAGGACCCAATACAGCGGCTGTCCTCCATTCGGGCTCAAGAAAACTCATCGAGGTGGATCTTCTCAGGGCGAGTGCAGAGGAGCAGGCGCCATTTTGGCTGGGAGAGGCATCTCGCAATTATGTCACAGTGTAGCAGAGCCTTTAAACCTTTGAAAGTCGATTTTTTGGATTTCCTTTTTGTTCCAATTCTAAGAACTCATTGAAAACATTTCAATCGCGTATTGATGATCTCATGAGGTGCGGGGTTGAACAACCTTTGCCTAATATCTCCGAGGCCATTTTCTGGACTTGTTGCCTTTTGACACAGTTTGAGTGCATCACCGACTCAAATAGAAATGGTGGCAGAACCAGACCTCACAGCTAATCTGAGAGACGTCTGTTAGTGGGGCTAGCACATTAGCCTTTTCGCTGTTGTCTATTTCCAGTTTTTTACCGTAGTGTTAGGTGTACCCTCTCAAACTCTAGCACTCAGACACAATCAAAACATTGATCCTCTCAAGGATACAATGGCAGGGAACAATCCATGGCCTTCCCATCTCACATCTCCCTTGTAATGGCATTTCTGTGCAAAGCCATTCCTAACTATGAAAAAAAGAAACTTGACTTTTTTTCCCTTTTTATTTACCAGATGAGGGAACAGCTTGAAACTCATATTTTTAGAGAACAAACTGGCAAGGACGTTTATTATGAAAGTTATATTAATCAAACAGGAAGTAAAGCATTTTAAGCACCGGCGGAATGCCGCAGGAAAGCGTAGGCTGGTGAGATTTGAGAACGGAACACAGGCGCCGTCTGTTGTGTATTCACCAGCATTGATCAGAGAAACCCTGGCCATTCCAGGCACAATTTCCCCCAGTTCTGAAACGCCAAGAGAACGATTTATTTCCCAATGTCATTTTGACCCCTGAAGGTCTTGGGTTAACCCACAGGCAAGTGTAAACAGTCAATTGCAAAGTTTCGGTTAAAGGCTCGCAGTGAAAACCACAGTGGAATTCAAGTCAAATGTTTGTGTGAACGTAACGGCACAACAGCAGAATTTCAATCATACACGTGTAGGGGAATGCATACAAAACAGCAAACCAATCTTGACTCTACACGGCAATAACCTTACACACTGTAAAAAGTGTCTAAGCATAATTTCATTTCATTCCGAGACTTAGTCCTACAGATCCATATATAAGTCTGTCAAATGCAGCTGCTATATTCAAACCTGAGGAACTTCAGGTATATCTTAAATTTTAGTGGTGATCCCAAAGTTTACAGAGACCTGTCCTGGTTTGTGAGGCGTGCGTGTTTTGGACTTTTCTTTGTGGCTCTCGTCCCGGGGAAAGATCGAATTCCTTTTCAATCGGATTCTTTTCCCAGCTGATTGATTGAACTGGGGCGGTGCTTCCCTGGACTCTATATAAGCTGGAAGTCCGCCACGCCTCCTTTGCTTGAGTGTCTGTTTGTAGCTAAGCACTGTAGCCGAAGATATCTCTAGTCAGGATTTGTGTGACTTTATATCTTCCAGTTATTATTGGAGTTCCTTCCACTTTAGGAATTTTCCCTTTTCTACTTTTGTTCTCTCTCGCGTTGCTTCCGTTTTTTCGGACCATTATACGTCCTTGGGAAGCGCAAGTACTTTCTGGTGGTCTGTGTGATTCTCTCTTTTTGTATGGTGTCCGTACTGCTCGGTGTCTCTCTGGCCGCTACACTTGCCCTCTAAATTTTACCAGCCATTACAAGACCCCAAATATCTCCAGCTGAATTACAGGGAAATTAAATATTAAGTGATGTACAAGATCTAGATATTTTTTGTTTGATATAATGCTGTGGCCATAAAAACATGGTGTCCTGGTTTTGAATATTTCTCTCAAATAATAAATATTCGTTGAAGTGCAGCAAACAGCAATTTCACAACATGTACGTGACTTTGTCCTAAAATATTTAAAAATGCCTTTTCTGACTTTGAGCCTACTTAAGGGAAAATGTGAGTGGAAAGTTAAAGGGATTAATTTATTAATTTTTCTTTCTCACACAAGTGAGAAATATTGGTCACCATGTACTTGACAAGTGAATTGTCCTACCCAATAAATAAATCTAGAAATGAGTCAAAATCAAATAACAGCAGCAGCACAATTTTCATTTTACAGAGAAAGAGGGTGACAGAAATGCATTAAATGTTGCTAAGAGGCTTTTTTTTTGGACTGTGACAGTACAATTACAATCTCACAAGTAGAAAAATCATTACGCAACAGAATTCACCTCACGTGTGAGCATGGAAACGACTTTGTAGCAATAAAATTCTGCTCACACGTGTACATCCAGTGACGGCAGAGTTCAGATCATGTGTGCCTGCAGGACTGCACAGCATTCCAGGCCTATAGCGAGAGAGGCGATAAACATGCCAGCGACCTGAGAATCGCAACGCTAATATAGAATTGCAGACACTCGCTGGAGTACATCTGAACACTGAAGCACACGTATTGCTGTTTTTTTTAACAAAAACACTTAAACATTTACGAACCTATATCTAACAGCTTGAAAGAGTCTCAAATGAAAACAAAAAAACCACACTCCTCCCTGCCAGTCGGCCTGTCTTCACACAGCAAAAGCTCCCCAATGCAATGCACCAAGGTACTGAGGTACCGCTAAGCTGAAAATTGCTCGTTAGAAGAACAAAATGTTTTGA
The DNA here is from genome assembly GCA_029721435.1 of Gymnothorax reevesii. Lineage (NCBI taxonomy): Eukaryota > Metazoa > Chordata > Actinopteri > Anguilliformes > Muraenidae > Gymnothorax > Gymnothorax reevesii. The sequence goes on from CM056576.1 coordinate 10,624,639, forward strand.
TGATTCGAGTGCTTCCATGACAAATTAAATTAGAAAGGAGATTTAAATTGAAAGTATGCACTCACTGCGCACTTTTCAGTTTTAATCACGTCTAAAACAACTATCGACCTCAACATTTCAAGCCTAGTCTCATCCTGATGTGTCATATATTGACGCTACCTGACCAAGCGCTGATTACGCTACTCAAAAGGACGCTTTTGGCGTCCTTATTTGACGCCAGTTTGAAACGAACCCTGAGTCCTAACCCCCAGCTCTTAACCCAAATCCTAAACTTAACCATCACATAAAGATACCAAAAACCTTCCTTTTGCATCATGTATCGACACTTGGTCAAGTGGCATCACAATATTTTGAGCCGGGATGAGAATGTGTTGACATTTCTATTGTATGCCTAAGATTACAGAGGGATTGTACATTGAACTATACAATATTCCCACACAGCTTTTAACATCTACTCTACCACCATTCAACTGTTTTTCAGATTAAATGGCAATCTCCTGCATGTGCCTGTTGTGAAATAGTTCAAGACAATTCACACACAAGTTTGAATTATCTCCACATATCACAGGACTTATGTTGGTAAATGATATTGAGTTTAAGGGGCCATCCCAGGTTCAAAATGATTTTGTTTTTCTTTTTTTCAAATTTTCTCTTTATCCCCTGTTAGGTTCGCTACGATGTGTACTTTCGGAAAAGCAAAACATTTTGTCATTAATTAAATCAATTTTGTTAAAAAATGACTTTTTTTTTGCAGCTCTCCCACCTCAAATAATTTTATAAGTCAGCTAAAATCTGGTGACTTTCTACACTTGTGGTGCTGATAACTTTTTTTATTTTTCAACCAAATTGCCTCAAATTTTTGACAGTAGACTTGTTGGTCTTTTACATGCAATTACATTGGCTTTTTCTGATGGGGGCAAAGGTATCAATTTCATGGGAGAGTATGTGTCATTCAACTGACCCATTTGAGGATTTTTTTTTTTTAGAAAATTCACCAGAAAAAAAAATACACAAAATATAGAAAAATCCTCAAGTGATTGCATAGATGTGACACATCTAATTGAGAAAAAATTATTTGGTTGAGTGGTTAGGGAGTACGGCTTGCCACAATACGGACTGTGATTTTGCTTATTAATGTCAATACCATGGTAACAAAGTAAATAAAAACCAATGGAATGGTAAACTTTTGTGTTGAACTGGTAAACTGTAATGTCATTATACCCATTTTTGTGCTGGAACAAGGTAAATCAAATTAACCTGGGAAGATTAAGCATGAAGATTGAGCACAGCCAATATTATGGCCAACCAACTAAACAGCAGAACCTATGGCAAGACCATTTGCTCAGGAAGATTTGAAGAGAAGCAATAAACAAAATTCACTTTTTCCTTTTCTGAGAATCCTGAGTAACCATAAAAAGTCTCTCCGTAAACATTCAATGGAAATGATAAAATTGTAAAAAAAAAAAAAAATCATATTTTCATTCTGAACATTCTTTTCATCCACTACCTGTAAAAAGATTTTACCTTTTAATAAGATGTCAATGTGCACCAGCAGGGCGTGATATTGATTAAATATGCCTGTCAATCATTCACCCTCCTCCAATCAATATCCTTTCAAGCATGCTCAAACTCCATCGTTGTTCGGAAAGCACCTCTGCATTTTATGTCAATCAAATCAATTCTGATCCCTCCCTAAAGGTTTGTTTCCTCTTAGATAACCGTAGTATCAGGAAATATTTTTCTGTTGTTCTGGCCTAACTTCAAGGTGCATTATTATTCATATTAAACATTATTCAGTCTCAGTAGGGCAGTAACGGATCTCACATTTCGGGGTTTGGATCATCTCACGGTTTTTGAGCCACGGATCAGATCGTTTTTCAAAATCATTAAAATTTTTAAAAAGGGGTGATTATTTTTTTTTTTTCCATTTTCAATGTATTAGTGAAAGAACACTTAAAGCACGGAACAACATTCAAGAGGTCAAATGTTTTAATAATCTTAAAATAAAATGACATGCCATTTTAAAAGTGCCAAAGACCCATCAGGGATGGTACCTGCAAAGATTACAAGTTTTACTACAAAAATCATCTCTTCTCTTAAATAAAAGCATTCATTCATTCAAAAAAGGAAAACATAGCGATACTCAAAGTGTGATGAAACAAAAGCAAAATAAGGAGGCATGAAACCCGCTTTACTTTCCATTATTTATACTTAAGGATACTTAAGAAATGCGTCTTGATGACCATGGCTTTTCTTAAACCAGATGTCGAAATGGAAAAAACATCCAATCCTCAATAAATTTAAAGCAATTTTCATTTCTGGTTGAGTTTCGCGCTAATCGCGCAGCGGGGGATAACAAGCAAAGGTCAAATCAATCTTTTCTCTCCACAGACTCGGCGAGGACTTGCAGATCCTGTGTGCATTCTTGTGACAAAGGACAATGTTGCCTCCAAAAGACGAAGATTCATGTATCCGGCGATATTCATTCACAAGTTCCAATCAAGCAATGCGAGCCTAATTTATTTTGAGATCACTGCAGTGTGACAAGGATAATTACAAGTGAGATGCGATACTTCCGACACATCGCATCCAATAAAACAGTAACCTCCACCAAAAGTCGCCAATGACCCACATCTAAAGCAGGTGCTTGTCAAGTCGCATCATTTCCTGTTTACTGAGGGCCCTCTCAGTAAGAACTTGACAGCTGTCTAACAAGATAATTTACGGAGTTAAGAAGTGTGAGAACGAGCACACATTTCTCAGATTTTGCATCAAGACCGCCCGTAAGAATAAGCGCACAACACTGTGGAAAGCCTTTTCTCTCGTCAGGCATTGAGTAAGTTGTTTTGCGCTGCATATGAAAGACAGTCAGTCCTGTTGCTGTGGGTGTTTACAGTGTAAGAGTACATGAACCGGCGAATGGGCAGTTAAAAGTCACAGTCGACACCTCTCTGAAAGCTAGCTTTCAAGCTTTAATGCAACGTCCTTTGACATCTCTACTGCCTCCAGTGGCAGGAGGACTGTTCTTTCCCATGTGTTTAGGGTTTATTTGATTGCAGGATTGATGGCACCAAGCAGAAGCCTTCATAACGGAAGCTCTCTCCACGGCAACCACACAGTGTGTCAGGCTGCTCTCGTCTAAACTTTGGGCTTATCATTACCAGCTGCAAAGACAGTCAGTATTGCTTACAATTGTGTGCGTTCGTGCATATGTGTGTGTGTGCGCGTACGTGAGTTGTTTTGCACTGGAAACATCCCCAAATCAATGTAACACATCATACAGGGTATCATACTCCGTGTATGACAGTCTATTTGTCTGTCTGTCTGTCTGCCTGTACATTTGATAACTTGTGAGCACTACATTGGAAATTGATGAAGCTTGGTAGGTCTATGGCTTGAGTGAAAATCTTGCATTGGATTAACCCTCTCCAGCCCAATTTATTATTTTGAGATATGAAAAATATTTCATTCATGGAGAAAAGTTCTTATACACTAGTGGCTGCAGGGGGAACTAACATTGTATTTTTGCAATACTGAGCTGGAAGGGTAACTTTATCAAACCATTTCCCAAGCGGTCTTTATATTTTATAGTCAGTCATCAATTGATTTATTGTTGCAAATTTGCAACATGAGCCTGGAGAGGGTTAAAAATGTGAGTAGTTGGTATATAGCAGGGTTCTTCAAATCACGGTCCTCAAGGGCCGAGAACTGCTGGTGTTCCATACCCCCCCCCCCAAAAAAAAAACCTGGGAGTCAGGTGTGATGACAGTCAGGCCAATCAGAGGGAATAACTGTTCACTTAAGTCTCTGGAAGGATGGAAAACCAGGGCTGAATTTGAGGAGCCCTGGGATATGACTTTGCGGGTCAATGAGGGGTTCACAGATAACGGTGTTATCTAGTCTTCAGATGGACTCTAGTTAGTCGGTCAATTGTTTTACAATAATGATAATTTATTTTTAATTACCATGGCTGTTGCCTGGTTTTACATTGTCAGTCAGCGGGCTGGTCATAGCATTGAGTCATCCTCTCTCCATGAGATATTTCAAGCCTCATAAAGATGTGTTCGTTTAGGCAGTTTGTCAAGCTACTGTCTGGATGCGCAGCCATGACCAAGCTGTCGGTTAAAACGAGCTGTCGAATAAAGGGCCTGGAACAATCTCCACATTCGCCTCCGGCTCATTCCCGCCAACGAGGGGGCCCTCACGGCACCGCGGCGGCTCGTTAGAGGAAGGGCTTTCGGCGAACGTCGGCACAGAACCGGCAGAATCTGCAAAAAACTTTTCACCTCCGGGGCCGGCCGCGCGACGAAAAATGAAGAAAATGGAAGGAGAAAAATCACAGGCAGACTGCGTCCTTCGGAGAGGAGTCAGGGACAGCTTCCTGTCAGGATGAAGACTTAAATGAGCACCGCCGAGAGCAAATGCGCGAGAGCAAAAAAAAAGGCGGGAAAATAAAGAGCTCGGCGCGTTCTCTCACACCCCGAAAAAAAAAAGAAAGGTTCTGCTCCCCACTGAGGAGCAGTTTACACCTTGTCGCTCGACATCAATTATTCTGAACTGTCCTGGAACACCCCGTGAGAACGACCCCCGTCAACTGCTCTTTCAGGATTTTCACTCTTTTTTTAAGGATGAGACATGAGTGGTTCAGAGATTGGGCTCAATACCCACTCAAAAATTACCCCATTTACAGACCAAGCATGAGTGAGTAAAATCAATCTTGTTCGCAACTCTCAGCCTGTAACAGGTTTCCATCCAACCAACTCGATTTTGGATGCTGCAACCCAAAATAGTTTTGAAATTTTCACTTTTAAGTGGTTAACGCTCAGCAGACCTCTAAAAGCACAAACTATCCAACTCACAGCTGAGGGGAAAACAAGCCATAATCTCTGATTTAAAAAAAAAAAAAGTTGCCAACTCCATGAAAAATATGGGACATAATCACAATTCTTAATAATCTCATAATCATAATTCTTGCCATGGGACTGGGATCATAGCAGCCATTGTTCCTCGACCCCTACTTTCAGTGCCCTCGCCCGGAGCTCACACACCTTCAAACCTGGCTTTCATCGTCATCTAACTACACATCTACGAGGTTAAGCGACAGCATCTAGCACGTTTGTGACACTGTCCACAGCCAGACAGATGTATTGCACAAACACAGCGAAAAGTACTCAAAACCGCTTCGGTAATAGTTTCCGCTTCAACAGGTGGCTCCAGGACCCCTTATTTACATTTGGACTCACACACACACACACACACACACACAAAGGTGAAAACAATACCAACCAATTCTGTTGCAGGCCATTCAAAAAAAAAAACATTAAAATATTTGCATTCTGTCAATATGGTACTGTCTTTGTTAAGAATTGGTGCAATCTGTTCACATTATCTGTCCACAAACAAAACTAGATGATGCACACTCTATAGAGATGCTAACCCACGCCTCTTGTTGACCTTGACCTTTCGACCTCAAAATGCAAATTTGGACAGGGTACCCAAGGATCATCTACCCCGCAAAGTTTGGTCACCCTAGCTTCAGTGGTGGCCGAGCTGTCGCGCGTACACGGACACACACACACACACACACACACACACACACACACACACACACACACACACACACACACACACACACAGACAGACAGGCAAGCAGGCAGGCGGTGCTAAACTGTATACCCACGCCGCCTCGTCAGGCGTGGGTAAAAATATGCGGAAAACAAAACTACTAAAAATTACTTAGTTGTGGGTTCATTGTTATCACTATGCTAATGTGATCTTATAAAGATATATGCAGTGCTCATTAGAAACTGAGTGCAACTCTAAATGCAGGAAACATTTTATCCTGCAGAGAATTTAAGTGTCAAAGTAACTAATATTCTGGTAATATGGACCTTACCAGATTCATCCATTCGGTATTAGAGTCATTAATTTGGAGTTGCGTTCCCGTGTGCCCTTTCTTCGGTGTTTCCACGCCATTTTCTTCTATTGCCCTTAACCCTCATTTTCTGTTAGCGCATTACTTAGCTGCTATAAACTTTGCTAAAAGATTAATGACACCATTACACAATTTACTTCTTGTTTTGTGTAATACTATTTGTTGTTCATCACCTGTCTTTCCTCTGCAAAAATAATGATTTTTTTTTTTATATAATTAGGAAAATATGAAAAATAATTAAGAATGTCACCTTAGGGCAATAAATATCTACAATCTACTGCATGGAAATGGCGTTTCATTTTAATTTTCCTCGGATAAACGTGATTTATGTTCCAGCGCCTTCATAACAGTGGGTCTTTCATGTAAATCAAATTTTTATCACAGTAGATAAATGACACTTTCATTGTTAAATGCAGAAGTGCGAGAAAATGGCGATCATTAATCATGCGCAGATAGTACTTGTTTGGAATTAAGATAAAGATAATGATTATGTCGAGAGATTATGCAAATCTTTAATTTAAACTAGAAATGCCCATATTGTGCTGGGCATATTTCAATACAGTTTTATTGGAATAGGTGTTTTTTCTGCGAGGATGGTCACAAAGATGCTTCTCAGAAGGCCTGATGCCTGGTCTAAGTCCACAAAATATCAACAGAAGACAAGTAAAACCCACAGTCATGTGACCAAAAACTCCCCAGAGGGAGGGAACCCCAGAAAGACGACTCCTATAGCGGGGGAGCCCATGTCCTGGGGGATTCGTTGGCTGGCTTTTCTGGCCGTCGAAGTCAAATGTATTTGGCCCAGGCTAATAGCTTCACCAGAGCTGAGCAAACAGAACACAACTGTTAAAACTTCGTTCATGTTTTTATGTCATTCTATGTACTGAAAAGGCTGGCCACAAAGGCACTGAGGACTGATAAGGCTTTGATGCTTCGTTCAAATGGAAAATAAATTAATTAGGAGGCTAAGAGAGGTCCACTGGTGGTAGAATGTGTAAACGTAGACAAAAGCACCCGTGCCATCCGGGTGAGCAAAATCACAGCGTTAGCTGGACGACACCCAGAATAGCTACTGTTTACTTCGGCCAAAATTCTAGATTTGGGAGGGCTCTGAGTGTTACTGAGTTATGCAGCCGACTTAAGTAAACTGCTTAGTGATGCAAGGCCCAGGTTCAACTGCACTAGGATCTCACAATGCGGTGCTATTGATTTGACTGCCCTTTACCGAGAGCTTTTTAGAGATCAGTATCAATTATACACGGCTTTTTTGCTTAATTAAAAAGAGTTATTCCACAATATACACGGTAAATCCTGGTACTGTGGTGCGCTCAAATGTTTCGTAGAAACCAATGCCTTCAAAAAAAATTGTGCAAGTCAAATGAATCATCTTGTGATCCCCTGCACTTAGAAATACAGTAAAACAGCTTTTCAAAATACATTGCCTGATTTTTAAGCACCTCCGGAAGGCCATTTAGGTGGATAATTAAATTATTTGAGGTAATCGGTCTCTGCAAAACATTTGAGTGCAGCAGGTTGTTTGAGTTTACAGTGAACAATTTACTGAGAAATACATCAATGAAAAACGTAAAGGGTGAATATTTCATCATGCCCTCGATTTTTATCACCAGAATTTCACTTTTGAAGGATTTACTTTGTTCTTCAGTATGGTATTTCATCATATATTTTCTCAGTTTTTCCGAGTTATCTTTCAAAGACCAAAGACCTGCATCCACAAGTTAAAATTGAAAACTTTTATTTTAAGCCCCAATAAAATCGCATGCTTTCACCCTTTCTGAAACCAGAAACACACTTCACATCTCTCTAAATCCCCACAGGCAGCTAGAAGGTACTGCAAGAATGAAAAAACACACTGTATTTATGAGATATTTTTCAAGAAGCTTTTCAAAGCAGGGGCAACACTGATGTGATGTGGGGCAGAGGAGCAGCTCGTGAAATTTGAGGTGCATTCTGGCGATTTCTGAACCCTCTCTTTTGTTATAAAAAGAACAATAAACTGGCAGGTTTGCCAAGGACACGAACCCCCCTCCGCCATCTGCTGCTGCCTGCTCTGAACTGGTCCAAGGCTGCCGTGCGCTGAAATGCTAAGGCTGGTAAACACCTCTCTGGTCAATGTCTGTCTGTCCACATTCAGTAAACAAACTTCTACTTTTGTTTCAAGAATGCACCGTTTAATAAATATATAAGCACATAAAAAAAATGGCTTTTTTTCCCCCACTTATGCTGACTGAATTGCTTCCATCGTGCTGTAGGCTACCGGTGATTCCAGTCAAAATATTTCCCGAAGCATTGAGAAAGAGAATACTAGCTACACTTCAGTGTGCACCAAGCAACACCGTCACAATCGCACGATTCAGAGTGGCAACAGCAGAAACTGTGGCTTTGAAAAGAATGCAATTTGCTTCTAGGAATTGCGAAGCGGCTGAAATTGGCCGGTGTGGGCTTGAATCTCATGTCATGAGTCCTATTTATTGGGTGAGCTGTAGTCAGAGAGCCATGCAGCAGAAAAAAACTGAATAAATCACGAGGTCCGGAGTTTAAGAGCCGAAATCAATAAGCACCAACAGACGTTAAGTGAAAATCAAATTATTAATTTTTCTTTACTCGTTTCATCATTGATACGAGACAATTATAAGGTCGGGGTCTCTGGTTTGGCTTTTTAAGTCCAGTCAAAACAGGATAAAGGGACACAGCATCCTCTAGAGCTTTTGATTATTTCTAGAATTTTCCTCAAGGAAAAAAAATCTGTCCAGTCTCACCACACTGAAACATTGATTGATTATGTTTATTTAAGGTTCTAATAATTTAAGAGGGCACTGAATTCTAAGGCTCTAATTATTGAAGAGGGCACAGAATTCTTACTCTATAATCTGAATAATGGGTACAAATTTCACCTTGTTTCCAACTTTAAATCAAAATCTTCTTCCCCCAAAAAAATGGGGAGCAATGTGTTCACTTCCTGCGACGCTGCCGTCTAAAGCAGCCGTAGAAAATCCGTGCCTCGTGGGTGCTTGTTCCAATTAACACAGTGACAGCATGATCTTATAGTCAACAAATGGCACTGGCACGAGCCCAAATGAACAATTTACAATTTACTTGCTTCTTTCACTCAGATTGACGACTAATGCCGGAACGCAATCTGTGGCAAATCGCTCCCAGGGCAACATCGTAAAGGCCTGTTGCGCAGAATATGGGGAACACCACAGCCTGCTCTCCATTTTTTTCCTAGTTTAGAATCTTTATTTACGGGTCGCAAAAATAACAGCGTGCCACTGAATGACCAATTCGGGAGATAGCAGACAGGCTCGAGCTCAACACAGGAGCCAGTGATGCAAAGCCATCGCTTTTCTGTACCCGTCAGGATGGACTATGAACACTGTTCAAAACAGTAGATATAAATAAACAGAAGTTTATTCAACAGGAAGGAAGTCAGCCAGGCAAGAGGTCAGAAGTGGCCGGGCAGATTAAGCATATCGCTTAATCGAAACTCACAGTCAGAAATAGGCAGGAGGTATTGAACAGACAGGCTTCTTCAGACAAACAGAGCAAATCCAAAAATCACAAACTTGAGTAGAACAGAGTGAAAACCGAGATAAACAGGCTGACAGGGATCAATAATGAGAGACTAACAGAAACTAACAGAAAGACGGGAACTCGAACTAACAGAGACAAGAAGTAACAACGGGAAAACGCTGTCGAAAAGGCGTGAGAATGAAGATGGGGAGTGGGGAGGTAACGAGATGATAATATAGTAACTGAAATAAATTAACCAAACAAAACTGAAACTAACTCAGACAGCCAGAATGCAAGGAAACCAATTGACAGAGATGGCAGACATGACACTCGAAAAGGTCAGATAAAGAGAAGCATTCTAGACACGGAAAACAAAGACAAGTGAGGAAAACTAAAATTAAAAATGTCAAACATGACACACACAATGGATTGCTGACAGTACCTCACTGTTCAAGCTTGCAAAAGAGTGAACCATAGATATACAGTGTAGTCTGTGTGCACTTAGAGAGTGATATTTGTTATGCTTAGTGGCTCAGGGCTCCAGCACATGAAAATGGTTGATGGAGAGACAGTCATACTACATTTAAACCTTTCACAGTCATACCATGTGAACCCCATAAACATACAGTCTTCTTTATGAAGTGACCTAATACTTATGGACTGAACTGTGACCCTGAGGTTTTAGCGAGCCAGCCAATGAGCAGTCTGGCTCACTTACAGTTGCTTACTCCTCTTACACTGAACTGCCTCCCTGTCTCCCCAGGTAAAGCTGTCACCATTGGTGGTGTCAGATGAGGTGGCCAATCAAATCCCAGAGCTTGCCAGTATAAGACCAGCCACCCCATTTTACCATCTCTCTCACCTCTGGCCACTGTAGCCCTTTGTACTGTCCGAACTCAGATCACAGGACTTACCGTCACGCCAGAACGCCTTACCCCAAATGCCACATCACACCCCACTGAATAACCAACTGGAGCACACTTTTGTGACGTCTGCAAAGTGTGGACTATCAAGATGGCTTCATAATGTGGTGAAATCTGAGTGCTTGGCAGTCAGTCGCATAGGATTATGAGTTGCGGGTAGCTGTGTGGTCTGGATGGATGCACACTCATCCGAAACGTGCATCGCTGAAGCTTAAAATGACACATGGGGCAACAGATCAGGGACCATGTGGACATGTCCATACTTGACCCTCATATCCGCAGTTTTGTTACTGAGACAAGGTAGTACAGAACAGAACCTAAGGAAGATGCTCCCGCCAGCATCTCTCCCGCCGTTGTCATGAATAATGAATGCCCATAAGCCCCCATAGCCTCGGAGGCGATTGGCTCCTGCTTCGCCCAATCAAGTGTAAGCCGTGTGGGGAAAAAAGCCTTGGTTATTTATTTAAGGTAAAGTAATGAATTGGGATTTTGGGAGATCAGTGCACTGAGATGAACTTGGTGATCTGACCAGGCTTAAATCCTCCTTATGTTAAAGTAAATACAGGTACAGGGCGCAGAGTGGGCACAGGGTACAAGGTACAAGGAACAGAGCACAGGGTCCATCCTAGGGTCTACCCCCCCACCCAACCAACTATTGAAAGGGTCAGAGATGATGTGATGTCACTAACAAAAAGCTCAATCATGAAGGAGATATTTATAAATTCTATTCAATCAATGGGTGTGACAGCATTCTCTGCACAGCAAAGACTCAGTTTGTTTAACTTGCATTGTCTCTGTTATATTGTTATACAGCCACCATCCGCACACCGATACCAAGTGAAATAAATGATTGCGCATTCAAAGTTCAATATTTACCTTTGTTCCGAAAGTCTGCCTTTAAAAAATAAAGTTGAGGTGGCGCAGCGCGATCCGCTCATACCTTTGAATATAACGGCCTCTGTTCAATCAGGTTTATTTCCCTTGAGAAGACACCACGGGCTGCTGATCGTGGAGTTTCATAAATTACCGTCCCGCCCAACTCGCTCTACCCTGAAAAGCTAACCAAATTGCACCCCCCCTCTGTTTGCGCTCACGGTATTAAAACTTTACTGCGGCTTGTGAGTTCGCATATAGATGTCGGCTCGCGAGCGAGCGGCTTAATTTCAGTTCGCTTTCGACGTCCCCTCACCACCTCCGAGCAGCAGACGTTATCGGGAGACTGACGCGGGAGAGGAGCTCAGACGCTATCCTCTAATGACATCCAAAACCAATCTTCCGCTGCCGTTAGAGGAGATGGGAGCTCGCATCGAGAGATGTTCGGAAATTGCCCGTTGACAAATTCAATACAACACTCAGTTGTAACAAGATAGAAATGTAGATAAAAATACATATTCTTTAAGGAAAAAACCATATGTTTGACTACGAGACATATGGGATATTTTACTGCCACCCATATTTACATATAAAGTATGTGGGAGGTGCAATCTTTGAATAAAGAGTGTTCAGTGAATAACTGGCATGAAACTATGGAAAATTAACACCTGCATCACACAGAAGCAGTTCATGACTGCTGGACTGAGTTTTTGAATAAGCAGTTTGGCTGAGTACAGGACAGTCATGGTCAAAACGGTGATGCTCCATCCATCCATCCATAACATCACCCACTCAGTCCAAGTCAGTTCTGCGGCTTGGCTGGACCATATAATGGACTAAAGGCAGTAACCCACCCTGAACAATTCACACATCCATCGTATGGATCACCCCTCGAATTTTAAACTTATATATAAGCAAAGGGAAGGTGGGTGTGGACATGATGGATAACACTTGCAGGATAACACGTGGGAATGCTTCCTGAACTGTTCAGCAACCAATTTCAGGGAACAGTCACCATTGACTTACAATCTCAAACCTATGGGTAACTTAGAGCCTAAAACGTGTACATCATCTGACTGAACAAACCCCACACAAAAAGGTCCAGGCTGGAATCGAACTCGGGACCTTTTTGCTGCGACAGCGCCACGCTCTGTTTCTGATGCTGGTCGCCACGGTGACAGACAGGAACAATGTCAGCAGCACGTCAGGTGGGCCCTGCGATCCTGGTGCCGGGCCATCGCTGGCGGTGAGTCGAGCTTTCGCATCGGGGGAACACAGATGGAAGACAATGTGGTGCAGAGATACGCAGCCAAACATTCCTCCAGCCTCTCCGTGGCCAGTAATCACACAACAGTGGTGTGTTTATATAAACCCTCATGCACAACCCAAATGGAAACCAACGTGTGTTGAATCTGCAGGGCCTGGTAGGCAGTTCATACACGACCTCATCGTGACATACTCTGCAATATCTCAGCTCGGCAAATCACAACTACCACATTGTGAAAAGCTACAAGAAGTCAAAGACCAAGGGCTTAATAGAAAACAAGATAGTATTACGTAGCGTCAGCTAAAAGTTCAACAATGATCTATAAATCCATTAAATATGAATTAATGATATGATCAGCCCATTATGTCTTTATCATCCAAACCTAGTGTTCCATAGTCTTGTGACTCTTTCACAGTAAAAGTTGGGACCTGTATCATTTTGCAGGACCACACAGAAACGTACGTTAATTTCACCACCATCATTTCAGAAGCGGTTCTGCGAAAATTGGATTTTTTTTCTTTCCTTTTCCATTTTTATTACCTTTTCCGACAACGGCGGCAGAAATGATCGCATCAAATGCAGCAAAATTGGCCAAATTATTAAACTGTGAATTGTCACACTTACAGCTGGTAGCTGCAAATCTGTGTAATTTTCTTTAACACTCCAAATAATTTTCTTAGCAAATTTCCTTCCAAGTTCTCTATTATTGCTTTGAAAAAAAGGAGCAGCCATGCGGTTGATTCCGGCTCGGTTCAAATCCCAGCTGGGGAAAAAAATGCAAGCTTTTCACCTGTCCAAATTAAATTGGATGCTAGCCGACATTAAATAAAATGTCTCCCGCAAAAAAAAAAGAGATGTGTTTCTTTTTATTTCGTTTCCTCTGCGGAAACTGGCGATGTGAATTTCGCAGATACAGATACTGCTGAATGAGCTGTACTATGAATGTGTGAACATAATGCTGCGAAAGCCTTTCTCTGCTCGTAAGGGCCACATTTGGAGTCCTTAACTGTTTTATCATCTTGTGCCTGACTCCTGCATTTATAAACATAGTTTTGGAAAAGACTTCAGAGGCTAGAGAGGAGCCTGTAGCCTCATCACTACCCCTTTTACAAGTCGATTTCCTTCCAGCAATACAATACAAATAATAAACTCTAAAAAATTACAAAAATGTAACAGCAATTCCTTATGAAATCAAATAACACATGTTTATTGATTTATTGTAGTGACTGTTTATTAACCATATCTGCAGTTACAACTAGATTTAGTCAGGAAGCATGGCTTACAGGATACCCCCTCAACAACAAGTAGTCGTGCAGTACCACAGTCAATAGACCTTCCAGCAAGAAAAAATTTTTTCACAATCGGATGAGTAGGTTATGAGATCTATGTCCGGATGCACGCACACACACACAGGCACATGCACACATGCACGCACGCACACGCGGACGGACAAAGCAAATCCAGTATACCCCCCTAAACTTTGTTGCGGGGGGTATAATAAAGACATCAGCAAGTGTATGAATAATGTCACTCGACCAGTAAACCGACAGTGACAGAAACGTCTTTGGACCGGTAGGAGGGTTAAAGTGCTTGTCCTGCATCTGGAAGGTTAGTGTTGAAAGACCCACTGTAGCTGTAATAAGATCAGATCAGTGCCGCAGAATTTTCCTATCATAAGATCAAAACTCAATTATCAGACCGACGATTTCATAAGCCAAACCAAATCATTATTTCAAAAGGGCTACTATGGCTGGATCAGACATGTGATAAACCCAAGACTCAATCCAAATACACAACCCTAAAGGATAGGAACGAAGGAATGACAGCTTCGTAAATTTAGCAAGAGCAATCCTGACGGTCACGAACGGGGTATCTTCCTGAACACAACAGTGTGTGATTGGCTTCAATCTCTCTGACCTTGCGGCACTGGATAAGGAGGGGTTACAGGATGCATCCACAGGGGCAACTTACGCAGTAATACAATTGTATGACAGAAGCAGATAACTTCGTCCTTCACACAAGTGATTGTACAGAGCTCAGAAAGTTGGAATTATCACACCTACAGGAGCTACTTGAATGAGGATACAGGAGTCAGCTAAATAACATAATTATTATTATCATAATGTGAGATTCGCACCATATGTTCCCTGAAATCACGAACTTCAGCAGCTCACTAATTAGCTCCACCTGCTAGCTGAGGCATTACTCTGATAATACAGGTCAGAACACAATACTGGGGGAGATTTTTATAGTCCAGGACCTGGATTATAGACCTCTGGTATGGGAGAGCGAATTTTAAACATGCCTCTTCGCCCACTGGTGCAAAATCTGGTAAAAACTCATATGGAGTCATACCAGAGCCCTGAGGATTTCATTGGACAGTACTGGAACTGGTTTCCTGGTTGCTAATTATGCTCATTAGTCCATCAACTGCAGTCATTTGACCATAGACGTCCTACCGTCCAAATACTCTCCTTAGCGCCCTCTGCAGGTGTCTCTGCGCCTCTCGCCTGCTGCCTGCTGTTTTGAGGCTCCTTACTCTAACAGGTTTCCCCATGACTCTGTGACTGCCTGGCATATATACTCAGCAACAAAAGTTTCTGTGACACCAATATTGTTATTTATTTTTCATAACGCAATTATGAAATTGTCATACATGGTGATATCAGACTGACACAGTACACGTAAACACAACATTGAAATGGAAATCATGAAAATGCGAGAAAATGACTTTGCACGTGAAAATGTGCGTAAATCATGCTTGTGGATGGCAATAAAAGAGGAGAATTTTTGGAATGTTCACATTGTGCCTGATGAACGACGGAAGCATCACTTATCGAAAACACAGCCATTTCGGATCAGGAACTCTACCCTCTAAATGCCAAGACTGTCTGAAAATGATCGGTGGAGGGCCATTGGGATGATTGAATCTGGAACCTCGCAGAGGGAATTTGCTCATCGCCTGAATGTCCACCGAAACACCAGTTGGAACTTATGGCAGCGTCATCAGCAGACAAGACATGTCAGAGACCGTCCTCGCAGCGGCCGTCCACGAGTAATCACTCCCAGACAGGACAACTGGATTCGAACAACCCATCTCCGAAATCGATTCCAACCTGCAACCATAACTGCAAGAACGATACCTGGTTTGAGGCGACTGTCTGCACAGACAATCCGTCGCCGTCTCCGTCATTTTGGCATTGTCCCACGTCGGCCAGCAAGACGTCCAATACTCACAGTACAACACCGACGACTGCGTCTACAGTGGGCACAACAACATCGACGGTGGATCCAACGTCAGTGGGATCTTGTACTCTTCACTGATGAATCAAGATTCATGCTTAACCGATGTGATGGTCGTTTACGTGTATACCGTCGACGTGGAGAACGTTATGCCAACAACTGTGTTCAGGAATTTGATCGTTTTGGAGGTGGTAGTGTCATGATTTGGGGAGGGATCACGGCTAGAAACAGAACAGATTTGCTTGTTATTGATAGAAATCTGACAGGTCAAAGATATCGCGATGAAGTGCTACGGCCATTGGTGGTACCGTTTTTGATGCAACATGGTCCCGGAATAACGCTGCAACATGATAACGCCAGACCACACGTTGCAAGGATTGTACAGCAGTATCTGATGCAACAACATGTCAATGTCCTGCCATGGCCAGCCAGAACCCCAGACATGTCCCCAATCGAGCATCTTTGGGACGAGATGGATCGACGTTTGCGGCGGTTGGATAACCCGCCAGCTACACTCCAGGAATTGCGACAACGTCTATGTCAGATTTGGAATGACATCCCACAGCAATTTCTGGCACATCTGATTCGGTCCATGCGCCGGAGATGCGTTGCTTGCATCATGGCACGAGGAAGTCACACCGGGTATTGAAGTGTGAAGGTCACAATTGGTTAGACGTCAGACAAGTGCTTCATGACGCATGAAAATGACATTTTTCGTTTTGAGTGACGTTGGCACTGAAAAGTCAGTGTTTCTCCTGTTAAATAAACATATTGATTGCATTGAGATCTTTGCGTGTCATTTATAACATACACATAAATGGTGTCCCAGAAACTTTTGTTGCTGAGTATATAAACTCCTAAATTCCCACAACCCCACCCCCTGCATCAGTTGCTTGTTAGTTGCACTGTTTAGTGGTCTAGAGGACCCTGCCAAGCAAGGAGGGGGTAAAAGGATGGAGTCTTCCCTGTTTTTATGAGTTGCCATAGCAACTCACACAGGCACTGACTGATAATACCCTAATCTCTTTCCACCGCAGTCTGACTGACCACTTTGGGCTGCCATATTCTGAGGTTTTCCACTGTGGTAAACTGCCATGTTTCCTGCTCCTGGCGAGCCCCTGTCACCAGCCCCGCCGTACATGCCCCCCACCAGCCGCCGCCCCAACCCCCTGACTCACCCAACAACTACAAAGGCTCCGACAGACAATTCATCACACGCTTCGCCCGCCCAAAGAAGGCGTCACTGGTCAATGTTCTCCCTTGCTGGTTTGGCAACCGATTTCCAATGCACTACACTCATTGCTAACTCTTACCTTCCCTGAATACATAAACCACTGGTCACCACAAACCCAAAGGACCTGCCCAGAGGTCCCTCAGTCCAAACAGCCTCTGCACCTTGTGTCATGACTATTGACTACTAACTCCTCCCCTTTGGAGAAATCCCCCGCTAATTTGTCGCCATCCACCTGTGAACATAAACGTATACGCTGCAGAGCTTGGCTGAACTCGGTTTCTCCATAACCTTAGAAAATAAGGTCAGGATGTGCCCCGTTTTCTTCCTTTGATAGTAGGCACAGAATGCTGAGATTAAGAGCAGAAAATTTAAATCTACCCCAACCATTCATTGCCCCAAGCAAAGTTTGTGGTTTGTAATTCCTGAAACGTATGCTGCTGTACATATGCTTCACCAGATTTGCTTCTACCACCATATATAGTGTCTGTATCAGTGCATTCCACCACTATAACTGGCTTCAGAATCTTTGGCCCAGTGACTACTATGCATAATGCAGCAGAACGTTTCAATACTGAAAGGTCGACTGCATCACTGCCAGAACTGAGGCTACGTCCACACTATGTTTTTATTTTGAAACAGCAGTTAAAAAAAAAAGATCTCCATCACTCGTACGTTTTAGCTCCGTTTCATAAATGATCTCCATCCAGACTATTCTGCCAGAAAACTTTTATCACATGATTGCTGGTTGTCAAGGCTTGTAATCAAGGCTGCTGAAGCTAGTTTGTTTTCTTCCTGTAAATGGTCACGTGATAGAGGCGAGACAAATCAGGGAAGGATACATCGTCACTTGTAAAACCCAATCCACAAGTGAACTTGGGTGTCAGCATCGTCGCTCTCAAAGTGTGTGATTCTGCCCATCCACGCAACATCGCAATCCAGGAGTTTTAGAGCTAAAACGAGATCAGCAGTGTTTTCAAAAGTCTCAGTTTTACAAAAGCCTAGAGTAGTGCTACATAGTGTGTAGATAGTAGTGCTGGGCGGTGACACAGGCACAGTGGTTGGCACTACTGCCTCACAGCAAGAGGGTGATGGGTTCGAATCCGGCCTGGGGCCTTTCTGTGCGGAGTTTGCATGTTCTCTCCATGTTCCCGCGGGTTTCCTCCAGGTATTCCGGTTTCCTGCACCCACAAAAACATGCATCAGGAACACTCCAACCAGTACCCCTGACCAAGGAGCTGGCTTTAGAACTGGAGTTGGTCCCCGTGCGCCGCTCTGTGGCTGCCCACTGCTCCTAACTATAGGATGGGTCAAATGCAGAGGATAAATTACCCCACGGGGTTCAATAAAGTGTATATCTTAGATAAAAAACGTAGCAAATGTAATGTTTTTCTAAAACGAAAATATGTTAGTGTGGACAGCCCGAACATCCTACGGAATCCCTAAGAATGGCATACTTCACACACCGGCAATTACTGCAGCGTTACCTATGATGCTGCCAAACAAAATTTGGAACCCTCACATTGAAGTTACCTTGGTTACCACTCCACCCTAGCACAATGAAAAGCTTTAATGCAGTCACCACAACGGTTAAGTTCGGATTCTGAATTAAAAAGCGCACACACAAAGATGCCGGTACACAGACGCACGGTCGCACGCATACACTCACTAGCTACAGACATATTAACTCTGAAACTCATGAGTCAGCTGTAACTATGACTGCCTTCAAACTAGAGCCATTTCAGAGCGAGAGTTTTGGGATGTTAAACGTCTATTTTTCAGGAGAAGGAGCAAATCTGTGATCCAGGCTCAAAGCCAAACACGACACAAAGCCGCCCTGCAAACCACTCAGCACAGACATCCCACGGTTCCACAAAAACCACATAAAAAGGCCTACTCACTCAGTGCATTAAGGCAATACTTGCAGTAATGACACCACTGTCTTGCCCTATCAAGCTCAATTTTCAAAATCAAGTCGTCGCCCAAGATTGAATCACCGAAGCACTTCCATCTTCGCCTATACCTTCACATCACAGAAATCCCCTGTTCTCAAGCATACAGAGGTCATAAATCATTCGGATGGCACGTAATTTAATTTGTTTATGAAATATTATGGGTATTAGAGTTCTACCAGCAGAATTAAATCGCCTATTTAACCTTCTATCTCCGCCAAATCACTTAGCCTAATGAGGTATTACTGTATCAAACGATTTACACAATTTACATTAATTTACATAACTTAAAAAGCAGCAATTTTACTTTTTGGTTACGCAGTGGTGATGTCTGGGACAAAAATACTAAACTACTATATACAAGCATTAAAAAAGGCAGATGTCCTAATCACTTCGCCTAATGAAGTATTACCATTCACATTCATTTACGGAACGTACGGAGTGTTCATTTTACTTAAGTTACACAGCAATGACATTTGAGACATAACCTCACAAACTACATGTAAGAGCATATAAAACTAGAACTAAAGTTGTCAAGTTTAACGATCCTTAAAAACCTGCAGACTGCATCTAAGTATGAGAGCAGCATCAGTGGTTATACTAAAGCCACCACGCACAGTCTCTGTGCTTACTCCTGGCAGAAATTGAACGGTCCACCGCCCAACAGCAATTGAAGAGTTTGTTTCCAAAACACTATTAGTGCCACAATTACAAAAATAGATATAATACCATAGAACGATAGCCCTGTGTTACTTACACATGGTGCAAAAATCTGTTTTTAGAAATTCATACTATAAGGTGTATTTTTCACAGTCAAAGTCGGTGTTTTTCTATAAAATGCAATTAAGACACCAACATGCAAAAAGCTAATTTAATCAGAATGAGTAAAATAGATATATTGCCTTTTGGAGGCAAACTCTTGAATTCTACCTCAGCCCCCAGTCACAAGACTGGGGGCAGCCAAACGCCGAATGACTAGAATGCTCCTGTGATCTGGAAAAACCTAGTACGTGTGTGACTTCAGGGAGAAATTGAATTTGACCCTCATTTGCTGTAATTAAGAATGGTGAAAACACTATTAGTGTTATTTTAACTGTCAAAATCAAGTTTCTGTTATTTTTTTCAGTTAGGAAAAGTCCTGAATCCAAAGGTGTTTTTTTTCAGTTGAGAGAATCCTTGCCTCTGATAAATTCACTAGGTTTTTCCAGATCAAAGGAGAATGACTGACTGGGACGCGGAAGCTTTGGGGTCAGGCGGCAATTTGATCAGTGCAGCTGTTGGGCCCCTGAGTTAGGCCCCAGACCGCACTATGCTCTAGGGGTCTGGCACCTGCCAAGGCCAATCAACAGTGAGAAGAATTTATTTTCCCCAGCTGCCACAAATCACAGAGCAGGGGATATAGCTTTCAGGTCTGTCCGTTCGTCCATCCCTCTATTCTTCATAAGTACGTACGTCCGTCCCCTTGGTGTTTACGTGATATCTCAAGAACCTGTGGACTGATTTTTACCACTAATATATATTTCGGGGGTCTCAAATTTGGTGACCTTGAGGCCATTTTCAAGGTCATAGCACAATTACAAAGATTTTGCCCTTGTAAACCTTACTTACACAATATCTCAAGAGCCAGTTGACCAGTTTTGCTCATAGTTGGCACCAACATGTATAAGTGGTGGGGGACACAGTCACGTTAGTGATGATTACTTGTTTATTTATTTATTTGTAAGATGGAAAAATGCCAGCTAAATAATTGGAATTTTCTGTAATGTAACGGAATTGAATTACAGCCCTATAAAATCACTGCCCAAATACTTATGGACCTCAGTGAATAAACAATTGCCCTGCCTGAGTAATGTCTCCCTCTTCCTCTGGGGTGGCTTGGTGGGGAAAATGTTCCCATGGCAACTGTTCACTGGCAGAGCGAGATTTTCCGTGCGCCTTTCTGCGGCAAGTCAGCCGGGAAAGTTATGCCAGGAATCAGGAAGAGCTCAGTCTTCAGAATGGAAGTTCTCCACCCCCGCTTCTCACACACACACACACACACACACACACACACACACACACACCAGCTACAGACATATCAACCCTAACAGACTGGTGCCAGCTGTAATTACAGTGGCCTTCAAACAAGAGCCATTTCAAAGCGAGAGTTTTGGGGTGTTAAACGTCTATTTTCCAGGTGATGGAGCAAAGCTGTGGTCCAGGCTCAAAGCCAAACACGACACAAAGCCGCCCTGCAAACCGCTCAGCGCAGACACCCAACAGTTTCACAAAAACCACATGAAAAGGCCTACTGACTAACGCAGGGGGAAAAAAACAACTGATAAATATTGACGCCTACGTAAGTTTGTACATGTTTTCTAAGTGTTATGGGATGCGCTACTTTCATATGTTTGTGCAAGCACATGCGTGCACGTGTGCATGCAGGACTGCAACAGACTGTCAACCTACATCCCTGTGCAAACACGTGTCCCTTTAAATCTCTGCGTGGCCGACTGTTAGCAAGGGGGGAAAACCACTTACCTTAATGTCTGCAGTTATAAATAGCTTGATCAAATGCTTATGCAGATTCAATTAACAGCGCATTAATACAGTCAGCGGTGGCTCCAGTGTAGCCATTTGGGCCGAGGGGTGGGGTGGGGTGGGGGGGGGGGGTAGATAGACGCCCTAGGACCACACGCATCCTGCTGTTAATCACTGTAACCCCACTCAACTCAAAACCAGCACCTACTGATGCAAAACCTCCCTCATTTAGAACAAGAATTTGATAACGCTACATTCTACAGCACATCGTTACCAAGGTGACGGCTGCTTGGGTGAAATAAGAGAAGGTTAGAGAAATCCATTGTAACTAATAAGTTGGTAAACTTCTCTTTAAACTTCCACGTTTGCTATTAGCAGCAATTGCTTAAATTACAAAGCAAACAAATATAAGAGGCAAGCATCAAAAGTTGGATAATACTAACTTTGATTGACATGCAATTTTGTGTAGAAATGACATGGTGTGTTTCTCATTTTACCTTATTGAGGAGAACTGGCCACACCTGATAGTGTTGACTGTATTCTGAGGTCATGTGATGTTAATGTAAATGATTAATTTAAAACAGGTCAGGACTAATCATTGGTTTAAAGGTATGACCTCGTTCTCCACAACTTTCTGCTCACTCACCGCCATTGCTTTCAGACCATTCTTCCATAGCGTAATTGGCCCGGAGAGAACTATCAAAACATGGACCCAAAGTGTGGGAAAATCCAGGTTTCCCTTTACCTGGGAGTCAGGAGTGGAGCCCGATGGGCCAATCAGAAGCAATAATTGTTCGGTTGATGACTTGGCAGAAGGGAAAAGCAGGGCTGGATTTGGATTTGAGGTCCAGGTCTGATAATCCCAGCACTGTACTGAATAGACGTTTCATGCAATTCTTGTCAATGGATGGTGGCATTTCGATCTCCGCGCTCCGCAACTAATGTTTTGGGAGTCGTAGCAATGCGTCAGAGGGCAATTCACTGAACTGGAATTCTGCTGGACAAATGATAATCTGCTAGTTGCAGTGACAAAGCACTGATCAGAGTCATAGCAATGTGATATAGTTGGTTAGTTGGATAGAGTTCTTTTTGAGTGTCTGTTGAGGGCATAAATTACTGTTCATTTTGAAATGAGTATTATGAAAGGAAAGGACGTGCGATACAGCAATTGGCACACCTGACGCCATTTGACCTAAAAATTATTGACGGTCAAAATTGGATCAAATCAAAAACTCGTCTGATATGTGATGAAGGATCATCCCATGCACCTCCCATAAAAATTTGAGCATCCAACTCAATGCATGAGGTAAATATGGCCATTTTTCTTTTTTTCACAAAAAGCCTTCTAGTGGCCAAAATATGAACCACAGGATGGTAATTTTGTCATGCAGGTTGCCATCACCAAGATACACATCCATACCAATTTGCAGCCTTCTATGTTTGAGTTACAACAAAACATGCCATCCTTTTCAACGATTGGCACACCAGACGCCATTTGACCTAGAAAACGGTCAAAATGAGGCCAAATCAAAAACCCGTCAGATATGTGATAAACAGTCATCCCGTGCACCTCCCATAAAAATTTGAGCATCCAATCTCAATGTGTAAGGAACTTATTGCCATTTTTCAATTTTCATAAAAAGGGCCTCTGGTGGCCAGAAGAGGAAATGAATTTAAATTCTAAACACGTTGTGCAGCCCTCTGGGTCATGACCTTACACACTCCAAAGTTTCAGGCTGATTAGTCTAACAGCCTAGGAGGATTTACTGTTTTGGACAGACGGACAGACAGACAGACGCCGACCTGTATTACAAGATCTCCTCGCTTTTTCGGAAGCGCGGAGATAATCGAAGGCAGTCTGTTTTATGAGCATAATGCCACCTGCTAGCCAATAAAATTGCCACATGCAATTAAGTACAAAAGAGCATTAAACTAGCGAGTCACTGAAACACACAGAGGGACTGTACAGCTCAGGTGCTTCAAGCTAGAACTGGATGGCCAATTACAGTGACTCGTGCATTTGAATCAGCTAAAGTTAGCTTCATCTGCGCTGACGCTACACAGGCATCGACACATCAGCTGAATTTACTTGTTTATTATTTTCCCTTTTCTTTTCATTAACAGTCTTCAAAGTGTCAGTTTCTATATGATACAATGTGAGAGCTTTATTTCTCTACCAATTATACTGCATGGAAACAGACATTCTGCGTAGCTAAGAAAAGTGCACTGTTTGCTCTGAATAATCAGTGTAAATAGCGATAGCACAGCGCGCAGACTCTGGCAGAAGGAACGTTCTTGAATACACATCCTCTTAAGGTGAGTTCAACAGCAATTTGGTTGGAAAAAAGGCATTGTCTACATCAGGGGTCACCAACTCTGTTCCTGGAGAGCTACCATCGTGTAGGTTTCTACTCCAACCCTAATTCAACACACCTGATTCAGCTCATTAGCTACTTACCAAGATCACAATCTGGGCAATTTTGTAGCTAATTACTTGAATCAGGTGTTTTGAATTAGGGTTGGAGTAGAAACCTACAGGATGGTAGCTCTCCAGGAACAGCGTTGGTGACCCCTGGTCTACATTAAAAAAAACATCTTGTTGTTCTGAGGCACCTGCCTCTCACTAAATGTGGACTTCAAAAGATTGGAAACTTCTTGATACAGCAGGTCTTGTGATCTCTTATTGACAATGATGAAAAATAAAATGCAGGATTTATTCAGTCAAGATTTTTGCTGAAAATAGCTTTGCATAACTAAAACTGAAGTTCAGCACGTTCCTCTAATATTAAATTGGGATCATGGCCTTCAAAAGCTACGTGCGCAAGATTTTTAGTTCCACCTTATTCGGTGTAAAATGAGTTAAGAGCATGTAGCACCCTCTGACTACACTTAAATCATAAATGTTTAACACCAATTACAAGTATTTTCAACCAGAAAAGTCAACAGTCTGTCACACATCAGAATTTACAGAAAGCAAAAACTTTGAACCTCTTTTTCTTAGAACTTCTAATTTGTGGGTTAGACAACTCCGGTTCTCACTCACTCTTTTAAAAATCAATCATTATTAGACAAAATCAGAAGAACAATCAGAAAACTGCTCTAAAATAACTGATAAAATTGAGTCTTCATGGAACCCAGCACCAAAAAGCATTGTATACCAGTGGTGTTGGCTAAATAAACTATGCTATCGATCACATTTATGTCCTCCCTTTAAATAATCCACTTAAGAACACAATATAAATGCATCATTCACGCGACAGTACTTAATTAGACCCCGAACGGACGAGACCTTTTCAGCATTTAACAGCCGAAAATGATGTGTGTCCCTTTCAGTCAGCCTAAGCTGGGGATATCTGTTCAGTGGCCACCTCGAGCATAGAAACACATTAACTGAAGAGGTCTTTGATAGCTCAGTATAATCTGGAGAGGCGAGATATGCAATGCGGTGCGCGAGTACGAGCTTCTGTTCTTTAATGTTATTTCACCCTAATTCACCCTTATTTAGCCAGATTCATTAGCGAAGATATCTCCATTCCAGAGCCATGTGCCTGGTTAATTAGACCGATTACCCTAATACAGAGAGATCAGTGTTCTGTGAGTGATGCGCCAATCGGATGCAATTATGGACACAAACTGTACCGCTGACCTATGACATCACAATCGCTTAAAGCCGCTAAAACCAATTGGATTGGAGCACAAACCGTCTAAAAGACCACAATCTCATTCCACTGGCTTATTTTTAACCACTTCTTTCATTCACTACTTACAGTAGACCCAGAAATTAATTGAAGTCCCCCATCGTTAAGGAGATTGCAGTCCTTTCGCTGAGTTGGGAAGAGGAAATTAAGGTCTCCCACTGTAAGTTCAGCTGAAGGCCCTGTAAGGTGCTGTTTTCTTAGCGAGTGATTATGCTCATTGATGTCTAAAAGGTTGGTGTAGAACCTCTTTTTTTTTTTTTCCTTTTTTGCACAAGTGCCCAAAAATTTTGCACAAAATTCAATAATTCTCTCAGCTCTGAAAGGGCTGTTTTGACTGTGTGTCCCCTCATGACACAGTGGAGGCCACTGCATAGGTGAACTGAACTTAGAAAAAGTCATTCACATAACACGGGTCCTTCAAGAAACACTGTGACCATCATTAGTGGAAGGATTATTCCGGAAAGTGTGACTTATAACTGACCTGTTACTCTGACTGTCCACATCTGCTTATCCATGAATCTGTAGCATCTATAACTGTAACTGTTGTTACTTGAAAAGAAAGTGCAAAAGGACCAGGACATTAAATTTAGCTAACCGACGCTTTGCAGCAACCCCGACTTTTCATTATTCATTACTTTTCCTTTGTGTTTCTTCGATGGGCAGGAGTATCAGCTCAAAAAGTTAGGAATGAAAGGAAGGAAGGAAAGTTAGAAAAGAAAGGAAGGAAGGAGAAATGGCAGTACCTAAAAAACAGAAACGAATGGAGTGAACCCCAAAACCTCCCAGCCCGGGCGCTTGAGCCGTGGGTTGGCATGGGTTCAGGGGTCAGAAGTCAAGAATGTGCAGTTATAAAGGCTATTCTGTGACTGTGACAACATTTTTAATGTTTTACCAAATGGTTCTTCAGAAAACACTACAGTATCTCAGCAGGCTGATCTATTCTTAATGCCCTTTGGTTTGAGAAAAGCTAACGTGCAGAAGTTTCAATTAGACAGTCTTTTCTTCATTTCTCCCTCCAATTTTTCCCCCTAGTTTGGAAATGCCTCCTGTGCCGTATAAAATCACAGCTCAGAAGTACTCATTCAGGTTACGAGCCAATTATGGGAAAGGTGTACAGTTAACGCACCTCAACTTTTTGACACTCTCTCCCAACTAACTAATACTTTACTGCAACTATTAAACACTATTCCAAAACAAAATTGTATTTTTGTCATGGTTATGGTTCATGTTCATGTTCATGTGTATGTTCAAGTTCATTGTTCATGATATTGTTTAATTTATTCTTTTTGGTTATTGTTATTCTCAGGTTTTAGTTCAGTCCATTCTTCAGTGCAATTGCACTTGTCTCCCCTGTCTTGTGATCTAGTTGGTACAGTCCGTCTTCCCTGTCTGTGTGCTCACTGACTTCGGGGGATTTAAATGGTTTCTGGTGTTTAATAATATTCCTTCAATCCACGTTTACTTCCTTCGCCTTACTGCTCTGATTACTAACAAAACTAACATTTGTATTTAGTATCATAGTCTATTAATCCAACTAATCCATGTATATATATTGCTAACTTACTAATGAGCACTCAAGTTAGATCTGTAAAGTTGCACCGCTACTAATTAGAACCAATTCCCTCTCAGCAATCGCTCTGTTCTAATCTCCACCTCTTGCTCAGCTTTACCTGTCTCCCCCTGCGTTTCCGCGAGATCTCTCGCACGTGCTTAATTACTTTCCTGCACTCGTTATCTGTGCACTTAGAACTCCCTGACCAGAGCTGTTTAAATGTCATAGGCCGTTCGTGTCCTGGCTTTCGCCAGTTTTCGTAGTTAGGGTTTCCCTCGTGTGATTCTCCCATTGTAATTAGTCTGATCCAGCTCACCTGTTCCTGCATAGCATGTGACTTCCTTCCCATCTATTTAAGAGTCCTCACTGCAGCTCTGACTTTGTCAGAATGTTGATCAACATTTCTTTGTGCAGAGCCTCTTGTACTGTATGCCATTGAGTATTGTTTTCCTTCGACTGTTTCGCCTGACTATGATTCTTGCCATTGTCTTTTTTGGAATGTTTTGTCTTCCAGGAATTCAGCCTACATTTTTTAAATGACCACGGTTCCTGTGTTTGGATGCCCTATGTGTGACTCACTGCTTTGCTCATCGACTACGACTTTTTGCCTATCATATATGCACCTTTGCTCATCTATTTTTCTGGTTCTGACCCCTGCCTGTCAGGTCGACTCTGTTTTTTGGAGTTCGTATTGTGGCTTGGCAATTCTTGTGTTTTTTGGCATTGACCCGGATCTCATTAAAGGCAAACGTTTCTTGGATTTCCATCTCTCGCGCGTGGTTCCTGAACGCTATGTCACGATTTTCCTGTAAATATTTAATGCGCTACATCAACCATTTGCCTGTATCAATCAGCTATTATCCTGCAAGTATTTCATTCTTACAAACAAGTCATCAGCACCATTTTGGAACAATGTAACACTCTACTGAAAAAAATCTAACACTCCCTTGCAAGCGTTTAATGAGCTACAACTATTAAACTCTCTCCGGTAACTAAATACTTTACTGCAACTATTTCAGACCATCCTTCAACAACAGAACACTCTTACAACGCTTTCATGTAACCATTTAAAATGCCATGTCAATGCAAAAGCAACAATTTAATAATTTACAGCAACTATTACCTGATTTCCGGCAACAATACAAGGCTCACCTCAACAATTAAGGATGCTACAACTATTTAACTCTCTCCTGCAACAATAAAGCACTCTCCTGCAACCATTTTTAATTTGCAAGAGCAACTAGTTTACCTTCTCCTACCACAGTTTAATGCTTCACTGCGACTATTAAGACCTCTATTACAATAATACAACTCTCATGAAACTGTGAACTGCTACGGCAACTACACAACCCTCTCCTAAAATTAATAATCTACTGCAACTATTCAACACACCCCTGCAAAAAATTTTACGCTCTCAGCTCTCCAGTAACTACTTAAATTTGTGCTGCCACAACTGAGCACACTCCACGCACCAGAAGCCTACACACGAGCGGGCAGTCCTGACCTGATGATAACAGTTATATTTCTTGATGACAATGTCTGGTACGGCATCCCACAGCTGACAGAAGACACTCTTATTTTAAAAAAATGGACTCGGGTCCCAGGCTAATTTCAAAGAGCAAAAATCACTTCCCAGAGGCTTAACTGAGGCAAAAAAATATGAATCTTAACTCTTATGCACTTAGGCAGTCGTGGTTGCTGATCTTGCAGTTCATTCAATTTACGGGCCAATAAAGTTATACAGTAACATTGACTATCTTTGGAAAACTTTGAAGAAATGAATTAGAAGAAAGTAATTTTCAGGCAGCAGATATTTAATTAGTGGGCCTTGATAGGCTTTTTTTAGTCTTACCTGCTGGGAGAATTTTAAAATTACTTAAAAGACATGAACTATGAGAAGGCCGGGTCAAATTAATTCTGTAATTTGGAACATGTGAGAGTAGAATTATTGTAAACTAATGATTACGTGCAAATCAATAATATGAAACATGTGGTCAGACTCAACAGAGCAAACAGGACTAAACACACATGGCTAATGGAGATACAGCATGAAATGTTTATCCCAGGGCCCATGTTTACAGACTCACATCTACTGGCAATTCAGAGTCTCCTGTTCGTCAGACATGCATGTCGCTGGGCTTCAGGGCAGGAAACCAGAGCGCGCAGAGGAAACTAATGCAAACATGCAAACTTCAAACAGAAAGGCCCGGGATTCTATCCCATGACCTTCTTAGGTGACAGAAAGGTATTTTTAAATCTGAGTCACACGTCAGATGAAGTGTTGCTCATAAAGGCTTTATACAGCATGTATAACTCCTTCATATATGAGACAATGTTTTTATAAATCATACAAAATCAAATGCTCTGTAAAGGGTGAAATAACAGATCCTCATTCAGCATGTGATGCCAGATGTGATAGAACTGACAACTTCACTTGGCTGACAATGTCACCCTTTATAGCATTTAGCCACTAGCTAAATTCCCATTTTCCAAATGTCTCAGAATGACTCAGAAATAATCAGGTGCACAAGCTTCCCGCCCACAAAACTTCAGCCTGTTTCGTTAAACAAGCTCAAATCATAATTCACTTCTTACATAATTTAGTAAATTCTGAATATTCACATGAAAACTTGTGAAAGAACATATTCTGTGAAAATATGATGAAATTACAATACTTCGCACAGGAATTTTTTTTTTTCCACTTTCTGAAAAATGGCATTGTGCATCATCGGACATTGTCTTGATTGAATATATCTGCCAGTTATGCCATCCGTCCATTCCCCTCAATAAGCATTATTTTATCCATTTAAAATCCAATGCAGTTTGAAACGCACATGCACACTTAGCATCAATTGACTTTTTTCCCTTTGGGAATTTAGCCAAATTATTTGATTCACTCAGATATTAACACAAGCCAAAAGTTTGGATAAACCCACAATTTTCTGGCAGTGCAGGGTTTCCGACACACAGACCATTGTGTGGCGGGCTGCCAAAGAATCAACTCGGACCGCCAGAAATGGATTCCCCCCGAACGCGATTTTCTCTATCGCATTCTCATCTGCGTGCACGCAAAAGAAGAAGGAAAAAAAAAAAACGGTAAAATAAAAAGTACTGGAAGATGCGGCGTAATATGCGCAATATTAGTGCCATGCTCCCCCGGTCAACAGAAAGAAAGGCATCTCCCCCCCCCACACAGACACACACACACACACTCTCAACTAAAAAAAAAGCATGTACCCTATCCAACGGTCCGCTGCAGTTAGATATTTTACAAGACATAAGCATGTTGTATCTTACAAAAAAAAAAACAGAATCTTAAATTGAACAAAATAACAGCCATTTGCAATAATAATCTTTGAGCATTCTCACCTGCATTATTCTCAATAGCAGCAGCCATAAGGTTCTGAGATTTCACACCCATAGATATGCCACACTTGGTCCAAACCCCACTGGATATGAATTCAGTTTTTGGAAAATGGAAAGAATTTCTTAGTCTGCCTGCTTTGCCTGCACAGTGTTCACTGAAGCGAAGAATGCTTATTTCACCAGTCTTTCATTGGACTACAGTGCAAACCCAGATAGACTGGTGCCCTGAAATGTTTCGTGCAAACCCATTAGCTCAAGAAATTGTGTGAGCTAACCTAATCGCCTTGTGTGGATGACACATATTAAAAAAAATAAAAAAAACAACATGGCACTGCATACTCTGAAAAAGTTATTTTGCCTCATATTTTTTAGTGCGGCAAATGCAAGCTAAGTCGGCTTGTGCAAATCTTTTGAGGTAATTGGTCTCCTCAGAACATTTCGATGCAAAGTAACTTCTTACTTTTTGTCATCTGAGGTTTTTTACAGAAGTTTAACCATTTAAATTTAACTAACAACAGAGAGCTCTATAATTAAAGAAGTGCGTCCATAATTTTGAGTAGTACTGCATGACATATCACTGAAGTTTCATCCACAATTTTCAAGGGGTCTTTAAGTACTCTTCAGTATACAGTACATGTTCTTTCATTTCAACCTTTCACCCACCATTCTAATTATCAACATTCCGATGACAGAGAGCCTTTGAAAGAAGAGATTACTAAATAAAAATCACTAGCGGGAGATTTAGTACCAGAGGCAGGCTGGGCACCAGCTCAAATATAACCTGATGAGTCGTCCTAGATACCTGTCTCTTCACTGTCAGTCCAGTTGAAAGCAAAGTAGCCATTTAAAATTTTCTGGTAAGGTACCGTTTACCGTACTGGTGGAATCAAGGTCCTTCCTCACTGCTGAGGTTCCATATTACTGGTTTTATGAACAGTCTTCTTCGGACAGACAGACCTTGGCGTTCTATACAGAGAATACAAGAGTTTGATTCTCTGTAATTGGGCTCAAGTCAGCATGAAATCCCCAGAATAAACCTCATTAACTGCAGATATGACTGCTGCAAACCCATCTCACCCATTTTCACACAACTCGAGATCAATAATGATAATAATAACATGACATGAAGATGACAGATTCTAGGCCTTTCATTCAGCCTGTGGATGACTCTGAATTGACAGATCAAACCCACTCAGGCTTCAGAATCTCTGCACGGGACAGCTACCTGTGGCGGGTACTTAATTAACGGGATGACAGTAAGCAAACAGTGCTTCTGAAAGCTTTAAAAAAAACGCTGGAACCACTTCATATACCTGGGTAAATACATGAAGTTGAGCATGTGTACTCTGGTTAGCACTTATTAGCATCCCGCCACGATTCATGGTCACGAACAGGTGACCAGGTGTCAGCGGTGAGACACACACAGGTACAGACAACAGTCAGAGGCTCTTCTCTTGGACAGGAGTACTGCAGGTGTGTGTGCGCACAGGCGTGAGTGTGTTTGCGCTCCAGCCATATTCACAGAAAAAAGTCATGTTAAATGTGTATAAAGACAAACATGCTCACTAAGTGCCCACACCTCATCCCATCTACATATGACACAGCCGTCCACTCTTTTCGCACATAAAGGTATTCATTAGCGCCCCGCCCTCATTGACCATCATTGCACTGCCTGTGTGCGTTTGGGAAATGTACTTCTTGAACAGAAATGTCACCCTGTTGCATTTTAGAAGCACTGAGCAGCTCAGTAAAACAGAAATTCTCATTGACCCATAGTTGGTATATTGATGGAAAATTTGAGTTTTGGATTCTGACTATCCCTGCGCAGACCCCATATAAAAAAACACAAGAAAAAGGTGGGGGGGGTTCATATAAAACAAAACACAACCTTTATTTACAATGACTTCATTGGAGAGGTGGATCTGCTCACATAAAGAGACATCTGTGATGTCATAATACCCAAATTACATCAGGGCTGTCCTTCATATTCGATGGAGGCAAGATAAGAGGCATGTGAAAATCGTTCTGAAGCTTCTTGACATTAAACGACCAATGATCAATCATTGAACCCAAACATAAAATTCTTCTACATCATATTCTCCAATGCCTTTGCATTAGCATCTGCAGAAGAGCAGTGTCAGTGAATTTAAAAAGCATGACAGATTCGGTCTCGATTACCATGTACTCTGGTCAACCAAGATAATGAAAGCAATTATTGGTTTATCAGTTTTTATTTATGTAAGTGCCCATGTGCTAAAATCTTAAACGGCAAAATAGATAGCTTTTTCTGTTTTTGATTTAGCCTACTTCCAAGAAGGCACACATATTCACATATTTTCAATTATAGAATGAGGAATGAATTCTACGCTGTCTGCCTTACGGCATTTCCGATTCAATCGCTTTACAGAGTAGAAAAGTTTATTAAGTTATTGAGTTTATAGTCTTCAGTTTATTAAATTATATTGGATACTACGGAGTTGGTTACCCGCTGGTTAACGTGTATTCCCGACCCCCCAAATCAACCAATCATTATATCGACAGGCCTCATCACCTCACACACACAGGGCCTACGCCAAATATGAAACAAAATTTGCAGCCTGTTGAGCACCCACATGCAAAGCTCTACGGATGCGGCATGTCGATCGCTGACCCACAGTATTCCTGACTTGTTGTCTGAGAATACAATTACATCAATTCCACACTTTTTGGAAAGGGACACTAATGATTTCAGCAAGTTATAATTGCAAGTATGTCACTCAAAATTGTATATAGTTTTAGCCACACCTCCCCCAATTTAAGAGCGAATCTTAAAGCAGTTCCCTCCCGCAATGTGTAACACAACTCGCGTCATAAATACGTAAACCCTGTGATACTGTGGCAAACTCAAATCTTTGAGTAGCCTATTACCTCAAAAAAATTGCATTAGCAAACTCAACTGCACTGTGTGGACAGATAAGGTAAAAATTTTGAAGTTATTTTTGAAAGGTTTTTAAGTGGTGTGAACATAAGATCATTAAGTTGCTTTACACAATTTTTTAAGGTAATTGTTTCCACAAAACAATTGAGTGCACCTCACTGTGTGGGTTTACGGTGTGAGAAAACACAAATTGACACGGATGAGATACATAATCAGCATAAAGGTGTATATTAAACATATAAAATGCGCAACAATGCTGAAACTCATAATGCACCATTTAGGAATCATTAGCATCCTCCATCATATAAAAATGCAGCTGCTACATCATTTGAATTTCAGAGTACATTTTGCTTGCATGAGTAATCTGCAAGTGTATTTAACCCCACAATAGAGTTGTTTTTTTTCCTCAAACTGTGAATTTCATGGTTCACTTGAGTCTGTGGATGCAATATAAGATGCAAATGCAGCCTAATTTAGAGTGATGAGTAATTTTCTATTCTTTTTTTTTTGCTTGACTCCCACTTTAATGTGATTCAAAGACTGACTGAAAACACTTGCTTCTGATGACCCTAAAGACTAGACTCATTTCACCCTCCGGTACAAATATATGAGATGACCTGTTGCTCATGACAAACTTGAATATGACAGCAGCGACATGAATAAATATATTTTTTTCCCAGGGAAAATTATTCAGTTCCAAGCCTCGTCATCCAAGACGCTTCCATTTCTGCACAGAAGATAAGTTGTGCTAGCAGCAGCCCTTAATGTTCCAAAGATTAACGTCCAGTTCAATGTCTTTTTTTTTTTTTTGGCAAAAACCAATGGGAAATGTCCATGCATCCATGCCCGGTTTACATACAATTCCTTGTCTAAGCATAGTATCCGCCGCATAAGAATCGCACCACAGGACTTGCCACAGAGGTGGAAAGTCAATGTTCAGAAGTAAGTCGGACTTGTGCCCTTTATTTTGTTCAAATCAATTGAATTAGCAGTCCTTTTCTGCCAATGGATGAAACTAATTAGATGGACAAAAGGACAAAATATGTTTCATAGATGCCAGGACGTTTCAACTCAGGCAAAGCCCAAGACACAATTACAACAGCACATGGAGCTGAGGGGCCAATAAGCTGCCAATCTTTGACCTGTTTCCCCCTCCTCGCCTCAATTTACTCCTGCAACCCCCACCAACGAAGTCTACAACCAACAAAAGTTGTCGAGGAACGTGATTCAAGTTCCAACAGTCATTCCGAGGAGTGAATTTAACCCGGGCCCTCATTCCGCGAGGCCGTAGATCACAGAGGATCCATGTCAGCACCATGGACAGTAGCCGGCCTCAGCTTCAGGATGCGTCTGTCAAAACAGGATTCACCGGTGGACGAAGAGGGAAGATTAACCAATAGGAGGCTTATGAAGTACCGCGAACACGCGCATCGTATCGAGGATTGGATGTTCTGGTTAGCTGAATTCAGTCAGTATTAGGCCTGAGCAATCAGCCAATAAAGTACGATGTATTTTTGCTCCATTGACCAATGACATGCGTGCCACTGTACACGTTATTCAGAATCATTATTTAACGTTTATTTAGAGACCATTGACAGCATAAACAAAATAGAGGATCACGATCATGAAAATATTTATAACCCAAAGTAAGATTATGTGAGGTGGTCTCATTTCACGTGAGATTTCCTCCCATCACACTGTGTTCACGTGAGACGGAATTGAGCTGACTGACACCTGTCCAACTGCGAAGTCCGATTGAACTACCCTTTCTAATGTTTAGTTGGAGAATGTACAGTTGAGCAAATCCATGTGTACTGTTTTGGGAAACTCCGGAACTCTGATTACAAAACAAATATGTTGCATTAGATAGGACCTCGTGCACTCCCAGCATTGTATCTTCTCAGTCGTGTTTTTAGTTAGTACTTTTGCGCGGGTATTTAATTTGCAAACATGTTATCCAAACCGATGTTCTGGCCAGTCGCAACAGCTAACAGGTTTCATAAACTGACTTCAGGGCCTCACAACGGAGTAGATGGAGTACACAAAAAGTTAAAAATTTTCATTCAGAAATGGCTTCAGTTGAGTTGAAGTGCACGACTGTTACACGTCTATTATCATTAAAAGCAAATTATGTTACCTCACAGCGCATGTAGTGCAAGCTCTAATGGAAACACTATCTCTATGGCTATGCTAAGCGCTTACATTCTCCTCGTTTATTGCAAGATATTTGGGTATTTTCAGAATATAAAAAAACCACACAATCAACGAATTTTCATAAAAGGGCAAAGAAAAATGACATGCAGTGAACAGGCTGCAGACATGCGGGCAATTTCGATATAAAACACTCGTCTGGCCTGCACAGCCTACAGCATCTTTCACATGCCTCGTGCAGTAGTAGCTGAACAGGATATGCTATGTGTTTACACTCATATGAATTCATACATGTGTTATTTTGTGCATAACGGATGTGCGCCGTCTGACGCGAGTACAGTCGACTTTAATGAGGCAGTGCACCGCTCATAAATAATGAAGAACTCACCCAGCACAAAATATGGAAGCTCGGTGTTTTCCAGGTCGTCCACGACGACTATTTCCCCAGGAAAATCGTTCCTGACGGAGAAAAGGAGCTTCGGCTCGGAGGCCGACGGGCTGTGCATGATGCTCAGGTCGTTTTCTCTCAGAAACGGCAACGCGGACACGGTCACGCTTTTCATTTTACACTCGAGGTCTGGCGACTGGTCCTCCTCTGTGTTCAGACCGGGGATGCCGGCGGGATTCATGGAGAAAATCCACAAGAAGAAGACGAACGCGCGCGGCTCCATCATGCCCAGCATCACGACCATTCGGATCCTCTTCCTCGACGAAGCAGATGCAGTCAGACGCTGGGTAGCGGGAGGAGGAGAAGGGATGCAGAGGGGGAATGCGCAGGCAACGCGCGGATTTCCGGCTTATTGTCTCAGGGAATATAACGGCTCGGCTTTCCCCAGAATGCGCTTAATTCCTGATTGAACGCGTGAAGGCAGACTCGTTTTATTAAACGTGTTCTTAAAAATATCCATATCAAGGAAATTTTCATTACAGAGATACTAACCCCCTTTTTGGAAGTGTCCACATCATCATATTGCAAATGGATTACTTAGGTTATAATCAGCAACTCCCTGACACAGCCGGGCACGGTGGGAGAAATGAAGTCCTGATCTCTGGAACATGGGCATTTGTGCATTTCGTCCAATTTAACAGCGGCAAACAAATTTATCGTGCAAGTTGTCGTACCATTGTATGTACAATTTTAGGATTCGTGGGACGGCTATCATTATGATATAAGCTAACAATGTCCTGGGCAGTAGGCCCATGGTATTTTCAGCAGAAAAGGCGGGGATAACTTCCATTGAAATAGCTAACGATGATAGACCTGCTCACACTGTGATTTGGAATAGGTAATTTGGGGTGTGAGAGCTGTAAAAGCGACTGAACTACAATAGGCTACTATCACTCTCCTTACTTCTAATCAACTAAAACTACCATGGATGTGTACTACATGAAAAGTAATTAATTGAATAGTGCACAGATGCGGCAACAATGAATGAACATGGGATTGTTCATTGGTGGCAGTAAATGTTCCAACGAAATGGGGGAAATGGGCAGGATTCTAAAGCTGTAGGACGAGTTAATTGGAATGTAGGCTACTTCATAATTCCCAGGACGTTGAAGACACTTATTGTTATTGCAGCGACAATAATGCAGTCACAAGGAAGATTAGCATATAGATTATTCTCTGCCCTTTATAAATGCTAGGAAAATAAACAGCTAATTAATGTGCGGTTGGCATAAACACCGTATAACTCAATCTGTGCCACTTATGAACTTGCAGCCGGAGTGTTTGCGAAGAACTGAGCTCACATTGACGAGTTTAGCCTTACTTTCGTCAGAAATCAGTAACAGCAGGTGCGCAGTCAGGTTTGGATCCCACCGAACAGACATGCCATGAATAAGGTAGTCAACTAATTGAAGAGGATCATCAATATGGCCAGCAAGCGATATATGAGAACATCAATATGCTTCATATCATGAGGAAAACAGAGGTGGGAACATAAAAAAATGAAAATTATAAGATTATACATCTGATTTGTATTTTACTCAAGAGAATTACGGTAGGCTTCAGCGATTGTTACAGAGGTATACCTTTAAAAAAAAATACATGATATTAAAGGACTTTGTTTAAGTTCGATGTTTTGTAATGCAGAGCCCTTGTGAACAGGAAATTCAATTTTCAACAGTCTCCCGCCGGCGTCAATAAATCTCAAATAAAAATTTTATACGAATTCGGATAAACGAATACATTAAGTGTTGCCTTGGAGAGATTCGGGACCTTGTGAAGGCCTATCTGATGAATGAGAGCGGCAGGTGCGGCAGCCACAGGCTCGACTTCAGTTGAAGAGAAAGCGCCTTCTGTGTAATTTTGAGTCTCAGCCAAACAAGCGGAGCCCCAGACTTCAGCGACCTGTATGGCGCTTTTGTGATTAGAGGCCACCAGATTCATTTCTGCTATGAACTGAGCCATAATCGAACCACCCCCACCTCCCGCCCAACACGCAACACACACTTCGGCACACACGCACTCCCAATTCCTGAGATGTTGGTCTTATTTAAAGGAGTAATTTCAGGACAGCCCGACAAGTTATTACTGTCGAAACAAGTTCGCTGTCATTTCTTTTATTTCTTAGTTCAAATTTGCGATATTATGGGTGAGAACAGGCAACAAAGGATCAGATTGATCTTTTGAAGTTTTTAAGCTCTTCTCACTGAACACCGATTCCGGGTTTGTTTGAATTAGACAGCATGAGGTGTCAAGAGTTTCACCATCTCTAAAGGGGCTGTAATAACATGCAAAGGGAGCCTGGTTAATGGAACTCTTTCATATGAAAGAATGACAATCTTCCCGCTGGATAGCCTTCTGATGCTGTAAAGACAGGAATAATGCACGCATGACTGAAGTCAGATTTTCAAGGTTGAGGTGCACGAATGGCACGTGAGGAGGTTAAGATAGACTCAATTTACATATGGATTCTAGCGTCGTGGCAGAGCCAGCCCAAGCCTCCATGGGACCCAAAGCAAAATTTGATTTTGGGACTCTCCATTTCTGCCAATAATATTGATAATTGATCATTAATACACCTATTATAACCTAACTATGCAGCTCTGACAGTGTTGTTTACAATATCCTATTGTCACCCTGACATGTCTTTACCCATGTATAGTTTTTAATCTCAAAAAAGGGAGCAAATTCAGCTACAAGAGCAGACTGGGGTTAATTTACACAATATTGCAAGTGATAAAGCTCTAAGCAAGACACTGAATATAATCTATGCCTACTAAAAGTAACAAAAATAAGCCAGTAGACAATGCATTTAGTAAAACTGTCTTCTGGTTTATTATTTTTTGATTTAAAAAAACTACGACAGCAATGTGCAAAAATAATTTGTTGTGCAAGAACAACAATGAAGTGCAACAACAAATCACCGGGATAAATATACTGAACAAAAATATAAACGCAACAGTTTAGTCATTTCAATATTACGCATTATTATTTCTGGGGTTGACTTACTTGGGTTTATTTATGTGACCAAGGTTATGTGCCACTGGTCTGTGTGCATTTCAGTCACCTTCTCCATATCATTGTCAAGTTCATGCCCTTCATCAAAATTGGCCTGTCAGACAGATGGGGCCTGATCCAGAGCTACTGAAATCAGGTACAGTCAGCCAAGGCACATCCTGTACTCTGGTCAATAAAAGTCCACCTCAAAAGTCCCAGTTCTGCCATTGTTCAAAATGCCATAAATGACTCGAGCCATCAGGAAGCGTGCCATTGGCATGCTCAATGCAGGTATGTTTCTCAGGGATGTTGAAAGGCTCTCAATGTCCATGTTTCAACAATAGGTCGCATAAAACACCTTTTTGAGGAATGAGGCAAGACAGCAGACCGCCCGCATGCATGACGACCATGTGTGACAACCTTCGCCCAAGACCGCCATATCTGGACTCTTTATCTCTGTGATTGTCTGAGACCAGTAACTCCCACTGCAGACGAGACAGCTGGTCCCCACCATCAGCCCATTTTTTCTGAAACCATGAAAAATAATCTCCAGGAAGTCCATATCTTTACGTCTTTTGCCCTTTGTGGATTGGACCTCTCCTCAGCTCGATGAAAAAATTGGTTTGACTGAGTGAATAGACACGTTTGATGGCCAATGGCACAATGGAGGACGGTTTTCTTTACAGACAAGGCATGTTTCCAACTTCACAGAGCGGCTGGACGGAAGATTGTTATGCTGACATCATTGTGGTGTGCAAGGTGGTACATGGTGGTGGAGTGCTGGTTTGGGTCGGAATATTCCAAGGACATTGCACCCCGCTGCAGTTGATGAACAGCAACTTGAATGCAGTGTGATTTCACGATGAGATGCTGCTGCCTATGGTCCTACCATTCATCCATCAAAACAATAACTATCCAGCATGACCATGCCAGACCCAAGTCACCCGTGTCTGCACAGAATTCCTTGAGCCTGAAAACAATTGTGTGTTTGGACGGCTGGATTATTCCTCAATTAGTCCCCCTTCCAGCATCTTTGGGATGTCCACAAGCAACGAGTTTGTCATTAGTTACCATTTTCAGCCAATAGCCGCCAACTCCACACAGCTCTTGAAGAGAAGTGGGAACATGTTCACCAAGTCACCACTGACCATTTGTTACAGTCCACACAGCAGAGATGTGTAGCAATGCAGCAGGCCAAAGGCAGACTGACCCAATATTGATTTGTGAAATTTGGACAATAGCCCCCATCCCCTTTATCATCACGCCATCGCGAGATTCTTGTTTGTCTTTTTAAATCATTGATCGAAATGTATTGCAATATGGTCATACAATCTGTCAACACTCAAAGAAAGTACAGTGTGCTTCTGAACATGGTCATATTTCTCACAATAAGAAGTGCTGCGTTTATACTTTTGTTCGGTCAAAAATAACTTCAAATGTACAAAAACAGTATTAAACCAGAAAAGAGAGTGTAGACCTCCGCCAGGGGGCAGCAAAACCAGAAACACGGTGATTGGAACTCCGGCCCATTGGAAAGACTTGAAATCTTGAACTTTGGCGTATATCTCAGCAGTACTTTGGCCTAGACATGCCAAAATTTAATCACCTGTTCCTTGACTTAATACCCACCTTCTCTGAAAATTTCATCAAAATCTGTCCATAACTTTTTGAGTTATTTTGTACACAAACAAACCAACAAACAAACGGCACCAAAAACTTTACCTCCTTGGCGGAGGTAATAAACGGCTATTCTTGTCAATATTCACTAACTCATCCAGGTGTTCCATCTAGTGGTGTAATATTGTAACTGCGTGCATAAATTTGCGGCTCCATGTCCGCTGGCGGACACGTCAGCACAAAGATACCTTGTCGAGCGCCGTTGTTCTTCTCGAACACGCCAAATCCAGATAATTCTTAAAGGAACAGTCCACCATAATTTCATAATGAAACATGTTTTTCTATGAAATGAGACGAGATGATACGTACCACTCCGAGCTTTGAGCGACCACCCAGTCAGCCAGACGGGCTGCCACTCCTGTTAGCATTTGTAGCTAGACTCATTGTGGTCAACGGTATTTTTCGGAGCTGTAGTTAGATGCGACCAAAGTCTTCCACGTTTTTTCCTGTTTACAAAGGTTTATATGACCAGTGACATGAGTTCGGGTTCGGGTACGCAAATCCAAAAGTGGCTTTTTCTATGCTGTGGGAAGTGCGTACTATAATGACAGGTGTAGTAACACCTTCTGCGCGCTTCGACAGCGCATTGATACCTTCACTTCTGATTTCTTTTCTCTCCCACGACCCCCCCTACTTCCGTAAATACAACCAACGTGACTGCACTGCACTACTTGGTACACAGTCAGGAAGCCAGAGCTTGCAGAAAATTATAATAAGGGATAATTAACGAGAAGGTGTGCATTCCACGGTTTTAATGCACAACGCGGAGTTCGCGTCGAGTGGTTGCCTCCGCGAAGAGCATTAAAACCATGGAATGCTCACCTTTGAGTTGATTATCCCGCTTATACCATGGTCATTTGCCAGCAATATCAAATCGCAGCATTAATCTGAAACGCAGATTATGCATAACCCAACATTATGCGCGATTATGCGGACTGTAGCTTACTTGCTACCCACAATTACAGTGAACTTATGACGGTTTCCGCAGTCAGCGAGCTGAAATCAGTCTGCTGGCATAGCACGTAGCTAGCGAACTGTCAGCAGTCGCTGATACATGAAGTGGACACGTTAGCTTCATTTGTAACCGCACACAGTTACAATCGTTTAATGTATAAAGCCTGATTACTTCGCTGCTACAATATTTACGATCATTGTCGCTTGAGTACGAGTCAGCAAGGTGAAATCAGTCTGCTGGCAAAGCACGTAGCTTGCGAACCTTCACTTCACTTCTTCACATACGATTCATCTTTGTCCGTTTCTTCTTCCCTCTCACGGTCCATTTCGGCAAGCTCCTCCTCGGTATATTCCGGTTCAAATAGATAGGGGTCCCGCTCCGGCACAAGCCAGTCGTCGGCATCTCTGTCCTCCTTTTGAAAATGCTCCATAGTAGCACTCTTGATTATTTTCTTTTATACCATGGTCTGGGTGAATGCTTTTTTCTAATTTTTTTCTAATTGGCTGGCAGCCGGCAGGTATGCATTAAAACCGTGGAACCGCACAGGTAGTTCGGCCACGGTCGTTTCACCATTCGGAATTCATCCACTACCCAACTTGTAACCATAGCAATGTTAGAGCTGATATTTGACTGGGTACAACAGAAACCTAGCAGCTCATTTATTTCCACTAAATTTAGCGGCCTCATATAAGTGCGTCCTGCGGGGCGGTTAACAATGGGTACTCTGGCTTCCTGACTGTGTACCAAGTAGTGCAGTGCAGTCACGCTGGTTGTATTTACGGAAGTAGGGGGGGTCGTGGGAGAGAAAAGAAATCAGGAGTGAAGGTATCAATATGCTGTCGAAGCGCGCAGAAGGTGTTACTACGCCTGTCATTATAGTACGCACTTCACACAGCATGGAAAAAGCCACTTTTGGATTTGCGTACCCGAACCCGAACTCATGTCACTGGTCATATAA
This sequence comes from Gymnothorax reevesii, assembly GCA_029721435.1. Taxonomy (NCBI): domain Eukaryota; kingdom Metazoa; phylum Chordata; class Actinopteri; order Anguilliformes; family Muraenidae; genus Gymnothorax; species Gymnothorax reevesii. The sequence continues at coordinate 10,666,830 of CM056576.1, forward strand.
ACCTTTGTAAACAGGAAAAACGTGGAAGACATTGGTCGCATCAAACTACAGCCCCGAAAATTACCGTTGACCACAATGAGTCTAGCTACAAATGCTAACAGGAGTGGCAGCCCGTCTGGCTGACTGGGTGATCGCTCAAAGCTCAAAGAGGTACGTATCATCTCGTCTCATTTCATAGAAAAACATATTTCATTATGAAATTACGGTGGACTGTTCCTTTAAATGATGAATTACATTCATATTTTAATTTGTAAGGAGTATGAAAGTGGCCAGTGTCAAAGTAACGAAGTAAAAGTATTCTTTTTATCTTTTAAATGTAGTAGAGTAAAAGTAAAAGCCCAGTTAAAATAAACAAACTCAAGTACAGTAACAAGAGGCCCATGGGCCTTAACGGTCCCCTGAGTATAGTATATCCAATGTTAAACCTTGGCCATTAGGTGTGGCCCTAATTTTGACCCCAGGGATCAGATTAATGGAAACCAGTATCATAAGCAGTAGAGTATTCTAAATTGTACGTATACAACTTGTGGCTATTTTCTTTAAGCAAAGAAGATTTCTCAAGCCATTTTGACCTTTGGGCCCTGCCCCTTAGCACCTGGGTAAGGGAAACTGTCAAAAATATCATAATATCATCTCATTGTTGAAATGTCAATCAAGTGTGAATGATTTCCAGTAGAAATAAAACAGAATATACCCAAAAGTATAATTTTCCCATATAAACTACAGTAAACTTGACCCCCTCCCCAGGGGCAAACATGGAGCCTGGGGGTCATGAAATTCACAATTTTTATAAAGCACCTCAAGACACTTCCATCTATAAAGATAACTGGTTTCCAGCATATCTAGGTATAAAAAAGTAAATGCAAGACAATAGGCTTGCACTAACAGAGTTGACAATACATAGGTTTGGTCGGTGCAGTCTGTGAATATGCTTATAAAAACTTCATTTTGCGTTTAAACAAAAAACGCTTCAGTGGAAGGAAGGAATAATACCTTCATTAACATATATCAAGTTACTTTTCTACTTCTGAGATAAAACCGCATCCCGCGGGGCATTTTCCCCTCAAACTGTACAGGCAGTTGCCAAGTATCAACCACAGGTTGTTGGTTTTCTCCAGGTATACTCCAGTTTCCTCTAAAACCTAAACATGACACATCCTTAAATGACCCTTACTTAAGTTGTTGTGTTCACAATGTGGCTTATGATGACAATATAACAAAGGGCAATAACTCCATCAAATTTGATTGAATCGGTCTGGTTTTCGAACTTCTTTGAGATCTTATAGATATAAGCCAGCATGCAAAGTTTCATGAAAATTGACCAATGTTTACTAAAATTACTGTGTTCACAAGGTTGCTTATGAATAATAATACAACAAAGGGCAATAACTCCATCAAATATGATCGAATCAATCTGGTTTTCAAACTCGTCCAAGTTCTTATGGATATAAGCCTGCATACAAAGTCTCATCAAAATTGGTTCATGAATACCTAAGTCATTGTGTTCACAATGAAAAGTTTACGGACAACACACGAGGGACGACGCACGACGACGGACAAAAGGGGATCGCAATAGGTCACGCCTTCGGCTCAGGTGACCTAAAACTCAAAATAAAATAGGAGAGAGCTGGTGCGAAAGTAACGTGGGACGAAAGTAATATGGTGATTTTCTCACAGCAATCCGCACTTCATGCGTCAAATTAGGTCAGCACGTGCAGCTCACGACACTCTCCAGACCAGGGAAAAATCTTGAGGTTTGGTCGCTTCCCCGCGAAACGAGACCGGGAAGACTGTTTTCCACAGTGGTGAGTAAATTCAGATAAATGGTAATTTTTTTTTTATTTAAAGATTGTCTTTATTGCTCCATGTGTCATATTTATGAAGCAATGCAAAACTTCCGTTCGACGTCAAACTATGCCGAAGTCAATATACATTGGGATGATTTTACACCTGATATTGACAGCGCACACAAAAGTAGTTAATCGCTCCGAAAGCGTTACAAACCAAAAGAAATTATTTTAAAATGACGTGTATGTGAAAAATTGTACTTTCGTAGCAGGTCTCCCCTACGAACATGTACTTCGTTACTATATCCCTCTGCCTGCCAGTTAAGAGAAATGTCTCTAGTTTCTAACTAGCTAGCTAATTTGCTATTAACGGCTAGACGCAACCAGTTGCATCAAAATGTTGAGGATATTAAGGGACTTCCTAACTTGAGGAAACTTACATTAACAAGACATGCAAACATATGTTTATCGTGGTGTTTTTTCTCCTCTTCCTCTGTCTTCTCTCTGCTCCTGAAGGATCTGTATTTTTTGTAACATTGTTTGGCTTTCACCCAGCTGCTCCTTGGATGTGCAGTGTGCACTGCACGGCAAAGATGCTTATGCTCCGAGTTATTTTTGGTGGCGAGTACTCGTACAAATTTTTGCGGTCACAGCGCTTATTCTGGAGCCGCCATTCGTCCAGAACCAAACATCAGCAGTGCTTGGGTTCGAGTACTACCATTGTCCTAACACTCATTTTTGTTTTGAGTTCCTCATGGACACCAGGGCCTACAAAACTCCAACCGAAAATGAGTAAAAATCAGACAGGTTATAATGTCACGACGAACTGAAGTACAACGAGAACATGCGATTAGGATGCTACAGGCCTTAATTCGGGTAGAAAGAGTTGCCCGTCAATATAGCGTGCATTCTGCGACAATTAATCACCTCAGAACCAGGTTTAATGCCACTGGACATACGGCCGATCGCCCCAGATCCGGTTGTTCACGTGTAACGACTCCAGCGTCTGACCGTCGTGTCACGACCGACCGTCTGCTACACACCAACCTTCATTTTGTTGAAGGCCTCAACCACTCCCAGCTATAGTACGTCAGCTAAGACAAGCACTGACCAAAGAATGGAGCAGCATTCCTTAACCCCTTTCTGCAGATATAGACGCCCGCATCTATAGACCTGCAAATTTAAGCACGCTGTAATTGTACTCGATCACTAAATGGCACCCGCGGATCAGTTATTGAATGTTCACAAGCAAGCAGACCTCGAATGCGGTTCTGAATATGGGGAAGTTCACTGCACGCCCTGTTTTTCAAGAGCTGCATGAATTTAACTCCTCAGCTAAGCCTGATGTGCAAACTGGTCAGTATTCTTGCCTATAGTATCGATCCAGCAGTTAAAAAAAACGATATCTTGACACATAAAAAATCGTTATCCTCTGTAGCAACCAGTTAAGCCACAGTGAGCCAACAGTATTCCAAGTAATGGTTCAGAAAAATCAGTTTTCTGAGGCAAAAAAATCGTCATGGTATTGATTCTCTCACATTCTACTATTAATTACAGTTGTCACATACAAAAAAATTTGTTGTTCCCTACCGTGGATTTACGCGCAGATCCATTCATTGACAAATCCAGCGCTTCATTATATCCACCCGAGTACTGGCGTTAATAGCCAATCACTCAATCATTTTGAGACTTAGGGGAGACACTTGGATAGCTGTATAATTTGGCTAAAAGCATGTAGGTAATCTAGAATGTAATGTTGAAGATAAATTGTACTTGTGGTCAAGGAGTTTATGATCCCAGAAATGTATAGTTTTAAGCCCCAGCAGTTTTTCAATCCTCAGAATTATTTTTTTTGCAATTTCAATGGTGAATTCTCATGAAGATTTTTTATGTTTGCAGCTCATTTTCTCTACCATAATCATAAAATTAAATGAAATACTATGTAATTCTAAATGCTGTAAGTGTCTTTTCAGAATTGAGCCACATTTGATAGCCAATCACTCAATCATTCGCTCAAGCTCTTCTGCGTAATTGTATAGTTACACTTCATGCCCTCGTGAAGCTACCCTGGTAAAAATTTATTGATTGGCTCGTTTCTTATCCAATTCCCGAGTGTTTAAACATTTTAGAGCAAGTGAAACACATTGATTGGACAAACAGAGAGCATACAAACCTATGCGTATCAGCAGGCTCGGTTGTATCCTGTCTACCTTATGCACATTACGCGGTTAAAATAGACGCGATTTATAGAAAACACGTTCGCAAAACTGGCCTTGAAGTGTTCAGTTACATTTAGGGGATTTAAATGAGATAAGGATATGGTCAATTGGAATTATTTCGAATGAAACAGGACCGGAGGGTTCCTGCTACTGTATACATCGGTCTCTGGAAAAAGGGATTCATGAAAAAGGTGAGGCTGCTACTTTGTTATTTTTTTTATTGTTGTTGTTGTTTTGTTTTTGGAATGTATACGTACTCTACAAAGTCGAATGTCGAGGTTTTTTTCCTGTTTAAAACGCGAACTGCCCGTGCATTTGGGTGGACCCCCTGGTACGTTCATTGCACGTTTCTTTTGAATCCAGGGAGTCAATGGATTGTTCCCTGAAAGTGGAGTGTCTGTTCTGTTAAAATAAGATATATTTCAGAATTCAGATATTACTGAGTTAGTGAGTTGCACTTGTTCCTTATAAGTGTTGAAATATATTTGTGAGCTTAGAAGAGGGGACTGGTAGCTTCCATTACAGGGTGAATGTTCTAACCGTTTAATAAGAAGTTTATTTAATGCGTGTTTGTGCTGGCTTGGGGCACTTTGAAGTAAAATGGCCAAAACTCTAAACTTTATTATGGAGAAAAGGCATATTTTGTGTTTGGAGAGGTTACTGGTGACCATTGATATTCAACTGCACTGAGATTGATAAATTCATACTAAACTCAACCAGAAAATCATTTGTTCATATTAAATTTCATGCCTTAAAACTTTATTTGTGTTATATTCATGATTTTTTTATGATTTGACAGGACTTCATTTTGAGACTTCGGGGAGACACTTGGATAGCTGTATAATTTGGCAAAAAGCAGGTAGGTAATCTAGAATGTAATGTTGAAGATAAATTGTACTTGTGGTCAAGGAGTTTATGATCCCAGAAATGTATAGTTTTAAGACCCAGCAGTTTTTCAATCCTCAGAATTATTTTTTTTGCAATTTCAATGGTGAATTCTCATGAAGATTTTTTATGTTTGCAGCTCATTTTTTCTACCATAATCATGAAAATTAACTGAAATACTATGTAATTCTAAATGCTGTAAGTGTCTTTTCAGAATTGAGCCACATTTTCCTCTTTATGAAGCTTAAATCTTGAATTATACAGCATTAAAGTGGGTAACCCGAAAATAGCCAAATTTGGCTTCTGCACAAAGGGGTTAAGCAACAATCAGATGTCTGATGATGTCTATGAGACGCAGGTGTACCACTGTGTGCGACGCTAACGGGGGACATACGAGATACTGATAGTGTCATTGTGTTTCGTAATGTCGAACTTCACATCATTAAATAAAAGCCAACATGGCAACAATCCAACCCAATTTTATGTTATATCCATTGTCTGAGATTCCCACTTTCATTCGATACCAATGAAGTGTTGATTAATAACAGTTACACTCGTTAAAATCTAGAAATGGAAAATTGCGTTTCTTTTTTTATTCAGTATAAAATTTTGTTCTTGTATGATACAATATGTTTGATCAAAGGAATCATCTCTCACATGCAAAAAAAAAAAAAAAAATTAGGTAAATTTAAAAATATTTTTGTTTATTGCTCTTCAGGGCCCCCTAGTGGTCGCGGGGCCCTAAGCAGTCGCTTAGCTGGCTTATGGCTTGGGCCGGCCCTGCGTAGTGGGGTACTGGGGTTGCAGCTGGACCCCTGTTAGAACCATTTATCAAAAATTTTAATTCATTTTTTATGAACTGGACTATATATATATATATATATATATATATATATATATACAAACTTCTCATTAATTTTCCCATTAATTTTCACGCCTTGTTGAAATATAATTAGAACAAGCCAATGAGCCAATGGCTTCATTTTCCTCAGACAAAGCAATTTCATTCTTTCAGTCGTAATGTGGGTTCCCTGAAATTGCACCTTGCTAATCAGGGTTTACAATTTCTATTTAAATGAATTAAATAGAATTTAGTGTGCGAAAAATTCTCATGTGTTTCTTAACAAAAACATTTTTTCCAACTTTTTTGTGCATTTTCACCAACATCTTCGTGTCAAAATAATTAAATAAATATGTCTCATTCCCCCAAGTTTCTTTACAACTTTTACATCAAAGTTTAATAATAAGGTTAAAAATACTGAGTTTCCTTAACAGCGCTAGTGGGGCTTCTCCTAGCTCTCGTCACAATGGAGATTCACAGCGTTCTGGGGGCTGGTGCAAAGTAAATCCATGTAGAACAGGTGGCAGTGATGTGGCCAGCTAAAGCCTTAGTCAAGGGGAAGAGCCGCAAGCTGCTGGCTTTTTGTGCAAGCAGAACAAAACGCTCATAAGTGCTTCTCTTGGAGATGGCGAAGGGCATCTGAGGTTGGATAAGTGGATGGAGGAGGGTTGACTGTTTCTAGACTGCACGATTAAGGCTAACTGCTTTAAGGTTGTAACTCTAGAGGGAGTTAAAACTTGACAAATGAAAACATTTTATTCAGGCTGTTGTTGATTTATACCAGGGGTGAGCAATCACGGTCCTGGAGGGCCGGTGTGTATGCAGGTTTTTATTCCTATCAATTACCCTGACTAATTGAGTTAATTGATTGCATGCACAAATATAGATTTTCACAATGATACGATCAAAGGAAAATGTTTTATGAAGGGAGACAAGACTAGTCTTTGTAGTTTCATGATAATTTAAAAAAAATGCACATGAAACGTCAGATTTCATAAATGGTTTGGCTAATTGAGACAATTAACTAATTAAAGGCCAGACGTTGGTGTGAAAACCAGGGACAGATACGGCCCTCGCTGCCCACCTCTGATTTATACACTGCCTAACCTCCTTCCCTGTGTCTTTTTCCCAGGGGCCCATCCCCCTCTGACCCTCAGTCCACCAACCCCCTCCAGCCCTGTCCCACAACGCGTGGTCACTGGCTGCTGTTGTCCTAATCCGGTTTTACCCCAGTTCAAACCCACGTCTCACCACTACAGAGGTAACTGCTTGGATTTCTACCAGATTCCATATCAAACTTAAATGCAAATCTTATAACAGTTAGCTTGCTAGTGGAGGATGGGATGCCACACTATGTGAATTCCTCCTCAGATGTCCGCCCACTGTTGAGTTTTTTTTATTTTTTGCTCATGAATGGGACTTCTTTCTTTACCTTATTTTCTATTTTGCGGAATTGGGCCCATCACTGCCCATTTTTACTCTACAAGCACTGTACAAGTAAAACTGAACTGAATTAAATTACTTTCTACATTCTTGAATTAACCTGTGTGCATTCAGGGATATATCCATTCGTCCTCTGTTTTTAACGTAATCACACCTCTGCACTGGGCAGAAAGACTAAGTAGCCTCCGTTGCATCTACTTCCTACATCTTCTGTTGATAAACTTCTTATTCAAATGGATATTGTGCATGCATTCATGCACAGCTTAACTCCATTAAAAACTACAGGCCCAATGCAGCTGCTCTCTTCAAACCTGAGGAACTTCAGGCCTATTTTACATTTTAGTAAAGATCCAAAGGTTTCCAACAATCCTAAATATGTTCTGCTGAATTACAGGGAAATATCTATAAAAGGATGTACAAGATCGAGATATGTTTCGTGCGATATAATGCTATGGCTGGAAAAACCTGACATCCTGGGTTAGAATTTTACTCTCTGTATAAGAGCAACATAACTTCAGAGAAGTGCTGCTACCAGCGAATACAGAATAAGTATGACATTTTCCCACTAAATGAAAACAAGTGTTATCTGACTTTGAAGAGGCTTTATGGAAAACTTAAGTGAGAAGTTAGATTTTAAGCAGTTAAAGCAAATTGTCAAAAGAATACATGCAGGACTCTAAAGCCTTCTCTTTGCCGCTTGCAGCTATATTATTATTTTCATGATTCAATTTATGCTACTTAGTCTGAACATGGTTATTTTTGTTGGCTGAAAAATTTATGTTCCCCTGTCTCTCAAAGTTGTTGTATTTCTGATCTAAGACAGCATATTTCAGTTGGAAATATATTCACATCAATATCAATACGCAACCACTGCATGATGACCCATTGATGATGGGGTTAATGGTATTGATTTATCAAAAATATTGACCCCTTTGCGCAAATACCTTTTCTGTTTTATATCTAATGCCTTGGCTGTAAAAAATGACACTATATTGACATTAAATGTCAGATACTGCAATCTTTAATCACAACTTAAGATAAATCCTTGGTGTCGGAAAAAAAAAAAAAAAAAAAAAAAAAAAATTCAGCATTTGCAGTCATTCTTTTGCCTTTTATTCTCTTACCTCATTAAGTATGCGCAGTATCAAGTGCGCATTCAATCAATTCAAATACAGTCTCGTCTGATCGGCTGCCGCTTCTCGAGGCAGCGGCTTAAACTGAAGCCTGTTCGTATTGGGCAGGACTATGCAAATAGCACCCGTTGTGATGTTGAAAAGGTGACAGAATCAAAATGGCCCACTCCGGTGCATGATTTCTTTGAAATTGTGCTGCAGCAACAAGTGTAAGGCCTCATTCACCATTTTATCAGATGTTTGGTAGAGAAAGGACCAAAGAACATCTGTAAGGGCAATAAAAAGTATTTTTTTTTCAGAATATGGAGATTTGAAAAGAATTCCTATCTCTTCTTTAGTTAGGTCAGGGTCACCAGAACAAGGGAGAAAATGATTAATAACTATGAAAAATATTGCCTCGATCTCTTAAAGCACGCATATTTCACCAGCTATACACGCAAACACCCACACAAGCATGCATTCAGACAATTCCTCATCCTTGGCACAGACTTTCTTCCCGCAACTCTATGGCTGAAAACAAATACCACAACGTGATTGGTCAGAGAGAGCTATAGCTCAGGTTGGACACGACTTAAGGCTATGAGTGCTTGAATGCTCTGAGACAGTCATTGTGCAGTGATTGGTACTTGCACAAGTTAGAGTGGTACAGGGGAACAGATTGACAGTTGAATTGTAGGCTGCACACAGGACTGCAGTGCTTACATCTGGTTTTCACTGTCATTGAAATCATACGGTGAACATCATACAGTAGGTCCCACAATGCTGAGTTCAGGGCTAAGTTCAGGTGTTGGATGGTCATTCCATAGTCGCATGTTATATACTGATATTTCTTTGACTTTTCTTCCTCAAGCTCTCTCACTTCCCCGCAGTATTCACCATACTGGCTCAAGAACTGAAAGTCTACAGCGGAAATAAGACATAATATGAATACTATCAAATCAACACTGAATTATTGTGTATACAATCCTAATTCAAAGACATAATTAAAACTTATTCCAGCACTTGAGAAACACTAAAACCAGAGAGGGTCGTACTCTCGAATATTTTCTGTAGCTCAAAAAAAAAAAAAAAAAAAACTGAGTGAGCGAATTTAATTGCCTTGTGTGGATTGTATATATTTTGAAAAGTTATGTTAAAATGTTTCTAAGATCATTAAGTTGGCTAACACAACTTTGAGGAAATTGGTTTCCACAAAAAAAAAAAAAAACTGAATGAACCAGAATAGATTGCTTTACCGTGAATAATGGCAAAATTATTTGATAAAAGCAGTAAATGACTATTTAAAATAAATACATTCACTTTTTAAAGGACATTTTAAAAACATTTTAAAAAATTTTAAAAACCAAATCAAATTTTATATATTTTTAAGAAACCAATATATAACAGAATGTTTAAAAAATGTACTTAGACTTTTGAACTGAGCTTTAAATAATTTCCTTTCAGGATGTCATTAATGCTATAGTACTGCAAGATAATCTACTGTGCATACAGCATATAAATGTATGCTCTATCAAGTGCTTTCCCAGAATAATAATAGATCTCCAGCAAACAGTGGCGAGTTTGAAAGTTATGTCGACTCATTCTGAGATATTGACCCATTAAACCATCTACCATTTACCATTCATTTATCATTCTTTTTTTTTTTTTTTTTTTACAATGCGAGGCAGGAACATACACTGGAAAGTTGGCCAGTTCATCATAAAACGCACCATTCACTCACACACTCATACCGATGGGCAATTTGCCTAGCATGCATGTCTTTGCACTACGGACCCAAGCCAACAAGCGAACATGAGAAGCGCATGCTAGCTCCGCACACAAGGCCAGATTCGCAACCTCATTGGCAACAATGCAAACCAGCGCACCAGCGTGCCGCTCCGCATTCCTTTACCTCAAGTCGCATTCTCCGTCTGTTTTTCACTGAGGCAACTACTGTGTCACCCACGCCTGCTCAATTAGCATAGCAACAGCAGTGTGTCTTGCTGCGAGCAACAGGGACTGTTTTCCGTGCTTTGAGTTAAACCACCGTGCCGCAGGACAGGGAATCTGAGGAGAGTCACGTCTCCTGCTGACAGTGACTGGTAGCCTCCCGGTGAACGCCACATCGTTAAGAGCGAGCTAATTTGGTCGCGGCCCTAGCAGACCTGGCTTATGCCCTCCGTACCTTGGCAGAATGAGGCCATTCGGGTCTCGGTGCATCACGCTCCCGTTCACAGCTGGCTAATTACATAGGTATTTGAGCTGCGACACGATTTTAAAGGGCCGTTACTTCAGTGCGGCCCACTATGCATGAATGCGAACTCAAATAAGTGCAGACTGTCAGCATTATTTTGAGGTTGCGCATATCCATTTTGAGTAAGTGGTGCAGCATATACTGCCCTTTAAAATGATGCCACCATCAAAATAGTTACTGAACCTCAAAGTTATTACGGCTCACTTGCATACAACATAAACTACAGTTCCCAGAAACCAACAGCAGTCAGGAGTCTTTCTCGCTGATAATAATAATATAGCTCAACTATATTCCTATTCATCCAGGACCATCCCTGCATTCACACCTTCGAGGGCTCATTTACAATGTATTCAGCCCTTCTCTATGATTATTATACTGCCAGTTGCATTGTCTCTTTTCTAATAAACTGAGGATAGGCCCTTTTCTCTATCACAGTGATTTTCAGGGATGTTATCAATGCCTTCAAATGGAGAGTAAAAATGCCTGCTCTTGTTCACATTCGCAACATTCACTGATGCATGAGTGCAGTCTGTGAGATTCTTTACCACTGCAACCTCAATGCTAAAGTCAAGAATATAGAGACAGTCATGAGTCTTTTTTTTTTTTAACTGGATCTTACCTTATGTGACATTGCCTTCCCTCTCTTGGCATAAACAGAGCTAGGAGCTGAAAAAAAAATGCTGAAAACAGATTCACTGTGAAAAATCAATTGATATTTGGAGTTTTGTTTTCGAGAATATAGCAGAAAACCTTGCTTCTCACAAGTGAAAAGTTGTTTCTGTAGAGGAATGATCACACGTTACTTTTCCAGCTGTCCAATCTGTCAAAATCCGTATGCAAGTTAACCTACAGGACTGAAGCATTTTTAAAAAATCAAAGGGAAATTCTATCCCATACTGACTTAATTTATCTATTCTTGTTTAAACCTTGCAAATATCCTGACCTATGATTTGTTGTTAAGACTTTTAAAAGCTTCATATTTTAATTCGGCTAATTTTTTATTTTTTTTCCTAGGGGCATACATGATGTAAAAGACAACAGAACTCACAGTACCAGGCACTGAGTAGGGGGGGTAAGAATGGTCTCTTTGATTGGTCATTGCTAACAAAGGCTCACATGCTGTAGGGTGCTGTAACGACACGCCTCCTGCCATCCAGCTCACCGGTCTACTAACCCTGGATCACTCATTGCTCATTATTCAATTGTCACTTGCATCGGTTTGTTGTTTCCTCTGAGTGGTAGCAGAGCTGTATAAATACCAGTTCACTAGTGAATGTCTTTGTGATGTCTTTTAAATGCCATGCAGTAATGGCGCTGAAGGTCTTTTGCAAGACTTTTCCTGTATTTCGCATTTCATAAGCCTGACTATAACTAAGTACCGCTTACCTTAAAGAAGCCCTTTTATTTTCTCGTTTAAAGGAACCTTGTTCCATTTTCTTGCGTAATGCCTAGTCTAGAGCTGTATTGCCATCTGTTTTGTGGAACCTCAGCTCCTTTTCTTTTCGTGTTGATTGCAACGCTGATGCCCGCTGCACTGCTGTGCGGGCATAATAAAAGCTCAAATCAATCCTTGAATATGTGTCCAGTCTACCGCATCCTGTCCTGTGCACCAGTCACTGCGCACAGGACATGAGACATTACAGGTGCGATGCAATGTGGGTTGTGACACATTCCTCCTGTAACCATCCAATATTCTGTGACTTGTGCCTCAGTAGCCCTTTTGTCAGTTCAGACCAGACAGCTTCGCCTTCATTACTGTCACAAGCTGAGCCCTCAGCTCCCAACACATATGGCTAATCTCCACCAAATTGTTACGATCCAGGGGTGCATTTCCTAAAATCACAGATGCTAACTTACATTGTTGAACCCATTGACTGTGAATGAATGAGCCATGTCAGTTGCTAACTTAGTTAGCAACTACGCTTTTTGGAAAAGCACCCCAGACCAGGAATCAAGTGCTGAGGCAGAGAGCAATCCAATAGCAGGGGTTATTGATAGTAATATGGTTGACAGTGGGATGGTGTATACAGTAAGTAAATAGGCAAACCGATTAAAGCAGACATCGCTTCTAATAGGCATGCAAGTTGCTGAATGTGAGGAGACAGAGGGTATTCACACAAGGGCTGTGACACCAAATGTTCACTTTCAGACCCTTCATTCGCAATCTTCAATATTTATTTCAAGACAAAAACATTTTTGGTCAAATATTTTGAAGCCTGTTCTAAGACGTGCTCACATTAAACATGTTAACATACAAACATACTAGTTACACTGTTTAATGGCCTCAATGTAAAAAATGGGGGGAAAAATGGAATAAATATGTGGTCATGTACGTCCATTAACACATTTCTTAGCTAATTTGTACATATTTAATGTATAATGATTGAAGTAAATAATTGATAAGCCTATAATGTAATGACAAACTAATGACATTTCTATGATCATGGACAGTATTACAATGGCTATTAGTTCAGGCAATAATAGTATAATGACATCATGGAAAAATGTTTTTATGTTGGGTTTTACAAAATGAACCAATCGCGAAAACCAGATGTAAGCAAAAAGGAGGCTTTATTACTGAAGGGGGAAACTCCCCAACAGAGCTGGCAACAGTAAAATGTCCACAATCCAAAACCAAGTTCTAATGGGCAGAATCCAGAGTCAAAACCAGGGCACCAATCACAAAATCGTAGTCGGGCAAAAAGAGGTAAAAAAACAAGAATGCGGTACAGTACAGGGAATAGGCAAAACTCGAAGTCAAGGCGGTCCAGTCAGAAAGATAAATCACAATGAATCAAGGCGAAGATAAACGTGGCACAGGAAACACGGAAGAACGATCTGACAAAGGAAGTGCATGAAACAGACATCTTATATACATCCGGGGAGAACACATGACCAGGGAGAACAGGTGCAATCAATGGTACAATAATCAGGAGTGACACATGAGGAATAAACTAATTACATGAATCTGGCTGTAGCCAAAATGCAGACAGGGATCACAAGACAACCTATGAACAGAATAACAGCTTCGGTCAAGGAGTACTAAAGTGCATAGTTTAGAGAAAGGAAAGCACAAAGTATTTGTGGAGATCCACAGAAAATCGCAGCAGAGATAATTAGGGAAAGGCAAGGAGGCGGAGACTAGAATAGGGCGAATGCTGAGAGAACATTCGTCAATTAGTAAGTGCAGCTATACATCCCAGAGTGCATATAAGTAAGTTAGTAAAAATATACAAGGTTAGTGTGGGTTAGTAATTAGCGAAAACAATAAACTGTTAGTATGTGTTAGTAAGACAGTAAAAGAGAGAGGAAGGAAGAACACGAGATAATGAAAGAAGGGTGAAACCCAGGAACCAATAAATCACCCGAAGGAGAGGCACGGAACATAAAAATAAACATGGCAAGGGGCTATGAAACATGGAAAAGACTAAGAATAAATTAGGACATGAAAAATATTAAAACAAGAAATCTAAAATTACCAAAACACAATACATGAGCAGAGAATGGTCAAAAACAGGCAGTGGTCACTAAACACAAGAATCAATCAATAATCACGGCAAGGCCAGGCACAGAACTTAACTTGACATGGACAGGCAGACAAGAAGAATCACAACATTTTACAGTTAAAAAAATGGTCAGGGCATTTTAAGATTCCTGCATATGCAGTGCAGCAAGCAGTGAGGGAAGATAAACTACTACATCAGAGCATCAGGGCACATTACCACAAAACTTTGTATTATTTGAGTATTTAAAGCAAATCTACAAATTTACAGCATATTTCAGTCACCAGCTTTTTTTATAAGAAGTACATTTTCAATGTGCCAAGCAACTGCAGGCCTTTTGACAACCGATCAGCAATGGGGTTGGTTGGCACGAAGTGACAAATTGTTTGGTGAGTTTGTAATTTCTTCTCATGTAAATACAAGAGGCTGATCGGTACACAAAATCATACCTCACACTTAAGGGGCTTTCACACCAGGTACGATTGTTCCGTACTGTGCCACAGTAGGATTGTCCCCCCTCCCCTGTCCCCCCGCTGGTCAACTTTCACGCTAGTAATGTTCCCAGCCGGCACACGACTGACCTTCAACGTAGAAATATGGTTGAAATTATGTCAGTTGTCGTTTCATGGTTGAGACGCTATTGAAACAACGTTTAACTCTGATGTTGGTAATCCCAACTGGCACATGACTGACCTTCAACGTAGAAATATGGTTGAAATTATGTCAGTTGTCCTTTCATCATTGAGACGCTACTGAAACGTTTAACTCTGATGGTTGTAAAAAGGTTAACAGAATGATCTCAAATCAACACTGAAATTTGAATAAGATTTCTTTCAACATTGAAACAACGTTGGGTAAGAGTACCACACACAACCATCAGCAAAATCCAAAAAAATCACTGCTTTTTTGGCTTACCTTAATGTTTAGATACCAAGTGAAAGATTCGGGTGTGGAAAAACGTTGAGGGAATATCCAGTTAAGAGAATGTACACTTTCATTTCTAGATCGTCTATACCTGCGGCAAGGTTATAAAGGTGGCAGCCATGGCACTGTTGACCTAACCTTAGCCCAACTCATAGGGAATGCTATCCCTATCCCTGTGCCTAACTCTAACCTTAACCCAACTCAGCCACAAACAATGGTTTGTTCTGCTCAAATTATTCTACCCAGGGCCAGTGGATCAGCCGACTCACCAGCCTGAGACACATCAAAATGGATATTCACATGATGTCTCCTCATTGACAGCAATAAATAAATGAAAGAAAAATAAATGAATATATTATTTCTTGGCCTCTCCAAAATGTACACTTTGTTGTCCACTAACCATTTCTTGACTGATTTGGCCATGTGTTTAGGATCATTATTCTGTTGGAAGATCCATTCCTGCCCAAGACCAAGTTATTTGCCGGGTGGCTTCATGTTTTCACTGAGGATCTGGATAAACTGGTCCTGTTTCATAGTGCCATTAACTTTAAGAAGGTTTCTGGGCCCATTCGCTGAAAAGCAACCCCAGAGAATGATACTCCTGCCACCTTGTTTGACCGTTGGGACCGTGTTTTTGAGGTTGAACACTTAACCTTTCTTACACCAAACAAAAGCCCCGTCTCTGTGCCTAAACAGCTCCATCTTTGTTTCATCTGTCCATAACATTGGCAGCCAGAAGCTGTTATGTTCATCCAGGTGAGCTTTTGCAAAGTCTAGGCTAGTTCTTGTGTGTCTGGGTTGGCAAAGTCTAAGTGGCAAAAGAAAGGTGAAGTGTTCAACCTGAGAAACACGGTCCCAATGGTCAAACACGGTGGCAGGAGTATTATGCTCTGGGGTTGCTTTTCAGCGAATGGGCCCAGAAACCTTCTTAAAGTTAATGGCACTATGAAACAGGACCAGTTTATCCAGATCCTCAGTGAAAATATTAAGCAATCCAGCGAATAACTTGGTCTTGGGCAGGAATGGATCTTCCAACAGGATAATGATCCTAAACACACTGCCAAATCCATTTAGAAATGGTTAGTGGACAACAAAGTGAATGTTCTGGAGTGGCCAAGCCAGAGCACTTACCTCAATCCAATCAAAAATCTGTGGAGGGAACTGAAGACCAAGGTCATGGCAAGGAAGCCCTTAAAACTTAAGGATCTGGAAGTTTGCTAAAGAGGAGTGGGCCAAAATGTGGAAAGGTGTAGAAACCTTATAATTAACCACAGGAAACGTTTGGAGGCTGTAATCATGAATAAAGGCTTTGCCATCAATTACTGAGAAAAGGGTATGAATAATTCTGGACGTGGAATTTTTTTGTAAATCTGTCAAATAAAATACCAAATAGTATTGTATTTCTTTAAACATTGTTTACTGTACTTCTTACAGCCTTGTGTCAACTTACTGTGTCATCTGTGCAAGAATAAATTTGATTTGTCAAAAAAAAAACTAAAATTGGTAGGGGTATGAATAATTTTGGGGGTGACTGTATAACCTCAGTTGGTGTAGTGGGTAGGACCACTGTGTATGGTGTGTTTGAAATTGCTTTGTCCTGGGTTCCCTGGTTCAAATCCTGCTGCAGACACTAATGTAATGTCTAACATAACATGCAAACCTTTATTCACAGCCTCATTGAAGGAGGAAAAAGAAATCACATAAAAAAGATCAGAAGAAGTGAGAGAGATCTTACATAGAGTGAATGTCACTAGGGAAGAGCACAGTGGTGGAACCTCAAATTACCGCAAAATTTTTTTTCCTCGCGACGCATCTACCCCTTCCCTGTAAAATTTTTCCCCCATGATTCTAAACCCCCTTCTCAGTCATGAAAACCCCCCCAAAATATTTGTGCCTCCTTTTAAAATTGTTCTGGCCACAAAAAAAAAAAAAAAAAACGAAAAAGTGGAGGCTGTGTATGGTACTCATGCCCAACGTTGAAAAAAACGTTGCAAAATGAACATTGATTTATCTTTCAAAATCAAAACATAGTTCAACAGTTATTCAACATTGATACAAGACCTAAATTCACCAATGTTGAAATCACCTACGTTGAAAAAATGTTGCGAAATCAATGTTGACTCATCTTTCAAAATCAAAACATTATTCAACAGTTATTCAGTGTTGACACAAGACCTAAATTCACCTATGTTGAGTTCACCTACGTTGAAAAAACATTGTGAAATCAACGTTGACTCATCTTTCAAAATCAAAACATAATTCAACGGTGATTCAACTATGGTCCATGATGTTGATTCATCAGTGAAAAAACGTTAAAATGCCTGCTGGGTTGGACCGAATCGTATCGTAAACTAGTTGTCGTGGCACTGTACTATAATTCTGTGATAACCGCGCAAATGTAACTACTCACAAATTATTCCATAAATCTCTGAGTTTTTGTCTGTAGTATCCAGTTGTAATTGTATGTTTTTTTCTGCCCAAATTTCGAGCAAGCATTGAGTTTCTTTGTTTGAATGGAGAGATCCTTTCGCCGTTGCATTTGTTAGAACAAGAAAGCCGTTACACATAGCAGTAATCTTTCGTGCTCAAGTACTGACGCTTTCACATTTGGTACAAGTACGGATGAACCGTGCCCGAGTACGGATGAACCGTGCTTGAGTCCACCTCTTCCAACCGTACTAGCGTACCGTTGCCGAGTACGGGCATTTGTGTTCACACTAACAAATTTACTGGACTTTGGGGTCGGACCTGTGCCAAGTCCCTAGTGTGAAAGCACCCTTAAAAGTTTGGAACAGAGTTAAAATCGCTGCTGTATGGCTCTGTGAATTTAGGTAACTCAGGTTACCTCAACAACTAGGCCTAAGGTAGCCTACAGCATTCATTACTTGGAGAAATCACCTTTAGAATCTAATAACCCACATTTCTGCTCATTTTCACATTTTGCATTTCCAGCAGGTTGCGCTGAATTTCCATTTGCTTTTGATGAAGTGTGATTTATTGCCGAAGAGACCTTTTCCAAAACCCTGATTTGTTTGACATCACGGAACATGATGTAAAGACCACGGTGGATTCTCCGTCGTTTCCATCTGCTAATTAAGGGGAAGAAAAATTCTCTGATGTTTGCCACGCAACTGGGAGAAGAGAGAAATGATCTAAGTGTTTTTGCGGGGACTGCGTGAGATCTCCGGCAATTAACAAGGGAAACGGTCAGAACTGTCTGTATTGCTTTCCTCGTACAGCACGCAGCCCCGCCGGGTTCTGAACTGACGGAAAGCGCAAGGTAAAAATACGGAGGAAATGACAAAGTTAGCACAGAATAAAAAAATTGGATGGACTTTTGAGGGAATATACTCATCGAATTTTAATAAGTCTGGGCGGAAATGTGGAGAGGCGTGAGGTGTCACGTATCAATATTTAATGCGGGCTCCTAATGAAGCTCGTTTCAAACTGGAAGTGCCGGGGTTTACATGGCGCTCAGCTCCTGAGTTCAACCCGAGATGTTTTCGAGCTGCGGGTGGCCTGGTGCGCAGAGGAGGAGCGGGTGCGTTAGAACCGGTGCAATATAATATTAACGGTTAAATAAACTCTTGCCATTTAGATCCATTTATTCTCAGTCAGTTTAACTAATGGAAAACGGACAATTTCCTGGGTGGGTCATACAAATAAAAGTGAGAAGGCATATGGAAATAGGAGTGTTTGTGGAAATATAACCGAACAGCTTTTGTGTGTGTGCAAATTAAAGGGATGCAATGGCCGGTAGAAAATAGTTGTTGCAGGTGCGTGTTAGCCGGAGAGTACCGACGCAAATTGGACGACCGTTTCGCTCGCCGCAAAACATTTGGCCACAGCTATGAGGTCCGTTGCTGTTATTTCTGTGTATTCAGAATCTTGGCAGTTTTAAACTGTCTTGAAAGCCAGCTCGTTCAGAGGTGGGACGGAAACTAGAAATAGGCTAAAAGCACACTGCGAACGTGCTTCACCACAGGCATGTCTGTCGCCATTACATATTATCTGTAAGATTCTCTAATGAAGGTTCCTGTGAGCGAGAAATAAACCGCTGAGGGTAACGTTTCCCTCAAATTTTAACTGGCTGGAAGTCAGATGTTTTGTACAATGTGTTGATGGCAAACAATAGGAAACCTGCAATCAAAGCAGCTGAATCTCTCATTACCCTGAGAAAGCCCTCACCCACAAATTTTATTGTTCGAAAGAGAAACTTTCAGAGAGAAGAACACTATGTTTGATCAAGGGGTCTTCCAAAATAAAAAAAGCAGAGTTATCCAAATTGCATCAGTAAAAACAGAGCATAATAACAATACATAAATAAATAAAACATAAAGACTGAAAGGTTAGCGGGTCATGCCCTCAAAGGCAGCAGAAGTTGGTGACCTTCCTGCTCAGTCGGAGAGTCGGTCTCCCCAGAGTCGGGGGCATCTGGCAGGGTAATGATCGCTGGCAAATAAAACAGGGTCACAGGATGCCGGGATGCAGATGGCCTGTGTACCCTGGAGTTTGACCATCTGCATCTTATTGGTTGTCATTAAGGACTCTAATTCAGGAGCGAGCCGGGGAATGGTGGGATGACGGCCAGATATGTTTTTACCGGAACCCCCACTGCCAACACCAGCACCTTTGAGAAGTCCCTGACATATTTACATATTTATTCGCTTTAATAGGCTTCACCTTATTGTTATGACTTTGAGACGGCAGGAAGCCAAGGACAGTCTCGCCCTCTCTGCGGTGCCTGGGTCCAGCTCATTCCTTTTGGCAGGACCATGCAGGGCCGCCTGCTGCCGAGTGAAAAGAGATAGTGACCCTTAGGGCCACGGTTCTGAGGCTCCACACGTGGAAAGGATCCGCAAAAAATTCCACCGGAAGTGGGGGCCCAGAGCAATATTCATTAGTATTTGGGTGGTGTTTCCCCTGTTTTTCAGTCTTTTTTACCCTCCCCGTCAGAGGATAATGCAGTCTGAGTATATTTTGCCTGAACACCTGCAAGTGTTTGGTCAGCCAGGATGGCCACGAGTGAGCAATTAGACCAACGCATTTTAATCAGCATAACCCCATCAAACCGTGATAAGCCTGGGCCAACTGTTGCCACGTTAATGGAATTATTAAGGACTAAATACATACTGTATCTAGACTCGTAACAGCTGCACAGCCACATATCCAATTACTTTTGGTCCCTTAAAGGGGGGTGGGTGGGGGTTGGGGGGTATATAAAAAGTGCAGTAATTCCTTCTCCTTTCACCCATTTTGGAGGAGAATACCCTAAAATTAAAGCTGAAATTCAGCACTGATTCATTATTTAGTTTCATGTTTAATATGGGGTGATGGACAGCAAAAACGAC